>JANLNO010000014.1:1200000-1800000 GCA_024678965.1 Bradynema listronoti | reverse complement strand
ATTCGAATTCTCCGTGCCAGAAAACCTAAAAAAATTACTAAAAAAAAATTTTTTTTTGGTGTTCCGATATCACACAAGAACCATAATTTCTTTTTCAGAGCCAGGTTAAAGAAACAATAATTACACTAACCCAATTCATGTTAATAAATGCTCCTCAAAAGGATTAGGAATTTTTTGAACTTCTATCGCATAATTAGAAGCCTCTATATCCCCCCCCCCTCCAATCTACAATTTACCTAGTTAACATTAAAATGGAAAATTCATTTTCAATTTACTAATTTCTACTTTTATATTTCAAATAAAAATATTTACTAACTTTAGTCAGGAAAAAATTCCACTCCAAATTTTCTCAAATTTATTTTAGTAATTTTGCAAGTGCAAAAAATATCTCTTTATTATTGCACGTAATCGTTTATTCCAACGAGTTTAAATCTATATTTAGCCCATCCCGGCTGTGAAAAGGGGACAGAGGAGCCAGTAGAGCAACTTTGCCTCCTTTCTACAAACTTCCAGAAGTACGAGCTTTCTAGCCTAGACACACCTCAAAAGAAATTGTTTTGCTCTCCCCCCCCTCTCCTCAACGTACGTTGGCATTAACAGGTTATCTGAGTATTTTTTTAGAAGATTTTATCCTATTATTTCTTTTTGAATCAAAATTTTGATAGTTATCAGTTTCTCCTCGCCGAATATCAATTTATACCATCAGATAATTAAAATTAATCGACTCATTTTAATGCCGCAAAGAAAAATTGACAAATTTATTCGCCGATAACAAGCAAAATCAAAAAGAAGTTTCCATTTTAAATTAATTCTTTTCACTTTTTTATATTATTGTGAAGTATTGAAAAAGTAAATAATTGTATTAAGGATGTTTCATAAAATGCTGTCGACCATTTTATTACTAGTATTAATGTAAGATTTTCAATACTTTTATGAAAGCATATACTTTTCTAGAATAAGTTATCCAACTTTAAAAATTGCCTGAATTTTCAGATCAGTTACGAGACAATCGCTGAAAAATGTGTAAGTAACGTAAATTTTTATTGATTTGGTGATGGAATTGAGTCCCATCTCAGGCACAATTACTTTAATTTAGCTCTCAACTCCCGATGTTGAGTAAGGACGAGCTTCAGCGCCAATGCGAGGAGATTTGCCCGACAATTACGTATCCAACGCCTCAAGTCATCATACACCAAACATATGTGCCGCCATTCTACGTGGCCGATCATTTTGTGCATTTGAAAATCGCAAATGTGGTAAAATAAGTAGATTAATAAATAGCTCAATCCTCTTTGCATATGCCTTCAATTATAATGAGTCTACCACCTATTTCGATCTTCTCTAAAAGAGATTGCTTAAGGACGATACGACGAGTGCCTGTTCGGGTGTGTTGCTAACCGCTTCATTAATTCTGACGAGTGCGCAATGCATGGAACGCGCCAACCCGTCTGGATGGTTCGTCTATGGCGCTGTGGAGGATTATGCGCATGTGGAAAATGGTGTCAAACGGCGCATAAAGGGATTTGTCGTCGCGCCATTATATTCCACATCGCAGGCCTGGGATCTAGCCATTGTCGAGGTAGACAAATTTGAACTTGAGCCCGGCCTAATCGGCACGATAAGATTGCCGAGCGTTCGCGAAACCGGCCTATTCCTCAATCAGTGGAGAGATTGTCAAGTCGCCGGTAAATTTGAAGACTTAAAAAGTCGCATTTTTAGAAAGATAAAAGAGCAAAGCTTCTCGGGGACTGAGTATAAATGAATAGAGCGATTACCCCAAAAAATAGCTTCCAGTACTTTAAATAAATTTTAAGGTTCCGGAAAAACGAATTGTCAGGAATCCACAAGACGACATTACATGAGCGGACTTCTAATTGGACTTCAATTTTGTAACGATGCCCTCACAAAGGTGATTGATTACTATTAATAGTATAATTCGTAAAGCGAGAGCTATTTATCAAAAAAGACGTGTAATCCTTCCCAATATTTACTTTTCAATTATAGACAAATCCATCCACAAAGTCGTATCCCATTGGAACCGTTTGTTTCCGCAACAATACAAATGCCGCGTGCTCGGCGGATTCGGGCGCCGGAGTCGTTTGTAAATCGTATGTTTCATTCATAACCATAAATTATTTCATAAACAACGAAAATGGCCATACATAATTCCTATTTATCCATATAGACATCTAACTGAGCATCCCGTCCTGGTGGGTTTAATTCGAGCGGGTCCACGCTGTTGTGATCCCACTGGACGTCAAATCGACGATCCTGCGGAGCGTAACGTGGTGCGAATCGATGTTCCGCGTCGGGACTGGATTCGGACCACGCTCAACTATCATAATCTCAACGGATACTTGCCATACAGTCGCTCATCCATCGGCCAGTCTCAAAGAAATCCCTATCAATAATGAGAAACTGTATGAGTTGGATTTTTTACGTCTTTGTAGGGAATAATTAATATTCTTAATCGGTCTGCGCGTTCAATAACTATTCCTTACAAGACCTATGTGCACAAAATGTAGTAACGACTTTTTCCTTTTTATGTAATACGGAGTGTAAACGAGCCCAAGAAGAGAACTTTATTTTTTATAATATCTTTTTAAAAACAAAAAACCACAATAAAAAACAATAATAATAAAAAGTCCAGCACGGCAAGAAAAAAAACTGGAGCCAAAAAGCGCTTTTTTACTTTCGCCACAAAAAACAAAACGCAGTCCAAATGCCAAAAAAAAATAAATTAAATTTGAATTGTTTTAAATAGCCAAATTCATGTCTTCGCTATTCGCGACAGTCTTTATTATGCAAAAAAATTTATATGCCACGGAGAATAATATTGCAAATTTTTGACAGAATATATCGTAATCGAGCGCAAATTTGAAAATATTTCGAATGTTTAAAAGATTACATTTCAAAAATGTTCTTCTAATTCTCGCGTGTAATAAAACCGTTTATTCATTTAAAATCACTTTTTATTTATAATATAAATGATAAAAAAACGAAGCGACAACTCGAGAATCGGCTTGAGGGCAAAACCAATTCAAAAAATGATAAATTTGACATCAACCTGCTCTTCGCGTATTAACTTTTTTTCTAGCGTATTAATCAATTCCAAATTGCACCAGGAGATAGAGAATTTAACGGGAAACAAGAATGCCCAGGCTTATTTGGAAACTCCGAAAATTCACTGAGCTCTACCTATTTATTCTACATATTTTTTAGGTACGAAAAAAGTATGCGTTTCAGAAGAAACGAAAAATAAAGTGAAAATTAACATTTATGTATTATAAGCCAGTAGTCATTCGATTCGTAAGAAAATGCGCTATTTTTTGTGTATATTTGCATTTAATAACAAATAACTTTACTTTTATTATTTTACTGCAAACAAATTTTGTCAAATTTCAAATCCTATTTAATGTAATATTACATTTTTTAAATATAGGCGAAATGCCAAAAATTTTTAACTGTATAATTATATAGCTAAATTGTCCTTTTTTTGCAATATTATTCGCCGTGATGCATTAACAATGCGGGGAATCATAATTCATTTGCGAAAGCGTTTGAAGAGCGGATGTCGCTCATCGTTGGTGCGCTTCAGCCGCTGTTGATAGGTGACCGAATTTGCGCCCGAAAACGCGCTCATGTCGCCCTCTTTACGAGTGATCTGCAATGAAATCGGAAATGAAATTATGAGATAAAATCAAAGAAATCACGAAAATTAAAAGCATAATAGTGAATTGATGAGCTGCAATTTCTTAGAACAATTCGAATTGAAAACAGGGCCCTTCTTTAATTCCAATCCTATAAGAGTTCCTTTATCATATCCTGAATAGAGTTCTAGGCCTATGGATCTCGAGTTTTGGCCTTGCTCGGTGAATTTTTAACCGATTAGACTCGACTCGACCTTGAAGCCTGCTTAAAGGACGCATGAACACCAATATAGATTTCCACACAATTTGTTCTAACTTTTTTTCTACGATAGATAGAGACGTGGGTTTTTTTTGCATTTTGTAGAGCGTACTCGATTTATGGGGGACGTGTTTTAGCGATTTTTAAAATTTTCATTTCTAGCATTTTTATAGAGGAAAATGCAACGAAAAAAGTGCATGTGGCTGAGCATTTTTTTCGGAGAGTGATCCGATGGACTTGAAAATTTTGCTATGAGCTTCCCTAATCCTTTATAAGAGCCAATATAATATGCTCAATTCTAAAAGCTTCAAAAGCGCGGAATTAAACAAAAAGTCCCATGTTAAATATTCAACATCTAAAAGCTATTCCCGAAGTCTACTAGGCCATACAACTTTTAAATCGTAAAAGAATTTGCCAAATAAAACGTACGCGTGACTCGCGTGTACCCTCGAGCACCTCTTCCTTA
Source organism: Bradynema listronoti (assembly GCA_024678965.1). Lineage (NCBI taxonomy): Eukaryota > Metazoa > Nematoda > Chromadorea > Rhabditida > Allantonematidae > Bradynema > Bradynema listronoti. The sequence continues at coordinate 1,795,625 of JANLNO010000014.1, read as the reverse complement.
ACGTCCTCCTCCTCAGCGTCGGCGTCCGAAGCCGACAAAGTCAATCGGAGAAGTTTTAATTGCTCGTCCTTGGTGCTAAAGTCAAGAGTCTCCTTGTCCATGCCGGGCAGATGGTTTACGACCTAAACAATGAAAATATAAATGGCTATTCCAATATGCACAAGAGAATTGTGAAAGTCTCAAATGAATTTGGCTTAAAATTCGAATTAGCTAATGAGCGATATAAGCTCTCATTTTTCTCTATTACGTGCCTTGTAGGCGTAGCCCTGATTGACAAGAAAACGCTGTCGTTTACGCGAGTAATTCATTTCGACGGTGTCCTGTGAGACCAGCGAATAAAAGAACGCGTTAAACGCCTCGGTGGAGAATTTCTTGGCGCGCAAAATTCGCCCCAAACGCTGCGCCTCTTGACGACGCGAGCCGCCGTGCGCCGAAATTTGAATTAGAACGTTTGCCTCGGGCAAGTCGAAGGACGTGTCCGCAACCTAGACAAATATTGGAAATTAAGTTTTTCATTCATTTGAATCACAAAAATTCGATCAAACCAACCTTTGAGACAAAAATCGTGTTGACGCGCGGATTGTATTGAAAGTTTTGTAGAATTTTTATGCGCTCATTTTGTGACGTTTCGCCGAATAAATACGGCTTATTCATTTCGAGCGCATATTTTTTTAGCGCAAAAACATTATCCGAAAAGACGATAATCTTAAAAGTAAAACTCTCAAAAGTCTTCCTGAAGATAATTTCAAACATCTCAAGTTTTTCACATGCATTCAATAAAACGTTACTGTTGTGTGTGTATGTGAAAAAGGTGACTTGCGTGGCAGGACTTGAACCTGCGATTAACGCTTAACCGGAGCACTGCTCTACCGACTAAGCTAAACGAACCTTGATCACATACTTCGGATTTCTTCTTATAACTCCGTCACAACATCTCCCCGTTCAAGATGTTATTAGATGAAACTACAAAGATGTGGAAGGTCACAGGACTAGATCCCCGGACCAGCTTAGCACCAATGGCAATACATTGAAATACAAGCATTTTTACGCATTGCGCGACCAACAGCCGGGTGGTTTTTTTTTCGGGAATTCAAGATCCGGACTTACGCTTGGAACACATTTTACGCGCAACCGAAGGGAAGATATACCACTAACTTCCCTACCAAATACCGGCTTATGACGCTACCTCGCGCAGCGGCACGGAGTTCGAAATGATGACGCTTGATGCGCCATCTCATGGCCAAATTGTTGTGTATGTGAAAAAGGTGACTTGCGTGGCAGGCAGGACTTGAACCCCTGCGACCAACGCTTAACCGGAGCGCTGCTCTACCGACTGAGCTACACAAATCTTATTCACATACAGTCAAACCTCGATCCAATGACACCCATTGCGCTCAGCTAGCCATTTTTTTACCTTGGTGTCGTAAACTTGGGTTTACGAAATTTCTTTTTTAAATTCAAATTTTCTTTTCGCTCATCTTTTCTTGGCATTATTTTCAAATTTTGCCACCAAAAATTTTTTTTCTTTATATTCATTCTTAAGTTTTTCGCTTGATCGGTCGTGTTCCTCTCTCGCTTATTGTTTTCGTGTGATAGTGTTGAAAAAGAAAGCTTTTTCGTTTGCTGCTCCAAGAATTATGCTTCCCGATTTTATTGCTTTACAGTTTTTTTTGCTTCCCTAGTCTTTTGGCGAATAAAGTGCATTAATCGACAGAAATTGAGGCAGAAATTCCTCAGTGGTGCTAGCTAATTTCGAAAACCTTGATCTAATGACACCTAGGCTCGGTCCCTAGGGGTGTCATTAGATCGAGGTTTGACTCTACTTCGAATTTCTTCTTATAACTCCGTCACAACAGTTACTATTATATTCTAGTGTATTACTAAACTACTAGAACCTTATCATTTCGACGCTCGTGATACTTGATCAAATATTGGCAAACGCGAAATTTGTTGGGATTCATTACGGCGAGCAGCAAACGACGCGCCATATTCGACTTGAGATAGAACGAAAAGAACTCGGCCGTCATCGGACACCATACCTAAAAAAAAATGCTAATGACTAAGCGATTCAATTAAAATACAATAGATCCACCTCGGCACATTGAACTTTAGCGATGTGACCGGCTTTTTGGAGTTCCATCCAGTTGGCCTCGTAAATTTTCGGACCGATAAGAAAGTTGAGATCCGTGATTTTGTCGTCTTCGCGAACCAACGTTGCGGTGAGACCCAACTTACAATGCGCTCGTACTATGGTGAGCACCTTGCGGAACATTTTCGCCGGAATCGTGTGCACTTCTAAGAAGTAAAAAAGCTTCAGTAATAAACAAAACGTTTCAAAAAAAAAATGAAGCCAAAATCAACCGTCCAACAAAAGCAGGCCCCATTCCTGGCTGCGAATATAGTTCATTGCCTCTTCGGCGGCATATGTACGCGTACGACCCTGATACGCAACCATCGAATACGAACTAATGCACACCGTGGGTCGGGCGGCGTCCGCGCCCGACGGCGCCGTGTCGCGAGAGTCACGCGTGAAGCGAATAATTTGATTATCGCGAATCGTTGACCATAGCTGAAAAATTAATGAAATTAATTAATTATTAGAATAACTAAAATGTCCCGAACTATCAATCCGGAATTGCATCCAGCAAATCCATACATAAAAATATCAATTCTAACCTTGAATTGAGAGCGCCATTGTTCGACGGACACGTTGCTAGTGGCCAACACCAAACATCGTTTGTTAATTGTCGTAGCGGCCGTCACGCCGACGAGCGTTTTGCCGGCGCCGCACGGCAAAACGATAACACCCGAGCGAGCACGACTGTTGCCGAACATTTTGCGAAGACTTTTCTCCTGATAGGGCCTATAAAAAAAAATCGATAAAAATTTATTAATTCATTCGCTAGATTCGTACCGAAGAGTTGTGGCCGGCTTCAAATCAATGCCCAAATTCGGATTAATTGTATCATTGCGAAAATCGTATTCCGCCAATAGTGGCAGATCGAGTGAGATACAGCGCTTCTGAATTACCTCAATGCATTCCTGACGTACCTCAAAGGTCAGTACGTCAAGGTTCTTGATCGCCTCGGCGTCTTCGTCTTCATCCTCGCCGGTCAGCTTGTCGAAGAATGTATCAATGTCTTCGGGCACCGCCCCAGCCGCGTCCTTGGCCTGACCTTGTGCCTGCTGCTTCTCCGCCGCAGTTGTTGCAATGGCCGCAGTGCGCTTTAGTCCGGTCAACTCGCCGATTTGGACCTGAAAAATATTCGAGAACAAAGTAAAATGTTAAAATCTAATTGCATGTTTAATTAACGTACCGTCGGTGTGGTTTTATTCTCATCGACCAAACATTCCTGAATAACCGGATCCTTTAGAAGTTGTTGAATAACATCAGATTGCCGAGATTCAACAAAGTACGAATTCTTTTTCAAAACCAATTTTACTTTTCCGTAGCTTTTTGTACATGCCTAAAATCAATTTTATGATGCAGTTTTATCAATGTGGAATTTTTCCACATTTTTTTAAAAATCATTTCGTCTCTGATGAACGCAAATCCTTTCAATGAGGCCAAATCGCTTAGATTTTTATATTTTAAAATTATTAAGCTGACTTCAATAAATTCTCGAATCCCATTATGCAATTGACTTTTGCAAAGTCGATCCAAATACTCGATAATGTCGTTGGTTTGCAGGCCGATTGAGACGGCTGCGTATAGCGAATAGGCAGTAAGTTGATATTCGTGTATAAATTCGGGACGACAAATCGGCTGAAAAATAGTAAACATATTAAACTATTAATTAATTACCCCATCATCCAGTTTATAAAATCACAATTAACCCCTACCTCGGCAATGGCAATAAGAAAGTCGTGCGCGTGTTTGTAGACGGGTGAAAACGACTCCAAGAAAATGTGCCCATCCGGCGCCACCCAAAGCGGACGAGACGCGTGGTCCGGCTTCAACGGCATTCCGCTACGATAATCCTTTGCGCCAAATTCGTCCTCAATCGACGCGTCCATCGTTGACGCGCCGGCGCCCTCGTCCAGCCTGCGATTTGCCGCCTTGGGTACGGCTAAAATACAAAAATTAAGCAATGAAAAAATTCTTGATTATTTCACTCAAATATAATTACTCATAACATAATTAGCTTTTTAAAATGTTGAAAATTACCTGTAGCATTATCCTTGTCCTTTGAGGCATTCGATGCGCCGCTCATAATATTCAAGGCGCTAATTATTAATCTATTCGTCAACTAATAGATGTTTGCATTATAGTAAAACATTTCACAATCATTCCCTCTAACCTTCTTTAAATTGAAACAGGAACATAAGAATTCTGCAATACGAAAAAAAAGAATTTTTTAAAGTCAAATCTCGAAAAAGCGTAAAAACTGTCAATAATTTTGAAAAGTTAGAATCCAGCCAATAAAGAGTAATGCTCTTAACAACAACTCTATCAAAGTTTTCAGCGACCAGCAAAGATATTACACATATGCACATATTTCCTCAAAGCACTTGCATAAAATTTTTAAAAAATTTCCAATTTCATAATTTCATTTAAAATTTAATTTGGTGAAATATTTTTTGCGCAAAAAAAGTTATTTGAAAATTAAATTATTTTCCTCGTTATATTTTTCTGGCTTATTTGAGACTTCTGGCTTATTTGAGGCTTTTCTCGGCGTGCCGTGGACTGCTATTTTCACTGCTATTGAACATCATATACCTATTTATTTGCTCCATTGAACTTTTTTTTTTGAACTTTATAAATATAATTTTGTAATTTCCATAATTCAAATTGACTTTAAACGCAATATCATTTCAACATGGATCAACTATCGCCTGTTACAAATACTAGTTCCAGCGTAGTCGAGGAATTTGCTGAAGAGGTTACATATTTTTGCAGTTTAATTCTCAAAATTCTCGTTATATTTTAGGAAGAACTTTTCGGTGAATTTGTTTCGACAAGTGCCGGCCATCGTGTTATGTCCACACCGGGCGCCACTCCACAATTGCAGAGCTATCTATTTCGCGCTAGCGGGTCATCGTTTAATAACCAAGGAAGCATCGTAAATGAGGAGATCGAGGAACAGCCCTCCACTTCCGAAGGCACCTCGTCCGCTTCACAACCCATTTCGTATATTTATTATATAATTTCCTAGGTATTTCTTGTAATTTTTTGAGTATTTAGACATACGCCGAAAACGTCTCGAGTCTTGCCAAAAGTGGTTCGAAACCCGTTTGAACGTGGCATTCTCGAAACTCTCTCCGGCGATATGTGCAGTCCGAATATGTTTCAATATAAGAAAAAGGTATTTTTTCAGCTTTGTAATGTTTTTGGTAAAAATTTATTTAATTTGAAATGCAAATTTCATTTTAATTTTTTAGAAGAAAAGCGCGGAAACAGAAGAAAATTTTGAGTGGAGCATCGAACACAAGGCCTTGCTTTGTCCGACGGAAATTCCCGACTCGGAGGACAGCCAAAACATCGAGTAGGTTTTTCATTGTTTTAGATACTAATAATGTGTTCATAACCCGAGGAGCCTTAAATTATACTTTTTAGAATCCATTGTTTATTTCAAATGAGATTTAAAGATCCTCTCAATATTTTATCTCCCCATTTTAGTTCGCCTTCTTTTGAGCGGAAAGCCAACGCGGTGCTGAATAATTATTGGAATAATGTACATTATTTACCGTCACCGGACCCGTCTACGATCACGGTGAACAAAAATTATATTTTTTAGATTTTTCATTTTATTTCCCGAGCCTTTATCATGAAAATATATAGCTGGGATTGTTCAGAAAATTTTTATGCGTTTTTTTTTTAAATTTTAATTTGAGTTTCTAGAGAGTCAGTGTCATTTCGTCATCACGATCTATTTTAACGACGACGAGTTCAGCCTCTTCATCGGGCGCCAAGGTTCCAAAAACGGCGTCGTCTCCGATGGAAGACGCAGAATGTATTAACATTTTTTTTTTGGTTTTATTTTTCAGTGAGGGAGGGGAAGGGTTGGTAATTCTTTAGAATTATCCCTCCATGTTTCTAGGGCTCTCAGATGATGAGGATATCGCCAATGGCCAGTCGGAAAGCGGCACGTAACAATTCTCTCATCGATTGGACGAACAATTAGCAAATTATATGATTAAATCATATGTATAGCCACTTTTTTGTCTCTTGTTTATTAATAAATTTTTATAGTGAACTATTGACGAAAAATAAAAAACAAAAAAAACTTTAAAAAACCCGTTATCGTATTGACTTAAGTCCAACGAACATGGATGATATAGTATTTTTGTGGTGAGATGTTCTCGAAGAAAAAGGAGGGAGAAAATGAGGGCTTTAACTTATTATTTACACACGAAATTGGGGTATAAAAACATTTTTGGACTCGGACTGGAAAAAATGTGTGTAATGGCTCACGGAACAGTCAACTGTAAACCAAGTCACAGCCTGAAATCCAATTGGACTCATCAAGGCTGTGTATATTAAGCTCCGGTTGAGAAGTTATAAATTTTGGTCACCCTCGCAATGCTCAATGATCAGATGTGAGACAAGCGATGGAAGAATCGCCAGAGAAACATCGTGCAAGTCGCGGTCGCCACCTACGGCTTGCAAACAGGCGCAGTCGCGACACGACTCCAAGAGAAGCTTCGTCTCGTCGTCGGCGACCTCGTTCGTCTTATAGCCGGCAGAGCCGCGCGACGGCGAGTCGCGATTGCGCTTACGTGACAACGACTTTGATTCGGCTCGAGTGTTTTTCACCAGCATTGTGTTAATTGTGCCGTTTCTGAAATTCATTTAAATTTTTATGAGAGTTTCGATAATCAGAATTTGGAATAATCTAAAGGATTTGGCCCTTTTCTTAAGATGGAAAGTTTCTTTAAATTTTTCTTAAAGTATCTGAGTGTGAGCCTAATTGTTCTAAAAAGATGCCTCAATTCCGCCACGGGCATTACGTCGTTTTGTGGATGGGACAGCGAGCGGAAATACGATCGCTGATTCGGCGCACTCGCCGACTTGCTCGTGCCGTTGCAACTCGTGCAATCCGTCGTTGAACTTGCATCGTTGTGCGGCAACACGTCCGCCACACTGTTATTGTTATTTTGTTGACAATTAGTCGTGGACCCTCCAGCTGTGCTCGACGAACCGTTGACCGTCAGAAATTTTGTGTCTGCACTTTCCGACTTGACCGTGGTGGTGGATCCCAACGTCAAAGTTGGTCCTCCATTTGAGATACCCGAAAAGAATTTACCTAAATGTAAAATGTATTAAGTCTGCCAGGATCTTTAATAAGATAAAAAAATCAAAGTATAATGATAGAACATAAGAATGTAAGGTTTTTATAGAACATAAGAATGTAAGATAGTGAGTAGTATAAAAACTCTTTATGCCTGAAAAAATTTGGTCAAAAAATTTAATGCCCAGTGGTCTGGAAATATGTTTTCAAGACTTAAAAAGTTTTAAAAATGTCAATCCCAATATTGCTAAAAAAAAAGTCCGGTAAGTTTCCAATTTACCCGTTGAATTAACGTGCATGCTGCTGGCGACCGATGGTCCAATGCTGCCACGTGCCGCAGTACACCCGCCGCCACCACCGCCATCGTGGCGCATCTGCAACTGCGTGTTCAACAGTCCGTATAGTATCCAATTCGTCGCGGATCCCAAATATGGTAACGCATGAACACAGTAGATAATGTAGACCAACAAATCGGATTCGCGCGACTCCGACAGGCCGTCGACGGCGGTCGCGCTACGATATGTAGCGTAAAGTACCGAGCACCAATATGGCGTCCAACATACGAAATACAGTACGGCGATAAGAATCGTATAGATAGAAATTCGTCGCAACGGTATTCCACTGCGCGGAATCACTCTAAAAATAATGGAAACTTTTAAAGATGATCTATACGATTGGCTAAAATTTGAATAAATTAAAAATTTTGCGTTGTGTCTCGAGCTCAAAAGCTTGATAGGATCGAGATCAATAAACCGGTGCTCAGTAAAATAAATTGTTTTTAATAAAAATTAATTCAGAATTTTCTCCCGAATCAAATGCCATATAAAATTTAAGGTCCTCTGTCCACAGTGTTCAATATTGTACGAAAATTATTTTAAATTGGCAGTATTCCTTTTTTTAAATTTTTATTAAAAAATTTAAATTTTAAATGAATAATTCTTTTTCAGAGCAAACAGATAAAGATATGCGCACATGCCCATTCCTTTTTTATTGAAAAAAAGAATATATAATAAAATGTAAGTTTTAAAGTAGTTATTGCATTTTTGATTAAGAGAGCCGCTTGAGATAATTTCTTTGTTCAATCAAAGAATCAAAAAATTTTCGTCACGTCAGAAAATCGCGAATTTTTAAAAGTTTTTTGTGATTTTTTTTAGTATAGGAAAAATGCTGAACATGCTAAATTGTGAAGCATTTGACTATTCTGACGTTCTTTCGGTTGAAATTCTTCGCAAAAAAGTCGAAAACCACCGAAAATATGCGAATTTTGAACGAAAAAAATAATTATTTTATTAAATATTGACGGAATGCCAACAAATTTGTCACAAATTCAAACGATTTTTCGAAAATTACATATGTCCCTAAAAATTTTAATTTCCAACTTTTCGTCCAATATTGAACAGCTTGTGCATCAATATCTGGCTTCAGCACCATGCCAATTTTTTTTCAGTCTACTCAAAAATTTGAATAAAAAATATTTAATTAAAAAATATTTAATATCCTATAAGCCAATACGCTAACATTTTTTTCATGCGCTTTTAATGCATTAAAAACGCATTTTTTATACGTCAAAATATTAAGTGCTATTCGGAAGGAATTAAGTATCAAAACAAATAAATGGATGAGATTATCTGCTACAAAATGAAAAACACTTTTAAAGCTCATTTTATAATATTTTTGTAAATGGATTTAAAAGCAGAGATTAGAATAAATCGGATTAAATTAGAAAAATAGAAGAAAAACTTGAGTAAATATAAAAAATTGACCTCAAAAGTACCTCCAAAAAATAAATCCTCAAAGTTCCTATATAAATATAAGAAGATACAGAAATTTCAAAAGCCCGAGCCACAAACCTAAGGTCAACAAAAGCCAAGCCAAAACTCGAGAATTTACGACCCAAAGCCTTTTTAGAAAGTGCGCTTAAATTTTAGAAACTTACTTGGTGTGCCTGTAGAGTTTACGGATGAGTCGGCTGTTAAAATAGCCGATAAGGCATAAAGGTAGCATATAGCCGGTGACAAATGTCCTATAAAAATTTAGACTTTATCATTAAAAGATGAATGTGAAAATAAAAAAAAAACGTACGAGGTGGTGAACCAATAGAACACGTATGGCGGCATCATATCCGCGCATTTGTAGACGCGCAAACGTGTGAGGTTAATCGCATTGGTGAGATTCACGAGATTGGGGTTGGCCGGCTGTATGGCCTGATGAAGAAGAATTTCCTTGGCCTTGGCGTAGATGAGCATCGGCGAGAGCAACACAAAAGCTGTCGACCAAAGCGCTGAAATTGTGTGAAATTACGAAAAATTTTCAAGAACTCCGAAAATTTAAGAAAGTTTTGGGAATTTCGGAATCAGATTTTAGGAATTTTGCTCATAGTACCACTTAAAAATTTCAATTCATTACTTATAATAACAGAGATAACAAAACGTCTAGAGCGCAACTTGGTCTCGTACGGATGACAAACGGCCACATAGCGGTCGAAACTCATCGCCGTAATAAGAAAAGTAGACACGATTCGACTGACGGAGCCTAGCGCATGATGCAGTTTGCAAACAACCGTGCCGAACATCCAAAATCCGATCACGCTATCCTGAATTGAGATCATATTATGATGTGTTGGGACTCAAAACTAGACCTAGACATAATCCCAATAATCATTTCATTTCATTTTTTTTACTTACAAGTATGGCTGGCGGCAGCGAAAGTGACATGAGAAAGTCAACAACGCATAGCGCGGCAATGTACAATATCGTGTTGTCGACGCTGGTGGCGCGACGCGACGCGCCCATCGATTTACGCTCGCTGACAATATTACGAATAATGGTGAGCACAGACGAGTTGCCGCAAATGCCAAGCACAAAGCATAAGAAGAAAATGATCACCACGAAAAGCACCTGAGGTTGGAGTTCCTGAAAAAAATGGCGACCAAGATAAAATTTGAAGGATATACTCCCGGAGTCTATTCGATGGTTCAACTCCGTATAGTTATAACCTGATAAATACTCTACCTGCATTGGCGGATAGATGTTCCGCACAAAGTACTGTTTACCGCTAGCACATGCGATTGTGCCATATTCGATGAGATGACAGTCCTCTAAGTTCACTGGCTGCATCATAATCGGTGTGAAAAAATACAAAAATAACTGAATTAATCGATAAATCAATACATCAATTTTTCACATTATTCGATGTTATTTTTGGAAGATTTTATTAACGAGATAATTTTTCTAAAAAGATAAATTTAATAAATAATTAAATCTTTTTTGCACGTTTGAGTGAACAGGAATTAGGGAGAGGATGGCGGAGAGGAGAGGATAAAAAGGGAAAAAAGAGTGAAATAAAGGAACTTCTTTGGTGCCATTCATTAGCTCTATTTTGGAATCCAATTTCTTATACTGGAAGGAATTATTTGTTATTGGTAAAATATTATTAAACCTATTACTAATAAGCATACCATGTCTAGCGTCTCCCTCCTCCTCCCTCTCTTCAGAAATAATTAAACAAGAATAAATAGATTAGATATGTTCTTACCCTTTTATAAAATTTTACTTATTCATAAAAAAGTATTATGTAATAAAAGATTAATTCAGTGCAAAAAAATTATTGAAAGTGTTTTTCAGCCATTTAAATGCATTTATCACGTCATTTTCCAGTCAAAATTGTTAGAAAAATAAAATTGGAAAATATTGTTGCACAAAACTTCAATCTGAAATTATTTTTTGAGCAAAAACTTAAGCATACATATAATTATAAATCTTAAATAGGCCTAACCTTTGGAACTCCAAAAAATGTAAAATTTAATTTAGCTTTACGTAACGTCAAAGCTAGAGAGGAAAATAAATTTGCGCCAACTTGCACGTAAATTCAAAAAAAATTTTTAAGCCTACGCTCAAAAAGATTAAAAGTTTAAGCGTAAGAGGAAGAAATTGCTTATCAAAGTCGTAGAATTAAGTTTAAGCGCGGACTTGAGCTGAGTTATTCTCCATTTTACAAATCCGCTCATTTTTGTAGACATAAGAATTTCATTGGGTTATAAATAAATTTTTTTCCATTCCCAATTGAATCTCTTCTAAATAGATTCTCACCCTCGCTCACTCCAGCCAAATGCTAATGAAATAATTGAGCATTGAGCTCCACATAATTGATTTCGAGTTTGAATATTTAATTCGAATTTCGGCTTCGAAAATTTTCCCATAAAAAGGCAAATGGAGAAAAAAAGTAATAAAAAATAAAAGAAATTTGAAAAAAAAATTCACCATTTTATTATCATTTTTATCTTAAGCTATATAATTATTTGCCTTCAATTTGAATGATTATGCCTGTCTTGAAATGGGGCGGGGAAAAATGAGGAATTAAGCGCGTTAGAGATGTGGATAGAACAGGAGGTAAAGAGATGAGATTAGGGAAAAATAAAAAGGGTTAAGGGGAGATAATATAGAGGAATAGAAATGAACATAAGGCAGGAGGTAAGTAGGTGAGGTTGGATAAAGGGATAATAGGGGATAATCTGAAAGGGAACAAGGATAAAAAAGAATTTGTGCCCGTTTTGCAGTCTTAGTTTCACCTACTTTTCCGCATTTTAATGTAATTCCCCATTTTTTGTTAACATAAATCACATTTTTTCCATATTTCCCTAAACATTTTTCCACTTCGTTCACAATTCCCCACTAATTGATCATTATTTAGCCTTAACAATAAAAGAGGGGAGCAGTGGCATAGTGGTTCTGCGATTGTATAAAAATTTGGAAAAACAAAAATAAAAAATGGAAAAAAAACAAGAAGACTTTTTGGCCTTTGGCCGATTGGTTATGCATTTCGTTTCGTTTGGATTTCAATTTTTCTACTTGCATAATAAATTTTTTTCTTTTTTTTAATAATTTAGACTCCAGAAAAAATTTGTTTTAAATTCAAAGTTCGAATCTCCAAACTTCGTTGTCCAAAAGTTTGGTTAATTTAAGAAAAAATGACTTAAAATGGAATAAAAACAAGAAAAATAATTGAGAAAAATAAAAGAGGAAAAATGAAATGTTAAGAAAAATTGATCACACTTAAGTAAAGTCTAGATTGAGCTAACTTATTGCTAGAAACTCAACTTAAGTTATGTTTTTAAGCCAATTTTTGCTCTTTTTTTAAGCTCGCTTAAAAATTGTTATTTAACTAAAAAAAGGAAAAAAGTGAAAGTTATAAAAAAAATTTCTCAGCAAATTATAAGTATTATTATAATTGGCTTTATTAAAGCTTTTTAAAGCTATTCATAAAAATTTTATTAATGTAAAAATTTGTCGCAAAATAAAAAAGGTAATTATTGGAAAGATTAAAATTTTTTTTGTGTAAAAAATAAAATTCGGATTTTTTCTAGGTATTTTTCGTGGATAAATAAAGTGAAGCCCATTAAGAAAGTGAAATCCAAAATCAAGCTCGTTTAGAAAGTAGAAATGGAGAATTTCTTCAGGAATTGAAATCCCGAAAATTGAAATGTCATTCGGTAATTGGAATCCAAAACAGAGCCAGTTCAGAAATCAGAACCTCAAAAATTAATATACGATTCAGCAATTAAGACCCGAAATTAACCCCGTCCAGGAATCGAGATCCCAAAATTACAAAACGTAGATATAATGAAAAATGGATCCAATTCAGGAATCAGACCTCAAAAATTGAGATGTCATTTGATTTAATGGAAAATTTATAATCAAATCGAAGCGAAATTTCACTTTTTCTACCTATTTTTTCTTTTTCTCTAAATTTTCTCTTCCTTTTCTGTGTTCTACTACTTATTTTCCGAAAACGAGTTGATTCGACGGTACCAAAAGTCTGGAAAAAAAAATTGTTTTTCACATTTTTAGTTTTTAACTTGTTAGTTTTTAACGTGTTTCTTTATAAAACGTCAAATTGGCCCTGGAAAAAAATAATAAATAAAAAAATTTTTCTTAATTTTTTAATAACAAAAAAAAATTTCGCCAAAAAATTTTCGCCAATTTGTCTAGTCAAGTAAATTTAAATACGCCGTAATGAACATCGTTTGGTCGACATAATTGAAACTGGCTTGAGCATAAGGTTAAATTCTTTAAGATTGAGCCCGAGATTGATCTTAGGCTCAGACAATTTCAGTGGATTGAACATATTAGTTCAAATTTTTACGGAAAAAAAATTTATTTCGTTTTTTCTTTGAACGTTGAACTAATTTTCAAAACATAAAGAAAAATTTTATTTTCGCTCTTTTTAAAACGCAATTAGTGAAGGAAATAATGAGATGTTTTATTGCTTTTTTTGACTTTGAGTTGAATGGCTTCTTCATTGTTAGGAGGGAGAAATTTTTGGAAAAATACAAGAAGATCACCCTATAATGTTGCAATAAGAAAAAGACCAAAGCGGTCGAACTGACGAGACGAGTCGCTATTCTTCTATCAGATATGTCAAGTCAAAAAAGATAAACTCGGAGTGAACTTGTAGAAATCAAAGAAGTGGGAAAGGTGGTAGGAACCAGAGTGGTCAGAAGAGTCAGAAGAGTTGGAGAGATGAATGGTGCTGGAAATGTCCAAAATCGAAAAATACAGCAAAAAATGCAAAAAAAAGCAAAATTGTAATTGCAAAGAGAAAAGAAAAGGGTGAAGGAAAAAATGAGAAGGAAACGAAATACCATAAAAGAAAAAAAAGCAAAAGTAATAAATGAAAAAATAAAAGCTAATTGTAAGAAAAAACAAGTAGATAAGTAAAATACTATAAATTGTAAAATAAACTAACGAAAAATATTGTCAGATAAAAAAAAATATGATGAGTAAGTAAATAGGTGAAAAAATAGGTGAAGTAATGTTAAAAAAGTCAAATAATGTGGTGCAAAAATATTAGGTTGAGGCAAAATTTTTTACTCATCCGTAAAAATTTTTTTTTCTACGATAGATAGAGACGTGGGTTTTTTTGCATTTTGTAGAGCGTTATCGATTTGTGGAGGACGTGTTTCAGCGATTTTTAAAATTTTCATTTTTAGCATTTTTATAGAGGAAAATGCAACGAAAAAAGTGCATGTGGCTGAGCATTTTTTTCGGAGAGTGATCCGATGGACTTGAAACTTTTGCTATAAGTTCCTCTTACATATACTATTACACTATATAAATTTGAACCTGATCGATTGGATAGGAGCCGAGTTGTGAAACTTCAAAAAACGTCAAAAATGCCGAAATTTGTCATTTTTTGTAGTTTTTCGGCATTTCTGCCGTTTTTCGTTGGTTCATAACTCGGCTCCTATCCAATCGATCAGGTTCAAATTTATAGAGTGTAATAGTGTATGTAAGAGGAACTTATAGCAAAAGTTTCAAGTCCATTGGATCACTCTCCGAAAAAAATGCTCAGCCACATGCACTTTTTTCGTTGCATTTTCCTCTATAAAAATGCTAAAAATGAAAATTTTAAAAATCGCTAAAACACGTCCCCCACAAATCGATAACGCTCTACAAAATGCAAAAAAACCCACGTCTCTATCTATCGTAGAAAAAAATTTTTTTACGGATGAGTAAAAAATTTTGCCTCAACCTAATAATTTAAAGGCATAACATTTTTGCTTTTTGACATTTTTGACGTTGTTGGCTTTTGATTTGTAAAGCTTTTTTTCATTATTTTATCCTTTTTGGCATTTTTGTTTTTTTTTGCCAATTTGATTCGCCTTTTTTCATTCACGTAGTCTTTTTATTAGTAACATTTTCATTTGGATTCTATTTTGAGTGTAAATGGCATTAACGAATTTACTAATTTATTATATACTACATGCATATTCCTCGCGCTTTTAAACACCAATAAATAAAGTTTCGCAATTAGCATTATTATTTTTCATTGATTTACTCCATCTCATACAGACACAGACATTTTCCAATCCATTTGTGGATACAGAAATTAATCTATTTTATCTTCCACTAACTTAACATCCAAACCAAGGCAATTTGATTTATTATAATACGATTTAAATCTTATATTTTCTCCAATCAGAAATTTCTTCAATTGGCTGGCTCGCTAGCTCCTCGCTGCAATTAACTCCACTAATATTGGCGTTGTCTCATATATTTGTTTTTAATTCTTTTTTTAGAAAAAAATTAATGCAAAAATAAAAAATGCATTCAAAATTTTTGCTTTTTTCGCTCTTTTGTGTTTTTTTTTCGCTTAATCGAAAACATATTTTTTGGCCAGCTTTTTTCATCTTTTTTATATCAAATTGGATGGATATTTATAGGTAGTTGTTTTTTTGCTGACTAATCGTGAGTTGTTTTTGGTCGGATAGGGTCCCGGTGGGGAAGACAAATATATACGTGTAAACAATCGACACAAAGAATAAAGGTCTTAGTTAAGAAATTGTTTCATTCTCTTAATTTTTAGATATTTATTTAAACTTTAAGTCAATTGTACCAGCTTTTCCCCTTTTCAATTACACCCTCAAATGCATTAAAAATATTTTTGTCAATGAAAAAAATAAATTCGTAAAAATTAGAAAATTTGTGTTTTGACACGCAAATACTTACTTTAATTAAATAATTATTACAAAAATTAACATTAATTCATTAATAAATTAATCATTTAAAATTCAAATTTAGAATAGAAAAATTATAAAAAATAATTTGGAAAAAGTATATTAGAAAGAAGAAAATGCTAAAAGAAACGCATTTGAAAAAAGTGAAAAAAGTTAATCCATTTAAATGAATTTTTAAAAACGAAAAAAATATTTCTATTTTACTTTAATTAATTTTTGAAGAGTTTTTCAAGTTGGTTTGAGCCGAAAATTTGCGTTAACAACATTAATTTCTTCGTCTTCTTCATTTCCCCTTTTCCATTCACTTTTTAAAGCATTTTCAATGCCTAGAAACGTAAAAATATCAATATTGAGAAAAATCCAAAAAATAAATTTTAATGAAACCTATTAAATGCATTTTATAGGACAAATATAACTTTAAAAATAATTTTAGTTGATTGAGCAGACAGATCAAACTCATTACTATTAGCATACTTACATTGGGTTAGGCTTAAGAAACTAAGCCGGCCAGCTGAATTTCATGTTTTTGTCTTACATCATTAAACACAAGCACGCAAGAGTAAACCATATTTTAGAAAAAATGAAAAAAATATATTTATTTATTTTGGAGAAAAAAGAAAAAAAGAGAGAGAATAAATAAATAAAACAAATATTTAAATAAAACAAATATTTTCTTAATTAATAATTAGGGTTGAACATTAAAAATTGAACTCTTGCTGAAATAAAATTTTGAGTTTGAAAAATAAAAAATCCAAAAAAGCGCCTAGAAAAGGGCATTAAAAATCTGGAGAATAGGATGAAGAAAAATGTCAAACGTCATAAAATGTCATTTCAATCCGATCAAAATCCAAATTTAAATCAATCGATTTTTAGCGAAAAAAAAATTTTAATTTGAAAAATGCATGAAAAAAATAAAATAAAATTCATTAAGAAGAATTTTCTAAATTGTTTAAAGAAGCTTTAATTTTAATTAATTAATTTATTTCTTAGATAATTTTTTGCCATAATTAAATACAATACATTTACTTATCAAAAATATCTTAAAGTAATCAAACTAAAAAGAAGATAAAATGAAGAAAATGTAATGATAATATATTGATAATCATAATAATAATCGAGAAATTGTTTACGATACTAAAATGATAGTGGATAGGCGATCGGTTCGATTCGGATGCCTGCTAATATGCATAAAATTAAAAAATGTTAAAAATTAGGAATTGAACATTGCACCCACAAAATTCAAAAATTTTTGAAGAAATGCCCCATTTATTTTCAAGATAAAAATTTTGTCTTATTATTTTAAGAATTTTCAATTTTTCTTTTAAATTGAGCGTTAAAAATTCCTCATTAATATAGCTTTTTCTAAACGGAAAAGCTCAATTTTTTTGTACGACAAATATTTTTGTAGAGAAAATTTATAAAAAAAATTCCTAATTAAAATTAATGAATCCATAAAACTAAGGATGGATTGGGCCCGACCCGGCCTGTCAAAATAAAAAAAAAGTGGGGCCGGTCGGCCAGTTTTGGCCCATGTTTTGGTCCGACATAAAATTTTATACAATTCTTTAAATTAAAAAATTTTCAAAATAAACCTTTCATATTTCATGAATAAAATTTTATAACGAAACGTTTTTTTGCGGTCATAAATAAAAGCAATATATAGATTAAATAATAAAAAAAAGTTTAATAAAGCATGTTAGCAAATATTTTTTTAAAAAAAGCATAATTTCGCAAAAAAAAAATGTTAGAAATTTAATTTTTTGTTAAAAAAATTTAATTGAAAAAATTTTATTATTAAATTTTTTGTTAAAAAAATTTGCGTCAAGCCAAATCGGAGCCACGGACCGGCGAGTTAAAAGCCCGTGTTTTGGCCGGGCCCGCTACCCTTACATAAAACTAATAAAAAAAAATTTTAGAAAACATAAAGCTTTTATTTTTTTAAATTATGTCAAATAGGAAGGATTTTTGATAAAAACAATTCAATTTCTTGACATTATTGTTTTGAAGAACTTAAACCAATAGTTAAAAAATTTGAGCATAATCAAATTTTTTTATAAATAATATATTTAATATATAATAAATTACGTGCTATTTTTCAAATTTATTTTCAATTTTATTTTAATTACATATTAGGTTGTATAGAAAGTTCTTGCGGTTTTGTTTTAAATTTTTTTACGGTAGATAAAGACGTGGATTTTTTTGCATCCTGTAGAGAGTACTCGATTTGTGGGGACATGTTTCAGCGATTTTTAAAATTTTTATTTTTAACATTTTTATAGAGGATCTGATAGATTGAATAGGATTCGAGTTGTGAAACTTCAAAAAACGGCAAAAATAACGAAATTTGTCATCTTTTGCAGTTTTTTTTAAATTTTTGCTGTTTTTCGAAGTTTCACAACTCGGCTCCTATCCAATCAATCAGATTCAAATTCATGGAGTGTAATAGTGCATGTAAGAAGAGCTCATAGCAAAAATTTCAAGTCCATTAGATCGCTCTTTGAAAAAAATGTCCAGCCACATGTACTTTTTTTGTTGCATTTTCCTCTATAAAAATGCTAAAAATGAAAATTTTAAAAATCGCTGAAACATATCCCTCATAAATCATGTACGCTCTATAGGATGCAAAAAAATCCACGTCTCTATCTATCGTAGAAAAAAGGTTAGAACAAAACCGCAAGAACCTTCTATATAACCTAATAATTTTAATCAGAAAAATTAATTTTTAAAAAAATTTGCATCTGATTTAATCAAAAAAGTCTTAAGTTTAATAATAAAAATGTATTAATTATTTTTATTTTTAAATGTAATTTACAAATGCTGCTATTGTAACTTTTTATAAAAAATATCTTAATATAAAAAACAAAAAATAAAAATAAAAAATCGTAGTATATCTTTAGCTAATGCTAGCTAAATTAAATAACTGTATTGTTGTACTTAATTTTTCAAAATTTGTATTTGTATTTTATTTCATAAAATTTTTTGATAAAATAAGTCAAAACTGGACTTATTTTCAACTTGAAAATTTTCTAGCGTTGGTTTTGCTGACGTCAATGACAAGTAGGGGGCGTGAGAGGAGAGGGAAAGGCTAAGAATTTGGGTTGATTTTAATCCATTCAAAAATTTTTTACATAAATACATACAAATATATAAGTGTGAACATATGTACGTATATAATACATAGTCTCCTGGTTTTTGTGCTTACTTTTTTAGAGACATTCCACTTGGTATATAGTTCTGGGAAAACATTTAAAAATAAAAAAACAAAAAGGGAAACATGTTTTTGTATTTGTTTTTAAGAAGACAAACATGAAGTCAGATATAACATATATACAAAAAAACACGCACTTATCTATTACTCGTCTCACATCACTAACACACTTGCCCACACCAAAAAATGTAAGGGGAAAAATAATCTTCAAAGCAGAAAAAAATTTCTATCAAAAAAAGAAAACTGCAAAATGCCAAGAAAGTGCTGCAAGAGATCCGTTTGGGGCTATATGTAAATGGCGAAAAAAAAAGTGAAGCAAACTGAAACGATTCGTACCCAAATAAAAAGCCAAAAAGTAAAAAAAGTTTCATAAAAGCTTAAAAAATATCGTAAAAATAATAATAATTGACACTTGGAAATATTGTAAAAATATTTATATTAGTCAATTAAAAATTACAACTTAAAAAAAGAGTTTAAGTCACATAAAATGATTAAGCAAACCAAAAATAATTTTCATTTTAAAATATAATTTAAATATTTTTTAGTTAAACATTTTTATTAAATTAGTTAAAATTATTAAATTAAAGTTAAATTAAATTACGATATTATTGTCTATTTTAAAAGGTTTAAATTTAATATTAAATTTAAAATTTTTTAAGTTTTTCCAAAATTTAAACATGAGTTTTTTTTAATTTTCTAAAATTATTTTTTCAATTTGTCTTTGATTTTTTGATTTTTACGTTGGTTTTTTTTGTTCTAATCTTGCTAGATTTTGACTTTATTCACGTTTTACACGCAAAACGCGTAAGCATATTTATATCAATAGGAGTGAAAAAGGAAAAAAAAACCAAAACTCCTGCGGTCTACCGCAACAAGAATAAAAAAAATTCTGGAAAAAATACTAAATCTTGGGAAAAAAAGCAACGGAAATGAATGGAAAATCGAGAATGAAATGGGTAAAACAAAAGCCGACCGATGGTGAAAAGAAAGGCGAACATGAGAATAAAAAGGAATAAACGAGGATCGAAAGCCCAACCCAATTCAAAGTCAAGTCAGCTCAAAACTCAAATCTAAACTCAAAATAAAGAAAGAAAAAAAGTGCAAAAGCAAAGGCGAAAAGCAGATATTCTCGCTCTCCCAATAAGCTCCATATAAACGATATCATTGAGAGGTATTGGTATTACTAGTGTAACAGCCTTTTGAGTTAAAAGTGAAATAAAGAATTTAAAACGATGCAATCTCTGAATGCACACAATTCGATATACACATACACATAAAAACACACATTCACAAACAGATAAACACGTAAAAAATGTACGTACAGATAAAAATGTATTATTACTGGTATCGATTCGTGTTTTTTCTACATTTTTGTTAGTATGTTAATTACTTAAATATTTATAAAATAATATTCAAATTTTATTCATTTAAAATCGAAAATAAATTTTTTTTTGTTTTTAAAATCCATTCTTTTTCGATACAAGTGAAAAGTCTCATAAATTAAATCAATGTTTTAACCTTCTTACAATGTATAAAATTATTTTTAATACCGTTACATTGTTTTTTATATCAATATCATTTATAATTAAATCCATACACATTTTAGCATATTTATTTTTCAATTCCTTTGAAAATCGACAGTAACGTATAATTAAATGTTTATTTTTCACTTTTTTTTAAATTTAATACAATCATTTTATTTTTTACTTAAGCTTTACAGTAATAATTAACTTTTTCATTTTTTTTTAAATTTAAATTGAAAACAAAAAGAAAACAATAACCAATACGGAATAAAATTATCAAAGGTCTCAGAAAATACCTAATATTTTTCTCCAGAATAATAATAATAAAAAACAGTTTTTTCCTATTCGTCTCCAATTATTATTTTCACACAACCCCAATTGACGCGACAACCGAAAAACTTATCAACTTTGAGCGCTAATTTAAATTATCTTTAAATACGCGACACCAATTTCACGAAATATTTATTAACATATTAAAATATCAATCTCGCTTAGCTTAAAAGTATTTAACAGTTAAATGCTTAGTTAATGTTACTTGCGTCATTCATATTTATATCTTTAATAACTTTGTTTGGCGTGTAAGTATTTTCTAAAATTTATTGTATTTTGGCTAATTACGATGTTTTAATTAACATATTTCGTGAGAGAATTATAAGTTTTAAATTTTACCATAATAACAAATGTTTAAAAAATAATAATTACCGTAAAATAAAATATCTATAAAAAATCTTTTAATATTACTAGATTAGATAAAATAAAGAAACTTTTTTCAACCTAATTTTTTCGCTAGCATTAAGTTTGTTTGAAAGGTTTCATTGTTTTTATTTTACCTTCTTATGCCCAATTTCTAAAAAATTTTTTAATCAAACCATCTTATTCTTATGCAAATATATTAGTTACAGCCTAAAAGCACAATGTTTATATGTATCTTAAGAATTATCTTAAGAAAAAAAATTTTAATGTTGGTTGTTTTAATATAAGTTGTAAAATAAAATAAAAAATTTTATATTGTTTTTTTATATTATTTTTTTCATTTTTTTCTTATTTTTATTTGTTATTTTCAGTTTTCTGCATTCATAACTTTTGTTAATTTATTAAATTTAATTTTCTTTAGATTCATTAAAAAAAATATTTATTTAAAAAAAATTTGTGTAAACTTTAACTTTTTACACTAACTAGACATCCATTTAAGAACTTAAAAAACCAATATTTTATAATTAGGCTATTTACTTTTTGCAATTCACGTAAGATCAATATGTATCGATTCATTCCATTTTTACTGTATTTGGAAAAGTTTTTAAAAATGCTAATAAGAAAAAAGTAAGACAACCAAAAACATTTTACGGTATTTGTAATTGTCTCGAAAAGTGCATTTAATATTAATGCACTAAAAAATCGATATCAAACTATGATAATTATTTTTATCGTATAGTGCTATGCCGGTACTTACTTATTCGCTAATGTCACGCTAATTTTTTTATTATTCAATTTAATTTTTTTTTCAGTTTTATTCTTATTCAATTGTTGTTTAGCATTTTTGCATTAAAAAAAGAAAAACGTTTTAAAAAGTATTGGAAAAAATAAAAATATTACTAGTAAAAATATTATTTATATAAATATGTTTTTTTTGGGCTATTAAAAATACGCATATGTAAATAAAAACACATTTACACACATGTATGCATGCACTTTATTAACATCATATATATTTCAATATTTTTATAGTTAATTTATAAATTTGAATTAATTTTAGTCTTTCGACAAAATTGTAACTACGATAATGCAAGCTAATCTGTGATATTTACGGTATTTTAGTAGTTCAATAATAAATATATTACGGTATTTGAATGAGAAAAATGTGCGAGTATGGGGTGGATGCAATGCTAACTCAATTGTCTAATAAAGATAAAATGAGAATTTTCTCATTATCATCATCATTATCATTATTATTATTATTATTATCGTGATAATGTTTGTAATTGGCTACATTAAAAAAAATATCATTTTGGAATTGAAATCACGATCACGTAGCTAATTCACATATTAGTCTCGTGACGTGCGTGAAAAGTGATGAATGTGGCTTCAACGGCGATTTTCAATTATGCGCTACATTTATTGCTAATGATATTCGCGATAGTCGACGAAATGTGCCTAATCAATGGTAGGAGATTTGGGATCCACTTTAGGTTAAAGAAATATAGATTTAATTTTCTTTGTGAGAGAGAAGTTGAATGATGTGATTATTTGACTTGGCATATGATTTAATTTAACCCAATTCCAATTCAGCTATGATACGACCGAAGCAAAAGACGCGCAATAAGCCCACCAACCTCAGGTCCGGCTCGGCGATGACACAACGTGCGGCTACGGGCACAGCGGATGACGATGCCGAGAGTCCCAACAACGACGACGACGTATTTCAAGATCCAAACTCATTGCTCATGAAATATATAAAGTAAAAAAAAATATTTGTAAAAAATATGACCCAATTTGCGATCAAGGCTTTATATACAGAATATTAGCTCGGATTCGGCCCCCTCGGCCTAACTTGAAATCAAATTGCCTGTTACAACTTTAGAGCCCGAGCCAGACCCTTTCGAAGACCCGTTCTTCATACTCGCGAGCTCGTCCAGGTTCACGTTCGCTCGAGTCTCTACCAAATTGTCGATTTGGTAATGATTATGATGATTAAATTTTTCTTCAGAAAAAATTTCTTTATTATATTCACGATACTTATAAGGCTCTTATAGAATATTTGAGAGCGTTTAGGACCAACGAAACAACTTGGCCACACTGTCCGCCTACTTCGACGTGTGGTGGATGGACTCGTTTATACCGTGGAATGCGAGCGAATTTGACGAGATTACGCACACATTCGTGCCGGTACGATGGATTTGGAAGCCCGAGTTCTATCTCTATCACAGTATACAGGGACGCATTCCGGGTAAGTTCCATTTTTAAGAAATTCGATTATCGGGAACGGAATGGGCAAAAGTTTTAAATTTCAAATGGCTATAACTCATCGGCCTTGCGTCAAGAGGGCCTAATTCGATCAGTTTGCTCTAATAACTTTTCGATCTAAATCCAATGAGGCCATTTTCGCGAAGAAATATTTCAATAAAATGAGTCATCAAACTTGGAATATTTCCCAAGTTGTGGTCAAAAAATATTAAAATTTTAAAAAGTAGGAATTATTATTTTTTTAGATTACGATCCTGCAGGTATGGTAGAAGTACAGCATGACGGGCAGGTCCGGCTCTTTGTGCCCATAACTTCAAGGGCGCTTTGTCCAATAAACGGTGAATAAATTGCGATTGAATTTGAATAAATGGGAAAATTTAAATTTAAATTTAAAATTTTAGTGAAATACTTTCCATACGATACTCAAAACTGTACTTTTTCGGTGGGTTATTTTTAATTAAAAAGAATAATTTATTTAATGAAAAATTTATTAAAATTAAATTTATTTTTGCAAATATAAATTTTTTAAAAATGTAAGCAATTTATATACAGCTAGCTAGAAATTAAAGAACACACTCAAGTATACTATAAATTTGGTATTACGCTTAAGTACACTATAAGTGTAGTGTAAGTGTATGTATAAGCCGCGGGAATATTTCCATTGTTCCATAGGTACCTGGCTAGGTTTAAAAAGCACCGCTATCAATGTGGAAAAATCAGACCAAATGCAAAAGGCCATAAAATGGAAAAATAGCGCCAAATGTGCTGTATACTGTATTGAAAAGGTCGTGTGTGACTCGCAACAGCAGAGTCACGCACGGCGGCCGCGGCAACGGCGGCGACGTCCGCGGCGTGTGCAGCCTCGTCGGTGGCCATTTGGATGGCGATTTGCTTTGCGACGTCGACACACCGCCGGTCCATCGCGTAGAGTTTGTCGAGCACGCGAATACTCGGCGTGTAGCAGAGCTTTGCCCCGTGCACGCAGCGCTCGGCGCCATTCATCAACGCGCGATTTACGTGCGTAGGCGAGAATTTCCAACGACACAGCGGATGCGCGGGCTCCGCGCCGCACACCGCGCCCACCACGTCGAGATGGCGTAACGTATGGCTGGGCCGATCGCGATTCAACCAGAATTGGGACTTTGAGCTGCTCGATAAATACGTGGAGTGATCTTGATCCGCTTTAGTTGGGCTGTTTCTCTCGTCGGAATCCTCTTCCAACTCGTTATCTTCTCCAAAAGCTTGACGTTGTACCGACTCGGCCAACTCGCAAAACGGCTCCAAATCGATGCCGACCTTATAATCTTGAAAGATCGGCTCTAATTGCATGACAATTTTTGGTGGCAGAACCTCCTGGTCCTGGTCGTCCAGCTCCTCCCGATTCTCGCTCGTCACACTACTATTATCGCCGATGCCATTCTTATTCTTAATCTTGATCTCGACTTGCTGCGAGTGAGGCGTCTGCATATGCGCTTTGGCTTGGACAATAACAGGTCTAACGGGTTCCTTTAAATGTGTCTCATCGGAGGCCGTACGTTCATTAATACTCTCAAAAATGTTTTTTTGCATCTTATTCTCGCGGCCAAATAAGTCCTGTTGATGTTGTGGGGCTCTGGCTATGTTAGTGGCGTCTAAATTTTGCTCAGAATCTATACGTTGTCTTCGTAACGGTACTCGTTCGATTATGACGCGTATCGGCCAATGTCCGTGAAGTGGTACCACGGTACCGTTCGTGCCGTCCGACGCTATTCTCAGGCTACTGTCTGCCGGCGTTTCCACAATGAAACGACGCGACTCCGCGTAGGCGAATGGCGACTCTTTACCATATTTGTATTCCACGGCGTACAGTCGTTGCGGCTTCAAATGTTCCAATACGAAATCATTGGCATGTTCGCTGGAAGTACTGTAAAAATGTATAGTAATCCTATTGGCCTTAATTCTTCTGAGATAATACCATATACCTAAATGTTTTGAAGCGAACCGTCGAGTTATCGTTGGCCTTGGGCTCGAAAAGTTCCACCGCGGTCAATTGAATATATGCATCGGGCTCGTGCTCGTCGCCGTTGGCGTGGTCGCGCTGCGACGTGAACTTTGTGCGAATTTTCAAATTGCCGCCATATAGCTCGTAGCCGAGATAGTCACGTAAATTTGTTGCCGCCGACACCGCCGAAATCAATTGACAGTCGCGCGTTGCAGCTCGACGAAAGCGCACGCCACGCGGCGTTTCCGCCACCAACTCGATATTCCAGCAAATTCTGAACACGAAAACAACGTACAATATACGATATACAGTATTCTTAAGGACTCTGATCTGGCTCCCAAAGCACATGTATGAATACCGTGGACAATTTTTCGGCGTAATCGACGCGACAATTTGCCGGGATTTGTTGTAGAATTCTATTATTTCAAAGTTATTGTCCAACTAAAAAAAAAAAAATTTCGAGATTTGAAATTGCGCCCATTTTTATCTTATATGTATACCTACCTTTACTTCAACTGATTTTTCAATTTCGCGACCATACAATCGCAACTGCTTGTATTTGATGTGTTGTTTACAGAAAAGTGTTACGTTCGCAATCGCGTCCAAATTCGGTCTGCAAAATATATATCGTAACTTATTGTGCCTCGATACCATATACAAGAACTGAATTACGATACCTCTCGCTGGGATGCTGTTCCCATTTAATTGTGACGACGAGATTTTCAAGTGACTTTCCGAAATTACCGAACCGCCGGGTGGTGACTCCGACCAGCGGCACCGAATCCAAATGTGAGCCGTCTTCCTTGTGGGTCTTCACCAGATGTTTTTCCTCGTTTACATGACTCACCATAAACGAACTCGGGTCCGCACCCATCGCCGGCATCAGCGAGACACCCGGCGAGCGTGGATACCGTTGCTCGCATCGGAACGTCACACCATACCATCGATTGGGCGTTAAAAAATTTATCGTATATCGGCCTAAATGTATCTATATAAAAATTGTAATTGTTACGTGTACAATTACAATTATATAATCACATCATTTTCCATCATTCGTTTAATCATTTTCAATCACTCATCAATCACTAACTATCAATATCAATTTCTCAAGCATGTTTACCTCTTGTAACGAGAATAAATATGCCGGTGAGATTAATTGGCGGAAGTTCGTGCCAAGTCTCAATGTCGACTACCGTAATCGCGACTTGAAGATAGTCCGGCGGTCCCACTTTTGATGTGAGAATTATGATTTCGTGCGCCGTGACGTCAATTGAATCAATTAGATCCACAAATTCCGCTTCAGGCGACGAGGTGGTTACGATAGCTGGCAATGCGTGCGCGTCTGCCGGCGTAATCGGACTCGCATGTTCGCGTGGAGCGCTCTCCGTGTTCTCTGTGTGAACCCCCTGCGGAATATGTGCCGCTGCATGCACTGATGCGGATGGCGCCGCTGCGTGATGATGATTCGCATGCGTTGATGTCACTTTAATAATACAATGAAAAATGATGCATGTATATAAGGCACTTAGTTGGTTACGATAGTCTGACGTCGAAAAGTTTATGCGCATTACGGTAGGCAAACTAGCGCAATGATTGGTGAGCGTAACGGTATCTTGAGAATAAGCATAATTTTCTCAAGTCTTAAATTAAAAATTGTATCGTAATAACAATAACAACAAAATATCGTATTAACTAACATAATTTTTAATAATTAAAATTGAAAAATGTACAGTATAAAAAAATGCAAATTCAATATGAGTATCGGTACAATAATAATATTGAATATATAAAAAATGATGTTAAATAAATGTGATGTAATGTTAATGTTAAATTTTTATTACTTTCTTGTCCATTATTATTTAAAAATTCATTTAAAAATTCACGCTTAAATGTATTTTGTGTATACATTTAAGTATGTGTTTACACATTTAGTATGTGTTTACACACAGTATGTGTTTACACATTTAAGTGTAAACACATAATGTGCAATGAAGCGATTTTAAAAAAATGACCGTAGCGCGCAAAACGCCGATGCATAAGACAGAAAAATGCAAGAAAATAAAAGAAAATGCAAGCAAATGGAAAGCATTTTTTTCCGAAACGCATTTCGAGCGGCGATTGAAACGGTTTTGCGATAATTTTTACCCAGCTATTATAATGCACGCTTTTTTAAAAATAATTTTTTTTTTTGAAAGTATATTTTTAGTTACAAAAATGCATTTGGAAAATTAACTAAAACGATACGATATTTTTTACTTTGGTTTCCCTTTCAGCTGTTACAATACTTGTCAAGTAAAGCGAATAAAAACTGTACTTTTTTGCAATAGATACTTTTACATTTGTTACATTCATACAATATCATTTTACGGTGCGTATTTTGTAAGACTTCATTATAAAAAGTTTGCATTTTGTTCGTTACTATACCAATTTTTCCTATTAAAAAATGTATTGTTCAGAAATTCAGTTTTGCTTTTTTTAAATTCGAATGCATTTTTTGGTGTATTTCAAATAAAAAAATGCTACAAGCATATTATGTATTTTATCAAATGTATGGCATTTTCTTTGCTTTTCTAATTCAATATCTAAAGCAAAGCATTTTTTTTCTTATGTTTAAACTTTTTCCTACTCTTATTTGCATTTTGTAAGTACAAGTGTAACTGAAAGTGGTAATTTCTTTTCAATAAGCATGTACAGTTTCTATTCTTTTTTTCCATTTCTTCTTTTGGCAGAACACAATAACTATTTTTTTTATTATTTTCTTTATTATGGTTTTGCCAAAATAACAGTAACAAACCGAAAAAAACCAAAAACAAAATGATATTATTTATTGTTTTTGTTGTTAACTATCATTATTATGCATAATATTACATATTTGTTCTTTGTTGTTGTTGTCAACTATCATTATTATACAGTGTACACTATTATTTTTCCATTTTTCTTTTATATTTCGCCAAATTGGACGGTCAATTTACTTCAAAAGTTATTAAAAAAGAGAAAAAAAAGTGTTATGGAAACGGAAAGCCAAAACTTAAGATTTTAAGATTGAGTTTAAGACCTGGTTTTTTCCTCTTTTCCATTCCTTGCTTCTTTTTCTTCCAAAAAGTTTTTCGGCTCCACTTTTCTTTCTCTCTTTCTTAAATTTAAGCTCCCATACTTTTCAGAATTTTTATATTTTTGGCAATCCTTACCACTAGTATGAATAAAAACAATTATCTCACCGTTATGCTTATCATTTAAGTTGGTTTAAATTTTAAAAAAGAATAAAAAAATTTACTTTTTTTGAATTTTTAAAAATAATTTTTTTTAAACCATCGCCAAAATTTAACATTTTGGTTAATTTTTTAAAAAAAAATTAAAAAATTTTATGAATGAAAAACTAAGTTAAGTTTCATTTAACAAATAAAGTTGGAATCACTGAAGTAATAAAAAATTTAAAAAAAAACAAAAATTAAAATTAAATGAAATTAAAAATAATAAACTCAAATTTAACGACCATTAGAGTCTGGGCCTAAAGTGATATTAATACAAAAAAATTTTTTGGCAATGTTTTTCCAGGTGGGTTCCTGGTCCTATCAATCGCATTTCGTTCGTTTCGTCGTCGAGGACCGGGACGTGTTCCTGGGCGACTTTTACGACAATCAGGAATGGCTTCTGGTGGGTTGCGGGAAGACTAATTTGAAATATGGGGCAGAATCGGGAACACTTTTATACATGCAAATTTGTAATCTAACTACAGATGGAGGCACTAATGACCAACGGCTCGATGGACTATTTGGGCAACGAATCGTTCTCAATGGTCCAAATTTCACTACTACTCAGGAGGCAATCCTTTTACTACGTGTTCAATTTGGTCTTTCCCACAACGCTGGTGAGCCTACTTGATCTTAAACCTTAAACTAATCGTAACTAGAAGATTCGAGTTGATTTTAAAGGTGAGTCTGGTGGCAGTAATCGGCTTCCACGCGCCCATCAACGCCACTGGACGTCGAGAGAGCAAATTTCGCCTGGGAGTAATGACTCTGCTTAGCTTAAGCGTGATGCTATTGATGCTCGTGGACGAAATGAAGTTTGCGCTAGAGTCGATTCCCGGCCAGCGGGGCTCTTTCTCCGATGTTCCACTCATTGGTAAGAGAATGTGGAAAAGGTTTCATTTGGCTTTTAGGGTCGCTCAAGATTAAATTCCTTTAGGAATCTATTATATGTCATTGATCCTGGTGATTAGCATAGCCACGTGTACCTCGTCCGTTTTCGTTCATCTCGAGAAATATGCGCTGAGGCATCCAAATTTCGGTGTAAGAGTTCTTATAAGTATTAATACATGATATTAAGTCGTTACATGCTATTCAGTGTTTCTAAATTGAGATTGCTATTATTTTGGTGACGATCCAATTTTTGGGCTCTATATTCAGTCAAATTTATTCGCCTACATTTAGAGAGTAGGCGAATAAATATTGAAAGGCCCGGGCGGTAATTTCTGGTCAATATTTCTGTATTTTCAAGGCTATTCCCTATTGGATGCGGTTTCTCGCAGCCAAACAGCTTGCGTGTTGCTACGCGCCGCGTCGATTCCGTCTGAATAAAGATGAGAAAGTGACGCGCAACAAGAACGTGCGCGTGCGCGCCGCGCGTTCCGATAGTGTTGACTCACGTGGACTCGGCACGCTCATTCCCACACAGGTTCACATCCTAACTGGTTATAGCTTCCACTTGTTATTGTATGTTTTGTTTTAGTTGAACTTCACAGAGTTTACGCGACAAAGTGCGCAACAAATCGCCTCGGAGACGATTGTACTCGAGGCGCCACCGGAGACGACTGCGGCCACTGCGGCGTCACCCGGTACGTCGACCGACGTGCAAAAGCTGGACGTGCTCATCGCGCTGATGCGCGATCTACTCGACATTCGACGCGAATTGCACGCGCGCAACCAACTGCCTTTATACTGGGAGCGCGTAATCCGGAGGCTGGAAAACTGCTCGCTAACCTTCTATTTGGGCCTTATCGGACTCAACATCACCATGTTTTTATGGCCGGAATTGTGGTATTAGCCCTTCTTTCCTTTCCCTTCCCCCCTCCCCCTCCCCAATGTACTACTAGGGTCACAGGGTGTTTATGTGCCCCGGGATCAAATCCAATAAATTCGCAGAAATTTCTTTCATTTTTTGTTGTACAAATTTGTTGTGTTTTCTCAAATTTTTCTTCGTGCAGAATTCTATGAAAAAGAAATTTTTTTAAGAGAAATAAATTTATTTTCTGGCAAATTGCCAACAAAAATTTCAAAAATTTATTCAAAAATCAATTAAACCCGTAAAAATTGAATAATCATCGACTTTCGAAAGTCGATTCACTTAAGTTAAGGCTTTAGACTCGCTTTGGATTCGTCAAAATTCGACGGCGAATTTTGGCGTCACGGGAGTGGCCAAAAGCAGTAAATTGTCGGAGGCGCGATGCCCACCGCCCAACGTTCCGTTGTCGCGATGGAATACGCTGTTGAGTTGCGTGCCGCCATTGGCGACAACACTCGCGGCGGAATTGTGCGCGACCAACAGAGCGCATGATGCACCGCTGACCGCCGCGCCGTAGTTGCCGCGTGACGGCGACGCGAACACCGTCTCCGACGAACAACGGCGTTTGCGGCGTTCCAACGCATGGCGAATTGTCTCCTGCAAAAAGTTTTAACGTCCTAGAATGACAATTGACACTCAATAGTTTATTGCCTCTATTCGAATTGAGGCATTGATCAAGCTTGAGGACTTTTTAAGGTTGGGTTCTCAGAAGTGAATCTACTAAATTTGGTTTCCAATATTGAGTCCACCAAAAATTGGGTTTAGTCAATAACTTAATGAATGGATTGATCCTTCAATTAGTTAAACTATAAATCCTACTTTGAATTGCGGATTGAACCAGCTGTAAATGATTGGATTCCACGCGGCGCTAGTCATTGCGGTCACGTGGCAGAGAGCGAATATCAGCGAGTACCATTCCGAGCTGCGCTCCGCACTGTCAAAGTCCCGCCATAAATTGATTAGGTTCATCGGCAGCCAGGCCAGCACCAGACCCATTACCATGGCCAACATCATTCTGAATGTCGAGATAGGATTACAACGAATATGGTATTTAAAACGGGCATAAGATAACAACCGGCTGGATCGGCTCTTGCGATTTTGGAGACGATTTTCGCTTTCTTGTAGTATGATTTGGTGCTGTTTTCGCTTGACCAATTGCCGATCGATAATCCGACCGATGGTCCAATAACATAGCGACGAGATCAGCACCGGCACGCCGAATTGGATCACCAGCACAGTGATGCCGTACGATTTGCGCATTCGGCTGGCACCCATTTCGTCGCTGTCCGGCCTAAAAATTTGTGGCGATACAATTAAGGAATTTTTTTAAATGTATTCCAAAATTCGGCCGAGTCCAATTTCAATAGAGCTGGAATGAATTCCAAAGCGTGTAAAATCTTTCCAATTCAATTTCTCCAAAATCCCACCAAAATTCCTCGCAAAACAGCCCGCAAAATGGGAGATAATTGGCAGTGGCCGAGAAAATTCCAACCGGCAATGCGAACACATAGCCTACAAGCCAAATGGTCAATACCATCAGCATCGCACTGCGCACATTAATCATCTGAAAAATGAGAAAAATTGAAATGCTAAGGAATATTTCTGCGGATTTTAGGACCTTATCGATATATTGAATTAGGGCATTTGCTAGCGAAAATATCGGTTTTTTTCCTTTATTTCTGTGTATTGAACTGGGATCTCCAATATGTTTAAAAGAGATTTATCGCGGTTCACAGTTCATAGAGTCTCTTTTAAATTCAACGGTCTCAAATCCGCAATTCAAAGTGGGATTTATAGTTTAACTAATTTCGCGTATATAAGGCCGTGTGTTTTGAGCCAAATTTAAATTGGCGCCAATGGGTTCATTCAGTTGTATCTGATCCGTTGGGGTCCAAATTTTGTGCCCATCTTCGTTTCAGTTTTATAAAAATGAGCACAAAATTTGGACTCGCTTGGATCCGCGTCATTGGCGCCAATTTAAATTTGGCTCAAAACACCCGGCCGAAATTAGCGTACATTGAATCAATTAACATACATTTGTGGCGGGATGTCTGATGAGAATGTAGCGATCAATGGCGATGGCTGTTAGCGTGAAACTCGACACGAAAATGCTTCCGCCCTAAAATTGAAACCATTTGTATATTAGAGCCGTATTTTAATTTGAAGATTAATTCAGCCAGTAAATTTGAGATCAATTGTACGCATATATTAAAGACAATTCAATGAGATCCACGCACCTGAAATACACCGATGAGATTGCAAAAGAGTCGGGGAAAAACCCAATCGCGGGTGAATATGCTTACCGCCGTAATGGGCAACGAGGTCAGCGAAAGGACCACGTCGCTAATAGCCAAATTGCAAATGAATACGGAGCGCACCGAGGAGAGCTTTACCTGCTTGAGTGTGACCACGTAAATCACGGAAAGATTGCCAAAAATTGCGCTGAACCAAACAACAAAGTACAGTACCGCGAAGAGCAGCTGAAAGCCCAACAGGTCCACTTTTTCGGGGATTTGGGCCTAAAAATTAATTCATAAAAATATGGAAAAAAATACATAATTGATTTTAAAAAAGGTATTTATTAGGATCTGCCCGTCCCAATCAATGGAATCTACTTGAATCGGCATGCATTTCGGCGTATTCGAGTGATTTCTCCATAAAAAATTCGGCCAAATTTCCGCATCGAAAAGCTCGACGATCGCCGACGCGTCGACGACGCGTTTGGGCGCGTCGGCTTCGAAACTCAACGCCGAAGCCGAAGCCGTGGACGCAGTCACGCCCATATTAGCGTAGTCCACATACTGTGTTTTACTAGGCGGCAGGATTATCGCCGACGCGGCAGCGTATTGGATGGGACGTCGTGCCGCCGTCGCCGGCGATGTGATCTCATCGCGTACACGGTGCCAACGCGTTGCGTCATGCGTGATACGATGCTGCGCGACATTGTCGCTAGTGGCACGCAATAGTGAAATTAAAGAGGCTGCAAAATCCTCATTTTTAAGCATCAAGAATGCGCTTAAAATGGATCTGAAATTGATTGGATTTAATTCATTTGGCTTTGTCGAATTCAGTGGAAAGAAGAAAAATTGGAAAATTATTTTTAATTAATATGTATAAGAACATCATATCATTCAAAATATCATATTATTGGATAGTTAAAATTGCATCATTCAATATCGCAAATATCATACATGTATTTACAATGGGGGGGGGGGGGGTGGGGGTGGGGAGAGAGAGGAGACAATGAGGAAAGGGGGAAAAGGTACTATAAAAGTAAAGTATTTTTAAGCCTAATGAAAAACCAATTTTATTCAATTCATGCAAAAAAATGGAATTAAGAGGCTCAAAAGTGCTAAAAAACTGGAAAAAACGCAGCGAAAATGCCCGCATTTTGTTGGAAGGCATTGTTGAAATTGGCGTTTTGTGTGTTTGTGTGCTTGCGCACCACGCGTGTGTTTTTGTATGTTTTGCTTAAATATTTGTTGTGTGTGCGTGTTTTTGTTCGCTTCATAACTCGATTGCACACGAAAATGCATATTCACGGATTAATGTTGTATTTTGTGTGTTACACGTCACACGTACACACTAAAATACACTAAACGCATACACATCATTCATGGCAATGTATTCCATTTGTATGTTTTGTGTATGTGAAGATAAAAATTGTCTTGAAATTTGATTTTTTACAACGCAATTTTGGGGGAAAAATGTTTAAGTCTGAACTTAAGTTTACTCCAAAACTTAATCCGGTGATGGCGACGAAACTGGTCTAGACTTAATTAAGCTTAAGATTAAGTGGATACATTAAGCTTAAGCTTTTAATCAGCTTAAATTTTTAATTAGATTAAGCTTAAACTTTTAATAAATTTAAACCAAAATGTATTTTTAAGCCTAATTATTGATGCCTTAATTAATTGAAAGCCAAAAATTAGTTCAAAAATCGCGTTTTTTTTAAATATTTTTCGAATTTGGAAACATTATTTAAGCAGAAATATTCAATTTAATTTCCCCCTAAATAGACTTAAATACGTGATACGTGAAGGCCCCAGATCAATGCTCCCCCGTTGGAAATGACCTTGGACTAATCATTTCGCGAGTTTGGATGAGAGCCATCCAGCCACCGAAATCTCGGCTGGTTTGCTGCATAAACATGCGGTATCGCTGATACGGCTTGCAAGGCCTGGTCAGCACCGCAGTATCACCCACACTGTGCAATGTGGTACCTATTGTCTTCCAAATATGGAAATACCTAGATGGGGTCGGTTGTGGAACTGAACTTCATTCCAAGCAAAGCGAAACCTATCTCATAACCACTAGGCCACTGCTCCCCTAAACTTAAATAATTTAAGTTAAATTCGTTCCATTTGAGTAATTTTCATAGAAAAAATTTTCAAAATAAGGTAAATTTAAAAAATTGGCGAAAAAATAATGCAGCAGCCGGTTGGAGTCGAACTCGTGTTCTTACTTAAAATTAACGGCCTAATCAAATGGAAAAGTTAAAAAAAAACGAAAAAAAAATTTCGGCGTTAAATAATTTATTATTTTCGACTTTTTTTGCCCTTTTTTCCGGGCTCAAAAAAATGTTAATTAACGATATTTTTGGCTAAAAATGTAACTTCGTAAAATATGATTACGATACTTCAAAGTATTAGAACAAAAGTCGGGAAAAAAAGGTCCCGAATGAATTGGAGATAGGGTTTAATACGATAGAAAGGTGCGTGGGAGTATCAATACATAGTAACAATAATGACAACTTTTTCCGTTTTGAATTTTTATTATTTTTTTCAAAAAAAATTATAAAAACATTGAAAAAATTGTTTCAAAAAATGTGGAAAAAACAACAAAAAAAATTAAATTTTTTAAAATCTTTTCGAAAAAATTAAAAAAAAACATTTTTGAGAGAAAATTATATAGAGAATTGAATAAAGACAGGAACTGGGCCTATGGGTCATAGAAAAGTGAATAGGGACGGAGACGGGACCCATGGGTTATAGAAAAGTGAATAGAGACAGGAACAGCATACATAGGTCCCTTTCTAGAAAAGTGAACAGGATCCATGGGTCATAAAAAAGTGAGTAGGTACGGGGCCCGGTTGAAAATGAAAAGGAACAGAACTCTAAGGTAAAATATAATATCGACAGGAGACAATTCGATACTGGTCTGGTAATATTCCTGACAAGGACAATGATATCATTATTCTTTTAAGTTATAATATATCATTATTATTATTATTATCATAAAATAAAAGTTTTTCCTCTTCGCGGTACTTGGTGAAGCGATGTGTTTTTATGAGCAAATTCTTTCATATATTTACTTAATCCCATTTCCAAATTTCAATAAAAAATCTTTTTATTTACACAATTTTAAATTGAAAATATTTTTTCAAAATTTTCGAAATCTTTTTGATTTTCCCACCGATTTAAAAACACTTAAAAAAGAGCGGAAAAATAGGATTAGAGGAAAAATAAAGGGTGAAATGTCGCAAGGACCAGGATTAGAAAGGAAGGAGGAAGAGTTTGACGAGGGAAAAGGAAATAGAGGGTCAGATCCCACAAGAATCTGAATCAAAGAGGATAAGGGCAGGGAGGATAAAAGCTCAGATTTCACAATGATTTGAATCGGAACAAGAGAAGAAGGGCGAGGATAAAAGGCCAGATCGCGTAAAATGTAAATGCATATATCATTTAATATGGGAAAAAACAAATAATAAAAAGCAAAAAATGAAAAATTCAAAGATTTTATTAAACTTAAGAATTTTTAATTAAAAGGGGTCAAAAAAATAATTCCGAATTACGAGAAAAATGGAAAAAAATTCTTTCAAAAAATGTCTTTTGAATTTTCAAATTTTGCCTCGTTTTTTTTCTTTTTTTAAATTATACTTTTTAATACTTTTAATTATTGGCGAAATGTTTTTCCCTTCGGTTGACTTGATTCTTAAGTTGAAAAATGTACGTTATTTCTCTCTCTCTCTCTTTCTCTCCCATTCTCTCTCTTTTCTCTCAAACTCTTTTCTTTATGGAAAAAAACAATCCTTCAAGAACAATTAAATATTCAATTTTAGCACGAAAAATTTGCGGAAAAAAATTTTCAAAAAAAAAATTAATTTTTAATACAAAAAATATTTTAAGAAAATTAAAAAAATAATACATTTTATTGCCTTTTTATTTCGCAAAAATAAAATCGGAAAAAAATTTAATGAAAAATAAAAAGAAAATTGTGAAAAATGGAGAAATATCACGTTAAATTTCAATTTCTGTAAAGAAAAATCGGTAAATAAAGAGAAAATTATCGGTAAAGAAAGAAAGTTCTCAGTAAAGAAAAAGAAAATTGTCTGTAAAGAAAATTTTCTTTTACGTAACGTATTTTCACGTAATCCCATGAAAGAGAAATATTTCTCTTTTTTGTAGTTTTCTTCTCTTCAAAATTATAATTTTCGGCTAAAATTTTCCCAAATTCCAACAAATTTTTGGAATAGCGATTTTCACATAAATTTTTGGACTTGCTTAAACGAGTAAATAATTGTTTTTATTATTTTTCGGTGTTTTATTTCGGTAGACAAAAATAAGAGCTTTACACACGGCTTCATTTAACTTTATTTATAGCTTGAAAAATTTTTATTTAAGAAAACAAGCCAAAATTATTTGAGAAAATGTAAAATTTAAACGGCTCTGCGCATACACACCACACACACAAACACACACAGACACACACACACAAACACATACACAAACACACACAGACAGACACATACATGCATATTATACATACATATCAGTTTGGATGTTAATAAAGCAATAATCATTTTTTGAAATACTTTGGCGGATGGGGAAGGAAGAAATAAAATACACATGCATCGGATTACAGAAATGTGAAAATCCAAAAATAAAAAAAAACGCACGTGAAAACGTGTGAATTCGCGTAAAATGAGATTAGCTTGGGGGGGGAGGGTGATGGGTGGCATAAAAAATAATAATAATAATGAAAACGCGCAACTTTTCATTTTAAATTGAAATATTTACACAAATTTTTCCGCTGAATGTGTGAAAATCCGAAGAATTTTCACACATTTTTTTGTGATTGTTAAAAACAAAATTGAAAACCTTTTTATGTAACTTGAAAATATTCCAATGGAAAATATCTGTTCATTTCAATTTGACGAAATTTCGCGGAAAAAAGAGCTGAAAATGCGATAAAAATGGAGTGGATCTCTTTAAATATATTAAGATGAGAGTAATTTGTAGGATCAATTACAAATTTATTATGATTACAAGTGACTTATACATTTTTAATTGCGTTAAAATTATTGTTAACAATGTTTAAATTTTAAAAATATTTAAAAATTTTCCAAAATGGCAAAAGGTTGGTGCGGCCGGAATCATTGCTCAATCTTCCGAGACTACAATGTGCACTTTCTTCCGTGTACATCTGGACCTCAATCGAAAGAGAGCTGATTTGGCCAAGCAAGCCAACTATTCGCGTTCCGCACACCGGCGTAATTGCGGATTCGTTGTGTCATGTGGAATCTAGTTGTGCACCATCACAATACTTTCTCATCCGGCTGACTCAGTTAGCTGTGGGACGTACCGAACCTCCGAAGAGGCCACTGGGAATGGTGCCCAGAGGGTCCAGTGAACCACAAACACTGGTATTGACTTAACTCTAGCTTGGCCGAGTCAAACCGGAATCGAAATCATGCAATCGGTGAATACAACATGGTTGATTCATTCTTGTGAAAAAGATTTAATTTTTCGCTTATATACCCGGAATTGCATTGGCCGAAAAGCGGCGATGGGCTTCGCCAACCGGTCAGAGAAGTCAGACACCCCAATTATATTTCTCCATTTTTTTCAGAACTTCATAAATTGCAAGCCATTAAAACATAAATGGCTCGAGATGGCTAGCGGCTCCGATAGATGACTTCGAGTACTTGGTTCCGCATATGGCTTAAAATGACTCGAAGCCATTTATAGAGCCGAAGCCTTAAAAATATTAATAATAAGACTAAAAAATATTAATAAAAATATAAAACGCGAAAAAAAGTGAATAAATACACTATAATTATATTTTTATTTTGCTAATTTTTGCTAAATTTAGTCGAATATTTTGTAGGAGAAATAATGAAAATTTTTCTTTTATATTTTTTGTCTGTATGTGACGAGGAGGTAGACGAAAATAGGAAGTTTTTAATGGGAAATTGTATGAGAATTTAGTTAACTAATTTATGGGTATACTATAATTATATACTCTGTATATAATTATAGATTATATATAGTATAATTATATATATCTATATATAAATAAATATAATATGCGCTTGCGCATATTATATAAAACTTATAGTTATGTTTTTTATCTAAAAAAGCGTGAGATCCAATCTGTGGGGTTATTAGCCCTAGACAGAATATTTATTTATTTTTTAAATATTGATAATTTTTAAAAAGAAAACGAACAAAAGCCACCCCAAAAATACGGAAATTTCTAAGCGGAAAATTTAATTTGTGAGAAAAAAATTCTTAAAATTGCTTGATTTTGTGACAAAGAGTGTGAGGAAAAAAAATGAGAGAAAATTTTCCAACGAATGAAAAAATAAAAGTTGAAAAATTGAGAAAAAATAACAAATTTTTTGAGGCCAAATTTTTGAAAAATAAATTGACTCGATTCATCGTGGAATTTGAGCCGTAATTTCGTGTATATAAGAATTGGACTCACTTAGATTTAATACAACAAGCAAGCTGGAAAACGGGGCGAAAAGGAAAATGGCCTCATAGTTTCATAATTTTTTTTCTATTTTTTCTTTTGGGAGGTTGAAAAAAAAGGGATGAGGAGAAACATAACTGGGGAAGAGGGCCGAGCAAAAAGATTTGATTGAATTTTGTGAGAAAAAGTAAAAAGAATTAATTATTTTGTGAAAAGTAAAAATAAGTTTATAACTATGTCTTTACCCTACTCCTTTCCCCACTCCCCCTCCTCCCACTTCTCCTTGCACCACACCCAGATGGTTTCCTGCTTTCTAACCCTCCTCTCGAAGAGAGCGGGTTAGCCAGCCCGTTTTTATTAAAACTTTTCCCTTTTCCCCCATATTCCTTGCTTGAACACTTTTTCCACGTTTCTCCATTTCTTACTAAGGCTTTCATCAGGTTACAAGCTTGCAAGCTGTTTAGTAAATAGAAGTAAATAGTAATTGCAACTTATTTAGTAAATATTAATAGATTAGTAACAACTATACTACGTTTATTCTTTAATATAACTATCTTTTCCAGCCTTTTATTACCTTTATGATTTTATTACCTTTATGATCATACTATTTTCACCATTTTGATACCCTAATACCCATTCTTTCCACCTTTCCACAACAACCCTTTCAATTCCATTTCTTTCCCTTTTTTCTCCTTTTCTCTCACATTTTTTTTCGCATTTATTTTTTTTATCGATTCACTTAAGAAAAATGTTTTGTTATTTAATTAAGTCATACGTAATATAATGGAAAAATGCTTCAAGTTTCACAACCTTTTCATTCCTTATTTTTCTCTATATCTTTTCGGTTAAACATTTGACTTCATTTTTTTTTCTTCAGAAAAATTCTAATTTGATTATGGTTTATCTTTACTATATTACTTTCTTTGTATATATTCAATTTTTAAAAGGCACGTCATTAATCATGCGCATTATTAAAAGGGGTTTTTCCATTATAAATGGGGTCCATAGCCTCATCATCGAGTTTAACACTTCTACCAATGCCCAAATATCTCTTATTCCATTTTCGCCTCGTCTCTTTTTCTGCTTTCTTCATATCTCTTCCCTTGCTAACTCATTCCACTCTCATTCCTCCCCGCCTACTCAATTTTTCCACCCTTTCGCAACCCTTTTTTCCTCCCTCTCACTGGCAGCCTCCCTTTCATTTCTGCCACCTATTTGCTCCCCTTCCGTTAATCCAATAATTCTCCGCTCCTCTCCTCCTTCACAATGCTTCTTTCTCACACCATACAGCCTCCTTCAATTCACTCCTTCACCCTTCATCATTAATGTCTTTAAAAGCACTCTTCAGCTTAGTTTTTTTTAAATGAATTTTTTTTATTTTAGAAGAAAGAAAATGAGGGCGGGAAAGAGAGGAAAGAGAAATTATACGAAATGAAGAGGAACTTAATGGTCCGAATGGCGCGCGCTCCAAATGTATACAAAAAAACCAACAAAATGCCGCAGAAAAATTGCCAATAGACTATTGTACATTATAAAAATAGTCTCGGGCTGAAAGGGCTGGGAAGGCTTGAAAAGAGGACTGGAATGAATACGAAGTCCTTCTTCTAACTTAAGAATACGAGAGAGGGGAGGGGAAGGAGGCGGGTGTTTAGTATTAGTAATATAATAGTAAATGATGAAGCAGGAATCTCTCTCAAAAATCTTTTCAATGAAGATTTTCTTATTTCTTTACAATTTTGTTCGCATCACTATTCTTTGATGCGGTTACATGCTATTATAATATGAAAATATATGGGGAAACGAAGTGGCAAGAAAAAGTATTATTTTCGGTACGAAGAAAATTTTCTTCGTATTGGAATTTTTACTGGAATAAATAAATGCAATTTTTGAGGCAAATTAAAAATGAGAAAAAAAATGTTGTTTTTTTCAAATACGTAAAGGGCTTTGCACTAATTCAATCGGAGAAGTAATAATCTAGAAAAATGTATCTACAATTTTATGACGAATTGGAAAATGAAAAAAACGAAATTCTATTCGAAAATTCGGGGAGAATATTTTGTGGATTGTTTGAGGTCCAAAAAGCCTAAAATGAGGACGTCATTTCCAGTTAGAGCAATATATTCAAGATTATCTCAAAATTCGCGGGGTTATAGAACTCCTAAAATAGAGCAGCTCATCTCCACTTAGATCCATGCTCAAGACTACCTCAAAATTCCAGAAATTGCTTCAAGGATCCCGCTGATTATTGGCTTATACGCACAAAGTTGTGCATAACTTTGTATACAACGTTATGTAATATAAAAATTCAACTTTTGAAGATTGAAGATTGTTTTATATTTTAAAAGCTTGGGAAAAATATTTTTTGGAAGATTAAAGAATAGTGGAAAAAAATGAGATGGAAAAGATAAGACGTTGGAAATCGGATACATACTATAATTTTTCATTCCTCAAAAAAAAAATAAACAATTATTTTTTTATTTTAAAATTGGCCGCGTTTTTCGATATTCCATTACTGGAGCCAATTTTTGTGATATTTTATTGGACATGAAGGGCCGGGGAGGGGATAAGGATAATAATATGAAATTATAGGAATTTTGTCCAAAAAAAATAAAAAATCTGCCTGATGATCTGACTCGTTACGACCCGCCCATATTAAAAAAATTGAGAAAATATCAGTGTCTCATTTCTCTAGCCATTGCGTCAAAGCCATCGCCGCTTTTTCGATTCGCTGGTTATATAAGCGAAAATTTCAGCCTCTCACTTCAATTAGTGTCATGTCCACTTTACGTCCCCTGCCTACGGGATTCGACTCTGGCTGGCTGCTAGAGTTAAATCAATTCCGGTGTTTTTGTGGTTTACTGGACCTTTGTGCGGAGTTACTGCGCTTCGCTCTTTGGGGTGCTTCTCGCTTCGGTTTGATAAATTTTTTCATTAAATAAATAAATTTTTGCTGTGGAGAAGGGAATTGTCAACGCTCTAAAGAATTTTAAATTAAAATTCGTGACAAAAATTATTGAAAATTTTTTATTTATTGGAAACGGAACAAATAAGACAAAACCAAAATAAAAAAAATGTGAAATTTCAACTTGGATTCTCAAATATTAATATGGGTTCGAAAATCAATCGGGACCTTAATCATCATTCCTATATTTAACTATTTCGACGTCAATTCAGCGGGCTTTTTGCCGGAAATCGCGCGCGGCAAGAGGAGTCCGCCGGCGCGCGGCACTCGCACTGTCACCGACGGCGCGGAGGTCGTTTTGAATTTCGATTTCGGCGAAGCATTATCGGGTTTGTCCGCGTCGATTACTGCTGGTGAACGGTCCCGTTTTAAATCGGTGTCCGGACCGGATTTCCATGGCGGATTACTAATGAACACGAGAATTTTACGATTCCGAAGTTTGGTGCCGTCCGCGCGCAGTCCCTTCTGCGCCTCTGCGTCGTTGGCAAATTCCACATAGGCGACGCCCTTCGGCTTATTGTCCTTGTGCTTTACGATTCGCACGTTCTCCACCCGGCCGTATTTGGCAAAGTGTCTCTGAAAAATTAAGCTTACCATTGTGTATTGAGTTTGAAAAATTCTGGAACATAAATGAGAATCTCTAGGACGAACCCTAATTTACGAACCCTTAAATCGGCCTCGCTGCAGGCGAAATGCACATTTCGCACGAACAGCTTATTCGGCTCCATTCCGGTACTGAATGCGAAGTTGCTCGCCTTTGGGGCCTCCGATTTGCCTTCTTCGTGCTCTTTTACTTCGACTGGCTGTTCGTCCGTGTCCATCTCTTCTTCGGCCTCCAAATGTACATCACCAGGGTCACTTTTCCCCAATCTGGCGGCGGTGCGCGGCGCCGGCCACATCGGGCGAACGAATCCGTCCGAGTCGACGTCCTTACTACCATCCGGGACCTGATGATGTCTAGGACGTTTGTGCAAATCCACGAGTCCATTCGAACCGGTTTCCTCGCCATTGTTCACCTCGACGAGACGCCTTTTACTCTGTGATTGTAGTTGGCTGCCATTTGAGTCCGATTTGGACTCCGTAACCTTCTGAAAATCTCCTGGCATTGTGTTTGCTGTTGGGCCTTTACGGCCTCCCGCTTGAGTCCTTTCCTGGGTCTGACTTCTCGATGGCTGTCCTTGTGGCCTCATCGCCCCTCTCTGCCGCGCTCTCTGATTCTCCGCAATTTCTTTACGTCGTTTGCGTTGCGTCTCGACGCGTCGCACCGCCTCGTCGTATTTGTCGCGTGATTCCGCGTTGAAATGCTCGAATTGAAGATATGCCTGAAAGACCGTTTCCGGCGCGTCCATCACCGAATTGATAGCCATTCCGTAAATTTTCCGCGTGTGCGCAATGTCGCCGCCCAAATAATCGTCCATTCGCAGGTATTCCAGCCACAATTCCGCCTGTTTGCCGCCGCCGTGTTGCAAAATTTTCTCGTGCCAAATTTTTCGCGCCTGAAAATTATTTTCGAATTACTAACAATTTTCCATATTTCTTTTCGTATATACAACCTGTTCAGGATCGTCGAGCATTTTGTAGAAAAAGTAGGCATAGCTCATAAAGAATGCAATGGACGTGCTATCGAGTCGATATTTGGCCACGCTTTCGATTCCCTCGAGGCAGGCCTCAGCAATCATTTGGATCTTTTCGGCGGCTAAGTTACATATTTTTTAGTCGTAGGCAAATCTGGTTATATTTGGCCAGCTAAAATTGAACCACTCCCAAAAAAGCCATATTAAAAGCGAACTTACAACTATATCGAAACAGGTAGAAAATGTACGCGTTATAAATATCCGCACACTCGGCTACGGTCGCGTGCCGGCTTTTGCAAGTCTCCCATGTCTCGAGAACAGTGTTCAACGAGGCGCTATCCCGTGCGTAGGCCTTTAGCGCATCCATCCAGAAGCGATTCGGCAACTTTCGACTATTGGAAATTTCTTCTGAGGCGCGTTTATATGCATCGGCCTATTAGAAATTATTTAAAAAATAAGGTCTTT
Organism: Bradynema listronoti; assembly: GCA_024678965.1. Classification (NCBI taxonomy): domain Eukaryota; kingdom Metazoa; phylum Nematoda; class Chromadorea; order Rhabditida; family Allantonematidae; genus Bradynema; species Bradynema listronoti. The sequence continues at coordinate 1,751,443 of JANLNO010000014.1, read as the reverse complement.
ACTCAATGTAATAAAAGCAATGAATATAAGCCAACCGCTGGAAGACGCTTTTCGACGAGCCAATTTGTGTATTGCAGCCAAATTTCAACAGCTTTTGGAAAATTTTTCAACGTCTCTTCGTAGATATTTTGCAGTCGAGCCGGTGAATTAACAGCGTCTTCAACGCTTCTCTCATACTCTAAAAAGCGTTTATAAGCGCCGAATAAAGCGCTGCGATCAGCGGCGTCGGTTAATCCGCGCTTAAGTTCCTCCAATTTGACGGAGTCTTCTTCGCTAGAGAATACCATTATTTTCAAATAAATCCTAAAAATGGTCAATTCTATTTCATAATTTACTTAGTTAACGATACAGAGGATTGCGCATAAGAGTTAGAGAAGCCAACAACCTGGATTCGACTCAAATTTAATGTTGAAAATTTTTTCGAAAAACAACAAAAATAAAATTATTTTCAAAAATACGCGCAAAATTTATTGTGCCAAAATTTAAAAATTTTTTGAATTTTGCTTTATTTTCGGAGTACCTAATTCGCAAAGCTATGCGATTCCCTTCCCCGCGGAGAGGGAAATTTGGAGGTAGAACTGTTGAAAATTCCATCTTTCTAGTTTTATTAGAAGAAAATGTGTTACTTTTTTAGATGAAATCGTTTTACATTTTCAGAAAATGATTACTCAAAATGAAAAATAAAATAATTTTGCATAAAATTTTTTTGAAAACTGTTGCGAAAATTTAATTTTGAACGTTTAGAATTCTAACATATTTGATATTTATTCGTTATATTACTATCGGTTAAATTTAATGGTGGGTTTTTTTAAAAATTATTATACTTTTTGATTAGTTTTTGTTACATTTTTTCGATTGAGTAAATTTTTGTAAGTTTTTAGGATATTCGTAAATATTTCTCTCAGTCCGCAAAATCGTCGGCGTCGAAAAAGACTTCGCCGAAGAAGGGGGCGGCCAACAGCGAAGCGAATGGGCTAGCCCGCGAGCGCCAACTCAACCTTAGTCCGGCCGGCAAGCAAACCAAAGATTTCAAGCCGAAAAAGGCGCCGCAACGTCTCATCGCTAATTCCAGCGATGAAAATTGTAAGTGAAAATTGTGGTTTAAAAGATTTTTTTAATCGAGCTCAATTTAGCCGATGGTGAGAGTCCAATATCCCGAAAATTGCGAGTCGAATTGAAGAAGAATGCGAAGAAAATTGTCTCATCGGGTAGGTGACATCGTATTACACGTTGATTAAAGGATTGAATTAATTCCAATTCGGTTTTTTTTAGTGTTATCAATTTTATGTGGAATTTTTTCACATTTTTTAAAAAATCATTTCGTCTCTGATGAACGCAAATCCTTTCAATGAGGCCAAATCGCTTAGATTTTTATATTTTAAAAGATTAAAAGCAAAAATGTGGAATCCAAAAATGAGCTTATTTTTCTTTATTCGGGCACTTCTGGACCCTAAATGGTCGGCAAATGGTCCTGAAATTGAAATTTTAACAAAATGTCAATAATTCGAATTTTCCGTTTAGGGTCTAGAAGTGTTTTTAATCTTTTAAAATATAAAAATCTAGGCGATTTGACCTCATTGAAAGGATCAGAGATGATTTTTAAAAAAAATGTGAAAAAATTCCATTCTTAAAATTCCATATTTGATAAGTTTCCATTTCTGATAAGTTCTTATTGTAGATGAGGATGAGGATTTTCACTCGGCCAGCTCCTCGCATCCGACCAAATTGCCGGCGGCCGGCGTCAAAGCGAAAGCGGCCGGTGTTGTCTCGACGAAAAAATGTGACGCGAATACCGCCGGCACGGCGACATTGAAACTTCGTCGTGGTTCATTCCGCGATGACGAGAGCTCTTGCGATTCGCATTACGCGCATTCGGTGGAGCGTCGCACGGCGCGCAAGACAATCGATGAGAGCGTGCAGCCGTTTAACGAGATTTTTACGAACAAAAAGCGAAAGGCCAAAGAGCCGACCGGCGCGTTGATGAAAGCGCCCAAACAGGCCAAACGCGAGTCGGAAGAGAATGTGCCAGTGCCGGAGAAGGTTATTGACGAGCTGTTCACGGCCAAAGGGCGGGCCAAATCTGCCGCAGTCGCCGGTGGCTGTCGCGACGACATGAAGGTTCGGCCGTTGGAGCGCGTGCGCAATCCGAAGATCGATAAGCTCACTTCGCCGTCAAAGACCAAAAACGCCCAGGCCGGCAAGGACAAAATGACGACGAAGAAGAAGAAGACGCGTTTCGAGGACGAAATCAGCGAAGAAGAGCCGGAAGAGATTGAGAATGATGATGAGGATGACGAGGACGAGGACTTTGTGAACAGCTCCGACGACGACGACGTGGTGGAGAGTGATGAAGAGGACTTTGGTTTGGACGAGGACTCGATGGACATGATTTCGCCGAAAAAGGTCAAGCAAACGGCGGCTAAACGCTCGACGAGATCCAAAGCGCCCGCAAAATCATCCGCGAAAGGGAAGCGAGCCTCCGGCGACGTGGCGAAACGTAAGGGCCCCATTTTTGCCGACGACGACGAGGAGGAGATGATGGAAGAGGTCCGAATGTCTGAGAGGCCTGTCAACGGTCAGTTTTTGGTTCATTTTTACTCTCATTCCTCTTTAATCGAATGCGATCCAGGCCGCCGAACGACAAAAGCCGTTGTCGGGTCGATGATGACGGCCGCGACGGCGCCACCGCCGCGGCGTTGTGCGCCGACCGCGTTGGCGGACCTGCCGTGGGTGGACAAGTACCGGCCGACGCAACTCACGCAGCTGGTCGGTCAGCACACGGAAAAATCGCCGTTGAATAAACTGTTGGAGTGGCTACGTGACTGGCCGGCCAACAATTTGGGCGCGGGTGCGCTGGAAAAGAAAGGTGGGAATGAGTGGAAGAATAAAACGGGATTTTGGAGGAATTTCAATTGTAATACGGTCAAATCTCGATATAACGTCACCTCGCTTTAACCCAGGGTTGCCAGATGAAAATCAAATAAAAAAGAGCGCTGGGCACGAAAAAAATATTTTATTGATAATTTCCAATAATAAAAAAGATTTTTCTAAAAATACAATCGACGCCCCCATTAACATAAATTCCCATTAACATAAACCTCCCATTAACATAATCGTTTTGGCAGCTTGGTTGGTTTTCACCCATTAGCCCCCTTAACATAACGCTCCCATTAACATAGTTAACGCGCAGTCCCTTGGCGTTATGTTAATGGGGGCGTCGACTGTATCTGAATTGGTCTATTTCGTTAACTTTTCGGGTCAGATTCTTTATTCTCTCAACAATTAATACTTCTCGGAACTTCTGATCCTGTGTCTAAGAGAGCCATTCTTCATGGAAAAAAGGAACAAAAAATGGAAAAAAAACAAAAAAGAACAAAAAAAGAACAAAAAGGAACAAAAAATAAAAAAGAACAAATCTTTTTAAAAAGGACATCTGGCAACCCCCAAGATATAAATGGCTCCGGCTCCCATAGATGGAATTGTTATATATTTTATATTTTCGTATGCCAATTATATCGATTAAATGCCGCTGAATATAACGGCAGTAATCAAACAACAACAAAAGATTAAAATGGATTAAAGTCCCGTGTCTAAGAGAGCCATTCTTCATGGAAAAAAGAACAAAAAATAAAAAAGAACAGACCCCCTCAAAAAAAGTTAATATACTCTGGCTTATTAAACCCTTCCTAGCTTTAACGTCAACCTCGGTATAGCGAACGTCACATAGGCCCGGTCCCGAAGGGTGACGTTATATCGAGGTTTGACTGTAGTTTCCTATCGCTTTTTGGTTGCAGCGAAACCCGGTCCGTTCATGGCGCAATCGGATGGGACGGCGTTTCGAGCGGCGCTGTTGTCCGGACCGCCCGGCATTGGCAAGACGACGTGCGCGGTGATGGCGTGCCGCGAGCTCGGCCTACGCTACGTGGAGACGAACGCGTCCGATGCGCGCAATAAGAAGACCATTGAGGCGCAGGTATATCTTATTGCTCATCGTCAACTATCCCGTGAGACCTAACGATGAGGATGTCCGGATGTCTAGAGAGGGTTTAATGCGGAAGCCGGAAATGAACAACACGCGTCGTGGAGTCAAATGCTTTTATACACATTTCAGGTGTCCGGCGTTTTGGAATGCCGTCAGATGGACGAGTTCTTCGTCTCCGCGGACCCCGACGCGCTGCGCGGCAAGTCCAAAGTGGCCGGCATCGATCAGGTGCTCATCATGGACGAAGTGGACGGCATGAGCGGCAATCAGGATCGCGCCGGCATCGCCGAACTGATACTCATGATCAAGCGCTCCAAAATTCCGATTATTTGTGTTTGCAACGATCGCCAGTCGACGAAAATCCGCTCGCTGGCCAATCACTGCTTCGATTTGCGCTTTTCACGTCCGCGCGTCGAGCAGATTAAGGTTGGTTGGTTTCTCTATTATTAAACGTAGCCCACGTGTAATTTGTGTTCATTTTTCAGGGTCGTCTATTGACCATCGCGGCCCAGGAGCACTTGAAAGTGTCGAAGGAGGCGCTAGACGCCGTTATCGAGGCGTCGAACCAGGACATTCGCCAGTGCATTCACAGCCTGCAGATGATGGCCGCCGGCGGTGGCGTTGCGGCGAAGCGATTCGAGAAAAAGGACGTCGCCGTCGTAAGTCCATTTCCTAGGCCCATTTGGGCAATGACCGAATATGAGAATTCGTTGGAATTGAATCTTCTCTCGGCTTTGAGGCGAATTTACTTTTTTTTTCGTAGAATTGCTTCGAAGCGGCGCGTCGAATGCTCAGCAACGAGACGAACCTTTTCGAGAAACAGGAACTTTTCTTCTCCGACTATTCCATTATGCCACTTTTCGTCCACGAAAACTATCTCAACGTACGTGCCCAACGATGCAGGTACAAATTACCATACATATATATAGGAATCACTTTTCAGCTTCCCTTTATTCCGTGTGTTTAGCAACGCACAGCACCTGAGCTCCATTCGTCAGGCGGCCGATTACATGGCCTTTGGCGACGTTGTGGATAAGCAGGTTCGCTCGCTTGGCGCGTGGAATCTTCTCGTCGAGGAGGTTTTCGAATTTTTTGGTATATATTCACGATTTTGGGGCCTAATTTTATTTCTTAAGGCGATGTTTTCGTGCGCACTACCCGCGATGGCGATGGACGGGCATTTGACGGCGCAGCTGCAGTTTCCGGCCTGGTTCGGCAAGACGTCCAACGAGGGCAAACGCAAGCGCTTTATGCGTCAACTCGCGTCGCATACGCATCGAAAGTGGGGCTTATTGCTCGTCTATAAAGAAGAAGATGGTGGAAAGGGGGAGGGGGAAGAGGAGAGGCGAGGCGAAGGCACGGGCTTAATGTTATCCAGTAGGATTAAGGGATTTGGATTCAATCTTTTACTTCGTGAATTTGAAATGTGCGCAATGCTTTTTTTTTTCTAGGATTTCTGGTAGCACTTGTGCTCTCGTCACCGACTATTTGCCGGTTATGCGCGAGCGTCTCTATCGACCGCTGGTCCAACGCGAGACCGATGGCGTGAGGTATGCGCAAATTTTTCAATATAATAAGAGCACAAGAACTTTTTTGGCTCGTTAATTTCGAATGTGTGCTCTCTGATATTGCTCTAAAAATGCATCACCGAATGCCTACTATCTCTTCAGAGAAGTGGTGGATTTCTACAAGGCGTACGATTTGGTGCGTGACGACACCGAGGCCATCAACGACTTGGGCATTTGGCCGAAGGCGGCGAACAAGGCGCATAATAAGGATCTCTCGCAGCGCGTCTCCACCAAGACCAAGTCGGCGTTAACGCGTGCGCTTACCAAGGAGCCGCGTATGTTGCCATTCGCGCAGGAGGCGCCCTTCAAGGGCCGCCGAAAGGCTGGCGGCGGGAATGGCGTTGGAGGTGGGTAGAATTTTCCGTTTCACGAGGCTCTACCATGCCTTATGAGGAGTGAATTAAATTTCAGGCGGAACGTTGGAATTGGACGAGGAAGGTCACGAAGTGGCGGCCGGCGGCGGCGGCGGTGGCGATGAACCCGACGAGTAGCTATTATTTAAAGCGGGACACATGCCGAATTCGGCGCTTTTATTATTCGTTTTACACGCTCATTTTTTCTTGACTGATAAACCTATTTTTCTTGGATAAAAATAAACTTATTTTAATTGGATTATTTCTGTTTCTTCCTTTTTTATGACCGTGAATGAAGAACATTGAATCCCTTTCGTGGGAATCAATGCCAATAATTTACCGATTTTTTTTTCGGGTATTCCGAAAACTTTTCAAATTTGCGCTTTTTTGTATTTGCATTTTTTCTCGCGTAATATTCAGCTGAAATAAAATTTTGTTGGGAATTTTTCGGGTGAAAAATTTTTGGCTCCAATCGAGTCTACGCTGGTGTGTGCCTTAACGACATTGATATATATTTATATATTTGGCGGCGTTATACGTGAAATGGTGGACCGACTTCGTAGGTTCTTCTAAAAACATGTTTGCGAGATAATTTAGCGATTAGCTGTTGATTGAATCGGTTTTATCTTAGCCAAATTTTTGTACGTTCCATTGTTTGCTGGTTATAGAAACTTTTTCTTTCGATTAAACAGGTAACAGCGAGGCGAACGCACGTCGAATCGCCAACGTCGAGGCGGCGTTTGGCAGCAGCGGAAGTCCGCTGCTCATTCGCGGCCGCGTGCTTGTCGGCGAAGGCGTTCTCATCAAAATGTGCAGGTATTTTATCGGAATTTTCTCGATTAAAAATGATTATTTTTCTTATAGAAAAAAGCCGAAACCCCGCCAGTTCTTCCTATTCAACGATCTGCTCGTTTATGGCAGTATTATTATCTCGAAGAAGCGCTACAACAAACAACATCTTATTCCGTTGGAAGAGGTGAAACTCGAAAGTCTCGACGATGTCGGCGACTCGAAGCACGGCTGGCTGATTCGCACACGCACCAAGTCGTTTGCCGTCTATGCGGCGACGGAAAACGAGAAACGCGAGTGGATGCTGCACATCGAACGATGCGTTACCGACTTGCTCAATAGTAAGTGCTGTGTTGTATAGGACGGAAGGGCAAACGATGAATGGTTTACGCGGCTTCGAATTGATGAATGCTTCGAATTTTCGCGTTTAATTTAGCGGATCTTATATCTCAGATAAATCTCTGAATTTTTTTTTTCAGACGGACGCGTCGCGCCAACGGACCACGCCGCGGTTTGGGTGCCGGACGCGGAGGCGATGAAATGTCAATGCTGTCGGAACACGCAATTTTCACTCATTCAACGAAGAGTTAGTCAATTTTTTTCCCGTACTTTTAACAAATTCTAACATTTTCCCTATTTTTTTTTACAGCATCATTGCCGTGCGTGTGGCAGTGTGGTTTGTGGAAATTGCTCGGCGAAAAGCTTTTTACTCGAAAACATTAGCAAAAAGCCGGTTCGCGTCTGTGACACGGTAAGCGGACGAGTTTTTGTTTATCTTATTGGACGTGGCCCGAATTTCGGATGGCTTTTGTTTTGGGGGCTTTTTTGACAACTAGAAAAATTAGTATCCATAGAAAAATTCAATTTCTAAATGTATAACTCGATTAAATTCCAAACTTTGGGCTTGGGTTTGGGCGCGTGAAATTTCGAGCTATATTTTGGCGTATACTCGTCGGCTATATGAGAATCCTCCGCATGCTCAAATTTATTCCGTTTTAGTGCTACAACAAACTCTGTCAGGGCATGAGCACGGAGCCGACGGCGTCCAACGACTCGGCACTCAACGAGGACAACGACTCCAGCGACAATTCCGATGAGGAATTCGCCGAGAATTTCGACGCGGTTGGCACTTTTTTTTTTACCGCTCAAAAGAATTTTTTCTTGGACAAATGAGCTAGGTTCTTTTGGCTGGACGTTAGGCGTAATTTTGCTTATGCGGCGTTAGACGCAAATTTTGGCCATTTTCAGTTTAGGCCTCATCAATTTTTCGCAACCATCAGCCTAAATTAGCATTCGTTGAGAGTCTCATTTTTTTCAACTTTTTTTTTTTTTTTGCGAGGCAATTTTAAGCGATTATTTTAGCCGACGACTTTTTACGACCCCGCGAATTCGCCGTCCAAAAGCGCGCCGCTTAAGGCGTGAAAAATGAGATGCGTGCGGATTTTTGAACGTAAAAGCGTATGATGTGATAATCGATGACAGACTTTGCGTTGTGACAATTTTCAATTGTTTTCATATTGAAAAATATGAAAAGCATTCCCAATCCTTTTATTAAAAATTATTCTTGGAATTTTTTCTTTAAATTATTCATTTTCTAATTATACGAATAAAAGTAGTGCTCCGAAGTTACCTGCAAAATGAAAATGTGCCGGACTCAAGATTTTATCGGACCCGAATCTGCGTGCAATCCCCCGAATCGAATCGTGATTTTGGGAAAACGTCGGATTCGGGTACCTGACAAAAAAACTTTTTTTCAGATGCAACTCAAATTTTCAGTTGGTTCTATAATATTAAAATGAAAAGCCAGCCTATTGAACTTAGCGGGGATTTTCGGCATTATGCTTTTATATTTCACGTCTTTTTCTGGCCACTTTCTCACTACATTCACTATTATTTCACTATATACTTTTTTCATTCAAATATGCCTTAATAATTGTTTTTTTTTTTCATAACATATGTGATCGGGCTTAGGCGAGTCATTAAAAGCGCTTTTTTTCAACTTATAAATTTTTGAAATTTTGTTCCTGACTAAAAAGTTCCCTTTTTGTTTCTGCCTGAAATCTTTTTTTGGATTTATTTTAACCAGGGAATTTCAGAAATTTTTCCTTTGACTAGCGAGTTTTCCTAATTTTTTCTGGTTATTATGAAAGTTTTTGAGCCTAATCTCCCTTCTTTCAACTCAAAAATTCGAAATTTTGTTCTTGACTAGAAGGCTTTTAGATCTTGTAGCTAGAGATTATCTCTGCGCCTTACTCCCCCTTCTCAACTAAAAATTTCGAAATTTTTTTTTGAGCCTGATGTTTAATTTATATATTTATTTTTGGGTTCACGTAATTTATGGCCCGAGCTTTCAGATTTCGAAGTGAACTTAGACTTAAACCTTTGACTTCTCGCAACCTATGCCCGAGATTTTAGGCTAAACGTAGACTTTGATAAAGCCGCAAATTACAGTGTGCTCCTTATATTTTATTTTTATACCGTGATCATTAAAGCTTTAAGAAAATTATGAAGTAAATATGACACAAAGATAATTTCCAATTTTTAATTTTTTATTAAAAATTAAAAGCAGAAATAAACATACAAAAGTTCGAAAAATTTAAAAAATTAATTAAAAGGCGAAATTTTCAAAATCGGAACTTAATTTTTTTCTATTATTTAAAACATCTTAAGGCTTACTTTAACCATTATACACTTTTTCAGTAATTCTGCTGAAGTTTTTTAAGTGTAAATTTTTTTGAAATATATTTTTGCAAAAATGCAAAAAGTTGGTGCGGTCAGGATCATTGATCAATCATCGATTCTTATCGAAAGCGAGAGGACCCGGACAAGCAAGCCAACTATGCGCGTTCCGCACACCGTCCTAATTGCGGGTTCGTTGTGTCATGTGGAATCATAGTTGTGCACCATCACAATTCTTTCTCATCCGGCTGACTGAGTTAGCTGTAGGACGTACCGAACCTCCGAAGAGGCCACTGGGAATGGTGCCCAGAGGGTCCAGTGAACCACAAACACTGGTATTGACTTAACTCTAGCTTGGCCGAGTCAAACCGGAATCGAAATCATGCAATCAATAAACACAACAAGATTGATTCATTCTTGGAAGATGAATTTAATTTTTTGCTTATATACCCGGAATTGCATTGGCCGAAAAGCGGCGATGGGCTTCGTCTACTGGTCAGAGAAGTCATACACCTCAATTATATTTCTCCATTTCCATAAATTGCACGCCATTAAAACATAAATGGCTCGAGATGGCCGATAGTTGGCTCTGCAGCAAATCAAAAAATTGATTAAAAGACCTATATGTATTTGGAATCAGCTCTTCAAGAGCTATCGAATGAGTATATCCATGTGGCTATAGCTCACAAAGTCCAATTTGAAAAAAACCATGGACTATAGTATAGTCATTTTTTTAAAATCGAAAAATAGTCAAAAAAATTTTTTCGAACGAAAATAGTGTCATTGGATAGCTGGTAAAGAGTTAATCAAAAGTTACTCTTACACCTGGTCCTTTTGACACGTGGGCGAAAAGTTACAGCCACTTGAAAATTCCGAATTTGTCCCAATTTTGATAGTCAAAAATTTTCAACGGGCCAAAAGTGCACGAAAATCAAAAAATTGATTAAAAGACCTATATGTATTTGGAATCAGCTCTTCAAGGGCTATCGAATGAGTATATCCACGTGGCTATAGCTCACAAAGTCCAATTTGAAAAAAACCATGGACTATATAGTCATTTTTTTAAAATTGGAAAATAGTCAAAAATTTATTTTCGAACGAAAATAGTGTCATTGGATAGCTGGTAAAAAGATAATCAAAAGTTACTTTTACACTGGGCCTTTTTGACTTATGGGCAAAAAGTTACAGCCACCTGAATATTCCGAATTTGTCCCAATTTTGATAGTCAAAAATTTTCAACGGGCCAAAAGTGCACGAAAATCAAAAAATTGATTAAAAGACCTATATTTGGATATATTATATATATTTGGAATCAGCTCTTCAAAGGCTATCAAATGAGTATATCCACGTGGCTATAACTCACAAAGTCCAATTTGAAAAAAACTATGGACTACAGTAAGGTCATTTTTTTAAAATCGGAAAATAGTTAAAAATTTATTTTCGAACGAAAATGATATCATTGGATAGCTAGTAAAAAGATAATCAAAAGTTACTTTTACACTGGGCCTTTTTGACTTATGGGCGAAAAGTTACAGCCACTTGAAAATTCCGAATTTGTCCCAATTTTGATAGTCAAAAATTTTCAACGGGCCAAAAGTGCACGAAAATCAAAAAATTGATAAAAAAACGTATATGTATTTGGAATCAGCTCTTCAAGGGCTATTGAATAAGTATATTCACGTGGCTATAGCTCACAAAGTCCAATTTGAAAAAAACCATGGACTATAGTATAGTCATTTTTTTAAAATCGAAAAATAGTCAAAAAAATTTTTTCGAACGAAAATGGTGTCATTGGATAGCTGGTAAAAAGATAATCAAAAGTTACTTTTACACTGGGCCTTTTTGACTTGTGGGCGAAAAGTTACAGCCAATTAATGTGGGGAGTTTTTCTATTTTTTATTATTAATTTTTCATAATTTTACAATTTACAGTTTTTATCAGTTCATTTCGTCACATTTTTGGTCCCTTCCATTTCTCCTAAGCCACTTTAGATTATCGATTGTTTCGATCCTGATTTTATCGATTAATGATCGATATTTTTTTATTCAAAAAAAAAAATGGTATTATTTTTTGAAATAATTTTGTGCGCTTAAAATAATCGTTTTTACTTTTCTCTTTACTTAAGAGCCGCTCTTAAGTCCACACTCTACTAACGAGCTAATAATAATAAAATTTTCCCGAAAAAAAATAAATTTGCGAAATTTATTTATTTTTTTAAAACAAATAAATTTTTGCGCGAAATTATTTGTCAAAATAACTGATAATCGATTTTTTAAAGTGAGAAATTACGATACAAAAGTATTATATAAAGTATAGAGAGATACAGTATAAACATGGCTAACTACATTTCTTAACAAACAATTTTTTTGTTTTCTATTTAATGTACAGTCGACGCCCCCATTAACATAAATTCCCATTAATAACCTCCCATTAACATAATCGTTTTGGCAGCTTGGTTGGTTTTCACTTATTAGCCCCCTTAACATAACGCTCCTCCATTAACATAACGCTCCCATTAACATAGTTAACGCGCAGTCCCTTGGCGTTATGTTAATGGGGGCGTCGACTGTACTCAGTATATTTTTTATACAGTTTAATGAATATTTTTTTGGCGACGCTGAAAAATGAACTCTTTAAAGTTAGAAATTTCTGAGAGCTCTAAATTCTTTGGACTTAATTCTAACCGGAATTGGGGTTTTAATTGTTACGGTAGCAAACGATTGTGTCATTGCGATTCCTGTCGTGGACGATACCGTAAACGAAGAAAATATTACGATTGGACTAAGACATTTAGTACCGTAATTGCATCCAGAAAAGCATTTCTTTTTTTCTATTTTCAATCGATAATTATTCTAACCAATGGTACAATAACGCCGACAACGACAAAAACGCCAGACGACGTTACCGTAACGGTTGAGCCGAAAGTCATCGAAACCCGGCTTCCAATTACCGTACCTATTCGCTACGATCTTCAATTACAGTTGCCAACCTCGTCCACAAAGGACCCATTGGTGCCAACATTTTTCGGATCGTTGCGAATCGAATTTCAATTAACCAGGGCACTACGCGCCGTTACCGTGACCAATGAAAACGACGCGATCGAAGATGGAGACAATTGGAAGAATCCGACTGGGGTTACACTAATCAAAAACCACAGTTACACGAATTCACAAATCGCCAATAATTTTCGATTTTGGTGCGCTACATTTTTATATCCCGTTACTGTAATTTTTGGATTATGAGACTGTATTCTGAATTCGTAAGTCTCCCATTTTATTAAGGCACTCGCCACGCTTTGCACCATCGGAGCAACGCGTAGCGCCGCCGCCGTCTGCGCGTCGATTTCGCGCTGGCGCATTCGTCGAATTGCGTCTCGCGGCACACAATCTCGACGCGTTCGAGAACGTAACGCTGCGCGCGACCGGCGTCGCGGCGCTTATCCCCGTCATCGGCGTGCGGCTGCGCGACGGCGAGGCGATTCTACGCGTCGCGGAACGCCGCTGGCTGGACGCCGGCCGCTACACGCTGAATATTGAACGATTTCAGGGCTTTATCACTTACGAGAAGGGTTCGTTTTAATCGAATTTTTCAGGAGCTTGTTTCTGCGAATTGTGTTTTCTTTCTAATTTCCTCGCTTCTGATTTTGTCCATAATTCGCACTCCGATTGCTTTTCTTTCCATTGCTCTTAACGTTGTCGTTAGCTTGTGTTTTTCGCATTTCCTCATATTCCACGTTTCTGATTCGTATATGAGGTATTACCGAAGTGTGGAAAAGATGTATTCTTGCTTTTTTGTAGTTTGTTTTCTTTAGGACTTCTTTTATGTTAAGCTTAACCATGCTGCACTTCGTCGTCTGCGTATTTTGCCGTCGATTTTGTTATTTCCTAATGCCTAAAAAAAAAATGCGGAAAAAAAGAGGAAAAAATGCGGAATTTAAAAATTGCCCAAAAACAAAAAAAAATAAAATTGCCCAGAAACAAAAAAAAATAAAAAAAATGAGAAAAATTGGCAAAAAACATAAGTGCACGGAGTGGGATTCGAACCCACGCATCGTAAACGATACCAGAAAGCCCAGTGAGCACTTTCGTGCAAGCAATATACGCTTGAGTCTGGCGCCTTAGACCGCTCGGCCATCCGTGCTGGCAGGGAATTTTGTGAAAAAATTTTTTTTAACATTTTTTGTTTAAAAATTATAAAAATTTTATATTTTTTGTAACATTTTCTCTATGTATGTAATTGTACTTTTTTAAAAGCATTTTTAAAGGCATTTTCAAAAAACTGTTTTTTAAGGTATTTTTAAAACATTTTTAAAAAAAGCATTCACTAAATAGCAATTTTTGAATGCATTTTGAAAAAAAAACTTCTTAAATAGCAGTTTACATAGGCATTTTTTAAAGAAAATGCTCTAAAAAAAAGTTTTTTAAGGTATTTTTGAAGCATTTTTTAGAAATTATTTCTTAAATATCAATTTCCTAATGCATATTCCTTCAAAAAGAGCTTTTTTAAATAGCAATTTACAATCGCATTTTTTGAAGAAAATGCGCCAAAAAATGCTTCAATCAGGACAGAAGTGTTTTTCGTGCAATTGTCAAAAAGTGCGCTCAAATTACAGGCATTTACTACCGCGATGCGGGTGGCTATCCGGTGCTCGGCATGGACCTCTTTCCGAATTACACGCATACCGTATTCCCATGCATGGGCGGTCCGTTGACGAAAACGACGCTGCAGTTGGCGCTCATCCATCCGCGTGATACGGTAGCCTTATCGAGTATGTCGCGTCGCGAGACGCCGCGCCAATTAAACGAAAATTGGCTCATTACAAAATTCGTACAGGCGCCGAATTTGGCCGCGTACATGTTTACGGTAGTCGTCCTGCCTATTGGAATTTATGAGCAGGTTGGTGTTTTGTGATAATTGTAAAAAGTTTTAACTTACTGTAATAGGATTATGATTATTGCAATAGGATTAGAATTACTGTGGAAGATTTATGCTCACTGTAATAGGATGGTGATTACTGTAACAAGATGATGGTTGCTGTAATAAACTTTAGATATTTTTGTAGACGCTTTTTACAGTATTTAATACTGTATTTTTCCCTGCCGATTTTCAGACGATAGTCAGTAGCGACACTGCCGGCGACACGTCGCTGCACGTCTGGACAAACCGTGTGTCGCATCGCGCAGCGCTGAAACACGAAGTATCGCGTTGGGCAACGTGCACGTTTGTGCGCGTCGCCGCGCTCGTCGGCGAACCGCTTCCTCTGGCGCACGTCGACATTTTGCTGATGAATGAATTTAACGGTACATTTAATATGTTTTACAATTTTTACAGTAGTATAACATTTACGATAATTTCAATCCCAGGCTCCCATTCCTTCGGCGTAATTACGCTAGGGGTAGAGGAATGGGACGCGTCCGACGACGCGCACAGGATTGCGCTGCTGGCGCGTCAATTCGCACGCCAATGGTTGGGCGGAATGACGACCGTAGCCGATTATAGTCACTTTTGCATTCAGGTAAATATGTGCTACAATAATCATTTAAAAAGTTTGATTATTATATTCGGCAACGCTTTTCCAGGAAGATTTTGTCGAATATATTGTGGCAGAGACGATGCGAGCGGTGTTACGTGACGCGGCGAACGGTGACGCGGAAGTGGAACGATACTTTTTGGCGCGCTACATTCGTATGCACGTCGCGGAAGTTTTTTTGGCGCCCGGCGAAAGCGTCACAATTTCGGCCGCAAACACTTTCGCGCGCGCGCCAACTCAACAAACGGTAATGCGATATATAGAATAGAAAGTAGATATTACGGTAGAAATAAGGAGACCGTAATTTTGATAATACAAATATCAAAATTTTGCTAGGTGGACACGCATTGTGGTTTAAAAGGCGCGCAAATGTTGCACTCATTGGATACGGTAGTGGGACCCGATGATGAGAACTACTCGGCGAATGAGCCCGCGATAGTCACACGAACTCTGCGACATATTCTGCGCGTTCAACGGTACAAGTCCTTTACGTTGGACGACATTTTGGGCCAGTTACGCGGCACAATTGTCGACGCGGTGGACTTAGCACAGGTCTATTATAGCCGGAAATTTATTAGATCCAATTTTTTAGACCAATTGAAACAATCCAAAGTTTTGCAGATTTACGAGTTCTGGGTACGAAACGGCGGCCTGCCAAACGTATTAGTGGAGAAGCACGCGGATCGAATGCGTCTCACGCAGCTGAACGCGCACCGCAGCGCGCAATACGACGCCGGCGCGTGGACGCCGATGCCGTTGTGGCCGCTGCGCATCGCGGTACGTAATGTCACGCTGCCACTCAGCTTTATGCTCAATCAAGGTAAGAGCGGGCGAGATTAATTTGACCGGCTTTCACATTGATATGTACAGGGCCGAAATGCTCATTTTGTCTGTTAACGATTAATAAACCTCGAATTTTGATTCTCCAGCTTATATGGATATAGATATATGGGGCGGTAATAGGCGTTCAAATTTCAATATCTCCCCGATTTAGCGCGGATAAAAAGTCGAATTTTCCAATATTAAGAAGAATGTTAATATTTGAAGAAATAGTATTGGAGTGTCTGGCTTGTCTGACCGTTGTGCCAAAGTCATCGCCCATTTTTCGCGAATGCAAATCGGGGAATATAAGCGAGAAAATTAACCCCATTCCTAATAATTGATAGTGGTTGTGTTCACCGATTGCATGATTTCGATTCCGGTTTGACTCGGCCAAGCTAGAGTTAAGTCAATACCAGTGTTTGTGGTTCACTGGACCCTCTGGGCACCATTCCCAGTGGCCTCTTCGGAGGTTCGGTACGTCCCACAGCTAACTGAGTCAGCCGGATGAGAAAGAATTGTGATGGTGCACAACTATGATTCCACATGACACAACGAACCCGCAATTACGCCGGTGTGCGGAACGCGAACTGTTGGCTTGCTTGGCCGGATCCGCTCTCTTTCGATGAGTCCCATTGCCCAGATATCGCGGCATAGTCGAATCGAAGATTGAGCAATGATCCTGGCCGCACCAACCTTTTGCCATTTTTACAAATTTTTTCAAAATTTTTGAAATAAAAAGATTGACGCAATGCCAAAATTAATGGCGCGCGATTCAAATTTGTATTGGATTCTTAAGATTGGATATGAGGGTAGTAAACGATGGCCGAATTTCAATTTTGAGCACAATAAAGGCTCAAAATGGTCCTTTTACGCTCTAGCTACTTTGTCATTTTTTCGCAAAAATTTTGAAATTTAAAAATCCTGATATCCGAGTGATTTGGAAATGATATATAAATGATTTTAAAGCTCTCGAACTGGCGCCTCTTAATCCGAAACTGTTGGCGCTAACGAACCCGGGCTTCGAACATTGGTACCGCGTTAATTACGACGCGGTCGGCTGGGAGCGCGTCGCGCGCAACTTCGACGCGTCGCTGGGCGCGTTGGGCGCGCGGAATCGCGCCCAATTACTCAACGATTTTTGCTATTTTTACGCAGTAGGTGAGCTCTTTTTAGACACGTATAATTAGGTTCGAACTACAGTAATTCAACTGTTTAAAATTACAATTTCAGGACAAATCGACGCGGGCGCAACGGACGCTTTGCGCGTCTCGTTCGTTGCACTAATGCGCAATCGCTACGAACATTTTGAGCTCTGCGAACTGTACGCATTTTGGTGTTCACGCGACGCCGGCAAGCGCAAAATCAACATGGACGCGTCGGCGGAGCGCGTCTATTACGAGCTGGTACGGGACCGGGTTTGGCCGGCGCTCCGGCACCATCGCGAGTACGAATGCGGCGGGCCAGGAGCGGTCGCCGACTCGGCCAACGCGCTATGCCGCGTTGTATTCGGCGCGGATTGTCTTTAGGCAAGGGAGCTACAGTGTAGATGTACATGAGCTTTATTAGTATTAGTACTTAAATACTTAAGCGCAAGGACAAATTACATGAAGGCAAGAGGATATACTTTAATGGCAAGAGAAGCGCATTGGAACTTAGGCTTAAATAAATTTCTAAAACGGCCATATTTATTTAAAAGTTTATAAATTTATAAATTGTTATTTTTTCAAAGTAAATTAATAAAATTTATTCTCATTTTATATTATAACCGAATATGGTGTGACACAAAAGTATAAAGGCACCGAATTTTTGGGCATAACTTTTTAATGGAATGACTTATCGCTTTGAAATTTTACTCATAAATATAGAATTTAATGTTTAATCGTGTAGTATAACTCGTTTTGAGATAGTATTAAAAATAAAAATTTTTTGGCACATTTTTGAAAAATCGGGTGACACATAAGTATAAAGGCATTTATTTTTATACTGAAAACAAAATATTAACTCAAAATATCTTAACAATTAATAACTAGTAACTCTTCCCGATTTTTCAATTGCTTCAATCATGCGTTGCGGCATACTGCGAACCAAATTTGTGAGCGTTTCGACCGTGATTTTGTCCCATGCCTTTTGTATCGCAGCTTTCAGTTGCTCGGTGTTATCAAACTGCCTGCAATCGGCATAAACGTCCCGTACGAGTATTCCCCATAAATTTTCAATGGGATTAAAATCGGGCGACTTTGCCGGCCAAGGAAGGAGGGGAATGCTTTTGGCCTGAAACCAAGCTTTTGTCGACGCACTCACGTGAATAGCAGCATTATCCTGTTGAAATGTTAACTTCGCGGATCGAAAACGTCTTTTATACGGCAGAAGATATGTCTCGAGAATCTCCTGATAATCCGACGAATTCATTCGGTGCGTAATGAACACAATGGGGGGTTTTCCAAAACTAGAAAAGGCTGCCCAAATCATAACACTGCCACCGCGGACACCGCGCTTCGAAAAATATCTCCTCAGATCACGCCAGTAACTAGCAAATCCATCAGGGCCGTCAAGGTTGAATTTCTTTTTGTCAGAAAAAATGATCTAAAACGGAAGTGTGCAGGAAATTAGCTTCTCTTCGACGCAAAAAAAACCTGGTTCCACTGATGAGTTCAACTAACGTGTTCCTTCGCGAATTGCACACGTACAGCTTTGTGGGCGGCGGTGAGACATGGTGTAATGCAGAAACGTTGGCGCTCAATGTGCGGAGAAGCTTTCAGAACGCGACGCACCGTTTCGCGAGACACTTCAGGGACGAATTCCTTGTTGATACGCCTGACACCCTTTGTCGAATTTGACGCTGCATTGACAATTCGACGCTTTTGCCTTGACGTCAGCATGCTAGGGCGGCCGCTTCGCTTTTGAGAACCGTATGAATCCATATCGCGACAGAAATTGTCAATAACGCAGGGACTACGATTGATTTTTTTTGCGATTGTACGATTAGACAGTCCCATGTCCTTGTAAGCGCGAATTTGTCCCTTTTCCGCTTCCGTTAAATGTGATCCACGCGGCATCTAGTACAAATTATTACAAAATTACATTTAAAAAACAATTTATGTCAAAATAAAGCAAACAAAAGGAAAACGTACAAAAATGGAAAGTGCCTTTATACTTATGTGTCACCCGATTTTTCAAAAATGTGCCAAAAATTTTTTATTTTTAATACGATCTCAAAACGAGTTATACTACACGATTTAACATTAAATTCTACATTTATGAGTAAAATTTCAAAGCGATAAGTCATTCCATTGAAAAGTTATGTCCAAAAATTCGGTGCCTTTATACTTTTGTGTCACACCATAAATGCAACGAAAAAATGTTGAATTTGTTCAAAAGTGTTGAATTTGTTCAAAAGTCAGTGGGGGTTATACGAGGGAGAGTCTTGAATTAGTAAAAACTAGTAATTCTTTATATGTATATGCAAAATATTTGTTTTCAATTAATAAAAAAAATGGATAAAAATTGAAATTTAATATAAAAATTTTACGAACCCGAGCTCCATTGCAGCGGTGTCTGAGTGGTTAAGCAGATTGACTAGAAATCAATTGGGCTCTGCCCGCGTATGTTCGAATCCTGCTCGCTGCGAAATCTTTTTTGTTTATTTATTTTTATGAAAAATTATAAAGTAATTGTATAATATTAAAAAGTAAAAATAAACATTTTTCTACTTTTTTTGTACTTTTTATTTCATTTTTTTATTTACTCGTTTTCGATTCACATTTACATAGTTGATATTTTTTGGACTCGTACTATTACAATTACTATTCGCTGTAATTTGAAGTTTAAAACAAAACAGAAGAATTCGTTAGAAAATGGGAAAATCAGTGTAAAAGCCTCAAAAAAAAACTGGTTCCATAAGTTGGCCAAATTTCTTTAATTAATTTGTTTTTTTCGCGAATTGATTCCACCTCCAGCAAAAATTAATTAAATGAAATGCTGAAAATGTTCGGGGGAAATTAACGAAGGGGGGGCATGAATAGGAGGGGTGAAAAGGAGTTCGAAACGGGTTCATGCTACGATTTATCAAAGAAAATAGAATGATAAAATTAATGGGAGAAATATTAAGAACTAAAGAAATGGAGTTCCAGAGTATAGAATCCAAATGAACCTTTCCGATTACTATAGTAAACTCAATTTATCCTCTCCTCCCTTCCTCCTTCCCCCCATTCCCAAACCACTCCTCATCTATCTTGAATACCCCAATTTACATTCGAATTGATATCAGCAAAAGTAATAACACTGCTTACCCCTCATTGGGAAGGATAATAAAGAATTCATAATGATAGTGATAATGAGAAGGAGAAGAATGAGATTGGTTAATGGGCAGGAAATTATCAAGAAATTTCTTTGTTTTTTGAGATAAATCAAAACAAGATTGAATTAAAACAAAAAATTTTGTAAACATTTTTAAATCTATCCCATTGGAGTTATATTTTTACAGAGTTTGAGGAGGAGGAGGGGGGCGATGAGAATTTGAAAAGGCTTATTTTTTTCTTTTTCCATATTTCTTCAATTTTCTGTTTTCATACTGATTTTGTCGCTTAATATACTCATCTTCCAACATTCAGCTCATTCCATTTTTATTTTGATTTTGTCTATCTTGTCCGTTTTCATTTTGACTTTTTTCAATCTCATTCATTCTCATCTCGTCTCTTCATTCGGATCCTCAATGCTCATCCTTTTTTCCACAAAGCCACAACGCCACAACGAGAGAGAAAAAAAAAAGGAGGAATAGGGAAGAGAAAAAGAACAGTCACGTCACAGCCACTTTTTGTTATTGTTCTCCTATTTTCTCCCCCCTCCTGATTCTTGACATTTCATTTTCCCTTTCTTTAACATTTAATAAAAAAAGCAAATAGCAAAAAAGGAAAAGAAAATAGAAAAGTGAAGAATGAATCGATTGGCTAGCTTATTCATAATCTATTTCTTCCCCTTCCAAAGCTCCTTTCCTCTCTCCTCTCCTTATTTCTTCACTTAATTCCTGCCCATCTCCTTATTTCTTTTTCAAATTCCCCTCATTCCTCCGCCCCCTCTTTCAAATCCATTTCCCTTTCCTCAGTCCTCTTCCCCCTCCCTTTTCTCATTCCTCCTCTCTCTCCTCATTCCTTTACCCACTCCCTCGCCTTTCCTCTTCCCTCTTCCATCTTTCTCATTCTATTCCTTCCCATTCCCTTAATCCGTTCGTTTTTTTCAGGATTATCGACAAAAGATCGATTTTTTTCCGCTAGCGCTTTAAATTTTCTCATTTTTCAATCAATAGCTTTTCATTCTCATACTTTTTCCATTATGCATTATGCTTTTATCTTTTTATCAAATTTTTTTTTTTTTTTTTGAAAACTGTTTTGACCAATCACAAAATTTTTTTTGTTATTTTTTCTAATTTGTTAATTTTCCACAATTTTTGAGTTTTAATTAGCAAAATTAAATCGGATTTAAAAAGCCCAAATTTCATAGTTGTTTTAAATTTAAGTTAAATTTACATCGAAAAATCAAAGAAAATGCTCCAATTTTAAATTTTAATTTAAAAAATTCATTTTAAATAGGATTTTTCGCGTTTTGAGAAACTTAAATAGCAAATGCCTCTATTTAACACCCTTTTCTTTAATTGAAATATATTTATTCTTCATTTACTTACATATTCAAGTTAGTTAATTCAGTACATTATTTATAATTGAGTTATATATTTAATGGTCCTGGTGAGTTATGGAACCTCAAAAAAAAATTCAAAGCTTAAGACATAGTCTAAGCATAAAGCCAAAGTGGAACATAGACTAGTTGTAGAATATAACAAGTTTAGGCCTGAGCCTAAGGCTTAGGCAATTCGTAAGCCTAATTGGCTGAAATACAGAATAGATAACGAATAAAAATAAAAAAATAAAAATTTTGGGATTCAATAATTTACAAGAAGCTATTTAATTTTTCTTATTAAATTTAACATTTAATTACAATCAATTTTAAAAATACAATGCAAAAGTGTAAATATAAATTGAATGTGTATATTTAGCTTAAAGATGCACTGGAATATTTTCCACCCAAATTTCTTCCACCATTCGCGTTGATCGATTTTCGCGTGCGTTTTTTTTTTTTGTATTTATGACCGGCGGAAAATTTTTTTATAAAGCGCCTCGCAATGCAATTGTATCGTAATAATGAAAGAAAAAGTGAGAAAATGGGTGCAAAATATCGTAACATAAATGGAGAGAAACACTAGTGTACACAATATGGATCGTAAGAGGAGAAGGAATGTAAGCTAAAATGAATATGGATCATAAAAGAAAAAGAAAATCAGAAAAGTTGAAAATATCGTAAAATGAAAGATGATTGGAGCAATTAATGAATTGTAACAGAGAAAAAATGTAGAAAAACGCGATCCATCATAACATTAAGAGAAAATAAAAATTGATATCGTAGCAGCTGGAAGAAAAAGTGAAAAAAATTGGTAATATTTTAGGAAGAGAAATCATGAACTTATTTTAAAATAGAAAGTAAAAAAAATTCAGGAAGAATGGAAACGATCCATGAAATGAATGAAAAAAATGAGAAAAGCTAAGAAAAGAAGTGATGTCAATGAAAGAGCTTTAGGATTTGTGGTTAGATTCACATAGGAGAATCGATTTATGCATTATGCACATGTAAAAGGAAATTGATAAAATTTTCACAAATAATAATGTTAACAAATTTTAAGATTGGTAATGATAAACAATATTTATTATTATTTTATTAAAAATTTTGTTAAAAGCATATATGTTTTTAAATTTTATACGAATGTGCAAAATGATCATTTGTTATGAGTTATTAATGATATTGGATAATGACTTTTTGGTTAATTATTGTATTTCAATTGATTTTTACTGTAGTAGGTAAAATAATTATAGGCTACGGTTCTTCTGTAATATCGAACCCCAAAAAAATTTTTTGTTAGAATTATATTATAAAATTATGCCCCGAAAATGTCGAAAACTGCATAAAAACAAAAAAATTAGTAAGAAACATTATTAAATTCGAATTCCCAATGCCAGAAAACGTAAAAAAAATCATCAAAAAAAAAAATTTTTTTTTTGAAGTCCGATATCACAGAAGAACCTAGGCTACTTTATGTTTGACTTTTAAAAAATTATGATATGTAATGATATGGTACTATTTTTACTTTTATTGTACTACTTGTACTTGCATATTTAATTGTACAGGGTTGGTGAAAAGTTCCCGTACTTTTTCCAGATATTTCAACAGTACATAAATACTCTATACAAAAGTAAATGCAATCAACATTTTAAATAATAACATTTATTAGATCGATAACAACACGATAAAACAAAAAAATTACAACAAATGCTCAAAATTGCCTCCTTGGGCCTCAACACATTTTTTAATACGCTTTGGAAAATTGTTGACGATGGTCGCACACTCTTCCACCGTAATCTCGTTCCAGGCGCGCGTCAGAGCCGTTTTAAGCGCTTCAACGGTAGCGTAACGTGTAGCCGAGATTTTTTGCTCCAGGATTGACCAGACGGAGAAGTCCATCGGGTTGAGATCCGGCGAGTTTGGCGGCCAAACGTCTTTGCCCCAAAAGCCTGGAAACAGCTCTTCGCAGACGGCGATTGTCGAATTGGCCGAATGCGCCGGCGCCCAGTCCTGTTGAAGCATGAATCCGTCCGGGCCGAAGTGCTGCGACGCCCACGGGTCCAGGACGTCGCGAAGGACGCTGCTGGTAGCTGGCGGCGTTGATTTTCACGT
Source organism: Bradynema listronoti (assembly GCA_024678965.1). NCBI lineage: Eukaryota > Metazoa > Nematoda > Chromadorea > Rhabditida > Allantonematidae > Bradynema > Bradynema listronoti. Next base: position 1,727,944 of record JANLNO010000014.1, on the reverse strand, counting down.
TCCGCTCGATGAAGATCAGCGGCGTCTTTCCGGTGGCGCAGATCCCGGTCCAAACCATGACCGAGGCCGGAAAGTGACTGCGGCCGATGGTTTTCGCCGCCGCGGTTTTCTGTTGTCCCTTCTTCAGCAGTTGGCGGCGATTCTAGCGGTTGTGGAGCGGCTCCACCGTGAAGATCTTCTCGTCAGTGAAGAGCACTTTGGACAGGCGACCACCGCCGACCAGCCGACGCATTCGGCGGCATCTTTGTAGCCGCTTCGCCTTCATGGCTTCGTTGAGGAAATGAACACGGGCGATCTTGTAGCTGCGAAGTCCCAGCTTCTTTTTGACGATGTGCCGGACGCGTTCGTGGCTGATTCCGAGCTCCTTGGCCATCTTGTTCATCGAGATCTCTGGATTGCGTCGAATCCGGCACCACACCTTGTTGACGGTCTCCGGGGTGGTGGCCGTGGTTGGACGACCGCTTTGAGGGCGGTCCGCAGTGTCGCCGGTCTCCTCATAACGCTTCACGGCATCGTAGACGGTTTGCTTCTTGTAACCGGTCGTGCGAAAAATGTCCGCTCTCTTCATTCCTTGCTTGTATAATTCGACCACAGTGACACGTTGATTTTCACGAGACATAACTTCAACAAAACTAAAAATAAACAAATAAATAAAACACATTCTGGACCAAAATTAAATGAGGAATTCAATAAAATCATCAGAAATGACAAATGACTTAACTAACTAAGTCAAAAATACAGAAACAAAAAAGTACGGGAACTTTTCACCAACCCTGTATATTTAATTATTTAATTAAATTAACATTAAATTAATTAAATGTTTAAATGTAATTTCAACATTATTATTTATCATTTATTCGTTTTCCCGATTCAAGTTTAATAAACAATTTTTTCCAGTTTTATTTAATAGTTTATTTATCATTTTTTTAAACAAAAACAGAATAAATTTGCATTTTTATTTTTATTTTTATTTTTTTGTCAATGCAGTGGAATTATTTTTTTACTGGAAAATCCCGTGAAAAAAATTTGCGCGAGAAATTTTAATCGATTACTGTGCAAAAAAAAGAATTATATTTTTACGGTAGAAGAAAAAATTTGTATAAATTTTAAATTAAAAAATTGTATGAATTAATATGAGGAAAACGATAGTTTTCTAGACGATAAATTTATAAATATATTATAATTAATTTTATTTTTTAATTATTAACAAATATCATCTTTTTTTTAGTAATTTAGAAAAATAATGTCTGATATGATATGTATGTATGTATGTATAAATTTCTAATCGTTCCGTATTTTATATTGTACTTTAAGCGTTCAAATAACTTTTTAAAATCATAATTTTGTTTTATTTATAAACAAATAAAATTAATTTTTAATGCCCGCATCAATTTTATTATTAATTGCTATATGTATGATATGTATGTACATATAAAGATAATTATTAGTCATTCACTCGTTTATTAGGTTCAAAAGTGTACTGATGTCACTTAATTACATTTTACTATCAGTTGATACGATATTTACGGATTTTTGTAAAAAAATTTATAAGTCACGAGTCGCATAATTCAAATTAAGTAATTAAATAATTTTTGTTTTTTAGTAAAATTTATAAGATGAGCAATTATTATATTTTTTAAAAATTCTTAAAAAGTAAAAACTTTCAAAATTTGTTTTAAATTATATGCCCGTTGAATCTTAAATTTTACACTTACTCGATTGATATCACCATTATTATTAATGACGGAAAAAAAACTCAACATTCAAAAATATGCTTTTTTATGAGACAAATTTTGCTCTTAAACTTGCGAATATTAAGCGATTACATAAAAGTTTCCTTTTTTCCCGCATTTTCCTTTCCCGCACAAAATTATGCGAAGAAAAAAATAAAAATTCGGCTTGATTGAACCGAAATTTTTATTTTTATATGTTTATATATTTATGTTTTTATACATATTTTCTTATGTTTAAATTCGTGATGTATGATGAATTTGTAAGTCTCAGTATAGTCGTATACTAACGTAAAAAAAAAAAAAAATTTAAGCATAATTCATAAATTAATCGAAAAAGTTTCGAAAGCGATTTTAAATAATTAGCAAAAATTTTTTCATACACAAATTATACAAAAAAAACACAAAAACAATTTGACGCGAAAAAAAATTTTTTTTCCTTTTCGTGGGGTTCATAAAAAGAGCGAACAAAAAGAATTTTTTGGAACTGCGTGAAAGTCGTCGTGCGAGCGCAAAAGCTTCAAACCCAAAAATGGTTAGAGGGCGAGTGGGAAATAGACGCAAATGAGGCTAAAGTTGAGAAGAAAATAGTGAAAAAAATTAAATAATGACAGAAAAAAATTCTATTAATTGTGGGATTGAGTTGGTAATTTCAATCGCATTGATCACTACATTTACTTATAAAGCGTCGCGTGCGGGTTATATGTATGTAAATAATACAGGAACAAATTATCAATCATAAAACGCATCATTTTTCCAGCTTATTAAAGAAACTTTATTAAGTTTTATTTTTATGTAAAAAACACAATATCATGAAATTCGAAATTTGGTAAATTTTTTTTAACATTACCTTAACATATCGTATATATGAAATTTTTTTGAAAGAATTCTTTTTAGAGAAAAAACGTGTTACGATTTTTAATGTTTTATTTTTTTTAAATACTTTTTCGTGTAGAAAATTTAAAATGTTAAGCATTTTAATGTTAAGCATTTTAATTATGTAAATGCACACATCACACAATACAACGAATGTTAAAATATCAATTCATTTTAATTGCATTCATTAAGAACAAATAAAATGACAAAAAGGTGAAGAGCGCATTTTCGCTTTTCCCATCGCGCAAAATTTTGAACTTTTTTAATGCCCACTAATGATATGAATATATATAATTATTATCATTATTTTGATATATATGTTGAAATTTATTAATATTTAAATTACAACAGTTTTCATTTATTTATTTTAATTGCAGTGAAAGAATTTCTATTTACAACAATTAATCGCTACTGTTGTAATTCGCGTGAAACGGTAGGGTGCGCGGCATGAAAATTTACACGGAGACGCCGCCACCGCCGCCGGGCGACGGACCGCCGCCGCCAGGCGACGCGTCTATGGCAACCGCGATGATGATGCTGAACTCACCTCCCTCGTCCACAGCCTCATCATCGACGTATAAACGGCGACGTAACAATATTGATAAGGTGAGAATAAAACTAATAATTAAACTAAAATTTTATGATAAATCAAAAAATTTTAAATAGTGATGGTATTTTTCAAATTAAATTAGGACGAGAAGCAGTAATTTTTTATAGGAAATTTATTAACATTTAACAATAGAACAAAAATAAAAGTGCATTTTTTGTTATATTTTTTCTAATAAACGTCCGCATTTTATTACAGACGTTGTTTCATACATTTAGTTTGACATTTTTTACGAATTTGTCACGTCACGATTTGCATGAAAATTTTTTTGAAAAAAAAATTTAAATAAATATGTATTCACATTTAAATTGAAATTTATTTAAGAAGTTAAGAATTTATTGTGAGAATTTATTTATAACTATTTTATAATTTATAAATTTAAATTTAATTTATGTACAGCAAGGTCTTGAATTTTCTTTTCTTTTTCCATTTTTTTGCAACGATATTAACCCATATCATTTAAGAAAAAATTAGAAATAAATCAATTTTTTACGGTGGTTTCAGCAAATCCGTTTTTTTAAACGGTATTGAAAAGTAGTTAATTCTCATTACACTAATCTCATCTCAAATGAATCAATTGAGAAAAAAAAACCGCAATGGTTTCATATGCAAGAAAAAAATGTATTTGAGAAAATCAAAATAAATTTTTTTATTTGCAAAAATTTGTTTTTATTTTAATACATATTTTTGAACTTTATACCATATACTCAAATACAGCATTATATTTATTATATTATAATATATTTTTGAAAATGATCGTAACTCTAATCTAGATGCACTGTATTTGAGAACATTATTCATTTATGTATTTTGCAATATTGAAATATTGTACGTTTTGATTACGGTATTATGCTACAAACAGATTGAAGTTACTGTGGAGTTACCATACTTTTGGAATGGGTAAGCCCCTCAAATAAGATACCCATCGAGTAGTGGAGTGATACACAGAAGGATACGGTATGCAATCGGCGTTTTGTGAGAATGTATCACGAAATCGACCGACCGTAACGCGAGATGATTATAGCGTAGATTACGGTAGCTCAGCGGGTAATTATCGTAATGGTGAATCGATAGGAATGGTGAACGTATTGGGAAACCAATATCTACAGTTACTTTGGCAAAATCAGTCTGTCAGAAATTTGTCGTCGTACATTTATTTACCGTATGCGTCGGGGATTCCGCAGGCGCCGCCACCGTATTCGCAGCACCACGGATGCGGTAGCGAAAGCGGCGAGGGCGCGAATTCATCAAGTTTCAGTCCGCCAAATATGGCCGCAGAGAGCGAATGCGTCAGCCCCGGCGAGCAGTCTACTTTATCCGCGCGAACAAAGCGCAAAACGAAAGGGTGTCTGTATTTGCCAGAGGCGGCCGCTCGGGACGCGGACTTTTTGACGCGCTATCGAGCCGCGCAACAACGCGTCGAGACCGACCCGTCGTTGCACGCCTACGTGGACTCGGTGCTGAGGCGTGGACGACGCGCCAGCAGTTTGTTTGCGAATCCGCAACGAGCGGCGCGTCGAGAGCGTGCTATGGCGCGTGCGCAGCCTCGCAATATGTTTGCGCGTCGCGCAAAAAGCGACGCTGGATTGCGAGGCGCAACCGAGCCTCGCTGCGGAGATTTGAGGCGACTTCGCGACGGCATGACGAATACCGTATTACCCATTGATTCCACAATAACCGGTTTGAGATCGGGATTAGGTAATGAAAAGGTGGACTTGAATGAAAACCGATTTTTGGATCATTACAGTAAGAGAAGCCGAGGCGAAATTAGTAGATACAGTAATTCGACAGATACCGTTTCACCAAGAAATCTCATTATAACACACAGAGAAACGGTGGATTTTAAGGAGCAAAATGAGCTCCGTATTGAGCCCGAAATGGAGTGCGAAAATGCGGGAAAATATGATAGTTTATCCGCCGTAACTCAATTTAAAACTTCGAAATATTTGAGCAGAATTAAGTCTAAAAGCTATACCGTAATTGAATACACGGATCACGTACCATTGATTGTCGAGAATACGATAATTAACAACATCGAGACCGGCGGAAATGTACGGAAACGATATTTATGGAAAAATATAAATAAAAAAAATTTTTACCTTATTTTTTCCTCATTTAGAACTTGTTACTGTAATTTTGAAACCCGCTTTTATTACAGTTCCTCAGTCGGCATTTGGTCGGGCGCACGAATGGTGCGGACTTTTCGGAGTCATGGCGCGAAAAGTTCTCACATCATCCCTCTTGGTGCGATGCCGACATGTGCCTACAGCAAATCGAGGCCGTAAGGAACTTTTTACTGTAAAAATGATGTGATAATGATATAAAAATGATGTTAGAATCCAAATTATTAATTATTTTTTTCCTGCGCAGGGCAACGCGCACGGCAATCGCGTTGCACTCTACAGTCGCGCCTTCTTTCAGCACACGCTTTTCCGCCTCGGCGATTTTGTTGAGAACTGGCCCAAAACCGTAATCACCGTTGCGTTCCTGCTGTTGTCACTGTGCCTGGTGGGCCTCAAAGACGTTCAAATCGAAACGGACCTCGTCAAACTTTGGGTGGAACGTAAGCTTAGATTGATTTCACTAATTTAATTTTACTGTATCTTGTACAAAAATTTAATTCTACGGTATTTTTTCAGAGGGCGGTCGACTCGAAGCGGAGTTGGCATTTTTCGGCGAGGCGCGCGCTCGCTATTACGCGCGTCAAAAAGCCGGGGACACACACGCCGCGCGCAAAAAACGTAGCGCCGCCGCTACCGCCTACAACAATACCACCACACCGACATTGGGTCAGCCCATAAAGGCGCAAGTGGTCAAAAGGCCACCGCCCGTCGAAATCCCATCGGATACCGGACTCAGCGGCGGATTCCAGGTTGATTTACCGTAAAAATATTTGGGAATTTCGTAAAACTTTTTTCGTCACTTAGGTGATTATCCAAACGCCTGAGGAGGAAGGCGCAAACGTGTTAACGCGTGACGCGCTGTTACGTCACGTGCACGTGCTCGAGGAAATTGCCCGCTACGAGGTGGAAATGTTCGGCGAGTGCGTTTTTATTTTGCAATTACTCTAATAATTCATTCACAAAAAGTCGAAAATTTTTTTTAGGACCTGGGGCCTGGCGGACATTTGCTTCAAGCCGCCAGCGCCAAAAGTGCCTAAAAACAACCTTTTGGCCAGCTATCAACACATCTTCGACAAACTTATCCCGTGCATTTGGATCACGCCCGCGGACTGTTTCTGGGAGGCCTCGAAGGCACTTGGACCGTATCCATCCATTAAACTGTGTGTTAATTCATTGGGGGCTTAGCTACAGTAATTAACTATTAGATGACATACATCTCATACTATACTGTACGTTTTTTTAATTACAGCGAGGGCACCGAGGCCATTTTGCCGCATATGCCACGCGGAAATTTGTCCTGGCGGACGTTGGACCCGCAGCTGCTGATTGAGGACCTCGCCACATTCAAGGAGCTCATCGGCGGGATCAACGAAATTCTAGCTAGCCTCTTTAATCGGGTACGATATTTGAATTCAATGGACTACAATCTTAGAATTTTAAGTTCCCATTTTTCATTGTAATCATCTAGAATCCAAATAATGTTTACCCTGTATTGTAGGCTGGCGTGGGTCACGCCTACCAAGACCGACCCTGCATCGATCCCTTGGACGTAGAGTGCCCCAAGAGCGCGCCCAACTATTTTGATCGTTGCTCGGCCTTCAAAAAATTCGTCAAATGGAACGAAAAGCGCCCGGAGGCGCAAAGGGTTCGATTACATGCCGAGGACCTACTCAAGGTCAAAGAGGCCGAACTCGATTTTGATATTGGCCAACTGATCGGCCGGCGAAAAAGAGCCGCTACAGTAAGTAAAATAAGGAACAGATTACCGTAATTGAAGAAATTTTAAACTAAATTTGAGATCATTACTGTAATTGAATTTTTCAGGAGGGCTCAAAGCCAAAAAATGGCTCAAAATCCACCAGCGATGATTATTACAGTGACGATCAGGTCGAGAACGTCAAGACCAGCACATCATCACCGGGTTGGTTATCTTGTAACTTAAAGAGTTCAAGGAAAAATAGGGAAATTTCTAGAGTTTTTTCTAGAGTTCTAAAGATTCAAAAAGGATCAGGAGTCGAAACCCCCAATTTCACTAAATCAATGATTTACAGAACTCGTGGCGGAGCGCCGCTTCAACGATATCTGCGAACGTCACGCACGCAGTTTCCTCGCCTGGATGCAGGAGGTCGGTGCCGACGGATGGCAGTTTCTTAACAGCACCAATGGAGGAGAGGTTAGAGTCCCAAAAAAATGACTTTTAATGATAATGATGTTGTTTCAGCCAGTGGCCCCGCCAAAATATCCGCGTTACGGCGAGGAGTTAACCGACGGCTGCGAGGGCTTCGGCCGCAACATAATGAAATGGCCGGAGGACCTGATTGTCGGTGGCGTGCGGCACGAAAACGGCATTATCGAGCACGCGGAGGCTTTTCAAAGTGTGTTCCTCGTGGCAGCCGCAGGCGATGTTTTCCAACGGTTTAAGGTGAGCTCTTCGGACTTGGTGGCTCATATGGCTAAAGTTTTAGACAGGGCCTAGATCTTATGGTTCCATTCTTTGAGATTTAAGCCAGGTTCTTACCTCGAGGGTTTCATACGTCTTTGTTTATTTTATTGGATCCGTTTTTTCAGAGTAAAGACCCTCACGTGAAACCCAACCTGGACACGTCCTCGTTTACTATAAACCATGCCGGCGCAATCATCGCCAAGTGGCAACGCTCTTTTACAGAACGCCTTTACGCGCATCCGCTTAACGACAATGCACAGCGTGCGCATATGCGCGTGGAAGCGCGCCAACGCGCGCACAATCAATTCGGCTCGGCGGCGGTGCCCAGCGCTCCAATTATCCCAGGTACCATCTCCTTTTAGGCATTTTATAGTTTGCCAAATCTCATCCACTTCTTCCATAGGCATTACCATACCGAAAGGCACAGCCGACGCGCACGAGAACGAAGTGGTGGGCGCGCTCGACGGCGAAGAGCAAATTCGCGTCATTCATCCGCTGGCCTCCACGTCCATTCAGGACATGCTAAAGGAGTTTAGCAAGTTCCAATTCGGCGTCATTTTCATGGGCTATTTGCTTATGGTGAGTTATGAATAGTATTGTATATATTTGTTCGTTTTTCTCTCAAATCCATTTTTGTCTCTTAGCGATTTTCAATTAAAAAGTTATTTTCAAATTTTTTGAGCAAAATTTTTATTTTCCTTTTACTTTTTTTTTGGTTCTTAACACTTAAATCATGTCTTAAGGAAGCATTGAAGCCAAGAGTGCAACCCAAATTAACTAACAATCGTAGTTAGTTTACCCAAGCATTCTACGTTGAAGAGGCCCACTTTTTTGTTTTTTACATCTTTTTTTTTTGTCAAATAAGCAAAATGTAATCAATTTACAGGTTCTCTATGCCGGTTTCACGCAATTTGCTTGGGATGGTTGGTGGTTCTCGGTGCGGTCTAACTGTTTTCTGGCCATTATTGGCGTGTTTATTATTACGTACGCGTCGGTGGCTGGACTCGGTCTCTCAGCCGTCATGGGCATTCACTTTAATGCGGCCACCACGCAGGTGAATTTTTTTAAAATTTTTTTGTTGCTAAGGTATTTTATAATAGATTCGGTCCATCATTTACATTTAACAGCCATATCTTACAAATCCTTATTCAAAAAGCGGAGCGGATGTCTTAGGATATTTAAATGTTTCTCTCATGAAATCTAGGAGGTTTCTAGGTGAAATTTTCTTCAAACACATTAGCCTTTTCTTTCAGATTGTCCCATTTCTAACATTGGGCCTCGGCATTGACGATATGTTCTTATTTTTGCACAATTACGGCGGCGTGTTGGACTCGGTACGAAAGCGCGAAGTGGCTATTCTCGTCAAGGAGACCGGCATGTCAATTTTTATTACGTCCAGCAACAACATTCTCGCGTTTGTCGCCGGCACAATTCTGCCCATTCCGGCGTTGAGATCTTTTTGTGCGCAGGTAGAATTTGGAATTTTTTGGCAACTTTGAAGATCGGTTCGGTAGGCCTACGAGCTCTAAAAAAATTGATTTCCATTTTTTGAATAGAAGCTCAAAAATCCTCAAATTTAGACGGCGATTTTGCTCTTCTTCAATCTCATTTCAATTGTAATTGTGTTTCCGGCATTTGTGACCCTCGACTTACGTCGACGCAAGTTGGGCGTACGCGACATGATCTGCGGCTGTTTTTGGGCCACCAGCGTCGTGGACGGCGTTATCGGCCATCATCATCAGCCGCATAACGTGAGTCTTAATGTGTTTCTAGGCTTTTGAAGAGCCTACCAAAAATTGCAAAAGTTTCATGTGAGCCGAGATTTAACGGGTACAAATTTTTTTATATTCTAGGAGCTTAATGTCCCAAAACTCGAGTATTTTAATGTCTCGAATTTTTGATTCAATTCCACGAAGTATTTATTCCTTTTGCCTTCAGGAAAACAGCAGTCGAAACAAACTGGCCCTCGAGGCCAGCGTGGACTCCATGTCCGTCATGGAGGACGAGGTGACTTCGTCGGCAGGCGGCTCGCGATCGCTCAATGCGGCGCGCGCCTTTGACGCGCCGACGCCTCGCAAAACGCGCGTCAAAAATGTTGCGCCACTTTATACGCTCGAGGGCTTTTTGCTACGCGTTTATATTCCGCTACTGATACGGCCCAGTGTTAAGGTAGGCGGATTACTTTTTAAGCCCAAATTTAAGGTTAGTCTTTAATAAAATGGATTAAATTTAAGATTAAGCTGATTGAATTTTGAGATTAGTTGGCTTAGGATAAGTTCTAAATCTGATCAAATTGCCTTTTTTTTTTCAGTTCATCATTTGCCTTGTGAGCGCGTGTATGTTCGCGTTCGGTTGCGTGGGTCTTCGCGACAACGTGCTGGGCCTCGAGCTGGCCGACGTGCTGCCCGAGGACACGCCGCCGGCGGCGTTTTTACGCGCGCGTGAAAAATATTTCAGCTTTTATCCGATTTTTGTCGTACTCGGCGAGGGCATTGACTATCCACGACAACAGGACACCATCGAACAGCTTCGACTCGATATTGGTAGGCTTAAAAAGGAAGTCGCGATTCATGTGTAATTGAACGTTCCAAGCCAGCAGCTTTTGATTTTTTTTTTCAGGCAAATCCAACTTTGTGATCAAAGGCGATACGATTTTACGGCACGTTCAAGAGCCCAGTGAACATCATTGGATCTGGTTCATGCGACAGTATTTGCGCTCGCTGCAAAAAGCGCTTGACGCCGCGCTCGAAGCCGGTCAAATCGACGCGGCCAGTGGTCGTGTGGTGGCGCGCACGCCGCTGCGCGACGAGGCCCTCATTGCCCGCCGGCTATTGTGCTCGCGTGGCACGCGTTTCGACTGCGCCGAACGAGTAGTTCATTTTGATTATTAAAAAGGGTTCTGCGCGACTTGCGAATGTGTGAATGGGGGGGGAAGTTTAGTTGGGAGGTCATTTATGGCCCCAAATAAATACTCGGCAAGGGCTCATCGAGGGCTTTGATGATTCATTTGTTCGTTGATGGGCAACGAACAAATGAGGCCTAATAGAGCCTTTCTGCCATCAGATTAGGCTCTTACAAAGCTCATATCCTCACTCCAATAGCTTTTTGCGAGTTGAGAAATTGGCGTTAGTCAAGGTTTTATATGCTATGCCTATTTTTTTTTCCCTTCTTTTCTAGATGGTCCTAAAACTGGTGGACGATAACGGCGTAATTCTACGGGACAGCTTTTATAATTGTCTGACTGTATGGTACACAATGGACAACATGATGTACTACGTCTCTCAAGGACAAATCTTCCCGCCTCCGCCACCGTGGGCCTTTAATGCTACGGTGAGGAAGAAATCTTTTCTCTAAACATTTATTTATTTATTTATTGAGGCTCTCTTCTTTCAATTAACACATACATAGGGCCTATAAATCGTATCGCGTTATTATGCGAATTTAAATTCTCGTTTCAGCACGATGGACTAATTCCGCCGGCGGACAACATCTCCTATTCCCAAATTCCGTTCTATCTAACCGGCCTAACAGATACTCCAGTCATCGTGAAAATGATTGAAGTAAGAGCTGCTTAAGCCTGAACTTATCTCTGAGAGAGGCTAGCTATTAGGTTGTAACATAAGTATTGTTATACCTCGGAAAAAAAAGTTTCTGCCCTAACTTTTTTTTTGCCTACGATAGATAGAGACGTGGGTTTTTTTTTGGCATTTTGTAGAGCGTACCCGATTTGTTGGGGACGTGTTTCAGCGATTTTCAAAATTTTCATTTCTAGCATTTTTATAGAGGAAAATGCAACGAAAAAAGTGCATGTGGCTGAGCATTTTTTTCGAAGAGTGATCCGATGGACTTGAAACTTTTACTATAAGTTCCTCCTACATACACTATTACACTCTATAAATTTGAACCTGATCGATTGGATAGGAGCCGAGTTATGGGACTTCAAAAAACGTCAAAAATGCCGAAATTTAGGTAAATTTCGGCATTTTTAACGCATTTTTTTTTCTTCAAAGTTTCACAACTCGGCTCCTATCCAATCGATCAGGCTCAAATTTATGAAATGTAATGGTGCGTGTAAGGGGAGCTCATAGCAAAAATTCTATTGGATCACTCTCCGAAAAAAATGCTCAGATACAAAGCTTGAACTTAAGCTTGCGAAATTGTGTGTGTATGTTTGAGGCTAGATTTCGCCTATCTAGCAATTCTATCGGTTTAATATTAGCTGCGCGCGTATTTCAGGAGGTCCGCGCCATCTGCGAGCGCTACACAACCGTCGTCGGATTGCCCGTTTTTCCCACGGGAATACCGTTTACGTTCTGGGAACAATACCTCAGCCTAACCGCTTATCTTTTCGCTGCGATTCTCATAATCGGCTTCACGGTGCTCCTTATCATTTCCGTCATCATCTTCAATCCCTGGGCCGCGTCTATGGTAAGGACTTTTATGAGGAGTTCTCTAAAAATGAATAAATTCAAAAGATTCCATAAATCGATTTCTAGAGTCTTTTGTCCCACAAATAGGATCGCCTTATAAGTCAATATTACCTTGAAAATCAATATTTAGAACTGCTTTAACTGTAGTCCATTTGGACTCTATTTTTGCTCTATTCATGCGCCTCATTTCCGTGTTTTCATTCATATTAATGCCGCGTGCGCTTTTTAGGTGGCCGTCGTAGTGGTCGCCATGACCGTGGAGTTGGCCGGCTTTATGGGCCTATTCGGCGTGAAAATGAACCCCATTTCCGCGGTCACGCTCATCACGGCGGTGGGCATCGGCGTAGAGTTCACCGCGCACGTGGTTCTCGCGTTTCTCACCTCGTTGGGCACCAAGGACGAGCGTATGGCGGCCTGCCTGGAGCATATGTTCGTGCCGGTCGTTCACGGCGTTCTCTCCACTCTGTTGGGCATTATTATGTTGGCGTTTTCCGAATTCGATTTTGTCGTGAAATATTTTTTCGTCGTAATGACCGTATTGATACTCATCGGCATGTTCAACGGACTCGCCATGCTGCCCGTCATGTTGTCACTAATCGGGCCGCCGTGTGAGGTGCGGCGGAATCAATAAATCACTTTTAGACCGCCAAGCATTTTCGAATTATTTCTCAATTTTTTTTTTTTTTTTCAGGTCTATCCGGTGAACGGCGGCCGACGACTGCCCGTACCTCGTCATTGGTCGTCGAAGGAGGCTGGCGGCGGCCGAACGTTCTCGGAGAGGCGCGCCGCCGTGTATGACGCGTCCGCGGCGTGCGACGGCCTCGCGATGAGTTTTCGCGGCATGCCCGCTAAGAAAATTTCGCCCCCGCCGACTTTTGAGGCCGGCGCTAAGGGTAATTTATTTTTGAGAACACTATATTGTGAAGGTAACGTCCCTCGGCTTCGCCCACAATTCAAAATGCGGTCTTATAATTATTTTGTGGCGTTTTAGGAGAGCACAGTTACGTCTATCACGGATCCCTTTCGACGGTCGCCGAGGAGGATCCGAATCGACTTTCTGTGAAAACCACCGTGGCCGACAAACGCGACGAGAACGAGTCCGCCAAGAAGAGTCCCACGCGAAAGCATAGTCCCTCGAGTCCGACGAATGGTCTACGAATGTGAGAGACGAGTTCCAATTGTGCCTTATAGTACTTTTGGGTGCTGTTTTCGAACCTAATTAACGGATTTTGTTTTCGGAAGTCTTTCATCTAATCTGTCATGTGCTTTTGGATCTCCAGCCTGAGAATTTAATGGGACACATAGGCGTCCCAAATGTGCTTTTATATCTTGAATTCGGACCAATTTGTACACTTTGGGGGATACGATACAAACGGGTTGCTCAATTCCGAATTTTACGGTACACATCAATCAAATTTCTTTTTTCTTTTACTTTTCGTATCGTATCATTTTTATATTTATTTTTTTTGCCGCGATTCTTACCGTTTCGACGATTACTGTATTTTTCGCAGTTTTTCAACTGTATTTTGAAGAGAATTTTAATTGGACAAAAATTCTAATTTTTTATGTAAAATAAATTGTTATTAAATTAGATTAAATTCAATTAAATCAACGTGTAATAAAAACAATTTACGGGATGAAATGCTTTGGGGACTTTATGTTTTGGCTACTGAATTCCGGATTACCGTTAACTTCATTTTCAAATGTGCGCCATTCGGTTTGACGAAATGAAATGAATTAATTTATTAAATTTTTTAAAAAAAATTTTCTGATTTTTTTCAAATTTTGATAAATGTTCATGCATAGTTAGTTTTTTTCCTCCAAAGAATATATTGCAAAAAAAGTGATGCATTAAAAGTTTTTTTATATCTCAATATTATTATGTTAACCAATTTCGAACGGCCGGCCGCAAATAATTATCGAAAAATTAGGGTTTTAAATTAATTTTTTTGGAAAAAATGGCAAAAAGTTAGTGCGGCCGGGATCATTGCGCCCGAGATCTAATGCGACTCAACAAATTGGGCAATGAACCTTTATGCGAGCTGGATCGGCCAGGCAAGCCAAAAGTGCACGTTAACGCATAAAGTGAATGATGAAATGATGAAAACCGTATAATATTTTCAAACTAAAATTTGACTATAATTTAAACTAAAATTTGTACTGAATAATAAAATGTCGTTAAAGTGCAAAAATTTCTTCAAATATAAATAATCGTATAATAATCGTAAATTTTTTTTTTTGGAAAATTATATGAAAAAAGTGCAAATTTATAAAAAAATTTTGCAAAACTGTCATCATTTTCATGCAAATATTTCGCACAACGAAAAAATTTTCTCAATGGTCTGAAGAATGTGGAACCGCTCGACGAGTCAGGTTCAATTCCACTTGCATGCGTTCCGATTTTTCGCCCTTATTCATTACAAAAAAAATTTTCTTGAATATGTTCTGTAATTTTTTCCATAAGATAGTTTCAAATTTCTTCTTTATTAAACATAATGTAATAATTAATCAAATTTAAATTGGCGCCAATGAGTTCATTCTTTTCATATCGAATCCGTTGGGGTTCAAAATTTTCGTTTCAGTTTCATAAAAGTTTCAGTTTCATAAAAGTTGGCAGAAAATTTGGACCTTAACGGATCCAATCCAACACACAGAATAATTTCGTTGGCGCCAATTAAAATTTGACTCAAAACATCTTATACACGCGAAATTAGGGTAATAATTTGAAAAAAATTTTTTTTTAAATGACAGAAAATTTCGTTTTGAATTTTGAGTTCGTATTTCTCAAAAAATAATAATTTTCACAAATATGCTCGACGAGTCAGGTTCAATTCAAAGAAGCATTTTTCTGTTCTACAATATTAAGATATTGTAATAGACGTTTACGGTAGCAAATTACAATATTATGAAATGACTACGCTTTTTCGATACTGTAATTAAGATTTTACAAAGTATTAGAAT
Organism: Bradynema listronoti; assembly: GCA_024678965.1. Lineage (NCBI taxonomy): Eukaryota > Metazoa > Nematoda > Chromadorea > Rhabditida > Allantonematidae > Bradynema > Bradynema listronoti. The sequence goes on along the minus strand of JANLNO010000014.1, from coordinate 1,712,774 downwards.
ACTGTAATCGACTAGAAATGTGTTGTATCGTATTAAACTTAAGTTTAGTCTGAGCTTAGAAAAAACTAGTTTTTAAATTCATTAGCATTAGGAGCAATTCCATAATATAAAATCTTAAAAGACTTAGGACACGATTATAAATTCAAATAGAACTTTAAACACAGTCGGGATTTTTATAGAATCATATATTTTTAATAATTCATATAGTATTTATATAGAAATTCTGTAAGGGCCTAAACATGGTCGAGATCTATATAAAACGCAAAGTCATAAAGCGAATTCGTGAAATCGAAACCGATTTTATAGCAAAATGATACGCATACGAAGTACTTAAAACCATTCAAAAATTCTAAAAAATTTAAGGCATTTATTTTCATTTAAAAAAAAATTCAAATAAAAAATGGGAAAAATATTTTTAAAAAAATTTCACATGATTTGTAATTTTCGTATTTTTATAAAAGAATTTAATTAAAAAACTTATTTTTTGCTTCATAAAGTACAAATAAACTAAAAGAAATTCCAATTTTATGAGCTCTTTTCGACAAAAATCGTGGCGAAAAAGAGTCATTACGACTCCAAAATGCCTCTCCAATCCGAAGTCCATTGCTGTCACTTGACTCAAAGACTCCTTTTCAAATTTGCGAGACATTCGATGTCATTAAAAAATATCTCACATTTCAAACGTAAAAATCACAAAAAGTTGTGTCGTTAAGAACAAATATATGAGATTTGAGAAAGGGAGGGAGGGAGAGATGGGCTCAGAGCCAAAGTAACATATCCATCAACAAGCCGCATAAATTATTATTGCATTTTGATTTAAAATCTGTCTAAAAGCCCGCAAAACCACTAGGACTCCCTAAGCCCTCAAAACTCCCAAAGCATTTAATCACAGATTTGCTAGGACTTGCAAAAAAAAATTTAAACTTTTAAAATTGTGTGATTTTTCAACTTTTTTGTAGAATTTTTTTTGTAAATATTTGTTGAAAATTTTTTATTGTCATAAAATAATTATATTTATTATATGGTTTTAAATATTTTAACGATAATGAGATGAATGATAATTATAACGAAAAAATGATAAGGATAATGATACTGGCAATGTAATAAATTATTCAAATTAAAATCCATTCTATAAGCATTTCTATTAAGTTTAGTCGGAGGTCAGAAAAGACTAACTTTTAAGTTCATTGGCTTTGGGAACAATTCCATGAGGCTTTGCTCAAGTTTAAGCATGATAAAAATGAGTTTGAAATAAATTAAGTCACATGCGGCGCCATTGCCTAGGTCGTCATTGCCTTGTGATAATAGTTGGCCAACGCGCGGTAAATGAACAGGTACTGACTGGCGTTCTGTACGGCGCCGTACCGCTGCCGGCGGATTTCGGACACGATAACAGCCAAATTGGGGGGAAAGTTGGGTATTTTGACCAAATGGTCCAGAATCGTCCGCAGCACGATAATTGTGCCCGTGCGCCCAACTCCTAACAAAATTATTTCATTAGATTAAGACTATTAAAAATTTTAAAATAATTATTCAAAATCGGAAAATTTTATTTTAGCAAGATTGGATAAATTCATTGGATAACTAATAAAGAGATAATCAAAAGTTAATATCGAACAAGGGCTTTTTGACTCATTGGTGAGAAGATACAGCCATTTGAAAATTCCAAAGTTGGCCAAGATAGTCAAAAATTTTCAAATGGTCAAAAGTGCCGCTAAAAGAAATATTTTGTTCTAAGATTCATATACAGTCGCGGACAAAACATTGGCAAAATTTTTCACTTTTTTGTTTTTTCAATTTTTCCATCAAAATCAGAAACTCCTGAAGGAAGTCAAATATGCCATATATATGCCATGTATATTTGGAATCAGCTCCTCAAGGGCTATCGAATGAGTATATCCACGTAGCTGTAGTTCACAAAGTCCATTTTGAAAAAAACCATGGACTTTAGTATAGTCATTTTTTGTAAGGCAAAATTTTCAAATTTGGCCAATATTCATTTTCAAAAGTGGCCAAATTTTATTTTGGAATTCTCACCTGCCGAACAATGAACCACAAAAGGTTTGAGGTTTTGCAGATGTTCTAACAAAATAAACGGCGCGTCGAGGTCATCGGGCACGCCCCAGTCCGGCCAATTGTCCCATTTAATATGCTGTACTTTGTGCTCTTTCTTCGCCGAAGTCGTAATCTAAAAGTACCCGATTTTAGCTTCATCTTAAGACTAAACTTAAAGCGCTTACAGTAAGATCGGTGACGGTCAAGCACTTGCATTTTGGATGTTTGGCAACCTTATTGTTCGTGACAATAATGCCCGACTCGGTTTTCAACTGTCCGCCTTTGTCACTCGGCCAATAGGGATCACATTTAGACTTGTTTTGTTCTTTCAATTCGCAAAGCATTGCGATGGCCTCGCACCTATAATTAAAGTCAGACAACAATGTGCAAATTCCTGAATATAGTACCCCGGAAAATCTTTTCACTCCTACTTTTCCTGACAAATCATTCGCCAAAAGTCGTCAATTGTCGTTTTCATAGGCGCTTGTGTGGCGATCATATAATTTCCGACTAAAATACAAAATAAATACCACAAATGCGGTTGAGTGCTTTATTTATGTTCAGTGTTGTGACTTGGCTCGATAAATGACTCCCCGGCCCCATAAATGGCTCCGGAGTAATTTGAAGCCAAATGGCTTGCTGGAGCCATTCAGAACCATTGGTGACTATTTGGAGCCATTTGAAACAATTTAGAGCCATCTAGAGCCAATTTATGAAGTTATCTAATATTTTCATGGCTCCCGCTTTTTTTGAAGAGAGCTAACGGAGCTGCTGGCGGCTTACAGCTCCAAAGGGTCAACCCGGAGCTAAGTCACAATACTATTCATGCTTCAAATGTGCACGAATCGAAACAATTGAACTCATTTTTATTCGTTATCGCCTTTGAAGAGCCGATTCCTTATGGCCTATTTGGCCTCTCAATAAAATACAAGATCTTTTTTCTATCACTTGCCGGGTGTGCTGACCCAATTGGCGTGAATGTAGTCGTTGGGCGCGTCGCGCAACTTGACGCGCGTCTCATCCACGCACGGTATATTCTTGTAACGATTCTTTTTCTTAGTCTCGGCGGATTTGAATGCCTTACATTTTGGCGCTTCGACGTTTTTTTCAAGGCGCTCAAACTCATCAACCAACTCCTCGCCTGTTGTAAGTTTGGCGTTAACTTCGTTTAACCATTCTGCCATGTAATTTGTGTACTTAGGAACCTCGTCGGAATCATTTTTCTTTTCTGCAATATTAAGATACTGTAATAGATGTTTAAGGTAGCACGGTAGCATATTACAATATTATAAAGTGAGTACGCTTTTTCGATACTGTAATTAAGTTTCTACAAAGTATTAGAATACTGTAATCGACTAGAAATGTGCTGTATCGTATTAAACTTAAGTTTATTCTGAGTTTAGAAAAAACTAGTTTTTAAGTTCATTAGCTTTAGAAGCAATTCCCGAACATATATTTTGTGATCTTGGACACGTCCCAAAATATATATCCCAAGGTCTTGGGTCAATTTACTTTGAGTCAGTTTACTTTCGGTCTCGAGCTTTTTCAGCGTTTTCTCGAGTTCCCTTAACGTAAATTTGTAGAGAAATTTGCGGAGTCCCGCCTCTTCAATGTAGGGCTTCGGCAATGCGATTTGTCGCTTCTCCTCGTTGGTCACATGCGGCGCCATTGCCTTGTGATAATAGTTGGCCAACACGCGGTAAATGAACAGGTACTGATCGACAGTCTGTACGGCGCCGTACCGCTGCCGGCGGATTTCGGACACAACAGCGGCCAAGTTGGGATGAATGTTGGATATTTTGATCAAATGGTCCAGAATCGTCCGCAGCATGATAATTGTGCCCGTGCGCCCAACTCCTAACAAAATTATTTCATTAGATTAAGACTATTAAAAATTTTAAAATAATTATTCAAAATCGGAAAATTTTATTTTAGCAAGATTGGATAAATTCATTGGATAACTAATAAAGAGATAATCAAAAGTTAATATCGAACAAGGGCTTTTTGACTCATTGGTGAGAAGATACAGCCATTTGAAAATTCCAAAGTTGGCCAAGATAGTCGAAAATTTTCAAATGGCCAAAAGTGCCGCTAAAAGAAATATTTTGTTCCGAAACCCATATGTATTTAGAATCAGCTCTTCAAGTGCTATCGAAAGAGTATATCCACATGGGTGTAGCTATCGAATGAGTATATCCACGTCGCTGTAGCTCACAAAGTCCATTTTGAAAAAAACCATGTAAGGCAAAATTTTCAAAATTGGCCAATATTCAAAATTTTATTTTGGAATTCTCACCTGCCGAACAATGAACCACAAAGGGCTTGAGGTTTTGCAGATGTTCCAACAAAAAAAACGGCGTATCGAGGTCATCGGGCACGCCACTTTGCGGCCAATTGTCCCATTTAATATGCTGTACTTTGTGCTCTTTCTTCTTCGGAGTCGTAATCTAAAGGTACCCGATTATAGTTTCATCTTAAGACTAAACTTAAAGCGCTTACAGTAAGATCGGTGACGGTCAAGCACTTGCATTTTGGGTGTTTGGCAACATTATTATTCGTGACAATAATGCCCGACTCGGTTTTCAACTGTCCGCCTTTGTCACTCGGCCAATAGGGCTCACATATAGACATGCCTTGTTCTTTCAATTCGCAAAGCATTACGATGGCCTTGCACCTATAATTAAAGTCAGACAACAATGTGCAAATTCCTGAATATAGTATCCCGGAAAATCTTTTCACTCCTACTTTTCCTGACAAATCATTCGCCAAAAGTCGTCAATTGTCGTTTCCATGGGCGCCTGTGTGGCGATCATATACTTTCCGGCTAAAATACAAAATGAATATCACAAACGCAGCTGAGTGCTTTATTTATGTCCAGTGTTGTGACTTGGCTCGATAAATGGCTCCCCGGCCCCATAAATGGCTCCGGAGTAATTTGGAGCCAAATGGCTTGCTGGAGCCATTCAGAACCAACTGTGGCTATTTGGAGCCATTTGAAACCATTTAGATCCATCTAAAGCCAATTTATGAAGTCATCTGGTATTTTCATGGCTCCCGCTTTTTTTGAAGAGAGCTAACGGAGCTGCTGGCGGCTTACAGCTCCAAAGGGTCAACCCGGAGCTAAGTCACATGCTTCAAATGTGCACGAATCGAAACAATTGAACTCATTTTTATTCGTTATCGCCTTTGAAGAGCCGATTCCTTATGGCCTATTTGGCCTCTCAATAAAATACAAGATCTTTTTTCCATCACTTGCCGGGTGTGCTGACCCAATTGGCGTGAATGTAGTCGTTGGGCGCGTCGCGCAACTTGACGCGCGTCTCATCCACGCACGGTATATTCGAGTAACGATTCTTTTTCTTAGTCTCGGCGGATTTGAATGCCTCACATTTTGGCGCTTCGACGTTTTTTCCAAGGCACTCAAACTCATCAACCAACTCGTCTACGGTAAATTTGGCGTTGAGTTCGTTGAACCATTTTGTCACGCACTTTTTGCATTTAGAAATCTCGATGGAAAGCATTTCTCTGTCCTACGATATTACAATAATGTAATAAACGTTTACGATATAATTATAATAATATAAATTGCCTACGCTTTTTTTTTATAATAATTAAGTTTCTACAGAGTATTAAGATACTGTAATCGACCAGAATTGTAATCACTGTATGACAAACCGTATAATATTTTCAAAGTAAAATTTGATTGTAATTCAAACTAAAATTTATACTGAATAATAAAATGTCGATAAAGTGCAAAAAATTTTTCAAATATAAATAATCGTATAATAATTGTAAATTTTTTTTTTTTTTTGGAAAATTATGTGAAAAAAGTGCAAATTAGTGCAAATTTGCAAAAAAATTTTGCGAAACTGTCGTCATTTTCATGCAAATATTTCGCGCGGCGAAAAAATTTTCTCAATGGTCTGGCGGATGTGGAACCGCTCGACGAGTCAGGTTCAATTCCACTTGCGTGCGTCCAGATTTTTCGCACTCATTCATTACAAAACAAATTTTAGAGCTCAAAATAGCTGAGCAAGATTCAAATAGAACTCTAAAAAACTCGATTTGGGACCTCGGTTTGAAACTCTAGAAAAACTTGGACACAATCACTACTTCATATAAAACCATAAAAGACCTTGGACACGATTACAAATTTAAATAAGACTTTAAACACAGTCGGGATTCTTATAGGATCTTGTATTTTCAATAATTCATATAGTATTCATATAGAAATTCTGTAAGGGCCAAAACATGGTCGAGATCTATATAAAAGGCAAAGTCATAAAGCGAATTAAGATACAATGCCAATTTGAATTTGGCTTAAAAAACTGAAACGAAGACGGGCAGATTCGCTTGTATTTTTCCTTAAAACCGGCGATTTGGAGACCAAATGACTGCGACTCTCAACTGGGACCATTTGATTCACGTTATGCGTTAACGTGCACTGTTGGATTGTTTAACTGATCCAGCTCTCATAATAGTTCATTGCCCAATTTCTTGAGTCGCATTGGATCTCGGGCGCAATGATCCAACTTTTTGCTATTTTTTTCAAAAAATTAATTTAAAATCCTAATTTCGCGATGATTATCCGCGGCCGACTGTTCAAAATTGGTTAACATTGTTGGGAGATTTTAATGCATCACTTTTTTTGCATCACTTTGGAGGAAAAAACTAACTATGCATGAACATTTATCAAGATTTGGGAAAAATCAGTAAATTTTTTTTAAAAAATTTAATAAATTAATTCATTTCATTTCGTCAAACCGAATGGCGCACATTTGAAAATATAGTCAACGGTAATCCGGAATTCAGTAGCCAAAACATAAAGTTCCCAAAGCCGCATAAATTATTATTACATTTTGATTTAAAATCTGTCTAAAAGCTCGCAAAACCACTAGGACCCCCTAAGCCCTCAAAACTCCTAAAGCATTTAATCTGGACTTGCAAATATTCATCAAAAAAGAATTTTCACGTATTTATTGCATAAAAATAACCCTAACTTATTAATTTTTGATATTTTTTTATTATAATATTTATCCAATAATATAAAAATACAATATAAACGTAAATATAAACATGTACATGTATTTAATTCAAATGACCACTTCAGTACTAGTCGAAATTCCTTTAAAATAACACAAAATTTTTTATTTGAAATGAATTTGAAAAAAATACCCTGATTTCGCGTATATAAGCAGTGGGTGTTTTGAGTCAAATTTAAATTAGCTCTAATGAGTTCATTTTGTTCGAATCGAATCCGTTGGGGAGCAAATTTTTATGCCGATTTTTGTTTCAGTTTCATAAAAGTGGGCACAAAATTTGGATCCGATACGAACAGAACGAACTTATTGGCGTCAATTTAAATTTGGCTCAAAACACCCGCGGCTTATACACGCAAAATTAGGATATTTAAAAAAATTTTATGTCTCAATACAAATCCAAGATCAATTCTAAAATTATACCATAAAGAATCATGGTTAATAGAAAATGGGATAAGTCATTTTGAACCAGGGATGGATCCTGCCGGCATCTGCCGTTCTCGCATCGCCGTTCGTTTTTGCAATCGCGGTTTAGCAGAAAATTTGGACCTCAACGGATCCAATCCAATACAGAATGATTTCGTTGGCGCCAATTTAAATTTGACTCAAAACACCATATACACGCGAAATTAGGGTAATAATTTAAAATAAAAAAATTTTTTAAATAATGGAAAATTTCATTTTGAATTTTGAGTTCGTATTTCTCAAAAAAAAAAAAAAAAATTGCACAAATATGCTAGGACTACTAGTCGTGGTAATTGCCGCCGCATTTCTATTAAACTTAAGTTTAGTCTGAGCTCAGAAAAAGAGAATTTCCATAAAGCTTTGCTCAAGTTTAAGCATTGCCTCGTAAAAATAGTTGGCAAACGCTCGATAAATGAACATGTACTGATCGACGGTCTGTACGGCGCCGTGCCGCTGCCGGCGGATTTCGGACACGACAGCGGCCAAGTTGGGGTGATAGTTGCATTTAAAGTTGTCCAGAATTGCTTGCAACACGATAATTATGCCCGTGCTCCCAATTCCTGACAAAATTATTTCACTAGATTAGGACTATTATTATTAAAAATTTCGAAATAATTATTCAAAATTAAAAAGTTTTATTTTGGATAGCTGGTAAAAAGATAAGAAAAAATTACTCTTAAACTAGGCTCATTTGACTCACAAGCGAAAAGTTACAACCATTTGAAATTTCATGAATTGACGTAATTTTGAATGTCAAAAATTTTCAAAGAGCCAAAACACCCTTTAAATCAAAAAATTGATTAAGAGACCTATATGTATTTGGAATTAGATCGTCAAGGGCTATCGTATGAGTATATCCTCGTTGCTCAAAGTCCAATTTGAAAAAAAACCATGTAAGGCAAAATTTTCAAAATTGGCCAATATTCAAAATTTTATTTTGGAATTCTCACCTGTTGAACAATGAACTACAAATGGCTTGAAGTTTTGCAGATGTTTCAACAAAAAAAACGGCGTGTCGAAGTCCTCGGGCGAGTCAAAGTCCGGCCCCATGTTCCATCTAATATGCTGTACTTTGTGCTCTTTCTTCTTCGGAGTCGTAATCTAAAGGTACCCGATTATAGTTTCATCTTAAGACTAAACTTAAAGCGCTTACAGTAAAATCGGTGACGGTCAAGCACTTGCATTTTGGGTGTTTGGCAACATTATTGTTCGTGACAATAAAGCCCGACTCGGTTTTCAACTGTCCGCCTTTGTCACTCGGCCAATAGGGCTCACATATAGACATGCCTTGTTCTTTCAATTCGCAAAGCATTACGATGGCCTTGCAACTATAATTAAGGCTATACAATTAAGGCTGTGCAAACCCCCAGAAAATCTTCACCCATACTTTTCTTGACAAATCATTCGCCAAAAGTCGTCAATTGTCGTTCTCATGGGCGCCTGTGTGGCGATCATATACTTTCCGGCTAAAATACAAAATGAATATCATAAACGCGGCTGAGTGCTTTATTTATGTCCAGTGTTGTGACTTGTCTCGATAAAAGACTCCCCGGCAAAATAAATGGCTCCGGTGTAAATTGGAGCCAGATGGCTTGCTGGAGCAGAACCATCTGTGGTTATTTGGAGCCATTTGAAACCATTTAGAGCCATCTGGGGCCAATTTATGAAGTCATCTGGCTTTTTCATGGCTCCCGCTTTTTTTGTAGAGAGCAATTTATCTTGCTTAGATTCTCAATGAAATACAATATTTAGCTTTTTAATGAAATACAAGGTCTTTTTTCTATCACTTGCCGGTTGTGCTGATCCAATTGGCGTGAATGTAGTCGTTAGGCGCGTCGCGCAACTTGACGCGTGTCTCATCCACGCACGGTATATAATTATAACGATTCTTTCTCTTACCCTCGGCGGATTTGAATGCCTCATATTTTGGCTCTTCGACGTTTTTTTCAAGGCACTCAAACTCATCGAAAAACTCGAGAATGTTAATTTTGGCGTTGAGTTCGTTGAACCATTCTGTTATGTATTTTGTGCACTTAAAAACCCGGGCGGAAGCATTTTTTTTTTCTACAATATTAAGATAATGTAATAGACGTTTACGGTAGCATATTACAATATTATAAAATGACTACGCTTTTTCGATATTTTAATTAAGTTTCTACAAAGTATTAGAATACTGTAATCAACTAGAAATGTGCTGTATCGTATTAAACTTAAGTTTAGTCTGAGCTTAGAAAAAACTAGTTTTTAAGTTTATTAGCATTAGGAATTCCATAAGACTTTGCACAAGTTAAAGCATGATAAAGATGAGTTTGAAATAAGTTAAGTGCCGTAAGTTAAAAGTAAGTTTAATAACAATTTTTTTCCAAACATATATTTTGTGATCTTGGGCACGTCCCAAAATATATATTCCAAACTCTTGGGTCAATTTACTTTGAGTCAGTTTACTTTCGGTTGTGAGCATCTTCAGCAGCTCACACAATTCCCATATATTAGATTTCTCGTTAGATTCGCGAAGTACCGCCTTGTCAATGTAGGTCTTCGGGAATTGTCGCTTCTCCTCGTCGGTCACATTCGGCGTCATTGCCTTGTGAAAATAGTTGGCCAACACGCGGTAAATGAACACGTACTGACTGACGTTCAGTACGGCGCCGTACCGCTGCCGGCGGATTTCGGACACGACAGCAGCCAAGTTGGGGTGAATGTTGAATTTCAAGTTGTCCAGAATCGCCTGCAGCACGATAATTATACCTGTGCGCCCAGTTCCTGACAAAATTATTTCATTAGATTAAGATTATTAAAAATTTTAAAATAATTATTCAAAATCGGAAAGTTTTATTTTAGAAAGATTGGATAAATTCATTGGATAACTGGTAAAAAGACAATCAAAAATTAATATCGAACATAGCCCTTTCGACTCGTGAGAAGATACAGCCATTTGAAAATTCCAAATTTGGCCAAGATAGTCAAAAATTTTCAAATGGCCAAAAGTGCCGCTAAAAGAAATATTTTGTTCCGAAACCCATATGTATTTGGAATCAGCTCTTCAAGCGCTATCGAATGAGTATATCCACGTCGCCGTAGCTCACAAAGTCCATTTTGAAAAAAACAATGAACTATATTACGGTCATTTTTTCAAAATTTAAACTTTATTTTTTTCTATTATTTAAAACATCTTATGACTTGCTTTAGCCATTATACTCTGTTTGTTATTTCTTTTTCAGTTATTCTGCTCAAGTTTTTTCAATTGTAAATTTTTTTGAATTATTTTTTTGCAAAAATGGCAAAAGGTTGGTGCGGCCAGGATCATTGCTCAATCCTTCGATCCGACCACCGGTCACGGTATTTCGGGCACAATGGGACTCATCGAAAGAGAGCGGATCCGGCCAAGCAAGCCAACTATTCGCGTTCCGCACACCAGCGTAATTGCGGATTCGTTGTGTCATGTGGAATCATAGTTGTGCACCACACAATACTTTCTCATCCGGCTGACTCATTTTATTTTGGGATTCTCACTTGCCGAACCATGAACCACAAAGGGCTTGAGGTTTTGCAGATGTTCCAGCAGAAAAATCGGCGCGTCAAGATCCTTGGGCACGTCAAATTCCTTCCATTTGTCCCATTTAATATGCTGTACTTTGTGCTCTTTCTTCTTCGGAGTCGTAATCTAAAGGTACCCGATTATAGTTTCATCTTAAGACTAAACTTAAAGCGCTTACAGTAAGATCGGTGACGGTCAAGCACTTGCATTTTGGGTGTTTGGCAACATTATTATTCGTGACAATAATGCCCGACTCGGTTTTCAACTGTCCGCCTTTGTCACTCGGCCAATAGGGCTCACATTTAGACTTGTCTTGTTCTTTCAATTCGCAAAGCATTACGATGGCCTTGCAACTATAATTAAGGCTATACAATTAAGGCTGTGCAAACCCCCAGAAAATCTTCACCCATACTTTTCTTGACAAATCATTCGCCAAAAGTCGTCAATTGTCGTTCTCATGGGCGCCTGTGTGGCGATCATATACTTTCCGGCTAAAATACAAAATGAATATCACAAATGCGGTTGAGTGCTTTATTTATGTTCAGTGTTGTGACTTGGCTCGATAAATGACTCCCCTGCTCCATAAATGACGCCGGAGTAATTTGGAGCGAGATGGCTTGCTGGAGCCATTCAGAACCATTTGTGGTTTTTTGGAGCCATTTGAAACCATTTAGAACCATCTGGAGCCAATTTATGAAGTCATCTGGCTTTTTCATGGCTCCCTCTTTTTTTGTAGAGAGCAAACGGAACTGCTGACTGCTCGCGGCTCCGGAGGGTCAATCCGGAGCTAAGTCACAACACTATTTGTTTTTCAAATGTGCATGAATCGAAACAATTGAACTCATTCCAATTGGTTATCGCCTTTGAAGAGCCTATTCCTTATGGCCTATTTAGCCTCTCAAAAAAATACAAGATCTTTTTTCCATCACTTGCCGGGTGTGCTGACCCAATTGGCGTGAATGTAGTCGTTGGGCGCGTCGCGCAACTTGACGCGCGTCTCATCCACGCACGGTATATTCTTGTTACGATTCTTTTCCTTACCCTCGGCGGATTTGAATGCCTCACATTTTGGCGCTTCGACGTTTTTTTCAAGGCGCTTAAACTCATCGACCAGTGTGTCTTCGGTAAATTTGGCGTTGAGTTCGTTGAACCATTCTGTCATGTACTTTTTGCATTTAGGAACTTGGGTGGAATGCATTTCGTTGTCCTACGATATTACAATACTGTAATAAACGTTTACGATATAATTATAATAATATAAATTGCCTACGCTTTTTTTTATAATAATTAAGTTTCTACAGAGTATTAAGATACTGTAATCGACCAGAATTGTAATCACTGTATGACAAACCGTATAATATTTTCAAAGTAAAATTTGATTGTAATTCAAACTAAAATTTATACTGAATAATAAAATGTCGATAAAGTGCAAAAAATTTTTCAAATATAAATAATCGTATAATAATTGTAAATTTTTTTTTTTTTTTGGAAAATTATGTGAAAAAAGTGCAAATTAGTGCAAATTTGCAAAAAAATTTTGCGAAACTGTCGTCATTTTCATGCAAATATTTCGCGCGGCGAAAAAATTTTCTCAATGGTCTGGCGGATGTGGAACCGCTCGACGAGTCAGGTTCAATTCCACTTGCGTGCGTCCAGATTTTTCGCACTCATTCATTACAAAACAAATTTTAGAGCTCAAAATAGCTGAGCAAGATTCAAATAGAACTCTAAAAAACTCGATTTGGGACCTCGGTTTGAAACTCTAGAAAAACTTGGACACAATCACTACTTCATATAAAACCATAAAAGACCTTGGACACGATTACAAATTTAAATAAGACTTTAAACACAGTCGGGATTCTTATAGGATCTTGTATTTTCAATAATTCATATAGTATTCATATAGAAATTCTGTAAGGGCCAAAACATGGTCGAGATCTATATAAAAGGCAAAGTCATAAAGCGAATTAAGATACAATGCCAATTTGAATTTGGCTTAAAAAACTGAAACGAAGACGGGCAGATTCGCTTGTATTTTTCCTTAAAACCGGCGATTTGGAGACCAAATGACTGCGACTCTCAACTGGGACCATTTGATTCACGTTATGCGTTAACGTGCACTGTTGGATTGTTTAACTGATCCAGCTCTCATAATAGTTCATTGCCCAATTTCTTGAGTCGCATTGGATCTCGGGCGCAATGATCCAACTTTTTGCTATTTTTTTCAAAAAATTAATTTAAAATCCTAATTTCGCGATGATTATCCGCGGCCGACTGTTCAAAATTGGTTAACATTGTTGGGAGATTTTAATGCATCACTTTTTTTGCATCACTTTGGAGGAAAAAAACTAACTATGCATGAACATTTATCAAGATTTGGGAAAAATCAGTAAATTTTTTTTAAAAAATTTAATAAATTAATTCATTTCATTTCGTCAAACCGAATGGCGCACATTTGAAAATATAGTCAACGGTAATCCGGAATTCAGTAGCCAAAACATAAAGTTCCCAAAGCCGCATAAATTATTATTACATTTTGATTTAAAATCTGTCTAAAAGCTCGCAAAACCACTAGGACCCCCTAAGCCCTCAAAACTCCTAAAGCATTTAATCTGGACTTGCAAATATTCATCAAAAAAGAATTTTCACGTATTTATTGCATAAAAATAACCCTAACTTATTAATTTTTGATATTTTTTTATTATAATATTTATCCAATAATATAAAAATACAATATAAACGTAAATATAAACATGTACATGTATTTAATTCAAATGACCACTTCAGTACTAGTCGAAATTCCTTTAAAATAACACAAAATTTTTTATTTGAAATGAATTTGAAAAAAATACCCTGATTTCGCGTATATAAGCAGTGGGTGTTTTGAGTCAAATTTAAATTAGCTCTAATGAGTTCATTTTGTTCGAATCGAATCCGTTGGGGAGCAAATTTTTATGCCGATTTTTGTTTCAGTTTCATAAAAGTGGGCACAAAATTTGGACTCGCTTGGATCCGATACGAACAGAACGAACTTATTGGCGTCAATTTAAATTTGGCTCAAAACACCTTATACACGCGAAATTAGGGTAATAATTTGAAAAATTTTTTTTTAAATGACGGAAAATTTCATTTTGAATTTTGAGTTCGTATTTCTCAAAAAAGAAAAATTTTCACAAATATGCTAGGATTAGTAGTCGTGGAAACTGCCGCCGTTGTAGGTGTAAATGCATTTGCCGGCCGCCGAGCAGGACATGTTTGGCGGGCAGTCCATGGGCCAACGACAGGACCAGTTGCTTGCGAGAACTTTGGAGTTCTTGAGGAACGCCGTGACGAACAGCAACGCGCCGAGCACAACGAAAAGCCAATAGGACAAAGACGAGAACTTCATCGACGCAATAAAATTGATGGATTCTAAAAGCTGAACTTTGAATTTATAGATGGAAAATTTTTTAAACAAAAATGGAATTCATTTTTTTAAATAAAGCTCAAAATAGCTGAGCAAGATTCAGATAGAACCCTAAAAAACTCGATCAGGGACCTCGGTTTGAAACTCTAAAGAAGCTTGGACACAATTACGATTTCATATAAAATATTAAAAGACTTTGGACACGATTACAAATTCAAATAGAACTTTAAACACAATCGGGATTTTTATAGAATCTTATATTTTTAATAATTCATATAGTATTTATATAGAAATTCTGTAAGGGCCTAAACATGGTAGAGATCTATATAAAACGCAAAGTCATAAAGCGAATTCGTGAAATCGAAACCGATTTTATAGCAAAATGATACACATACGAAGTACTTATAACCATTCAAAAATTCTAAAAAATTTAAGGCATTTATTTTCATTTAAAAAAAAATTCAAATAAAAAATGGGAAAAATATTTTTAAAAAAATTTCACATGATTTGTAATTTTCGTATTTTTATAAAAGAATTTAATTAAAAAACTTATTTTTTGCTTCATAAAGTACAAATAAACTAAAAGAAATTCCAATTTTATGAGCTCTTTTCGACAAAAATCGTGGCGAAAAAGAGTCATTACGACTCCAAAATGCCTCTCCAATCCGAAGTCCATTGCTGTCACTTGACTCAAAGACTCCTTTTCAAATTTGCGAGACATTCGATGTCATTAAAAAATATCTCACATTTCAAACGTAAAAATCACAAAAAGTTGTGTCGTTAAGAACAAATATATGAGATTTGAGAAAGGGAGGGAGGGAGAGATGGGCTCAGAGCCAAAGTAACATATCCATCAACAAGCCGCATAAATTATTATTGCATTTTGATTTAAAATCTGTCTAAAAGCCCGCAAAACCACTAGGACTCCCTAAGCCCTCAAAACTCCCAAAGCATTTAATCACAGATTTGCTAGGACTTGCAAAAAAAAAATTTAAACTTTTAAAATTGTGTGATTTTTCAACTTTTTTGTAGAATTTTTTTTGTAAATATTTGTTGAAAATTTTTTATTGTCATAAAATAATTATATTTATTATATGGTTTTAAATATTTTAACGATAATGAGATGAATGATAATTATAACGAAAAAATGATAAGGATAATGATACTGGCAATGTAATAAATTATTCAAATTAAAATCCATTCTATAAGCATTTCTATTAAACTTAAGTTTAGTCGGAGGTCAGAAAAGACTAACTTTTAAGTTCATTGGCTTTGGGAACAATTCCATGAGGCTTTGCTCAAGTTTAAGCATTGCCTCGTAAAAATAGTAGGCCAACGCTTGATAAATGAACAGGTACTGAAAAATAGTCTGTACGGCGCCGTCCCGCTGCCGGCGGATTTCGGACACGACAGCGGCCAAGTTGGGGTGAAAGTTATATTTCAAGTTGTCCAGAATTGCTTGCAGCACGATAATTATGCCTGTGCGCCCATTTCCTGACAAAATTATTTCACTAGATTAGGACTATTATTATTAAAAATTTCGAAATAATTATTCAAAATTAAAAAGTTTTATTTTGGAAAGCTGGTAAAAAGATAAGAAAAAATTACTCTTAAACTAGGCTAATTTGACTCACAAGCGAAAAGTTACAGCCATTTGAAATTTCATGAATTGACGTAATTTTGAATGTTAAAAATTTTCAAAGAACCAAAACACCCTTTAAATCAAAAAATTGATTAAGAGACCTATATGTATTTGGAATCAGCTCTTCAAGGGCTATTGAATGAGTATATCCTCGTTGCACAAAGTCCAATTTGAAAAAAAACCATGTAAGGCAAAATTTTCAAAATTGGCCAATATTCATTTTCAAATTTTATTTTGGAATTTTATTTTGGAATTCTGACCTGCCGAACAATGAACCACAAAGGGCTTGAGGTTTTGCAGATGTTTCAACAAAAAAAACGGCGTGTCGAAATCCATCGGCGAGCCAAAGTCCGGCCACATTTTCCATTTAATATGCTGTACTTTGTGCTCTTTCTTCGCCGGAGTCGTAATCTAAAAGTACCCGATTTTAGCTTCATCTTAAGACTCAACTTAAAGCGCTTACAGTAAGATCGGTGACGATCAAGCACTTGCATTTTGGGTGTTTGGCAACATTATTATTCGTGACAATAATGCCCGACTCGGTTTTCAGCTGTCCGCCTTTGTCACTCGGCCAATAGGGCTCACATTTATAGTTGCCTATATCATTCAATTCGCAAAGCATTGCGATGGCCTCGCACCTATAATTAAGGCCACACAATTAAGACTTTGCAAACCCCCGGAAAATCTTTTCACTCCTACTTTTCCTGACAAATCATTCGCCAAAAATCGTCAATTGTCGTTTTCATGGGCGCCTGTGTGGCGATCATATACTTTCCGGCTAAAATACAAAATAAATATCACAAATGCGGCTGAGTGACTCCCCGGTTCCATAAATGGCTCCGGAGTAATTTGGAGCCAGATGGCTTGCTGGAGCCATTTAAAATCATCTGTGGCTATTTGGAGCCATTTGAAACCATTTAAAGCCATCTAGGCAATTTATGAAGTCATCTGGCTTAGCTTCTCAATGAAATATAATATTTAGCTTCTTAATGAAATACAAGGTCTTTTTTCTATCACTTGCCGGGTGTGCTGACCCAATTGGCGTGAATGTAGTCGTTGGGCGCGTCGCGCAACTTAACGCGCGTCTCATCCACGCACGGTATATTCCCGTAACGATTTTTTCCCTTACTTTTGGCGGATTTGAATGCCTCACATTTTATCGCTTCGACGTTATTTTCAAGGCGCTTAAACTCATCGACCAACTCGTCCGCGGTAAGTTTGGCGAAGAGTTCGTTTAACCATTCTGTCATGTAATTTGTGCAATTAGGAACCTGGGCGGAAGCATTTTTCTGTTCTATAATATTAAAATATTGTAATAGACGTTTACGGTAGCAAATTACAAGATTATAAAATGACTTCGCTCTTTTGTCAACAACATCAATTGTCGCTTTTCCTCGTTGGTCACATGCGGCGCCATTAACTTCTTAAGATAGTTGGCCAACACGAGGTAAATGAACATGTACTGACTCTCGTTCTGTACGGCGCCGTACCGCTGCCGGCGGATTTCGGACACGACAGCAGCCAAGTTGGGGCGAATGTTGAATTTCAAGTTGTCCAGAATCGCCTGCAGCACGATAATTATACCTGTGCGCCCAGTTCCTGACAAAATTATTTCATTAAATTAAGATTATTAAAAATTTTAAAATAATTATTCAAAATCGGAAAGTTTTATTTTAGCAAGATTGGATAAATTCATTGGATAACTGGTAAAGAGACAATCAAAAATTAATATCGAACATAGCCCTTTCGACTCGTGAGAAGATACAGCCATTTGAAAATTCCAAATTTGGCCAATATAGTCAAAAATTTTCAAATGGCCAAAAGTGCCGCTAAAAGAAATATTTTGTTCCGAAACCCATATGTATTTGGAATCAGCTCTTCAAGGGCTATCGAATGAGTATATCCACGTCGCCGTAGCTCACAAAGTCCATTTTGAAAAAAACAATGAACTATATTACGGTCATTTTTTCAAAATTTAAACTTTATTTTTTTCTATTATTTAAAACATCTTATGACTTTCTTTAGCCATTATACTCTGTTTGTTATTTCTTTTTCTGCTCAAGTTTTTTCAAGTGTAAATTTTTTTGAAATATTTTTTTACAAAAATGGTGCGGCCAGGATCATTGCTCAATCTTCAATCTTCATTGAAAGAGAGCGAATCCGACCAAGCAAACCAACTATTCGCGTTTCGCACACCGGCGTAATTGCGGATTCGTTGTGTCATGTGGAATCTAGTTGTGAACTATCACAATACTTTCTCATCAGGCTGACTCAGTTAGCTGTGGGACATACCGAATCTCCGAAGAGGCCACTGGGAATTGTGCCCAGAGGGTCCAGTGAACCACAAACACTGGTATTGACTTAGCTATAGCTTGTCCGAGTCAAACCGGAATCGAAATCATGCAATCAATAAACACAACAATATTGATTCATTCATAAGAAAGGGATTTTATTTTTTTGCTTATATACCCGGAATTGCATTGGCCAAAAAGCGGTGATGGGCTTCACCAACCGGTCAGAAAAGTCAGACACCCCAATTATTCATTTTTTTCAGAACTCCGTTAATTGCAATCTATTAAAACAAAAAATGTAAGGCAAAATTTTCAAAATTATCTAATATTCAAAATTTTATTTTGGAATTCTCACCTGCCGAACAATGAACCACAAAAGGCTTGAGGTTTTGCAGATGTTCCAATAAAAAAAACGGCATATCGAGGTCATTGGGCACGTCAAATTCCGGCCAATTGTCCCATTTAATATGCTGTACTTTGTGTTCTTTCTTCGCCGGAGTCGTAATCTAAAAGTACCCGATTATAGCTTCATTTTAAAACTGAACTAAAAGCGCTTACAGTAAGATCGGTGACGGTCAAGCACTTGCATTTTGGGTGTTTGGCAACATTATTATTCGTGACAATAATGCCCGACTCGGTTTTCAGCTGTCCGCCTTTGTCACTCGGCCAATAGGGCTCACATTTAGACTCGCCTCGTGCTTTCAATTCGCAAAGCATTGCGATGGCCTTGCAACTATAATTAAGACCACATAATTAAGGCTGTGCAAACCTCCGGGAAATTTTTTAACCCTTACTTTTCCTGACAAATCATTCGCCAAAAGTCGTCAATTGTCGTTTCCATGGGCGCCTGTGTGGCGATCATATACTTTCCGGCTAAAATACAAAATAAATATCACAAATGCGGCTGAGTGCTTTATTTATGTTCAGTGTTGTGATTTGGCTCGATAAATGACTCCCCGGCCCCATAAATGACTCCTGAGTAATTTGGAGCCAAATGGCTTGCTGGAGCAGAACTATCTGTGGTTATTTGTAGCCATTTGAAACCAATTAGAGCCATCTAGAGCCAATTTATTAAGTCATCTGGTATTTTCATGGCTCCCGCTTTTTTTGAAGGGAGCTAACGGAGCTTCTTGCAGCTCCGGAGGGTCAACCCGGAGCTAAGTCACAACACTGTTTATGCTTCAAATGTGCACGAATCGAAACAATATAACTCATTTCAATTCATTATCGCATTTGAAGAGCCGATTCCTTATGGCCTATTTGGCCTCTCAATAAAATACAAGTTCTTTTTTCTATCACTTGCCGGGTGTGCTGACCCAATTGGCGTGAATGTAGTCGTTGGGCGCGTCGCGCAACTTGACGCGCGTCTCATCCACGCACGGTATATTCGAGTAACGATTCTTTTTCTTAGTCTTGGCGGATTCGAATGCCTTACATTTTTGCGCTTCGACGTTTTTTCCAAGGCGCTCAAACTCATCAAACAACTCGTCTGTTTTAAGTTTGGCGTTAAGTTCGTTTAACCATTCTGTCATGTAATTTGTCCACATAGGAACCTGGGCGGGAGCATTTTTCTGTTCTGAAATATTAAGATACTGTAATAGATGTTTACGGTAGCACGGTAGCATATTACAATATTATAAAATGACTACGCTTTTTCGATATTTTAATTAAGTTTCTACAAAGTATTAGAATACTGTAATCGACTAGAAATGTGCTGTATCGTATTAAACTTAAGTTTATTCTGAGTTTAGAAAAAACTAGTTTTTAAGTTCATTAGCTTTAGGAGGAATTCCCGAACATATATTTTGTGATCTTGGACACGTCCCAAAATATATATCCCAAGGTCTTGGGTCAATTTACTTTGAGTCAGTTCACTTTCGGTCTCGTACTGCCTCAACAGCTCTTTACCGAGTTCCCTTAACGTAAATTTGTTGAGAAATTTGCGGAGTTCCGCCTCTTCAATGTAGGGCTTCGTGAATTGTTGCTTCTCCTCGTTGGTCAAATGCGGCGCCATTGCCTTGTGATAATAGTTGGCCAACACGCGGTAAATGAACAGGTACTGATCGACGCTCCGTACGGCGCCGTACCGCTGCCGGCGGATTTCGGACACGACAGCGGCCAAGTTGGGATGAATGTTGGATATTTTGATCAAATGGTCCAGAATCGTCCGCAGCATGATAATTGTGCCCGTGCGCCCAACTCCTAACAAAATTATTTCATTAGATTAAGACTATTAAAAATTTTAAAATAATTATTCAAAATCGGAAAATTTTATTTTAGCAAGATTGGATAAATTCATTGGATAACTAATAAAGAGATAATCAAAAGTTAATATCGAACAAGGGCTTTTTGACTCATTGGTGAGAAGATACAGCCATTTGAAAATTCCAAAGTTGGCCAAGATAGTCAAAAATTTTCAAATGGCCAAAAGTGCCGCTAAAAGAAATATTTTGTTCCGAAACCCATATGTATTTAGAATCAGCTCTTCAAGTGCTATCGAAAGAGTATATCCACATGGGTGTAGCTATCGAATGAGTATATCCACGTCGCTGTAGCTCACAAAGTCCATTTTGAAAAAAACCATGTAAGGCAAAATTTTCAAAATTGGCCAATATTCAAAATTTTATTTTGGAATTCTCACCTGCCGAACAATGAACCACAAAGGGCTTGAGGTTTTGCAGATGTTCCAACAAAAAAAACGGCGTATCGAGGTCATCGGGCACGCCATTTTGCGGCCAATTGTCCCATTTAATATGCTGTACTTTGTGCTCTTTCTTCTTCGGAGTCGTAATCTAAAGGTACCCGATTATAGTTTCATCTTAAGACTAAACTTAAAGCGCTTACAGTAAGATCGGTGACGGTCAAGCACTTGCATTTTGGGTGTTTGGCAACATTATTATTCGTGACAATAATGCCCGACTCGGTTTTCAACTGTCCGCCTTTGTCACTCGGCCAATAGGGCTCACATATAGACATGCCTTGTTCTTTCAATTCGCAAAGCATTACGATGGCCTTGCACCTATAATTAAGACCACATAATTAAGGCTGTGCAAACCCCCGGAAAATCTTTTCACTCCTACTTTTCCTGACAAATCATTCGCCAAAAGTCGTCAATTGTCGTTTCCATGGGCGCCTGTGTGGCGATCATATACTTTCCGGCTAAAATACAAAATGAATATCACAAATGCGGTTGAGTGCTTTATTTATGTCCAGTGTTGTGACTTAGCTCGATAAATGACTTCCCGGACCCATAAATGGCTCCGGAGTAATTTGGAGCCAGATGGTTTGCTGAAGCCATTCAGAACCATTGGTGGCTATTTGGAGCCATTTGAAACAATTTAGAGCCATCTAGAGCCAATTTATGAAGTTATCTAATATTTTCATGGCTCCCGCTTTTTTTGAAGAGAGCTAACGGAGCTGCTGGCGGCTTACAGCTCCAAAGGGTCAACCCGGAGCTAAGTCACATGCTTCAAATGTGCACGAATCGAAACAATTGAACTCATTTTTATTCGTTATCGCCTTTGAAGAGCCGATTCCTTATGGCCTATTTGGCCTCTCAATAAAATACAAGATCTTTTTTCCATCACTTGCCGGGTGTGCTGACCCAATTGGCGTGAATGTAGTCGTTGGGCGCGCCGCGCAACTTGACGCGCGTCTCATCCACGCACGGTATATTCCCGTAACGATTCTTTCCCTTACTCTTGGCGGATTCGAATGCCTTACATTTTGGCGCTTCGACGTTTTTTCCAAGGCGCTCAAACTCATCAATCAACTCGTCTACGGTTAATTTGGCGCTGAGTTCGTTGAACCATTTTGTCACGCACTTTTTGCATTTAGAAATCTCGATGGAAAGCATTTCTCTGTCCTACGATATTACAATAATGTAATAAACGTTTACGATATAATTATAATAATATAAATTGCCTACGCTTTTTTTATTATAATTAAGTTTCTACAGAGTATTAAGATACTGTAATCGACTGGAATTGTAATCACTCTATGACAAACCGTATAATATTTTCAAAGTAAAATTTGATTGTAATTCAAACTAAAATTTATACTGAATAATAAAATGTCGATAAAGTGCAAAAAATTTTTCAAATATAAATAATCGTATAATAATCGTAAATTTTTTTTTTTTTTTGGAAAATTATGTGAAAAAAGTGCAAATTAGTGCAAATTTGTAAAAAAATTTTGCAAAACTGTCGTCATTTTCATGCAAATATTTCGCGCTGCGAAAAAATTTTCTCAATGGTCTGGCGGATGTGGAACCGCTCGACGAGTCAGGTTCAATTCCACTTGCGTGCGTCCCGATTTTTCGCGCTTGTTCATTACAAAACAAATTTTAGAGCTCAAAATAGCTGAGCAAGATTCAGATAGAACTCTAAAAAACTCGATCAAGGATGAGCTCTTTTCGACAAAAATCGTAGCGAAAAAGAGTCATTACGACTCTAAAATGTCGTATCGAAAAAGTCGTAGCGAAAAAGAGTCATTACGAATCGTAGCGAAAAAGAGTCATTACGAATCGTAGCGAAAAAGAGTCATTACGACTCCAAAATGGCTTTCCAATTAGTAGTCCATTGCTGTCATTTGACTCAAAGACTCCTATTCAACCTATACTTCTTTAAAATTTTTAAATTTTTTTTTTTAAATTTTTTTTTATTTTTTTTTTATTTTTTGGTTTAATGTGTTTTTTTTATTTTTTTTTAATAGGGTAGTTTTTAAAATTAAATTAGTACCTAATTATTTCTTCTTTATTAATTCAGGTTTTATTGAATGTATCTTGGCAGAATTTTTTTTAATTTTTGGGGGTTGTGTTTTTTGATATACCTCATTTACTTAGAGGTTTTTAGTTGTTTGTATGTTTGTTTAGTTTTTTTTTATAAATTTACTTTTAAATAGTTTTCTTATAAATTAGATAAATACCAAAATTATAGCTTATTTGACATTACCAGCATCAATTTTAATTTTTATTTAAGGGTGGATTTTGAGTTTTATTTATAATTATATATTTATAGTATATATAATATACTATAATTATATATTTATTGAATATACTAAATTTATTGAATAAACTATAATTATATACTTTGTATATAATTATAGATTATATATAATATAGATATTCTATAATTATATACCAACCTTTTGCCATTTTTGCAAAAAAATATTTCAAAAAAATTTATACTTAAAAAAACTTGAGCAGAATAATTGAAAAAGAAATAACAAACAGAGTATAATGGCTAAAGTAAGTCTTAAGATGTTTTAAATAGTAGAAAAAAATAAAGTTTCATTTTTAAAAAAAATGACCTTACTGTAGTCCATGGTTTTTTTCAAAATGGACTTTGTGAGCTACAGCAAAAAGAATATACTCATTCGATAGCTCTTGAAGAGCTGATACCAAATACATATAAGTCTCTTAATTAATTTTTGGATTTAAGGGATGTTTTGGTCCGTTAAAAACTTTTGACTTTCAAAATTGGAACAAATTCGAAATTTTCAAGTGGCTGTAACTTTTCGCTCAAAAGGGCCCGGTTTAAGATTAGTTTTTTCTTATCTCTTTACCAGCTATCCAATGACTCCACTTTTGTTCAAAAATAAATTTTTGACTATTTTCCGATTTTAAAAAAATGAGCTTACTATGGTTCACGGTTTTTTTAAAAATGGACTTTGTGAGCTCCAGTCACGTAAATATACTCTTTCAATAGCCCTTAAAGAATTGATTCCAAATACATATGGGTTTAGGAACAAAATATTTCTTTAAGCGGCACTTTTGGCCATTTGAAAATTTTTGACTATCTTGGCCAACTTTGGTTTTTTTCAAATGGCTGTATCTTCTCACGAGTCGAAAGGGCTATATTCGATATTAATTTTTGATTATCTCTTTACCAGTTATCCAATGAATTTATCCAATCTTGCTAAAATAAAACTTTCCGATTTTGAATACAGTCGACTCCCCCATTAACATAAATTCCCATTAACATAAACCTCCCATTAACATAATCGTTTTGGCAGCTTGGTTGGTTTTCACCCATTAGCCCCCTTAACATAACGCTCCCCCATTAACATAACGCTCCCATTAACATAGTTAACGCGCAGTCCCTTGGCGTTATGTTAATGGGGGCGTCGACTGTAATTATTTTAAAACTTTTAATAATCTTAATCTAATGAAATAATTTTGTTAGGAATTGGGCGCACGGGCACAATTATCGTGCTGCGGACGATTCTAGACCATTTGGTCAAAATATCCAACTTTCACCCCAACTTGGCTGCTGCCGTGTCCGAAATCCGCCGGCAGCGCCACGGCGCCGTACAGACTGTCGATCAGTACCTGTTCATTTACCGCGGGTTGCCAACTATTTTCACAAGGCAATGGCGCCGCATGTGACCAACGAGGAGAAGCGACAAATCGCATTGCCGAAGCCCTACATTGAAGAGGCGGGACTCCGCAAATTTCTCGACAAATTTAGGTTAAAGGAAGTTGCGATGGAGCTCTTGGAATATGACTAGACACAAGGGCCAGGATCTTGGAATATATATTCCGGGACATGCCCAAGATCACAACATATATGTTCATAAAAAACTGTTATCAAACTTACTTTTAACTTACGTCACTTAACTTATTTCAAACTCACTTTCATCATACTTAAACTTGAGCAAAGCCTTATGGAATTGCTCCTAAAGCTAATGAACTTAAAAACTAGTCTTTTCTGAGCTCAGACTAAACATAAGTTTAATAGAAATGCTTATAGCATGGATTTTAATTTGAATAATTTATTACATTGCCAGTATCAGTATCGTTATCATTTTTGAGTTATCATTATCATTCATTATCGTTAAATAATTTAAAACTATATAATAAATATAATTATTTTTTGACAATAAAAAATTTTCAACAAATATTTACAAAAAAATTATATACAAAAAAGTTGAAAAATCACACAATTTTAAAAGTTCAAATTTTTTTTTTTGCAAGTCCTAGCAAATCTGTGATTAAATGCTTTGGGAGTTTTGAGGGCTTAGGGAGTTTTAGTTGTTTTGAGGGCTTTTAGACAGATTTTAAATCAAAATGTAATAATAATTTATGCGGCTTGCCGATGGATATGTTAGTTTGGCTCTGAGCCCATCTCTCCCTCTCTTCCTCTCTCCTTCTCTCCCTCCCTCCCTTCCTCAAATCTCAAATATTTGTTCCTAGCGACACAACTTTTTGAGATTTTTACGTTTTAAATGTGAGATATTTTATTAATGACATTGAATGTCTCGTAAATTTGAAAAGGAGTTTTTGAGTCAAGTGACAACAATGGACTACAAATTGGAGAGCCATTTTGGAGTCGTAATGACTCTTTTTCGCTACGATTTTTGTCGAAAAAAGCTCATAAAATTGGAATTTCTTTTAGTTTATTTGTACTTTATGAAGCAAAAAATAAGTTTTTTAATTAAATTCTTTTATAAAAATACGAAAATTGCAAATCATATAAAATTTTTTTTTAAAAATATTTTTCCATTTATTATTTGAATTTTTTTTTTATAATGAAAATAAATGCCTTAAATTTTTGAGAATTTTTAAATGATTATAAGTACTTCGTATGCGTATCATTTTGCTATAAAATCGGTTTCGATTTCACGAATTCGCTCTATGAATTTGCGTTTAATGTAGATCTCGACCATGTTTAGGCCTTTACAGAATTTCTATATAAATACTATATGAATTATTGAAAATATAAGATCCTATAAGAATTTTATACTGTGTTTAAAGTCCTATTTGAATTTGTAATCGTCTCCAAGGTCTTTTAAGGTTTTATATGAAGTAGTGACTGTGTCCAAGTTTTTCTAGAGTTTTAAACCGAGATCCCAAAGAGTTTTTTAGAATCTTGCTCAGCTATTTTAAGCTTTATTTAAAAAAATGAATTCCATTTTTGTTTAAAAAATTTTCCATCTATAAATTCAAAGTTCAGCTTTTAGAATCCATCAATTTTATTGCGTCGATGAAGTTCTCGTCTTTGTCCTACTGGCTTTTCGTTGTACTCGGCGCGTTGCTGTTCGTCACGGCGTTCCGCAATAACTCCAAAGTTCTAGCAAGCAACTGGTCCTGTCGTTGGCCCATGGAATGCCCGCCAAACATGTCCTGCTCGGCGGCCGGCAAATGCATTTACACCTACAACGGCGGCAGTTACCACGACTAGTAGTCCTAGCATATTTGTGAAAATTTTTATTTTTTGAGAAATACGAACTCAAAATTCAAAATGAAATTTTCCGTCATTTAAAAAAATTTTTTTTTCAAATTATTACCCTAATTTCGCGTGTATAAAGTGTTTTGGGTCAAATTTAAATTGGCGCCAACGAAATTATTCTGTGTGTTGGATTGGATCCGTTGGGGTCCAAATTTTCTGCCAACTTTTATGAAACTGAAACGAAAATTTTGAACCCCAACGGATTCGATATGAAAAGAATGAACTCATTGGCGCCAATTTAAATTTGATTAATTATTACATTATGTTTAATAAAGAAGAAATTTGAAACTATCTTATGGAAAAAATTACAGAACATATTCAAGAAAATTTTTTTTGTAATGAATAAGGGCGAAAAATCGGAACGCATGCAAGTGGAATTGAACCTGACTCATCGAGCGGTAATAAAGAAAAAGCGTAGGCACTTTATATTACTATAATTATACTGTAAACGTCTATTACATTATTGTAATATCGTAGGACAGATAAAATGCTTTCCATCGAGGTTCCTAAATGCAAAAAGTACATGACAGAATGGTTCAACGAACTCAACGCCAAATTTACCGTAGACGAGTTGATCGATGAGTCTGAGCGCCTTGGAAAAAACGTCGAAGCGCCAAAATGTGAGGCATTTAAAATCCGCCAAGAGTAAGGGAAAGAATCGTTACGGGAATATACCGTGCGTGGATGAGACGCGCGTCAAGTTGCGCGACGCGCCCAACAACTACATTCACGCCAATTGGGTCAGCACACCCGGCAAGTGATGGAAAAAAGATCTTGTATTTTATTGAGAGGCCAAATAGGCCATAAGGAATCGGCTCTTCAAAGGCGATAACGAATAAAAATGAGTTCAATTGTTTCGATTCGTGCACATTTGAAGCATGTGACTTAGCTCCGGGTTGACCCTTTGGAGCTGTAAGCCGCCAGCAGCTCCGTTAGCTCTCTTCAAAAAAAGCGGGAGCCATGAAAATATTAGATAACTTCATAAATTGGCTCTAGATGGCTCTAAATTGTTTCAAATGGCTCCAAATAGCCACCAATGGTTCTGAATGGCTTCAGCAAACCATCTGGCTCCAAATTACTCCGGAGCCATTTATGGGTCCGGGAAGTCATTTATCGAGCTAAGTCACAACACTGGACATAAATAAAGCACGAGCTGCTCTGCCAGAACCAACATTCGCAATTCGCCCGGCATGCTAGGCCTACGGTCAGCGGAGCCGATGCGACGAGAATTACGCAGAATATTGCTAGTGCAGTCAAATTTTTTATTTAGAATTTAAGAAGAATTATTGGCATATATAATGGTACTCGAAGGGATTCGAATGAAGACCGTAATTTCCGAATGAAAGCCGTAATATCTAGATAAATTTCAAAAGGTCTAAATGAAAAATATAAGACCTAGTTAAGTTCTAAAAGGTTTAAATGAAAGCCATAAGCCTAAGCTATGTCCCAAAGATCCAAACGAGGAGCATAAGACCCAGATGAGTTCCAAAAGGACCATACGCCTAAGGAAAGTCCTAAAAGATCCAAACGAGGAGCATAATATCCAGATGAGTTCCAAAAGGACCATACGCCTAAGGAAAGTCCTAAAAGATCTAAACGAGGAGCATAAAATTCAAGTTCCAAAAGGTCCAAATAAAAGCCATAAGTCTAAAAGGATAAAATTATTTCCACAAGTTTATTAATAAATTTCAACAAAAATATATTTTTTTATAAAATATAAGTTTGGAATTTGAAAAATTTATTAATTATAAATAAATATTTTTCGAAAATTTTTAATTTTTTATAAAATTTTTCAAAAAATTTGCTATAAAATAAAAAAATTTTATTTTCATTAATCAGACAAAAAAGTTAAGAGCCTTGAACCGTATAAGTCGGGCCGTATGGAGTCCTAGAATCTTTTGGTCCTGGGCTTGAGCCACATAAGATCCTAGAGTTCTGAGCTTAGAACGTATGAGCCGTATAGGGTCCTAGGATTCTATGGTCCTAGACTTGAGTCGCATGAGATCCTAGAGTTTTAGGCTTAGAACGTATGGGCTTAGAACGTATAGAATAGGCTTAGAACGTATAGAATCATAGGATCCTAAGCTTAAGTCGTATGAATTCCTAAAGGGCCTAGGCAGGTCCGTTCGGATCCAATGTTGACTGGCTTTTATTCAAAAGTTAATTTTTTAAAATTCATTTATTCACTTTTATGATGGAAAATATTCGCGAAATTTTGCGCAATTTTCTCCTAGTCATCATACTGATTTCGATGTTCGCGGTCGCAAAGGTTCTAGGATGCTCATCGAACGAGGAATGCCAATGGCCGAAGAAATGCACCTACACCACGCACGGCCGCATGTGCCTATAGTCTAAGCCAAAAAATGGCGGCCTTTTAAATCAAATTCAAACTGAATTTATCCGAGAGATTCCATTTAATAATCATAGCCCAAATAAATTAAATGTACACTTAGACAATTAATATAAGTATATTATAATTCTCATTGAATAAACCGGATTGATTGATAATATTGGAAAAATTGAAGACGAAAAATTGGCCCTTAAAAATCGGATTGATTGATAATATTGAAGAAATCGAAGACGAAAAATTGGCTTTTAAAAATGTGGGCTCGCACATTTTGGGTCTAAAATTAACAGGACGCCGGGTCTACAATTGATAGAATGCCAAATGCAACGGGGCTCATCTTTATGGACCGAAAAAGAACCCTTATGTGCGAATCCTTTCAAAAAAAATGGTCCTATTATCGCATTTAACAGAATCAATTAGGGACCACTTTTCAAACCCTTGAATAGGCACAAAAATGAAGAGCAAAAAACGAAAAGAGCCTGAAAAAAGATCCTTATGTAGGGATCCTCTTAAATTTTTCGTCTGCGTAATTCTCTCTTCATTTTGACGAGAGAGCATTTCTTCAAATGTTCATAACTTGGCCCATATTTAATGAAAACGATTTTTGAAAAAAGCAGTTTATTCCAGTTTTTATTCTCAGGTTTTAAAAACCTATTATGGAAGCCGAAATAATTGATGAGGAGCCAGGAAGAGCCAGATGGCTCACAGAAGAGACGAGGAAAAGATAAAAATAAACTTTTCATTTTCTTCATCAACAAAGAACAAAAAAAAATTTGAGATAAAGAAAGATAAAAGAAAGAGAATCGGTCAAAGTTATATAAAAAAAATTCGCTTTTTGCTGTGTTTGTTTTGTCTCCGATTTTTTGCCGATTGTTTGAAGAGATATTTTTCCAATCCGCCCCCCCCTCCCCTCCTCCCTAAATCCCTAACCCTTTGCAGCTCATCAGTCCATTACTTCTCTGCTTTTCATCCACATTTCTCTCTATTCTTTCTTCCTCCCTCCCTCTCACTCCCTCCCTTTCTCTTTTTCTCCGCTTCTCTCCTCTCTTTCTCTCTCTCTCCATCTCCTCTCTCTCTCGTTCTCTCCTTTCTCCCTATTCTCTCTCTTTCTTTTCTTTTTCTTTCTCTTCCTCTCTTTCTCACTCCTTTTTTCGCTCTTTCTTTCTTTCGCTCTCTTTCATTGTCTCTCTCTCCCTCTCCTTCTTCCCCTTCCGCCCTTTCTCCATCTCGTTCCAAAAAATTAACAAAGAATTTGCATAAATTTAAAGAAATTTTTTCGATTAGTCCGAAAAAATTTTGTAAAATTTTTCATTTTATTATTTTTTTCGTAATAATATTTCAACAAATTTTTAAGATGTTCCTTTTTTGGGCTCCGCATGGACAGAAATCTAAAAAGTTAGTCTAAATTGGAGGATCCTTCCAGAGACACATTTGAATCGTTTGAATCGAAAATTTTTAGAAATGCGATTTTTTGCCGATTGCTTGAAGAAATATTTTTCCAATCCCCCCTCCCATTTGAATTAAGTCCTCACCTCTCCCCCCCCCCTCCTCCCCCTTAAATATGTACCAAATATTCAAATGACTAATATTTCAAATTTTTATTAAAATGGAAAAATCCCGAAATTTTGAATGCGACCCTATCAAAAAAATTGGAAAATAATAATAAATCGAATGTGAGTAGAGAAGAATTTAGCGTGAAGAAATTTTTTAATTTAGCGTGAAGAAATCATAGGCCGTGGGGGGTGTTTTGTATCCAAAAAAAGATCCAACTCGATTTTTACAGGTGTTGGACCGACGATGGGAGCAAAAATATTGGCGCGTTGGCGTGCGACGTATTGGCCGGCGCGTAGACAAATTTTCTGCGTGCTTGTGCCCATTGTGCTCGCCATTATGCCGGCAATCATGCGCACCAAGGTATGTGCTGTCTATGTGTGCTAGACAGTGTTATGTGACTACTTTGGCTCCTCGATTGACTCCGTCGCTAGCGAATCGCAAACCAAACCGCTCAAGCCACGAGCCACCATTGAGCCATTTACTCATCACTCGACCATTATTGATTGCATTTACCCATCACTTGACCATCATTGAACCATTTACACATCATTCGGCCATCATTGAGTTATTTACCCATCATTCGATCATCATTGATTGCCATACACCCATCACTCGACCCAATACACCCAAAAAATACATGATTTCAGACATGCACAAATATAAAAGCCCACAATATTATCTGTATTCAAATTATGTTATAGGAATCGCGCTGCTTGTACGTGGTGCTAGTGATGGGCGTGTTTTGGATTTCAGAGCTGTTGCCGCTGGCCATTACGGCATTCATTCCGCTAATTGCCTATCCGTTGCTTGGTATTCTGCCGGCCAAAGCCGTTTCCAAGGAGTATTTACCGGTGGGTTTCCAATTCAATAAAAGCCCATATCAGATCATCTCTAGGTTCTCTCGCTCTCTCTTCAAAATACCCAATGAAAAAAAATGTGTTTTTTTCCTCATTACAGGATTCCAATTTTATCTTCATGGGTTCGTTGATTATGGCGATTGCCGTCGAGCGGACGAACCTCCATGAGCGGGTGGCATTACGCGTTCTGTTGTGCACAGGCACCAGCCCAAGATGGTTGTTAAATTCGATTTGAATCTTAGACACACAACTCTCTCAATCCCAATCTCGAGCCGAGATCCCATAGTTTGAAGGTTTTGAAAACAAGGACCCGATATCCTAATAGTTTGAAGGTCCAAAAAATAAGAAAATTGAAAATCACAAAAAAAGAAAAATTGAAATTAAATAGAATTACTAGGACTCAATCCAAATAAGACGGACCTCCAATTAAAACACTTCAAAATTCAAAATTAGCGCCATTTTTTCATTGCAGGCTAATGCTCGGCTTTCAACTGGCCACATCGATAATCTCGATGTGGATCACAAACACGGCCTCCACGGCAATGATGCTGCCCATTCTGACTCGGGTGATTGTGGAGCTGGAAAAATGCTACAAATATCAGTGAGACCATGCCATCCAATTTTTTTTTGGGGCCCATGAGGGGTCAAATCTCTTTCAAATTCTTATACAATTTTTTCATAAAGAAAACGCGTCAAAACAGCGGAAAATTTGGCGAATTCGTCGAACGCGCCGAATTTAGCGTCGCCAACAGCCGTGAATTTCTCGCCGAAGCGTGCTGAAAGCAGCGTGATCTTCTACGAGCCGAACAGCTATTGTAGTCTGGATGAGGCGGTGCGCGCCTGCGAGGCGGCGGCACGCGACACCGCAAAGGACGCGTTGGCCGCCGGCGAAGAGGACGCGCCTGAGGACGCGGAGTTGAACCTGGAGCTGCGTATGCGCGACGTGCAGGACCCCGGCCAGTTGCGCGTCTACAAGGCGCTACTTTTGTCCGTCTGCTATTCTGCGTCGGTAGGGCGCTAAATGATTCCTTCTTTTTTTTTGTAACATACGAGATACGAAAAAATAACGTTTAATATCTTTGTGTCGTTTCAGATTGGCGGAATCGGCACTTTGGTGGGCACAGCACCAAATTTGGTGCTCGTCGATGAGATGAATTCGTGAGTTGAAAACAGCGTTGTGCCGGCTCGATAAATGGCTTCCCGGCTCCATAAATAGCTCCGGAGCCATTTAGAGCCAGATGGCTCGCTGCGAAGCGAAAAGCTCCGAGTAATCTGTCGAAGCCGGAGTCATTTGGTGCCATCCGGAGCCATCTGGAGCAATTTGCAGCCATCTAGAGCCAATTTATGAAGTCATCTGACTTTTTCGTGGCTCCGACTTTTTTGAAAAGAGCTAACGGAGTCGCTGGGGGCTCGCGGCTCCGGAGGGTCAACCCGGAGCTAAGTCACAACACTGGTTGAAAAATATGGCAATTTTTAAAAACCTCGAGACCAGTCCTCAAACTTTTAAAACCAATCCTTAAACCTTAGGCTTAAAGCCAATAGTTTTAAGGCTCTATGCAAACGAGTCTCCAGTAAGCTTCTCGAATTGGATGCTTTTCGCCATGCCGATGATGCTCTTCATGTTGGTGGTTTGCTGGCTTTGGCTTCAGATCGCTTTTATCGGATTTGGGTAATTTCTCGACAAAAGAGCACACATTTCTCGGCACATATAGGCGCAAAAATGAATTTCTAACAAATTTTCAGAAAGTCCGACAAAATCGCGGAAATTGCCGTGCGGCGGATTCTCAAGCGAAAATACAAAGCACTAGGGCCTGTTGGGTAAGAATCCGAACGTCTTAAACTAGAAGCCAGAATGTTCTTTGGTGTTTAGGTATGCCGAAGGCACCGTAATTGTTTGTTTCAGTGCGCAGGTGCTTATTTGGATCACGAGGAATCCTGGTAGTTTTTCCTTTTTTTGAGATATATTAAGTCGATAATGGATTATACATGTTTTTCAGGATTCATTCACGGATGGGCGACCTGGTTCGAAAAAGGGTACGGAGCTTAAACAATAAATTAGAAGACTGTTCGTTTAAGCACTTGAATAAAACTGTCAATATCATAGTGAAACGAACAGAACTAAAACTGTAGTCCCATCTGATGATGATGATAATGATGA
This sequence comes from Bradynema listronoti, assembly GCA_024678965.1. NCBI lineage: Eukaryota > Metazoa > Nematoda > Chromadorea > Rhabditida > Allantonematidae > Bradynema > Bradynema listronoti. Next base: position 1,679,191 of record JANLNO010000014.1, on the reverse strand, counting down.
TGATGATGTAGTCCTATCTCTGTATTGATGATGATGATGATGATAATGATAATAATGATGATGATGATAATGATGATGATGATGATGATTGATATGAATGATAGGTACGCGACGGACGGCACGGCGGCGATGCTGGTCGCGTTTATGCTTTTCGTGCTGCCGGCACGAAATCCCTGGCTTAAATATGACTCCGCGTCGATGCCACAAAACACGCCCGCCACCGCCGACGGCGTCGCCGGCGACAAATGGCCGACAATTTTGAACTGGAAAGACGTGAAGGACAATTTTTCGTGGGGCACAATTTTTCTGCTCGGCGGCAGTTTTGCTATGGCAAAAGGTGCGGATGATGTCAATTCCCTGTTCCTCTTCTTTCGATTAACTGATCTATCATTCATTCTTATAGGCGTCGAGTCGAGTGGCCTCTCGAAATGGTTCAGCGACGAACTGATGATCGTCAACAAGTTGCCGAATTGGCTATTCGTCAGCGTGGCGATTTTACTCGCCACGGCGTTGACGGAATTCAGTAGTAATGTCGCCACCGCATCGATCTTCATTCCCGTACTTAACTCAATCGTAAGCGTTAAGTTTAAGCCTTAAAAAGGCTTGACTAAATTCGATTATTCGAAAAATTTAAGAATCCCGTCGTCATTTTTTTTAGGCGCGTGCCAACGCGACAAGTCCGCTCACCTTCGTTGTGCCCGTGGTGATTTCGGTCTCATTCGCGTTCATGTTTCCGGCCGGTACCCCGCCGAACGCTATCGTCTTCAGCTCGGGACTCTTGAAGGTCACCGATATGGTACGCTTACAGTAAGCACAATCCGAATCCTCTCCCCAACAATTTCTCATAATACTTGTCATTTTTCTTTTCCGGTTCTCGCCGGCGTGGTACTAAACGTCATCGGGTTGGCGTTGAACGTGTGCGCCATATATTTCGGCTATGTGGACGTGGTCTTCGGTACACATTTACTGCCGGCCGCGTGGCGCGACGACGTGCGCCCCAACGTTACGCGGGCGCTAAACGTCACGTTATAATGTCGGCGAACCTATTGTACGCGTGTAACAGCCATACACTAGCTATTTATAGCAATCTTAAAGGCCTTTTATAGCCTAAGTTCCCCCGTGTATAAGCTGCTAAAATTGCGAAACTTTCAAATCTCTCTTACGTGTTTTTTTTTGGTAAAAGAAAATGATCGTTTGAAATTGTAATTTATTGAAAATTATTTATACAAATAAAAGGACATTTGGATAAATTTTTAAATTATTTCTATTTTTTGGCATTGCATAATGTATAGCACAATACTGGATATATCAATAAATTTCGGGTTATGTTCAAATAGCCTTCTGGGTTTTATCCAATAGAAATAGGGAAGAAAAAAAAATCGCCGTGTGAAACATGGAAAAACTGGTCAAGGTTCGCTGGGCAACGGCCCAGATGCCCACGGCGAGCGCCGACATCGGTCATTATAGCACAGCAACGTATCCGGGCAAAAACTCGGAGCCGAGTCACAATAGTGTTTAGGAGTCCTAATGACTCCTTAAATGGCTCCAAATGACTCGGAAATTTTAAACTAGGAGTCTAGCCCATCGAGATCAACAAAACCTGAAATATATTGGCTGGAGGGGGGAGGACTGAGAGTTGAAAAAGACACTTCCTCTATGGTCCAATCGAAAATATTTAACTTCAATTTTAAAATTTTCAATCCATTCCAAAAATGTGTACTTCTACTAAAATTTCTCGTGATTTTAAAAACCAAACGACGAAAATTTTCGGCCCCCAATAATGTAAACAAATATTAATATATACATATATAAAAAATATAGAAAAAAAATATTTGATCACATGAGAAATTTTCTAGAAAAAAAAATTCAAAAAATGAAATTACCCTACAAAATGGGGCACAATTTCGCGACAAAAAAAAAGAGATAATTACTCTAAGTTCGCGTGTATAAGCCGCGGCCTTTCGACGAATTTTTTAATTTTTTAAACTTGGCCTTTATTCTGTTATAAACAAAGTTAACCTTAGAATTTTTAACCTCTAGGCTGGGCCTTTTTCAATGAAGCTGCTCATTAAATTCCATGCTTCATAAACACAAAATAACAGAATGAATGCCAAGTGAATATTCAAAAATTCTTTGAACGGGCGCGGCTTATACACGGAAGCTTAGGGTATACATTTTTTCTTTTTTTTTTGTATTGTAAAATAATTTTGTAAAATTTAAAAAAAAAAGTTAAAAAAATTTATTTTTAAATAAAAATTTTTTTTGAATATTGCTTAAAATTTGAACAAATTTTTCAAAAAAAAAATAATTAGACAAAAAACTATTTTTTGAAAAAAATTTAGCATCACTTTGTTAGGTATAAAGAATGGGCTCTAATATTTTTTTTTTTTTTTGATTTTTCTATAATCTATGTAACACAGATTCTCGAGTTTAAGCGTTAAGTGAATTGCTCTTACACAAGTGGCTTAAAGCTTGAAAAATGAGCCCGAAAAAATAAGACAAAAAAAAAACAGGTTTGTATTTGAAAAAAAAACAGAAAAAAAATATCATTTCATCCGTCAATAATAAACGCTGATATTATCAATCAATCACTTATATATTATAGAGTATAATGAATAGAATATTAAAGTTGAAAAATATCGAATTTCTATATAAGTTAAATCCGAATACCCTAATTTCGTGTGTGGATAAGCCGCGGGTGTTTTGAGCCATATTTGAATTGGCGCCAATTGGAGTTCATTCTCTGTTATATCGGATCCGTTGGGGTCCAAATTTTGTGCCCGCCTTCGTTTCAGTTTCATAAAAGCGGGCAGAAAATTTGAACTCACATGGATTCAATCCATAAAACAGAATGAACTGATGAGCGTCAATTCAAATTTGTCTCGATTCCCATTATCCACATGAAATAGAGTATCCTAATTTCGTGTGTAAATAAGTCGCGGGTGTTTTGAGCCATATTTGAATTGGCGCCAATGAGTTCATTCTGTGTTGTATCGAATCCAAACGAGTCCAAAATTTGTGTCCATTTTTATGAGACTAAAACGAAGACGGGTACAAAATTTGGACCCCAACGGATTCGATACGAACAGAATGAATGAACGCATTGGCACCAATTTAAATTTAGCTCAAAACGTCCACCGCGGCTTATATACGCGAAATTCAAGTAATTTCGTAATAAATCTCAAAAGCTAAAAAAATCAATTCAAAAAAAAATTCACTAATCTTTTCCGAAAATTTTCCAATTTGAATATTTTTGGTTTGTATTTGAAAATTTTGAACATTTTTTGTTAGTTTCTAGTTTCTATGAAAACAATAAATTCATACAATTATTAATTGAATGGATCGGAAAAAAAATTGCAGTGCCATTTGTGGACCGTTTACGAACTCCAGCGATATATGGTTCGAATTGGGCCCCAAATATTTATCGTAAGCATTTATGATTATTAGAAATGTTGAGTGAATTTCGGAGGTCCAGTAAGAGGTCCAGTGATTGGGTAAGTGGTTCGAACGTTGGCTCACGACTCGACCAGCCAAATGCCAAAAAATGAGCCCGATTTTTGGCTGATTTCTCACGAGCCATTGTGCCATTTTCTTGTAAAAATTTGGCTCAATTTTGTTGGAATTTGACTCAAAATTTGAGCCATTTGACTTGGATCATTTTTGGCTCGCTCGCTCGCTAGCGAGCCAAATCCCGCGAGCCACTATTGTGCCATTTATTCTTCACTGAAGAGTTTATAGAGCTCAATTTATTGTCCACAAATATTGAACAATATTTGCCCATAAGCCACGGCTTAAAACTTTGAACATTAAACCCATTTTTTCCCGACTTCATCTAGCTTTCAGATTTGTATTTCGGATCCCTTGAAACTATACGGATTTTAAGCCCCATAATTTCAATAGCTTCATATCCCGATAATACACAAATTGATTATTGAATCCACAAAATTATGTTTGTTGCAATGTTCAAAACAAAAATCGGGGCCCACAAATGTCAAAAAAAAAAAAAAGTCAATGAAACATTTAAAAAAAATAGTTGAAAAAAAAATAGAAATATAATTAAAAAAAATTTCTAAAGAATTTAAGTGATATAAGAGACATGTATTCTTGAGCAAGTAGTACAAGAAACTTGAGTAAAATTAGCCGCTTAAAATTTAAGTGCCATTTTTTTAAAGTGTATAATAAAAGTGTACAATTATTATTTTTTTTTAATGAGAATTTGAGAAATTGATAAAAATTTGTCTAATAAAAATTTTAAAAAGGTCCTAATGACTTTCATAAAAAGAAAAAACAAGAAGAAAAAAAAAACGGATTTTGTCCTTGAAACAAACCCTTTGGCCTCTCGACGCGTGCTTAGATCGTACCAAAGGCCAAATTTCATCCATTGCCTGCAAGTCATTTTTTTTAACTCGCGTAATCCGCCTCTCTGGCCTTCTGTAGAACGTCCTTGAAGGAGAAGGCTGTGAAGGGATAGCCGAGCCCCAAATAGAATTTGCTTTGAAACTCCACCCTAAAAAAGTGCGTAAAAATATAGAAATTTAGTGCATTTTTAGAGACTCAAAAGCTTAAAAGCTATTCCCCAAATCGGCTGGGCCATATTCAACGCCTAAAAGCTATTCCCCAAGTCGGCTGGGCTTAAAAGCTAATCTCAAGTCGACTGGGCTATATTCAACGCCTAAAAGCTATTCCCCAAATCGGCTGGGCCATATTCAACGCCTAAAAGCTATTCCCCAAGTCAGTTGGGCTTAAAAGCTATTCCCCAAGTCGGCTGGGCTTAAAAGCTATTCCCCAAGTCGACTGGGCCATATTCAACGCCAAAAAGCTATTCCCCAAGTCGGCTGGGCTTAAAAGCTATTCCCCAAGTCGGCTGGGACATATCTACAAATAATTCCCAACTCTCGACTAGGAATAGTAATAACTCAAATAATATCATTCATATAGTCACTAACCAATGAAGACGTAGAGCATGCAGGAATGCCGATAGTCCTTCCATAAGGACCAAAATCGAAAAAGTCAAAACGCCAAAGAAGAAGAAAATCACGTAAATGGCAAATGCGCCGGCGTATTTGTTATCGGATGCGGTGAAGCCGCTACGCAGGATCATGTCCCATAGCACTTCGGAGAGTTCTGAAAAAAAAGTTATAATAGAAAATGTAACTAAAAATAGGATAAAGAACCTAAAACTAGACCTTTTAATTGTTTACGTCCCACTAGGAACCCGTTAAATCCGAATTAAAAAAAAAATCCAAATCAATTTTTTAAACTTTATGAATAATGATAAAACTCCTTTAAAACCCAACAAAAATTGAAATGAAAAAGCCTACGTGCATGAGCCAATGATAAGGCCCACAATCGAAGGTAGGAAGCCGTGTGCGAAACGCATCCCAACACGTATTCGATGGTGTGAATGGCCTGATGTACCATTATGTCACCGAAGTTCTAAAAACAAAATCAAAAAAAAAGTCATTAAAAAGTTCAATTTAATCTTAGAAAAAATCAGTCAAAAAGCTGTAGGCCAAATCCAATCTAGACTAAGTCCGCTTAAAGATCAGCCAAAAGCTGTAGGCCAAATCCAATCCAGACTAAATCCGCTTAAAGATCAGCCAAAAGCTGTAGGCCAAATCCAATCCAAACTAAATCCGCTTAAAGATCAGCCAAAAGCTGTAGGCCAAATCCAATCCAGACCAAATCCGCTTAAAGATCAGCCAAAAGCTGTAGGCCAAATCCAATCTAGACTAAGTCCGCTTAAAGATCAGCCAAAAGCTGTAGGCCAAATCCAATCCAGACTAAATCCGCTTAAAGATCAGCCAAAAGCTGTAGGCCAAATCCAATCTAGATCAAATCCGCTTAAAGATCAGCCAAAAGCTATAGGGATCAGCCAAAAGCTGTAGGCCAAATCCAATCTAGACCAAATCCGCTTAAAGATCAGCCAAAAGCTGTAGGGATCAGCCAAAAGCTGTAGGCCAAATCCAATCCAGACTAAATCCGCTTAAAGATCAGCCAAAAGCTGTAGGCCAAATCCAATCCAGACTAAGTCCGCTTAAAGATCAGCCAAAAGCTGTAGGCCAAATCCAATCTAGACTAAATCCGCTTAAATATCAGCCAAATGTCCTCCGATATTGCCTAAACGTTGGCCTAAACGATTCAAATAATTCAGCCTTAGCATCAACCCAATGTCTCGCCAGCTCTTTCAAAAAATGGGTTTAATGTTCAAAGTTTTAAGCCGCGGCTTATGGGCAAATATTGTTCAATATTTGTGGACAATAAATTGAGCTCTATAAACTCTTCAGTGAAGAATAAATGGCACAATAGTGGCTCGCGGGATTTGGCTCGCTAGCGAGCGAGCGAGCCAAAAATGAGCCAAGTCAAATGGCTCAAATTTTGAGTCAAATTCCAAAAAAATTGAGCCAAATTTTTACAAGAAAATGGCACAATGGCTCGTGAGAAATCAGCCAAAAATCGGGATTTTCAACTCACTTCTTTAATCCAACCACTCCTAGTCAAAATCAAATCCCAAAAAGCGCCGACCTCGTCATGATGTTCGCTGGCGCCGCCATGCGTCGTGTTGTCGTGGCCGTGCTCGCCAGCCGCCTTCGTTCCATTTCCTCCACCGTCTCCATTCGCCGCTTTTTTGCTGGCATTATTGGCGTTGCTGAAGTTGGGCGTTTTTTCGCCGTTCATCACCACTTCCGTCTCGTCCTTTTGCATGTTGACGCGAACCGACATGTTGTCGGAAAGAGCCTTACGCGCCTTTTTCTGCTCCATAAAAATGTAGATTGGCTTGCCGAATAGCATTATCGGCACGCACGCAATAGCGACCAGCACCAAAAAGCCTTCAATACGACTCTAGAAAAATATAATTGAATTGGATTGACGACGAAATGTTTGATAGACAACTCAAAAAAAAAAGCCTCAATATAGAAAGATCGCAAGAAAGTGAGAAAGTGAGTTAATAATTTATTTATGGAGCCGCAATATTTATCGATCCATTCTTTGTTCGCTAGCTAATAAATTTTAATAATCATTCATACCTGACCGGGATACCATTGACTGAGATAGCAGGTTTCCACCTCGGGATATTGTGGAAATCCATTCTCAGTTGTTTGTTGCGCCGGTTGCGTCATGTTGACGAAGCTCGAGAACCGATCCTTGAACATGAACATGTTGATGAGACCGATCTAGAATTTTGGGCGAAAATAAAAGAGAGATAGTATGCAAAATCATCAAATTATTGAGCCATCATAAGAGTCTTGATCCTTATCCAAATCAAATCAGTCAAATGGGCTCGTTTTAAATTTAACGAACTTACCAAAAGCGACGGGGCGCAATGAGAGCCTGTAAAATTGAATATATTAGTTGGTTTTCAAATGAAGAGTCAATCAATTCGCTTTTTAATATCCCGAATTTAGAATATCCCGAACATACGCACATTTCTCCACTCCCTTCATCATTTCATTTCAAAGCTCTCTCTCCGAAATGAATTAATCTAGTAAAAGTATACCGGGATACAATTTGCCGAAAATATAGCCGGCATCCACCCAGTAGAAAATCCATTTGAGTATAATTTGCAGGCATAAATACATGAAAATACACGCCAAGAACAACATTTGCGGTATAAACACCGTGTAAATGTCGATTTTTGATTTAAAAAACCTAAAAAATAATTGAGTATTGAAAATAAAAGATTCCACCAATTCCTTAATATAGATACTAGTGATCTTACCAATTCCTTAATATAGATATTAGTGATCTTACCAATTCCTTAATGTAGATACTAGTGATCTTAACAATTCCTTAATATAGATACTAGTGATCTTAACAATTCCTTAATATAGATACTAGTGATCTTACCAATTCCTTAATGTAGATACTAGTGATCTTACCAATTCCTTAATGTAGATACTAGTGATCTTAACAATTCCTTAATATAGATACTAGTGATCTTACCAATTCCTTAATGTAGATACTAGTGATCTTACCAATTCCTTAATGTAGATACTAGTGATCTTAACAATTCCTTAATATAGATACTAGTGATCTTAACAATTCCTTAATATAGATACTAGTGATCTTACCAATTCCTTAATGTAGATACTAGTGATCTTAACAATTCCTTAATATAGATACTAGTGATCTTACCAATTCCTTAATGTAGATACTAGTGATCTTAACAATTCCTTAATATAGATACTAGTGATCTTACCAATTCCTTAATGTAGATACTAGTGATCTTAACAATTCCTTAATATAGATACTAGTGATCTTAACAATTCCTTAATATAGATACTAGTGATCTTACCAATTCCTTAATGTAGATACTAGTGATCTTACCAATTCCTTAATGTAGATACTAGTGATCTTAACAATTCCTTAATATAGATACTAGTGATCTTACCAATTCCTTAATGTAGATACTAGTGATCTTAACAATTCCTTAATATAGATACTAGTGATCTTACCAATTCCTTAATGTAGATACTAGTGATCTTACCAATTCCTTAATGTAGATACTAGTGATCTTACCAATTCCTTAATGTAGATACTAGTGATCTTAACAATTCCTTAATATAGATACTAGTGATCTTAACAATTCCTTAATATAGATACTAGTGATCTTACCAATTCCTTAATGTAGATACTAGTGATCTTAACAATTCCTTAATATAGATACTAGTGATCTTACCAATTCCTTAATGTAGATACTAGTGATCTTAACAATTCCTTAATATAGATACTAGTGATCTTACCAATTCCTTAATGTAGATACTAGTGATCTTAACAATTCCTTAATATAGATACTAGTGATCTTAACAATTCCTTAATATAGATACTAGTGATCTTACCAATTCCTTAATGTAGATACTAGTGATCTTACCAATTCCTTAATGTAGATACTAGTGATCTTAACAATTCCTTAATATAGATACTAGTGATCTTACCAATTCCTTAATGTAGATACTAGTGATCTTAACAATTCCTTAATATAGATACTAGTGATCTTACCAATTCCTTAATGTAGATACTAGTGATCTTACCAATTCCTTAATGTAGATACTAGTGATCTTAACAATTCCTTAATATAGTTACTAGTGATCTTACCAATTCCTTAATGTAGATACTAGTGATCTTAACAATTCCTTAATATAGATACTAGTGATCTTACCAATTCCTTAATGTAGATACTAGTGATCTTAACAATTCCTTAATATAGATACTAGTGATCTTACCAATTCCTTAATGTAGATACTAGTGATCTTACTAATTCCTTAATGTAGATACTAGTGATCTTACCAATTCCTTAATGTAGATACTAGTGATCTTACCAATTCCTTAATGTAGATACTAGTGATCTTAACAATTCCTTAATATAGATACTAGTGATCTTACCAATTCCTTAATGTAGATACTAGTGATCTTAACAATTCCTTAATATAGATACTAGTGATCTTACCAATTCCTTAATGTAGATACTAGTGATCTTACCAATTCCTTAATGTAGATACTAGTGATCTTAACAATTCCTTAATATAGTTACTAGTGATCTTACCAATTCCTTAATGTAGATACTAGTGATCTTAACAATTCCTTAATATAGATACTAGTGATCTTACCAATTCCTTAATGTAGATACTAGTGATCTTAACAATTCCTTAATATAGATACTAGTGATCTTACCAATTCCTTAATGTAGATACTAGTGATCTTACTAATTCCTTAATGTAGATACTAGTGATCTTACCAATTCCTTAATGTAGATACTAGTGATCTTAACAATTCCTTAATATAGATACTAGTGATCTTAACAATTCCTTAATATAGATACTAGTGATCTTACCAATTCCTTAATGTAGATACTAGTGATCTTAACAATTCCTTAATATAGATACTAGTGATCTTACCAATTCCTTAATGTAGATACTAGTGATCTTAACAATTCCTTAATATAGATACTAGTGATCTTACCAATTCCTTAATGTAGATACTAGTGATCTTAACAATTCCTTAATATAGATACTAGTGATCTTAACAATTCCTTAATATAGATACTAGTGATCTTACCAATTCCTTAATGTAGATACTAGTGATCTTAACAATTCCTTAATATAGATACTAGTGATCTTACCAATTCCTTAATGTAGATACTAGTGATCTTAACAATTCCTTAATATAGATACTAGTGATCTTACCAATTCCTTAATGTAGATACTAGTGATCTTAACAATTCCTTAATATAGATACTAGTGATCTTAACAATTCCTTAATATAGATACTAGTGATCTTACCAATTCCTTAATGTAGATACTAGTGATCTTACCAATTCCTTAATGTAGATACTAGTGATCTTAACAATTCCTTAATATAGATACTAGTGATCTTACCAATTCCTTAATGTAGATACTAGTGATCTTAACAATTCCTTAATATAGATACTAGTGATCTTACCAATTCCTTAATGTAGATACTAGTGATCTTACCAATTCCTTAATGTAGATACTAGTGATCTTAACAATTCCTTAATATAGTTACTAGTGATCTTACCAATTCCTTAATGTAGATACTAGTGATCTTAACAATTCCTTAATATAGATACTAGTGATCTTACCAATTCCTTAATGTAGATACTAGTGATCTTAACAATTCCTTAATATAGATACTAGTGATCTTACCAATTCCTTAATGTAGATACTAGTGATCTTACTAATTCCTTAATGTAGATACTAGTGATCTTACCAATTCCTTAATGTAGATACTAGTGATCTTAACAATTCCTTAATATAGATACTAGTGATCTTAACAATTCCTTAATATAGATACTAGTGATCTTACCAATTCCTTAATGTAGATACTAGTGATCTTAACAATTCCTTAATATAGATACTAGTGATCTTACCAATTCCTTAATGTAGATACTAGTGATCTTAACAATTCCTTAATATAGATACTAGTGATCTTACCAATTCCTTAATGTAGATACTAGTGATCTTAACAATTCCTTAATATAGATACTAGTGATCTTACCAATTCCTTAATGTAGATACTAGTGATCTTAACAATTCCTTAATATAGATACTAGTGATCTTAACAATTCCTTAATATAGATACTAGTGATCTTAACAATTCCTTAATATAGATACTAGTGATCTTACCAATTCCTTAATGTAGATACTAGTGATCTTAACAATTCCTTAATATAGATACTAGTGATCTTAACAATTCCTTAATATAGATACTAGTGATCTTAACAATTCCTTAATATAGATACTAGTGATCTTACCAATTCCTTAATGTAGATACTAGTGATCTTACCAATTCCTTAATGTAGATACTAGTGATCTTAACAATTCCTTAATATAGATACTAGTGATCTTACCAATTCCTTAATATAGATACTAGTGATCTTAACAATTCCTTAATGTAGATACTAGTGATCTTAACAATTCCTTAATATAGATACTAGTGATCTTACCAATTCCTTAATGTAGATACTAGTGATCTTACCAATTCCTTAATGTAGATACTAGTGATCTTAACAATTCCTTAATATAGATACTAGTGATCTTACCAATTCCTTAATGTAGATACTAGTTATCTTAACAATTCCTTAATATAGATACTAGTGATCTTACCAATTCCTTAATGTAGATACTAGTGATCTTAACAATTCCTTAATATAGATACTAGTGATCTTACCAATTCCTTAATGTAGATACTAGTGATCTTAACAATTCCTTAATATAGATACTAGTGATCTTACCAATTCCTTAATGTAGATACTAGTGATCTTAACAATTCCTTAATATAGATACTAGTGATCTTACCAATTCCTTAATGTAGATACTAGTGATCTTAACAATTCCTTAATATAGATACTAGTGATCTTACCAATTCCTTAATGTAGATACTAGTGATCTTAACAATTCCTTAATATAGATACTAGTGATCTTACCAATTCCTTAATGTAGATACTAGTGATCTTAACAATTCCTTAATATAGATACTAGTGATCTTACCAATTCCTTAATGTAGATACTAGTGATCTTAACAATTCCTTAATATAGATACTAGTGATCTTACTAATTCCTTAATGTAGATACTAGTGATCTTACCAATTCCTTAATGTAGATACTAGTGATCTTAACAATTCCTTAATATAGATACTAGTGATCTTACCAATTCCTTAATGTAGATACTAGTGATCTTAACAATTCCTTAATATAGATACTAGTGATCTTACCAATTCCTTAATGTAGATACTAGTGATCTTAACAATTCCTTGATATAGGCCCAACCATCCCAACAATTCCTTGATATAGGCCCAACGATCCCAACAATTCCTTGATATAGGCCCAACGACCCCAACAATTCCATATAGGTAATATCAATAAATAATAATATCCCTACCGATGATTTTGCAGCGAAAGGCACACGCCAAAAGTCATCTGCGCAATGCCGACAATCACCGAAAGCTTCATTTTCATCGAGTTAAGAAAGTTGAGTTTATTCTCACCGAGATTCCAAATCGGATCCACGCCGAAGACGTACGGGCCGTCGTCGTGCAAAAAGGCGAGCTTCGGGTTCAGCTCCACTTCGAACTCCTTGCCGGTCGAATGCTCTTGACGCATCCACTCCGTTAGTTGTGAATTACTAAAAAAAAAAGAGCGCCGCATTAGAAATTCCTATTCATTGAGCTTATACGCGTCCATTAAAATCTAATTTTCGAGCAAATTGCCTTTCATTGAGCAAATTGCCTTTCAAATTCTGCTAGCCCACTCACTTGTACGGATTGCGCCAGCCGCTGCCGAAAATGTTAAACGATTTGGCGAACGCGTCATTGTAAACCACGCCGGCGTGAAGCGAAAAGAGGCCCATCAACAGGATAATATAGCGACCGCCGAAAAACATAGTAAAGATCTAAAATTATAAAGCCTGCTAATTTAATAATTTATCCTAAATTCGAATAAATAAAACGCGGCCGTTTGAAGAATTTTTTTAATTTTGATTTGGTCTTCATTCGGTTATAAACAAAGATGATGGAGCGCAAAATTTTTGAACTACCGGCTTGGGCCTGCTTTAATGAAGGTGTTCATTCAATTTTTATGTTTAATCCAAATTGTAAGGGTTAAATGAAATTTTCAAACGCGCCTCGTCGCGAATCTGCCGAGCCTCGAGATTCTTTTCACGCAGTACGAGATACAAAGCCGCGCATAGCATCAACGTGCCATGGCCAAAATCGCCAAACATGCAAGCGAAAATAAACGGAAATGTGATGATTGTATAGGGCGCCGGATTGACCTGTAAAAAATACAATCTTGAAATTCTAAACACTATTGATAATAATTTTTTTTTTTTGGGGGAGGGGGAGGGAGTGAAAAAGGTTTAGTCCCATACAATGTTGTGATTTGGCTCTATAAATGACTCCGAGTCATTCGGGGCCATATATGGCTTCGGCGCGGAGCCAACTAATCCGAGTCGGAGTCATTTATCGGAGCCAGAGCCATCTGAAGCCATTTAACATTTAATATCTTAATGGCTTAGGCTTGAGTCCTAAAAAAATGGAGAAATATTATTGAGTGTCTCGTTTCTCTAGCCGACAGCTGAAAGCCATCGCCCGTTTTTCGCGAATGAAATTCGGGTTATATAAGCGAAAAATTGAATTCCGTCCATAAGAGTGAATTAATCGTTGTATTCACCGATTGCATGATTTCGATTCCGGTTTGACTCGGCTAAGCTAGAGTTAAGTCAATACCAGTGTTTGTGGTTCACTGGACCCTCTGGGCACCATTCCCAGTGGCCTCTTCGGAGGTTCGGTACGTCCCACAGCTAACTGAGTCAGCCGGATGAGAAAGTATTGTGATGGTGCACAACTATGATTCCACATGACACAACGAATCCGCAATTACGCCGGTGTGCGGAACGCGAATAGTTGGCTTGCTTGGCCAAATCAGCTCTCTTTCGATTGAGGTCCAGATGTGCACGGAAGAAAGTGCACATTGTAGTCTCGGAAGATTGAGCAATGATCCTGGCTGCACCAACCTTTTGCCATTTTTACAAATTTTTTCAAAATTTTTGAAATAAAAAGATTGACGCAATGACAAAATTAATAGCGCCCGATTTAAATTCAGCCAATAAATCTTCGGGTATAATAAGATAGGCATATTTGAACAGGGATCTAACATATACATATTGACCAGAAATCTGTGATATATTCGGCCTGTAATTGACCAAATATCTGGTGTATATTCGGCTCGATATTGGAATATAGTTGACCATGAATTTTGAATATGTATATTCAATCTGAATTTGGGATATATTTGATGATTTTTCTTATATTTTAAGGTCGTCGGAATCGCAAATTGTCGCGCGGCTCAAGAATTCCCAGTCCTATTCAGTTAAACGACGACGAAAACGCGAGATTACTGCCGTTATATTAAGCGGCATTTAATCGATATAATTGACATTCGAAAATATATGAAAATTCCATCTATCGGAGCCGGAGCCATTTATATCTTGGGGGTTGCCAGATGTCCTTTTTAAAAAGATTTGTTCTTTTTTTGAGGGGGTCTGTTCTTTTCTATTTTTTGTTCCTTTTTGTTCTTTTTTGTTCTTTTTTGTTTTTTTTCCATTTTTTGTTCCTTTTTTTCCATGAAGAATGGCTCTCTTAGACACAGGATCAGGAGTTCCGAGAAGTATTAATTGTTGAGAGAATAAAGAATCTGACCCGAAAAATTAACGAAATAGACTAATTCAGATATTTTTAGAAAAATCTTTTTTATTATTGGAAATTATCAATAAAATATGTATTTTTTTCGTGCCCAGCCTTCTTTTTTATTTTATTTTCATCTGGCAACCCTGTCTTAATGACTTGCACGAAAATATAAAATACCGTATTTCCTCTAATTGAAGCCCCCCCTCCAATATAAGCCCCCCCTCTAATATAAGCCCCCCTTGGAGGTTGAGTGAAATATATAAGCCCCCCCCTCTATTATAAGCCCCCCTATTTTCTCTACACCGTTTTTTTTTTTATTTTTTTTCCCGCCATAAAAATTTTTTAATGTTTTTTGCAAATATACACCGTTTTTTGTTATTGTATATACACCGTTTTTTGTTTTTGTAATTTTTTTGTCCCGCCATAAAAATTTTTTAATGTTTTTTGCAAATACCTATACACCGGGGTTTGTTTTTGTAATTTTTTTGTCCCGCCATGAAAATTTTTTAATGTTTTTTGAATATTTTTTGTTGAATATTTTTTGCTGAATATTTTTTGTTATTTTTTGAATTGTGTCAAGAAATGGATCTTCTTCAAGCGTATGACAGCGATGATTTCAACGAAGAGGAACAATTCGATAAGGCAAGGAAACGCAAGGCCTACTCAGTGGATTGGAAATTGGACGTTGTCAACTATGCAAAGCAGATTTCTATTCATTCAGCAAGCGAGAAATTCAAAGTAGATCGCAAAAATGTCCGAGAATGGGTAAAGAAAGAAGAGGATCTGAAACGATTCGTGTAAGTTTACTTTTTGCCCAAATTAGGTATATTAAGAAGCCCGTGAAGCCTGTGACGAAATTCCAATTCAAGAAGAGATCGACTATGAAGAGGACGATGAGAACGGATATTTAAGCGATGAATCTCTAGAAATTGAAGATTTATAAATATCCGTGATATTTTTACTTTTTTTCCGTAATATTGTTAGTTATTTTTTTTTTTTTTAGTTACCTAATTCATTGAATATTTTTTTTGTTAGTTAATTCGTTGAATAAAATGGGTAGAGTTTTATATTTTGATGAAATTTTGTGAAAATTTTGTGAAAAATTTTGTGAAAAATATTGCCTTTTTTCCAAATTTTTCGTCGCGCCTTCGGCGCGACGACATTGAAATATACAGGCCCCCCCTCCAATGTAAGCCCCCCCTCTAATATAAGCCCCCCCTAGAGGGTGATCGAAATATATAAGCCCCGGGGCTTCAATTAGAGGAAATACGGTATATAACAATTCCATCTATGGAGCCATTTATATCTTAATGACTTGCAATTTATGGAGTCATCTGGCTTTTTCGTGGCTCCGATTTTTTTTTAAAAGAAGTTTCATGGAAATTTCAGGGGAATATTCTTTGTTAAAACTTCACGTAAATAAAGTCTTAAGCCTATATAAAGCACTAAATTGAGCTGTGAACCTAGATTGCAAAGTATATGTTACTTCCAAATAAGAAGCGATGCCGTACGAGTCCACAATGCCCTGGAAGACCTCCGTAAACTTGTTGGTGCGATTGTAGGTGGGCGGGACCTCGTCCGTGTGCAAAATGTTCAACACCGGCTTTACTGTACCGCCGTTTTTGTCCTTAAAAAAATTGTGCTGAATAGAATGAATCCCATAATAGGTCGTCGTAAAAAATAAAAAGCGCCCAAGAACAGACAAGCCCATTATATTTTTCTATAAAAATGGCGAAATATCATAATGCTCTGCTCGTCTGCCGTAGGTTTGCCGGATTCAATACAGAAGAGCTCTGTTGGGTACGTCGGGAGTTTTCGATCGGTCTGCTCGTTCGGCCTCCCGGTTCGTTCGCACCAAGACCTAGTCGCGCTTTTCCTTTTTGTTTCCCTTTTCTTTGCTACACACAACCGGATATATTCAATAAAGAATTAATTTATTTGCAAAAAGAAAACGATTAACAATACGAAATAAAATTATCAAAGGTCTCAGAAAATAATATTTTTTTCCAGACTTTTGAAAAAAAATGAACTGCTCCTTCCTATTCGATTCGTCTCCAATTATTATTTTCACACAACCCCACTTGACGCGACAACCGAAAAACTTATCAACTTTTGAGCGCTAATTTAAATTATCCTTAAATTCTCGCGTCATACGCGACATTAGGCAATAAAATAAAATACTATATACCACGCCGGTTTTAAGCGCCTGACGAACGTCGTCAATGTCGCGTAACGGAATCCAACATTCGGCCACAAAGAACTTGCCGATTCCGTCGAACGTGAAGAAGTTCAACGTGTGATAAATGGATTTGTAAAGGCGTACCTGCCATATAATGAAAATATTGAATTGTTCTTTTAAAATATAAAAATCTGGGCGATTTTTGGCCTCATTGAAAGGATTTGCGTTCATCAGAGACGAAAATGTGAAAAAAATTCCACATAAAATTGCTGGAAATCATGCCATTAAGATGAGCCCTCTTCGCATAAATTTTTCTTCCCCGTCCTCCAAATTTTTCTTCAACTTATATAGAAAAGCCACCTGCTTGAACCAGGCGCGCAAATTCGCCGCCGCCGCATTGAGCACCTTCAGTCGGTGCTCCTTGGTCTGCGCGATCACCGTGCTCATGTCGGCGATGTTGGCGCGCACACGCGCGGCGGCCGCGTGCCTCTCCTGACTCGTTTTTGGGCAATTGTTGTACTGTTTAGCCTTAAAGCCCTCGGAGACCTTGTCGATAATACCGCGTAGACGTTCTCCATTATAGAACACAATGAAGACGGATTCTTCCATATTCTCGCCCTAAAAATGCCAAAAATACAAAAAGGTTTAAAAATCTTTATGAGGTCCAACTTCAAAGCAATTCCTATCGCCAAATTATGGCTCCTCAACA
Organism: Bradynema listronoti; assembly: GCA_024678965.1. Taxonomy (NCBI): domain Eukaryota; kingdom Metazoa; phylum Nematoda; class Chromadorea; order Rhabditida; family Allantonematidae; genus Bradynema; species Bradynema listronoti. Next base: position 1,661,599 of record JANLNO010000014.1, on the reverse strand, counting down.
AAAATGCCGCATTTCCTTACATTATCCGGATTCTCGAGCAGCTCCTCAATTACTGAATAGCGCAAAAAAGCGGTGCGTCGACACGCACGCCACAGGACGCGCTCAAACGCGTTCACTTTCTCGTGCGCAATCACGCCGACGACGTACCTATAAAAAAGGGCCTTTTAGAGAAGTCTTATTCACTAATTTCGAATTCACAAAAATCTCTGTATATCCAACCCCATTTGATCTTTGTCGGAACGCATTTGAATGCCGGACTCGGCGTCTTGCGTCGCGGCATCGATTTCTTGAACGGCCGCATCGTCGATACCCTAAAATTCATAATTTTACGTAATTTTTTTAAAAGAATTTCAAGATTAGTCCCAAACAAAATGTTAATTATACATTCCTCTTGCTAAATCTCAAGAGATTTTTCATAAAACCCATACGTAACTCCTAGCTCCTCCATTATCCTTTATCTAGCCTCTCTCCACTTTTATTCAAATAACTAAATTGCAATTACGCCTTGGAAGAATTGGTCCGTTTTCTCGAGTACGGCCTCCCATTCGCGAAGCTCCAAGTAATTCTTTTTAAGTTGATAATCGCTGTCGTTCATGTGAATTACGTCTCGTTCAAGGTCAGTGAGTGTTTGCTAAAAAATAAAATCAATATGACTAGAAATGAATAGTTTTTCCCTTTTTTCTTAATTAAATTTCATTAACTCTCCATAGCTACGTTCTTATCATTCCAATACAACTGAAAATAACTCCGCCTTTCTCATTGCAATTTCTCCAAAAAATTTACTGACCTCAAGTTGAACAATTTCATGATGTGACATAACATCATTTGCCTCGCCGTAAGTGTTATCAATTATCGGAATATCATCCTTGCGAATTTGATTCTCCAAAAATCCTAAAGGAAAACCAAAATGGGACTAATTTTAGAGAGAAAATTTTAATAAAACCAAATAACGATCCCATCCGAAATTCCCTTTAACTATACTTTCTAAAGTAAAAGTTGTTAGGTAAAAGTTTCAATCAAAAGGATTGCTTATTAAAGCTGCATAAGTTATTATATTATTGCAACAAAACAAAATGTAATAAGAAGTTTGTAAAACAATTTTCCGTAAAGATTTTTGGACATGGGGAAAAGTAAAAAAGTGCGCAAGCTAAAAGTAAAGCTGCGTGAGATATTACTAAATACTTATTAAGCTAGGTACTTATTAGGGTTCTTTTAGATACTTAAAGGACCTTATTTTAGCCTAAAAAAGTTAAAAAAAAATGAAACAAGAATTTTGCCATTTATTTCAAGTAAAATCAATAAAATCGTAGCGAAATAAAAATCGATTTGAATAATTTGACGAATGACCACTAATATCGAGTAGACCTATGATTGCGTTTTGTTTATAATTTTTCGGTGTCAATTTTCTTGTTGTACCGATGATATATCATATTATATAGCAAAGGGTGAACAATTTTCAATAATCCTTTATCGAACTCACTCAATTTTCGTTCCATTTCGTCGAAACGGCGAATGTCGCGGACGAACATTCGCTGGAAGGTATTCACTTCCGCGTTCAGCTAAATTCGAAAATTCAGCCTCACCTATAGAACTCTTTATTTCAAAGCTTTAATTAGAATCCCAACTCCATTCTGATCCCTTGCCATTACGTCCCTGGATGTGTCTTCCGCTCAGACAAGCTTATGGGAAAATTTTTAATAATTCCTACTTAAAACTACTGAACTATTCGGTCTCGTTAATGTACTGTTTGATCCTGTAATGCGCTATTCGGTATCCCCACTATTTGGTCTTCCTAAACTCAAAAGTCATCAGACCCTGAGCTAAATTACCAAGAACCATTCAGTTTATAAGATTTCGTATAGTTACATCTTTGAACTGAACGCAGGGCCGTTTTCCGATTTCCGCCACGCACGCGAATGCCGCGTCCTTCTCGACAATCATTTGACAGAAGCGCATCTCCTCGCTACGATAGAGCGAGCCCATTTTCGGATTTTTCGAATATTAATTTCTCTAGGATCCTTCGGAAAAATATTCGCTTCGGGACTCAGCCACAAAAATAAAACTGCAAAAATAATTTTAAAAAATGGAAATATTTCATATAAAAAGAGATTAAAATAAATTAATTCGAAAAAATTTTTCTCCATTTTTTTTCATTAATTTATATTAAATTTTTCTTAAAAAATCAATTTATTTTTAATTTTTTTATTAGATTTTGAATAATTTATCAAATAAAATACATGTAATAGAAAAGTTATAAAATTAAGCAAAAATGTTGAGAAAGAAAACAAATACAAAAATACATAATGTATATTGGAATGTGTTTGTTATTTTATTAGGTGTAGAAGTATGACTCCGCCGTTTGGTTATTTTGTATTGTATTATAAGTAAAAATAAAATTTTTGCAATTTCTGTTCTTTTTATCTGAAAGACCGTTAAAAACGCTATTTATTTCTATATTTTCATATGTTCAAAATATTTATAACGGTTTTTATAGAACTTCAAAGATGAACACTTTTACACCAGAAAAACGACATTTGCGGGAGGCTCTTCTTTTTATGTTTCATTTGAGTAAAACTGCCGCTGAAGCTCATCAAACACTTGCAGCAGCTTACGGTGATCGTGCCTTGTCTGAAAGAACTTGTCGTGAATGGTTTCAACGTTTCAAAACCGGAGATTTTGATGTTGAAGACAAAGACAACGCCCGACCACATGCTGCAAAACCGATCAAGGACACCGTAGAACAATTCAAGTGGGAGGTCTTACCCCACCCGCCTTATTCTCCAGACATTGCTCCATCGGATTATCACTTGTTTCGATCGATGGCACATGGTCTTTCACAGCAGCGCTTCGCTAACTACGCCGATGTTAAAAAATGGCTTGATGACTGGATCGCGTCAAAAGAACAAAAATTTTTCTTTAATGGTATTCATAAATTGCCTAAATTATGGGAAAATGTTGTTGTTAATAATGGAAATTATAATTGAATAAAGTTTAATGTAAAAATTTTTTGCTTTGGTTACAATAATAAGTCGTAAAAAACGGCGGAGTCATACTTCTACACCTAATATGTTTTTTATTTGTTATTTGTGTTTATTTTATTTGTGTAATTTGTGTGTTTAGCTGACGTGTTTTGCGCCTCCGAACACAAATTGTATATTTCTGAGTTTTTTTTTACGAGCTCAAATTACCCCAATTTCGCGTGTATAAGGCCGGGTGTTTTGAGTCAAATTTAAATTGGCGCCAACAAGTTCATTCTGTTGGACTGGATCCAAGCGAGTCCAAATTTTGCGTCCAATTTTATGAAACTGAAATAAAGGCGGGCACAAAATTTGGACCTCAACAGATCAGAATGAATTCATTGGCGCCAATTTAAATTTTTATACACGCGAAATTAGGGTATAATAACGTAATTACGATATGGTTTTTTTTCCTCAAATTATCGTATCTATAACTTATTTTTTTTCTTATTAAACTTATCAAGCTCAAGTTTAGGTTTAGCTCAAGCTTGGGCCTTGGGGCCAATCTTATTCAAAAATCTCAAGATTAAATTAATCAAATATAAGCTTAGCTAGCTAAAATACTTAGCTAAAACAAAAATAATTGAATTAAAACGAAGACCAAAGCTTAGTTAAGAAGAAGCTTAAAATCTAGTTCAAACCAAACAGTCAATAAAAAATATTTGAAAATATGAAATTAAAAAGACAATTTAATTTGACGCGCATTTTTACATATTACTAACTAACTTGCTTACTTAGTTAATCTCTTTCATTGGTTTTGTTTTTTTTCTTTTATACATACACACACTTCACTTAAGCGCGAGCCCTTCTTCATTAGAGAAAAAGCGGTTAAAATATTCGAAAATAAAAAAAAATTTAAAAATTTTTGTGACGAAATTTTTTTTTCGGTTACAAATGAGGAAAAAAGAAGAAAGAATGAGAATGAAATGAATAAGAATTTGAAGAATGAGAACGGAATGAAGGAGAAAAAATGAATGAAATGATATAACAGAATTTGGAATGAGAAAAAAAAGTGAATGCAGAATAAGAAAAGGAATGATAAAGGCATTTTGGAATGAGAAAAATAGAAAATGATTGAGTAGAGAAATAATAAAATAAAACGAAGAATGAGAATATCAGAATGATTTCTCGTTCACATAAGATCGAAAAACCGAAAATCATTTTTTGCGCTTTTCGCAAAAAAAGTTTTACCCGAAAAAAAATTTTTTTCCAATGTTTTCGATGAGACATTTCACGTAATAATACATCAGAGAAGTGGAAATGATGTGATTATAGTGATGATATGCGAGGGGAAATGATGTGATTATAGTGATGATATGCGAGGGGAAATGACGTGAAATGAGTAAGAAATGAGGAAATGATGTGATTATAGTGATGATATGCGAGGAGAAATGATGTGATTATAATGCTGAAATGTAAAATGAGGAATGAAAATAATGTGCCTATACTTATATAATGTGGAAAATGATCCAATTCAATACAATAATATCAGAAATTACGATTTTAGTATTTAATAATAATAAAAAAAAGGTGATAGGATCCTTAAAAATGATTACATCGATAACATCAACATCATTTTTCAATAACAATGATAACAATAATGATCATTTGGAATTCTATTGATAAAAATTTGAAAAATGCAAATTTTTTCAATTCCAAAAAAAAATGGAAAAAACTAGAAAAAAATGAAAAAATTTTCCAGAATACAGTAATCCCGGAGAAAACAGAAAGGACCGCTCGAAAATCGTTTAAATTTGCATTTTTACGTCAATTTAAGAATTCCCTAATTTTTAAAATTAAATCAGCGAAAAAATGCGGAAACAAAAAGTTTAAAAAAAATGCCACACTTAAAAAATGTATACCGTGTAATTACTAATTAAGCATTGGCTTAAGTGCGCAATTCTAAGCTTAAACGAGCGGAACTCGTCTTTGATTGAATGAACTTAAGTCAAAAAATAAGTTCATTTTTAAAGAGCAAATTTCATTTTTAAGGTTAGAATTTAAGACTTGAGCAATCTAATTACATGTATCTATGGCGTGGGCTGTTTTTAAGAAAAAAGTTAAATTTCACGGAAAATTTAAATCAAAAAACAAAAATTTAATTTAAGCGAAAACAAAAAAAATAAAAAAATGACAAAAAATTTTTGTAAAAACGTGTAAAAGTAAAATTTCACGCACTAAAAGTTAAATTTCACACGCAAATTTTTTCCGGGGAAATCGCTGAAAAGGGAGTGGGAGGGAGAGGAAGAGAAAGAAAGAAGGGAATTAAAAACGAGGAAGGAGGAGGAAGCAAAGAAGAGGTGAAGGAAGGGAAAGAAAGGAACAAAGGGGTAAAAAGAGAGAGAGAGAGAGCGAGAAACAGAGAAAGAGAAAAGAATTGAAAGCGAGAGAGAGAGAGAAGGGGGAGTGAGGGGAAAGAAAAAGACTAAAGGGCAGAGTAAGAAAAGAGAGGAAGAAGGAGAAAGAAGGGATGAAAGAAAGTGAGAATAAGGAAAAAGAAAAGAGGACGAAAGAGAAGCGGGTGAGAAGAAAAGAAAGAGACGAGAGAGATAGAAAAGAAAGACGAGGAGGAAAAGAAAAAAAAGGATTGAGGAATAGAAAGAGAAAAATGGAATATGAAAAGTGTTGTGGTCCTTGGTCATATATTCAAATAATGTTGGCTTTGTACCAATTATATTAACTGGCATGTATTTCGTAATGTAATTATGGCACCTGTTGACTTATGCCATTGTTCTCGTGAAACGCGAAATTTAATGAAATTATTATTCTCTTTGTTGTGTTTATCTTATGGCCTTTGTTTAATAAAGCATTGTTTAATCTGCGAACTAGTCTATAATAGACGAATACCGAACTCCATACACAACAGAAAGAAAGAAAAATTTTTAGAATAGAAATCGAAATAAAAGAAAGAAATAAAAGAACAAAATTATGCGTGAAACTCTAAATTTAATGAAGTGAAACTATTTTTTAAAAAATTTCTTGTTTTTTCTCCACAATTCTTCCTCTCTTTTTTCTAGTTTTGTCCTTCCTTTTCTTTTTTTTCTTCGTTCCTATCCATTGGTTTCGTTTCTCTCTCTCTCTTTCTCTCTCTCTCTCTCTCTCTCTTTCTCTCTCTCTTTCTCCCTCTCTTTCTCTCTTTCTCTCTATCTCTTTCTATTTCTCTCTCTCTTTATCTCTCGCTCTCTTGTTCTCTCTCTTTCTCTCTCTCTCAATTTCTCTCCGCCATTTCACCGATAATTTATTTTTTTTCAGAAAAAAATAAAAATAAATAAAGAGAAGGTGAAACAAAATAAGAAAAAAATTTTGAAAATTTTAAACGTTTTACATTTAAAAAAATGTATTCGTTTCATTAAAAAAAATTAATTAATTTTTGAAAAGGTAATAAATAATATTAAAACAAACAAAAAATGAATAATGGAAGAATATCGAAATTGAAAAATAAAAGTACAAAAAAAAAAAAGAAAAAGGTATGAGCCAGGCCATTGAGCCATCGGTGTTAAGATAAAAAGGGATTGGACAAAATGAGACGGAATAAGACGGAACCGGACAGAACGCGACGGAACAAAACGGGACGGGACGAAACGAAACCGAACAAAACGAGATAGACAGAATATGACGGGACAAGAAGGGGACCAGACAAAACGGAACCAAACAAAATTAGAAGAAATAAAATGGAATCAAAACATAATGATTATGTCTAGGCCTAAGCTTATTAAAAGCCATAAATCACATGTCTAAGATTAGGTCTGAGCCCCGAGCCTAAAAACTAAACTTAGAATTAATCCTCAAGTCTTTGTTCGGAAACCGGTCCCGAACCAGAACTCTGAAAAAAGCCGGCTTACGCTACTTTTTGGATCCGGACCCTGATCCAAATCCGAAACTCGGCACATCATCAAGTTACGGCCTCTAGACATAATGCCAATTTTTCATTTTTTATTTGAAAATTGGTACTAAATGTATATTTATAGAAAAAAAAAATTTTTTTTTTTAAAAATTTTAATGAGAAATGAATAAATTGCGCTAAACTATTTCATTTATTTTTTTGTTTTTAATTTAAAAATTAAAAAATTTTTTCGGTATTTTTTATTTTAAACGAACATTTTTTTCCATTTTTTTTCTATTTTTAAATGCAATTTTTACAGCTCAAAACAAAAATAATAAAATTAAAAGAATTCACTTTTTTAAAACTCGTTCATTAAAAATACGGTATGAACTTTGGAGTGTGGTAAGGTATAATAATTTGTGGTACGGTATATTAATGTCGAGTTATTCATCCAGGCAAGGGAACAAGAACCCCAAAGTACATATGAAGAAAAAAAAAGTTGAAAATCGAATTGAAAAATTGAGAAAATAATTTTAAAAAATTTGCGCGAAATATTCGGTGAAATCTTTTCGCGAGACTCTAGCCCCCCCCCCTCCCTTTTCCATCAATCCATTGTGTTATATGTTTTCCAACCTTATCATACCTTTGACTTGACATGACGTGTGAAAAGAATTACATATAAAAATAATTCTCAGTAATAATTCAAAAGTATTCTCTAAACGACTTGTTAAAGCGGGAATCCCCAAAACCCAGGCTTATGGCGATAAAGTGATTTATGAATAATTGTATTCTAAATAAATTAATAAATAATTGTATTTCTCTCTCTTCTTTTTTCTAATTGTACTTCTCTTTTCTTTTCTTTCCTTATTGTTATAATTAAACCAAAAGTTTTATTGACTTTATTATCTTTGTAATTTCGCTGTATTATGACAACGTTAGTGTACCTATTGTACCTGTTTGTTTAATAAATAATAATAAAAAAAAATAAAGTGCGAAATTTCTACGATGGGGGGAGGGGCTGGAGGAGGGATGGACGAAATGGCGTGAATTTTGTAAATTTTAGCGATAAAAAATGATAATCGCGATGCGGTAAGCAGCGCATACACACAAACATATTTGACAATTGAAAACAATTGAAAAAATGCTTTTTTGGTTCGTGAAAAATGAGAAATCTGTTCACTTATAATATGCATGCATTGATATGTATAAAATTTTAAAAAAGATATTCATTTAGAACCACTCCGAGTTTTAGCGGGTAAAAGGTAAAATAGTTAAACGACTCCTTGTTTGAAATTTCAGAGTCATTTGGGGCGATTTAGGGAGTCATTTTACGGTGAATAATATTGCAAAAAAAAGAAAACTTAGCTATATTCTCGAAAATTTCTTGGCATTTCGCCTACATTTAAAGAAATGTAATAAAAATTTTGGAAATTTTAATAAAAATTTTAATTCAAGTGGGTATGAGATTTCTTCTGACAATTATTAAACATAATCACAGGTCTTGTTCCTCATCAAATTCTCTATCTGCTGGTGAAATTTGGCTTTTAAAAAAAGTTAATAGCCTATTGGTGATAAGATGTCCCCCACGATGAGGCATTTAACCCAAACGACTATTTTTAGGGCCAAATTTATTGCCATTTTTATGAAACTGAAACGGAGGTGGGCACAAAATTTGGATCCCAACTGATCCGATACGAACAAAATGAACTCATTGGCGCCAATTTAAATCTAACTCAAAACATTCGGTCTTATACATGCGAAATTAAATGACTTGGAGTCAAGTCAGAACACTGGTATTAAAGCTTGAACTTCACGAAGGTATTTTGGAGCCCTATCAAAAAGCATTCAAAAATTAAAAATATAAACAAAAGGAGCGGAGAGGCTTAAAAACAACACAAGAAAATTGTCGTATTTTATACAGAGTGAGAATCGGAATGAGAATGAACAAATGAGAATGAGAATTTCGGGAAAAGGCAATGATCGCCGACTGATTTTCGATTTCGATGGCTGGCCGGCCAGACGAACGATGCGAAATTTTCACCAGTATAAGAAAGATAAAATACATACACAAACACACATACACATAAACATATAATAAACACACAAAAATACACAACAACAACACACATAAGCAATTACAAAAAAAATAAAGAAAGAGATATATTGTTTTGTAAACGATAAAACATAATAGTAATACTCACAACTAGTAATATACTACAAAGTAAATTTCTGTTAACGAAAAAAATACACGAAAATATAGCCAATTTCTCGAGCGTATTTCGCGTAAACACACATAAATACATACACAAACACAAACGCACACAAACACACATATTACTCACACACACATTACCAACACATACACACAAATACAAAGCCGTATTGTATTCCACGGAATGTTTTGTGTATTTCTTTCCGCATTTTCCGTATATCTTTTGAATTGTAAATACAAAAAAAATGAGACATAATAATGTATGTAATTTTATTTTGTACGTGTAAACAGTATTTATGCGTAATGATATTATGAACACGATAAAAATTGTCGTGTTTTATACATTAAATTTACATTACATTTTGTTTTGTTAACATAAATTTGATTAGAAATATTTTTGTTAATTTTGAAAATATATATAGGGTGACCAGAAAGTCCTTGCAAACTTACCATAACTTATTTGTGCAACGACTTTCTGGTCCCCCTGTATATGTGCCCGTCAGAGATTCGCTAAATCTGTCAGCTAGTTTACATATAGCCTAAGTTTTAAATTGGGGCCAATGAATTTATTCTGTTCGTATTGGATCCGTGGGGTCCAAATCGTATTGGATCCGTGGAGTCCAAAAAACAGAGAATCACGTAAATTTTCAAAAATTTGTTTAAAAAAATGTTTCAAATTACAATTTTGTTTATTTATGAACTAAGAATAAAGAGGTATTTTGATGAAGATGGGGAAAGGAAAAAATAAAATAATAGGAAATGAATGAAAAATGATTCAAACGTGGGGAAAAAATCGAAATATTTCATTAAGTGAAAAACAATAATTTAAAATTATTTTCCCGATTATAACAATTGAAATTACCCTAATTTCGCGTGTATAAGGCCGAGTGTTTTGAGCCAAATTTAAATTCGCGCCAATGAGTTCATTCTGTTGTATTGGATCCAAGCGAGTGCAAATTTTGTGCCCGCCTTTGTCTCGGTTTCATAAAAGTGGGCACAAAATTTGGACTCGCTTGGATCCAATACAACAGAATGAACGCATCAGTGCCAATTTAAATTTGGTTCAAAGCCCGGCCTTATACACGCGAAATCAGAGGGGAGAGGGGAAAGAGAGGGAGAGAGAAACATAGGAAAGAGAGAGAAATAAGAAAAAGAGGGAGAGAGATGAGAGAAAGAAAAAGAAAGAGAAAGAAATGAAGAGAGAAAGAATAAAGAATGGTAAAATAATAGGCGAAAAACCAAAGGATTAAAATCCATCACAGCTTGGAAGAATGAAAGAATTTTAAAAAGAGCTTACAAAACCTGATCAACGACAGGGCTTGCATTGTTATTGTTTTGTTATTGTCCAATGTGAGGGTACCTATTGGGTTGTGAAATTGTAAAAAGTTTTCATTTATTAAATTCGTAATTTTGCATATTATTTTAAATCGTTTGTTCAATGTTTGTATCCCGCTCCAAAAGCAGGTTATAATAGTTTATTTAAAAATTTACATATTTTTTATAAAAAAAATTGACATTATTATCAAAAAAAAAATTGGCTAAAATCGATTCGATTTTCGACTATTTCTTTTTTTAAATTAAAAATTGAAAAATTCCTCCAGCCAAATCACAGAAAATTTCTTCAAAATCGATTTCGATCCTTTCGAACAATTGGAAAAATTTTAAAATTTTCGTCGCACAAAGAAAAAAAAAGAAGAGAAAGAGAGAGAAAAATGCTTTTTTATCCCCATATTCATATACATACAATATATATTGATCGTATGTTTTATTTTTTATTTGATTTGGTATTCGCGTTTAATGTTGATCATTTATAAAAGGCCGTTTGAATGAAATTCGAAAATGCGGTAAAAAAAAATTTTTCTCGCAAAAAAATTATTTTTTTATTAAAATTTGAATAAATTTTTTTCAACAAAAAAAAATTTGTTTTTGAAATTTACTATTTAAAATTGTAAATTTACTATTTAAAATTGTAAATTTACTATTTAAAATTGTCAACACAAAAATTTCGGGCTTAAAATGTCAAAAATGCAGTAAATTGTCTCAAAAAAACAATTTTTTCACAATTATTTCTTTGAAGTCGCATAAAATAGATCATAAAATACGGCATTTTATGGAACCGACATACTAAAACCATAAAAGAGGAACTAAATGCTAGAAAATTATGATAAGGCTAAAGTTTAGTCAAAAAAAAATTAATCCCAAAATGTCTGTTCTTGAAATGTGTCCGGAGCATTCATAAAAATTGCGCAATTCGTGTCAGGATTAATCGGAATGGTTTATAGTACATTATATAAATAAAATCGAATACATATGCATCAAAATTAGAAAAAATAGCGTTGAGAAATTTGAAAATTTACAGGTTTATAAAAAAAATTACAGGTTTATAAAAAAAATCAAACAAAGCGTTTGAGAGCTGAATTTAGAAATTGGAGGAAGGGGGAAGCTTAAATTGGAGTCGATTAAACAACCGGGTATAATATACAATTGTTGGTCATTTTCGGCCAACATAAATAATAATGCGTAAAAATATGAAAATATAAAAATGGAAAAAAGACTTTTTTTTTATAGAAGTGAATGGGTCGAGTGGGAAGTGTTGACTAGTTAGCGTGGAGCCCTCGAGTGTTGGATGAGCCATTGAAGGGTAAGCTCTAAAGTCGGGGAGAGCAAAATATACGAAAAATAATTTGTTTTAATTAATAAAAATGTAAAGTTAAGCATTTTGAGTTCTGAGAACTCGAAATCTATACTCAGTTCGTTCACGGACGATTCAAGCCCAAGCTCAATTGAACATTAGTTGGAAATCAATAGTTTAAACTCAATTGGATCATCAATCAGTGTCAAAAATCACTCACCGATATTCGTCTTCTCTTTGCAGGAAATCGAATAGCAGCAAATTTCCCGATTTTGAATTGCTGACAAATTCCTGAAAATTGAATTCGAAAAAATAAATCAATTCTAAAAGTAATTCCAATTTTAAATTTGACTATAAAATTAAGGTGACCAACAACCAACATTTTCTCGATAAGTTGGCGTTCGTCAAGTGCCACTGGTAGATCCTTTTTGTTGCCCAACACGAGGACCGGAATTGCCTCGAGTTGGGGCTTGTCGAGCAGTTGAATGAGCTCCTCGCGAGCCGCCACAAGCTTCTCCTCGTCGGCCGCGTCCACCATGAACACGATCGCGTTCACACCACGACAATAGCGTTCCCACATTGAACGAAAACGTGGTTGGCCGCCAACGTCCCAGAGCTATAAATGAGAAAAAAATTAAAAAATTTCGAAATTTATAAAATGATTTAATTGATTTAATCCCGTAAAAAATTACTAATAATGATGTGTACTTCATAAAATTCTATTTCGCATTTTCAAAACCTTACCTTTATGGTCACGTTGCCTTTTGTGATTTTCCGCATATTGAAGCCGACCGTCGGAATCATGTCCTCCGTGAATTGGCCGCTCTAAACAACAAAAATGAATTTTAAAAATCTAACTAAATAAAATGATAATACATTTAAAATAAAACCAATTCCACTTCACTTACGGCGATTACGTTGACAAATGTAGTTTTGCCGGAGCCCTGGAGACCAACAAGCGTAAGTTCCATTTCTTCCTTCCAAAACAGACTGCGAAACCAGTCCAGAATGCGATTGATCATGTTCAGCATTTTGGCAGATTTTCACTATAAAATTATAAAGAAAATAAATAAAATTGAAAAAAGTCAGAATTCAAGACAAAATGTTCGGGTAAGTGACGTCTCTGGATTTTGGCTATTATTAGAAATGAATCATATTGTAATATTATAAATTTTAGAGGACCAAAATTGAAAAAAGTCTACAAATAAAATAAGATAAAAATGAATAAATGAATATTATTCAAAAATCAAAGGGTGAAAACACCGCCTAAATACATATTCGAAAATGAGAAAAATGTTCACAAAAATAACATTATTTTATCATTTCACCTCAAAATGTATGAAGAATTTTGATTAATTAATGAAAATGTTGTCTATTCTCAACTATTTTTTCCCTTTTTTCTATCTATACTTTCCTTCTATTTTGATAAAAAAAATTTCGGCAGCTTTCGATTTTTGCCGACGGTTTTTCAATTCAAGCAAATCGTGTTGAAACAAATCCTTTGCGAATTTTCCACGATTGCGAGCTCCTCGAACACCGTTCAAATGGGCAACATTTCAATTTGATGAATTGAAATACATAATTTAATTTTTAAATTTTCATTTTTTTTTATCGATGTTAAAGGACGCATGCTCCCTTCAATATGCATTTTCTAACAACATTTTTTGACGGCAAAATGGCGGAAATTTAAAAATATTTATGAAAAATTTTTTTTGCTATTTTTCCTGTTTTTTATATTTTATATGATTTAGTCCAGCATATTTGGAAAAACTCGATCAAGCACATTGTTGATGACACCATTAAGGTTTTCGAAGAGTTTCGCAACATAGACTTGAACGAAGAACCAAATGATGATGAAAAAATAAAAAACAGGAAAAATAGCAAAAAAAATTTTTCATAAATATTTTTAAATTTCCGCCATTTTGGCGTCAAAAAATGTTGTCAGAAAATGCATATTGAAGGGAGCATGCGTCCTTTAAGTGTGGCCAATGTCGTGCATTTCACGCCAATACCCCCATTTAATGCCCCCTGATTATTTTTCTATCATCTTCTAGAAGACCTATTTGATCCAAATTTCATCCATTACCCAAGTTTAGCCGTTAAATCATTGTTATTTATTCGGCTTTCAGGAATGCGGACGAATAATTTTCTCAAAAATAATCAACTCGATTTCAACGAGATCGGAGTTGACATTGAAATATTACAGCGGGATTGCATTTTTCCTTCGTGGAAAACTCAGGCCATGCCGTTGTTAGTGAAGGCTCATGCATTCTCCCAAAAACCGGTTAGTTTAATTTGTAATATTTCTAAAGAGAATGTAAAAAAACATATCACTAATAATGATTTTTTGCTATGTTTTCAGCCGTTTCGAATGCGTTTGCAAGACACCAGCGATTCGCTCAACGTGGAGAAGCTATTCCGCGAACGTGAATGCAATAGTAGTCACATGAACGACGCGCTGGTAAAGCCAATTTTTATCCGCGCTGTATTGAATCGATTGCGTTTGAATCCCGAAATCGTCTCGCCGAGTGTTGTTCGACGTGTTATCACCAAGTTCTGTCTGGTGGGTTTCTATTTTGTTGCACAAAAGCCTTTTCAATACGTTGTACGTTCAAATAGAATGGGTCCTACGCGTCGTGTCGCGTCGAGGCTTACGATTATCTCGCGGAAATCGTTGAGCGCGTGCCGCCAATCAGCATTGATGCCCGCCAATTCTGGATGGACGTGGTGGTCAGCAGCGAAAAAAAGATGGGCTTCAATCGCGCTTTGGCGGCGTTTGGTTGCGCGTGTATGGAGCTTTTTTGCTGGTGAGATTACTTGGACATATTTGCTATTCACATTTGACATGAAAATTCTCATTCAAAGTTTAGGGTGCCTTGGATTGCAAAAAGTCGAAACTAAAAACACTAAAAACTTAAGCTTTTCATTTTTGAACCATCTTAATTAAACATTAGTGAAGCCATCTCAATTTATTTTTAGCTCCAAACCTATCGGCGACGGCAACAATAAGCCGGTGAGTCCGCTGGCCTATCGCGAATTCCTACTGAATTTTTTGGAGTTGGATTACGCGGCGCTTCACGCACTCGGCCGTTCGCCCACTCTCATTATCGGAAAATCGGACGCCAAACTCGAGCACATGAAAAGATCGCGCATCAAAATTGACGATGTGCCCGACCTCAAGGATGTGCCGCTGGCAATGCTGCTCATTGTGAGCTGCAACGAAAAGGGCAATTATTATTGGTTGAGGAAGGATGATGAGCTCTTCAACGACATGGTCGACGAATTTATTGGAACAGAGGTGAAATTTTATTCTCATTTTCAATTTAATCGATTGAATTCAATTTTTTTTTTGATAGGATCCACGCGCCCGACGACTTTACGCCCGTCTCATTGGCCTCTTGCTCGATGTGATCACTTTTATTTTTTATCCGAATTTCTACGAAATCGTCGATGGTACGGCATGTGAGGATTCGCTTCCAATGATTCCGATGACCTTAAAAAGCCTTGTCGAAGTTATTCGCAATCGGCTGGATTCAGGTATTTGAATATTGAGATTTTATGATCGTCTCTGAAATCGTTTCTAACGTATTACGCATCTCATCTCATGTGGTATTTTTTCAGCGCACTCTCTCGACGAATTCCAACAGTTAATTGCCGCTCACACGCCATTCGTCTACGCCGCCATGACACGACGTGATGTGAAAAAGAAAAAAAAGAATTGAGGCGAGAACCTCGGTCACGGACCCCCTCCCCCCCCCCCCCCCCCCACTTTTACACACTATTTTCGCCGCGATGCGAAAATTTCTAATAAATTATTTTTTATTCGATTCAAAAGAAAGGGGGGAAACACAAAAATAAACTCAAAAAATAAATGCTGGGCAGTCTCGAAAAAAAAATGAAAAAACAATTTAGAGCGGGGTTGCCAGATGTCCTTTTTAAAAAGATTTGTTCTTTTTTTGAGGGGGTCTGTTCTTTTCCATTTTTTGTTCCTTTTTTCCATAAAGAATGGCTCTCTTAGACACAGGATCGGAAGTTCCGAGAAGTATTAATTGTTGAGAGAATAAAGAATCTGACCCGAAAAATTAACGAAATAGACCAATTCAGATACAGTCGACGCCCCCATTAACATAACGCCAAGGGACTGCGCGTTAACTATGTTAATGGGAGCGTTATGTTAAGGGGGCTAATGGGTGAAAACCAACCAAGCTGCCAAAACGATTATGTTAATGGGAGGTTTATGTTAATGGGAATTTATGTTAATGGGGGCGTCGACTGTATTTTTAGAAAAATCTTTTTTATTATTGGAAATTATCAATAAAATATTTTTTTCGTGCCCAGCCTTCTTTTTTATTTGATTTTCATCTGGCAACCCTGATTTAGAGAAAAATTTTTGCAAAAATATATAAAAAAGTTGTTTGGATTTTGAAAATAAAAATGATGAGATAAAAAATTGGCTGTGGATTCGCTTTTCCCGCGGAATTTTGCGGGAAAGACGATTGAGATTAGGCGGAAAAAGGGGAAGCGTATTATATGTATTATGTCTGCTTAATTTAAGTTAATTTAGGTATTAATATTTGGCGTCAAAAATGTTTTAATTGGCATATATTTTAAAAGGTGGAGAAAAATTGAAAAAAAATTGCGAATTCCGAAGAAGAGAGCGAAAAATCGACCCGCGAACATGGAAAAAGGTCATTCGGAGTGGAGTAAAAGGCCAATAAATTGGATTATAAACATTGGTTTATAAAAATTGATTTTGTTTCCAATTCGACGAGGCACATAAACCCTCGTTTTCAAATCCCTTTCCCTTAAATCATTGTGCGCGCCGTGTTGGCGCGCTTTGACGGCGAACCCGCGGTGTGGCGCCACGGTCCCACAACCGACGAGACACTCGACACGGGCGAATTATTATCGTTGGTGGTGGTACGGAAGGTCGCCACGGAGCCCATGGATCGGTCGGCCTCCGAGTCGGTGGCCGGCGAGCGGCTCCTAAGCGAATGGCCGGCGTAATATCCGGCCACGGCGCTCGACAAATATTTGGAGGTTCCGTTAAAGTTGGTCTCCTTGATTCGATGCGTCGAATCGCCGGCGTAGCGTTGATCCGATTTGTCGCAGTGTCGTGTGGACGTAGAGGAGGCCAACGAAAGCGGTTGCGGTGAGCGCAGCGCCGCGTCGAGTTCCGCGCAAAAATCCACCGAGTCGCGTCGGTCGAATACGCTAACCGTCGAGGCCTGATCGCCGGTGAGATTTACAAGATTGACGAGAGATCTGAGGATTGCGAAAATTATGAAATAAACATATGTATATATAGAGAGAGAGAGAATAGGGACAATCGCACCGCTCCAAACCTGTTATTTGCCGTCGAGTTTTTCGCGGTTGTGAACGCGCCGTTTTGTCGGGCGCCCGCGGATGGATGATCCTGTTGAAAGGTGTTGATTTGAAAGCAGGACCTATCGCTTCCATTTTTCTCCTCTTCGATGGCCAAATAGGGCGCCGATGACTCGGGTGATGGGCGCTGATCCCGACCGCGTTTGGATTTCGCCGCATTTTGGACGTCGAAATTCGTCGTGAATTCTCTCTTCTCGCGTTCCTCACGAACGTAGAGCTCGCGTTCGTATACTGCAAAAAGATAGGATCAATGAATCAAAAGGGCTATACATACAAGAGAAAACGATTAAATTCACCATTTCGGCCGATTTCGTGCGGCTTTTCGCCGCCGCCGGCGATTTGTCGCGCGCTCTGTTTTTGTCGAAGTTCGTCGCAAAACGCGCGCCGTTGTTGAGCGTTCTCCGCCGCTGCTCGCGAGCGCGCCGCCGGCGGCACGCCGCTCGTTATTGAAGCCGTAAACGTGGTCGAAGCGTCGATTTCGCCAGCGGCCGTACCGCACACACTAACCGGCTTCAAATATTCGTCGCGTTCCGTATTTTCGCCGCGCTGCGGCACGCGATCGTACGTATTCAGCGTCGTTGTCGTTGCCGCGTCGTCCAGACCGGTGGCCGACGTCTGCTTGGCTTCATGTGAATGTCGCTTTTGGCTGACAATTACTTTACGTTACTATGGTCAAATGCAAATGGGCTATTCTTTTAGGCTTTTGGACATAATCTCAAGGTCTTAATATCCCTAATACCTCACGTCAATCGACTTAAGCCATCCACCGGCGGGTTCGAATGTGCCCGATTTTGATGCGTCTTGTTCGAACGGTAGCGAGTGCTCGTCAACGCATTCATAAATGAGTTCCGTATTGTCGGTACGTCTAGATTGAGGCCGGCGATGATTGTCCTCGGAACGCCTTTCAGGCATCGGCGGTAGAGGCGGCAAAGCGATGGTGTTACGCGTGGGAATGAACTAAAAATGCAATTATTTTAAAATCAACACTTAAATAATTTAAATAGATACCTCTCTGGTCGTGCTGATTGGAAGAGCGCCAATGGAGCCCGCATTCGATAGGTTCCAGGCCAGTGACTGCCGTGAGTCGCCCAACACTTGTGTATGTCGCTCAGCAACATCAGGCAGCGAATTCGCCCTTTTGAAGTCGGAAACACTCTAAAAAATAAAACTTTTTTTTTTGTATATTGAGCTAAAAAGCAACGTATCAATGATTTTTAAGAGATAGAAAAGCCCCTTATTTATTAATTATTAACAAGCATACGGTGTTTAAAGTGAGGTCGCGCATTGCATCGCGCTCCCACTGACGAAGCGCACCCGACTCGACACGATAAATGGCGGAGCGCGAGCGTCGAAAGCGAGAAGCGCCATCCGCGTCGCTGTCGTAGGCACTTGCCGCCAACGTGGTCGTTGTTGCGCTGTCGAAATGACGTGGAGCGTTTTTCACAAAAACGCCACCGCCGGCGCCATTTGTCGTCGAGCTCATGCGCAATAATTGCGCGCCATCTTCATCGACCTAAATGTAAAAATTCGAGTTTTGAATAAATGAAAAATTATGCAAGAAATCCGATTGCACCTCGATTTTGACGAGTCGAGTCTTTTCCGTGGAAAGCACCGCAGTAGTTGCACTGCAGCCGAGAATCGAGCCGACAATCAGGATCACATTGCCGATTAGAGACGAATAGAAAGACCAGCCAAAGTATTGCTTAATTTTTTTTTTCAATTTTTAAAAATTTAATAAAAATTTAAATTAGCGGAAAATTTTTGACGTTAATTTCAAAATTTATTTTTGACTAATATGGTATTTCAACGGATCAGTACAAAAATTATGCCATTCGATTCCCCATGGTCCAAAACGGTGGGGACTGAAAAAATTAGCCGTCGCTCATATCTGGTTATGGCGCTCCAAAGTCCCGAAAAGTAAAATTTTCGCAATTTTTTTCAGAAAAAAGTTTTTATTTTTTTGTCAAAGGAAATTTGTCATGACACGATTTCCTTGAATACTGTAAATGTCTGACTTCTCTGGCCAATTCGCGAAACCCATCGCCGCTTTTTCGCGAACCCAATTCCGGTTATATAAGCGAAAAAATAAATCCACTCATTCAATTCGTCCATGATGATACATATTATTTTCATCCCACCTCATTCGGATAATGACTCTGGCAAGCTGAAGTTAAACCTCTCGCCAACGCGATTGGTCCCGTGTTTGTGGTTTACGTGGGCCCTTCCGGTGTAGTTCCGGTTGGCTCTTCGGAGTGGGCTCCCTCTAGCGGGGGGCTCGGTACGTCCCACAGCACCAGAGTCGTTTCCGGATGAGAAGGATGTGATGGTTTCATCACGCTTGACTTCTTCATTCCCCGCCACTCGTCGCATTCACGTTATGCGTGCACTGTTGGCTTGCCTGGCCGATCCAGCTCGCATAAAGGTTCATTGCCCCAGTTGTTGAGTCGCATTGGATCTCGGGCGCAATGATCCCGGCCGCACTAACTTTTTGCCATTTTTTTCAAAGTTTGGAATTAGATTTTTGCATCTATGATTTCGAAAATTATTAATTCGGCGTGGACGGCCCGATTTTTTGAAGTTCCATAATTTGGGGCCCAGATACGAGCGACGGCTAATTTTTTCTGCCGTTTTGGATCATGGGGAATCGAATGACATAATTTTTGTACTGATTCGCTGAAATACCATATTCGTATTTTTTATTAGAAAAATAAAATTTAAAAATATTTCGTGCTCCAAGCTGAGATTATTAATTATCTGTAATTACTGGAAATGTTATACTTCATAAATCCCGTCCTCCTCGCGGATTATATTATTGTCCTGATAACTGGCGAACATATAGAAAACCACGTTTCCGATTGTGCACGAAATAGCTGGAAATTGAATTTTTTAAAAGGTTATAAATGGTCCATGAAATGCTAAATTACCCGAAAGAGTGACGAGTACGGCTGCCACACAAACCAATAGTCGATGGCAAAATCCGCAAAAAAGCATCACCATACCGATGAGCGAGGCGACCAGCGCGAACGCGTGTGCTGTGAACGCGGCGATTTTCCAGCCTGAAATTCGTTGGGACTCAAGTTTTGTATAGAATTCCAATACAAACCCTTCGAAAGTGATTTAACCAAGCACCTCTAAGCCAATTCTTCGTCCTCGAACTCACCAATAAACAAATGTTGATAGGCGTCTCCCTGGAGGCGGTTCTCGTCGTAGCCGTGTTCGTACCAGTCCTCATCGTCCAGCCAATAATCGAACTTGTAAACGCATTGCAATTTCGGCAGCCAAAACTGATCGAATGGACTTTGAAGATGATTGAGTCTGAAATTGGCAGGAGCTTCATTTTATAACTTATGAGTCAAAAGTTATGACAAAGGAATAGCCAAAAAATAAAGACCTATAAAGGCTTTCGTAGTACTCGCGCGGTCTACCATACTCGTTGGAATAGTCTCGCTTACAGTCCAGCCACAGACCGTGATGGTGCTCGGTTCTACCGTCCTAGAAGATCATCATATATTCCACTATATATCCTAGCTTTTTCTGAATACGATTGAATTATAAAATATATTCTTTACTTCCAAATAAACGTATTGCCAACTCGGCGTTAAAACGCCCAACAAATGCATCGTAAACGCCAATACGAGCACGGTGAGAAAGGCGGAGGTCCACGCGACGCGACGTGTACACCCGGAGCCGCCACCCCCCGACGAGGCGCTCATGGTACCGTAGTTTCCGATAACAATTTACCGTAATAATATGAATGTCGTAGTAATGGTATTACATTCGTTTTTGTGTCTGAGATTGAGATTTAAGTATGAAACTTAAGTTTTAACTTAACTTAATTTTGAAATCTTTCAAAATAATGTTTAAATTTGGCGAACATATCAAATGAATAGGAAAAAGACTATTAACAGTTTTCTTCCTCTTTCAAACATTCAAAACAATTGAAAACTTGTAAAGTGTAAAGAAAACTTTTAATTATTATTTCTCCGCGTGCAGAGAAAACATTGGCGAAAAAGTTGAAACTTTTCTTTGCAAAATTTCAATCGGAAAAAGAAAATTTTCGTGCCGCCTAAAAAAAAGAGAAAAAAAGAAATTGGTTTGGAATGGAAGCGTACTTTGTCTGCCTGGAACGCACAACCAATACGCCATTGAAAGAAATTTGAATGAGAGAAAATTGGGCTAGAGAAAGAGAGAAATTGGGGGAAATTTAGAGAGAAATATAAGGCAAATGTGAGAGGTTATTAAAGAAAAAAAAATAATTAGCGAGATTTTGTCGAAAAAAATCGATTTTTACGCAAATTTTCTAATTTTTCCTTTTAATTTTTCCCATTTTTCACTCTATTTTTATTTATTTATTAGCAAATAAATTCAATTTTTCGTAGAGAAAATGAAAATTTCGCCTCCGAAAATTTCTTTTTTTTTTAAAAAGAATTTCTCTATAAGAATTTCTCCAAACATTTTTCTTTTGATAATTGAACATGACTCATACTTAAGATTAGTAGCTGGACGAATAGGATTCTCTCACTAAATTTCCTAATTGAAAAAAGCGGGAAATTCATATTCATTCAAATTTTCTTCCAAAAATTTAATTCAATCTGAAAAAAATGATTCAAAAAAATCAAAATGAAATTAAACAAACAAATAAAGTTGAAAAAAAAATTGAGAAAACAGATTAACGATTTAATATAAAAACGTTTAAAAATATAAAATCAAAACGCCAAGGTCAACCCGAATCGCCAGAAAAAATTATAAACGTTTTGCTACTCAAATTATTCGGTTCAATTTCAAAAAAAAATTTTCATTTTCTCAACACACAAATAGAAATGGAAATCATTTTTTTTCTCCGTTTCACCGAAGTTATTATCATATGAAATTACGACGTTTTCGTACACACGAATTCATATTTGCACAATTATTGGCAAAAGTGTTCATTCTGTTTTTCATGGATTTATAAACTCAGAAAAAGGAATTGCCATTTAAGAAACTTGGACAGATATATTTTGAGTATGATTCCAAAGCTCTACCCAAATACAGAACAGAATAAAGGCGAACGCCAATTTGCGCGCAAATTTGAATCGCAAAACATTCATTCTCGACAATGTGTTATATAACCGTATTCAACGGAAACTTGCACTAAATACACATTTAACTTATACACTAACTCTTGAGCTTAAGTTTTTTTTTTCATTTTCATTTAGTTTTATCTTATTTATAGCTTCGTCAAGCTTAAGATTAAGACTTAAAAAAGTGTTTTTAAACTTTTTAAAGTTCTCAAAACGTCTTTAAGCCTAAGATGTTTTTAACTCTCAATCTTAAGTTAAGATTGACACTTAAGCTTTTTTAAGCTCTTAAAATAAATATACCAAACAAAATAATTTATTTATTAAAAGTTTTAAGGCCCAAAAAATTTTTTTGGCATTTTTCGATTTTCTTGACTTTTTTCACATTTAAAAAATGCAAAAAAATTATTTTTACGACTTATTCGGCGAATTTTCAAAAAATTTTTTCTTTCCGCGCAGTTAAATTTTATGGGATTTTGTGAAAATATGGAAAAAATTTACGAAGAAATATTATAGGAAAAAGAGAGTTAAATTTGGTTAGAGAAAAAGAGTAATTTGCAAAATGCAGGCAAAATATAACGCGAATATGAGAGATTGAAAAGTGATTAGAGAAAGAATTGTCTAATTTCGCGTGTATAAGGGCGTTTTGAGTCAAATTTAAATTGGCGCCAATGAGTTCATTTTGTGTTATATCGGATCCTTTGGAATCCAAATTTTGTGCCCACTTTTATGATACAGAAACGAAGACGGGCACAAAATTTGGACCCCAACGAATCCGATACAATACGGATCACTAGCGTCGATTAAAATTTGACTCAAAACACCTGCGGCTTATCCACTAAATTAGAGTATTTTAATTTTTAAAAATAATTAATTTTAATAAAATTAAATAAAAAATTTAATTTAAAATTAAAAAAAATAATAAAAAAAATTTTCTTTAAAATTGTCGAAAAATCCGACTAAAAAAGTTTCAAATTTGCGCCAAAATATTTAAAATTTTTTTATTTCAAAAAATAATTTTTTTATAAATTAATAAAAATTTTGTTAAAAAAATTGAAAAATTGGTGGGAAAAAGAATTACGATAAAAATTTCGATATCATTCTTTCTCTCTACGTTTTTACCGTATTCGATTAAGCTAGAGCTTGAATATTTTATAAGGGGGCGGAGCATGAGTAAAAGAGGCTACAGTAGCAAATTTAGGCACATATTTGGTGGTAATTAAAAAAATAATAATTACCCTAATTTCGCGTGTATAAGGCCGAGTATTTTGAGCCAAATTTAAATTTGCGCCAATAAGTTCGTTCTATTCGTATCGGATCCGTTGGAGTTCAAATTTTGTGTCCCGCCTTCGTTTCAGTTTCATAAAAGTGGGCACAAAATTTGGACTCGTTTGCATTCAATACAACGGAATGAATTCATTGGCGCCAATTTAAATTTGGCTCAAAATTAGGATAAATGATTGGTTGAGAGAAATTTATTACAATTTTTTTTAAAAATTAATTAAATTTAAATTTAAATTAAAAATGGCATAGATATGGTAAAATTTTTTTAGATACGATAGGGTTTATAAAAGATGGGAAAAAATAATTCGAACAAATAGCAAAAACAATAGCAAAATGTTGTACGAAAATTATGTGTCCTATACATTGGAAAAAATAATGAAAAAAAGTGAAAAGGATACGGTAATTTGCACACTGGTATACTGTGAAACAATGCTGTGAAATTTGGCTTCTTATTGGCCCCACCGATTTCCTAAATGAGTTCAAGTTAATGTTAAGAGTCGTAAATGCCTCGTAATGACTTCCAAATGACTTTCAAATTTTAAAGGAGGAGTCGTTTAGACAATTTATCTTCAAAATGACTCGGAGTCAGGTCAGGGTCAGGTCACAGCACTGCCATGAAAACCAATGATTGGTGGATTCGAATTTGCTCGCGACAACGAGCCAAATACCAAATGTATTCGATTTTTTGGCTCGCGGCTCATAAGACATAAGCGAATTTTTTAAAGAATTTTTTTTAAGTTAAATTTGACTGAATTTTGCTTAATTTAACTCAAAATTAAAGCATCAGGCTCATTTTGGCTTGCTTAGCAGTGATGGTTAAGTGACTCAGCGATGATCGCGATCCAACCAGCCAAATGCCAAAAAAATCCGATTTCTCGCGAGCCATGAGCCATTTTCCTGAAAAATTTGGCTCAATTTTATCGAATTTGGCACAATTGGCTCATTTTGGCTCACTCACAAGCAGCTAGCCACTATTGAGCCACTTACACATCACTGCTCGCTAGCCGCGAGTCACTATTGAGCCAGTTATCTATCACTAGTGAAAACTCACGTCAAAAATAAAAAAAAAGGCTCAACGCAACCTGAGATCCTAAATGGTCGCTCTCTTTCTTTCTCTCTATACGCAAGTCTCGGACTTGCGGCGAATACGCGACGGTAGGCCGAGTTCCGTGGAATGATGATAGGAGCGCGCCTGTGTGGCCAACTCCGGCATACTGTCCGCGACAGCGCGCTCAAATTGCGCGTCCGCCTTGGAGGTCATCGGCGGCGCCTGCGCGCTGCCGTAATACGGCGAGGCGCGCGCCTTTTGCGTGAACATCGGCGGCTCAAATTCCATGGACCTGAAAATTTATACGATATATTTGAGCACACGGTAGAAATCATTCTCATTTTTCAATTAATTTTTGCTGAGATAAAATTTTTTTTTCCAAATTTTTATTTCAATTCAAATAAATTCCATTTAAATTATTTACAATCCAATTATTATTAGAATATGATAACAAAAGTAGAATTTTAAGCTCTTTGCGTACAGTGTAAAAAAATGAATGAGATTATCATATTGATATGAAATTATCAGTACAATGAGAGATATTCAAAAAATTGATTAAAAATTAAATTGAAGTACTCATATGATAGAAATATGAAAAGCTCTGCAGCCCATGAGATTCAAATTGAAAAACAGTTACATATACAGTAAGTACGCGGTAAAACAAAAGACCCGAAGTATCGTATTTATACTGAATTGGGAAATTCAGAAAAACTTTAAAATTAGGTTCAAAGACTTTCTTAAGTTTTCGAGGCGGGAAAATTCGATGTCAAGCGGAAGTCTCGGCACGATAATGGCGCTGGCGCTCCACAAGCTCCGACTCCTCGTGAACGAGTGTCGCGCCTCCGGGAGAGGCGCGCGGCGTCGCGCTCGATAACGTGGCGCCGCGTCGCGCGGTCGCCGCCGACACGCTAGGCGACGCAAAGCCGGCGCGTCGCGTCGGCTCACGCTCATAACAGCTCATCGAAGCGCTATCGTAGCTCATTAACGATGTGCGCGGCGCCGTGTCAAATACGGTAACGTTGGAGGCTGCACGACTCGGCGGCTCGGCATTATAGTTACTGTAGGAGGATCCCATCCCTGCCGAGCCAATATCGTAGCCCATTTGATTGTTGTTGTGTGGCGCCTGAATAGCCAACAGCGGAGTAAAACTCGGCACATTACCAAAACCGACCGTATCGTTATCGTATCCGCCCTGGTTGCTACCGTAATAATCGCCCTCAATTTCGTCGATTTGTTTCAGTTGGCGCCTGAAAATTTCGCATCAAAATTTATACGACTTTCTATAAGTTCCGTTTTTTTTTAGGGGAAGGGGGAGGGAAAGAAAAAAAAATTACAGTAAATGATTATCGTTTTTAAAATACGATTTTTTTATTTTCTTTTGACTGTAAGCAAACATTCTGCCAAAACTTAAAACAGAACCGCAAAAAAGCCGCTAAAATTTCGAATGCGAAATTTTCTCATTAAAATACTATAAATCACCCGGCTACGGTAAATTACTATATAAATTAAAAATTATAAGTCACAACAATTAACAAATTACCGTTTCTAAACAACATCGAACGATTTAAATACAATTTCATAAGATAATTGAGGCAAATTACGATCCAAATTTTGTGCCCACTTTTGAAACGAAGACGGGCACAAAATTTAGACCCTAACGGACCCCAACGATACAATAGAATGAACACATTGGCGCCAATTTAAATTTCGCTTAAAACACCCGCGGCGTATACACGCAAAATTAGGGTAATTCATCCGGGTTACAATAAAAAATAAAATTAATTAATACATAAAATTTCCAAAATACAATATAAAAAGCAAATTCAAGCAAGAAAAAAAAATTATGGTAAACAAGTCGCGTTAACATACAATACGATATAGAGCAAACAAGCAACGGTATGCGCGATATTACCGTAGCAATTTTTTTTCAAAAAAAAAAAAAAATTTCGAAAATTTTCTACTCTACCTGCCAACGTTAGTCATATTCGTCTTGGAGGTGGTCTGTATACTGTAGCGATCAAGTGCGCCTCCTTTTACCGTAAACGCAAAGTAGGTTGAGACGGCGGCGGCGCCCAACGCGATAAAATGCACTGCGCACGCGGCCATTTGAAGAAAGAACGCGAGTCCGACGCGTTGCTAAAAAATTGCAAGATATTTGTGTAGAAAAATTTTGTATGTGTATAAGACCGAGTGTTTTGAGTTAAATTTAAATTGGCGCCAGTAAGTTTATTTTGTTGTACCGGGTCCGCTGGAGTCCAAATTTTGTGCCCGCTCTTCGTTTCAATTTCATAAAAGTGGGCACAAAATTTGCACTCGCTTGAATCCACCAATTTAAATCTGGAAAATATCAAGATATAATGTATGAGATTATTATTATTATTATAACTTTGAAAATATCATTAAAAAATCAAATAGTCGACGAAATATCATTAGAGTATCTAGCCTGTTTGGTCATTCCACGAAACCCATCGGCGCTTTTGCAAGCAATAAATATCATTGAGTACTCTCGTTATTTGGCCATAGCTTTATAATTTTAATTGTAACACATAGTGAACTCATTGGCTCAAATTTAAATATGGCTCAAAACATCAGGCCCTATAGGCACGAAATTAGGGTGCAAAAAATGCGACTAAAATAGAGGGACAAAATCTTTAAAATCGTACCTCATATGTGGCGACAATTCCCTTAATGAAGCGATTATCGGCACGATGAGAGAAGAAAAAGAAAATTCCAACGGCCACATTCGAAAGAAATGCTGGAAAAAAATGGCATATAATAATGAATGTATGCTGTCAACAAAAACTTCAAAAAAGTTCATATTATTATAATTAGTGATGAATAAGTGGCTCAATAGTGGTTCGAGGCTCGTGATTTGGCCAAAATGAGCCAAATAGCTCAATTTTGAGTGAATTTCGACAAAATTGAGCCAAATTTTTCTGGGCTAAAAAGTATAAAAAAAATGAAACAAAAATTCTGCCGAAAAATTTGAAATTTATTTCAAATAAAATCAATAAGATCGTTGCACGATAAAAATCGATTTGAACAATTTGACCAATGGCCACTAATATCGAGTGGATTAATGATTACGTTTTTTTATAATTTGGTTAAAAAAATTATATCAAAAACAAATCCCGGCGCCAATTTGGGCCATCCTTTATTATTGCGTGCCTAAATGGATGATGGGCTAAAATTTGGCTCAAATTTTGAGCCAAATTCGACAAAATTGAGCCAAATTTTTGCAAGAAAATGGCTCATGGCTCGCGAGAAAACTAAAATCAGATTTTTTTTGGCTCGTTCGGTCGCGAGACACTCACCCATCACTGCTTATAATACTTACATGTAAGCAGTGTAGTGATGGTGAATACAATGGATAGCGAGGCATAACAGCATCCGCAAGCCGCTAGGCACACCGAAAGCATTGACGTTAGGAGCGCCAATGTCAACAGGATCATTGTGGCGGTGTGCCATCCGTAAAATTTATGCCGGTTGACCTCGCCGACTGGCGAGTTGTCGTCCTCGATGTCGAACGTTCCCGAATATTTATCGTAATCGAATTTATAGACGCAATGCAACGGTTCCGTTATTGTAGCGTACCTGAAAAAAATATCGTGTATATAGGATTAGTAAAAGCTCGTTAGTGACGAACAAAAATACCGTCTCAAAATGGCGTGCGTGTCGCGCACGTGCCGAGTGCAGTCCAGCCAGAGGCCGTGCTCGTGCACGCTGTTGTACTCCTGCAAATTCACCACCTGCCAGGAGGGCGTCAAAATCGCCGCAATCGATAGGCACATGCCGATTACGATCAATCCAATCGCGCACGCTACCGTACTTTTGCGCATTACCTCCGACATATCTTTTTACAGTAAAAAAACGGATTTGAAAACTAGTGCTACAGTATTATCGTGACAATTCTAACTGGCTGAAAAAATCAATTTACTGGCGATTAATCAATAAATCAATAAATTGATAACATTTAATGCATAAAATGAATTCAAATTTGCGCAATTATTAGCAAATGTGTTCATTCTGTTCTTTATAAATTTATAAACTCAAAAAAGGAATTGCAGTACAAGAAACTTAGACAGATATATTTTGAGTATGGTTCCAAAGCTCTACCCAATTAAAGAACAGAATGAAGGCGAAAGTCTATTTGCGCGCAAATTTGAATCGCAAAACATTTACTCTCGGCAATGCGTCAAAAAATGAAAAAATAATTCGAAAAATTGCGAAATTAAAAAAAAGTAAAAAAAAATTTTAAATTTAAATTTAAAATTGATTTTAAAAAGATATTATTTTCTGTCAAATCCCTTTTAAGTGCACTGTTTTTGATGAAAAATTAATGGAAAAAATGGAGAAAATATTTTAAAAAATAAAAAAAATTTTCAATCAAAACAAAGTCGAGACTTCAAAAATTGTCCAGAAATAATATAAGAAAAAGTTTGTGTCCGAATTTCACCCTGTGGCGAACTCTTGCGGGTTGGCTCTAATTTTTTTACTTTTTAGCCAAATTCTTTTTGCATTCGATTCTCAAGGTTTTACCATTTTTGTTTGACACCAAACTTGTTTCGAATTACGAATTTACTAAACATTTAAACTTTTTCGTCACTTTTTCAAAAGGTCAAAAATGTGTAAAATTGAAAATTCAAGAAAAAAAAAAACTTTCCTCAACACTAATCCCATCAATTCTTAAAAAAATTCTTTCTTCATAGCCATTTTCGAATGTTTTTTTTTCTTCGTTGAGTCATCCTTGTCATGAATCAGAAAGCGAGGAACAACGATGACTCATTCATTCACTCATTCATTTCATTTATCATTTGAGATCGACTCGAAAAAAGTAAATATTTACAATGTTTTTTTGGAAATGAAAAGTGGATTTTGTCTTTTTCCTATTTCTCTCTAATTTCTTTCTTTTTTCTTTTTTTTTATTATATTGTAAAGGTACAGAGTTTTAAGCTATAATAGTATTGATGCCCGTGCAGCTTTGTGTGGTTCAGCCGATAAATCGGCTTCACTCTTGCAAGTTCAATCCACTCCTCGCGAATTCTCTTTTTTTCATACTCACGATCTTTTCTCTTTATTTCGTTTTCTATTTTTCTTTTTTCTCTCTACTTCGTTTTCTATCTTTCTTTTCTGTCTAGCCCTTTTTTTCATTCTATCTTCTCAATTTTCCCTCATTATATTTTTATATTTGTCCCGCGCAAAAAAGTAAAAAAAAACACAAAAAAATTTAAAAAATACATGCAAAAAAATCCATCAAAAAACTCATAAAAATTCGTAATTTGTAAAAAAAAAATTTTCTTACAAATTTTTCAGGTGCGCTTTGTAAATATAAGAAAAAAATAATATAAAAAATATCAAATTACCCTAATTTCGTGTGTATAAGGCCGGGCGTTTTGAGCCAAATTCAAATTGACGCCAATTCAAATTCAAGTCAATTCAAAACATCCGGCCTTAGAATATATGTATAAGATAGATTTCGTTAAGATTTAACGGAAAATTTTCCCCAAATTTTTACTTATTTTTCTAGGCATAACTTTTTTTATTGAGAAAATATTTTGAAATGTTTGAAATATGAGTCTTTTTCGATGAGAGGGGAAGGGGAGCGGAAAGAAATTATCGATGAAAATGATTCAAAAAATGATGCAAGGAATGATTTTAGAAATGATTTCAATTCAACGAATTCATAAACGGTGAAAGAGATTTATTTCTCTCCAAGAAAGAAAGAGAAAAGGAACAAATTGATTAAGAAAAGTTTTCTTCATCTATAAAATTTAAAATCGAATCGATTTGAAACAATTTTGTGGAAACATTTTTCATTTTACTTCAAAATTTACATAACTAATTTTTCTATTTTTTATTTTCTTTACTATTTTTTCTCTATTTCTCTCCTTCTTTTTCATTTTTTTCTCTTTTCTTTCTCTATCTCTCTAATTCCTCCTTCAAGGTCACCTAGCGGGGCGATGACGGTGAAAAAGTAAGCGTCGGGTATATATTACCACTATTTCCAGCTTCCTCTTCACTCCCCCCCCCCCCCCCCCCCCTCCCCCCTCCCCCCTCCATATTCAATAATTTCAATCATTTTTCTACTGCAAAAATTTTTATACATACAAAATACAACACAAAAACACTTTTTTCATTTTAATTTGCAAAATACATACGCAAAACGGGAACGAAAAATTTTTTTTTTAACAAATTCATTTAATTTATTCAAATACAAATATGCAAATACGTAATTTCTGAATTTAAGAAATGTCGGATCTTCGGCCAAATGACTCAAAAGCAGTGATGGGTATGTGGCTAGCAAGCCAAACGAACCAAAAAAATCCGATTTTTGGCTCATTTTGGCCATTTTCTCAAAAAATTTGACTCAATTTTCTCGAATTTGACTCAAAATTGGGCCATTTGGCGCATTTTGGCTCGCGAACCAAACCCCGCGAGCCACTATTAAGCCAGTTATCCATCACTGCTCAAAAGGAACGGACCAAAACCCTTCATTGACTTTTCATTGACATATAGGCTCAAAAAGCGCAAGAACCCAAAGTAAACATTCCTTAAATTGGCGGCAATTTTTCATTTTTCGCTAATTTTCAATTTTTGGATTTTTTCTGACACTTTTTTCCTTTTGGATTAAATTGAGAATTTGATGAAAATCTTGAAAAATTCCAAAATTTCATTAAAATATTTCTCCCCCAAATTTCCAAATCAAATTTTTTTATCTTGAATTGAATTAAAAGTTAAAAAGTTGAATTGAATTGAATGAGAAAATCGATAGAAATCTGAAAAAAAGTTATAAAAAAGACTAATTTATATACCCTAATTTTGCGTATATAAGGTCGGGTGCTTTGAGCCAAATTTAAATTGGCGCCAGTGAGTTAATTCTATTGTATTGGATCCAAACGATTCCAAATTTTGTGCCCACTTTTATGAAACTGAAACGAAAGCGGGCACAAAATTTAAGTCCCAACGGATCCAACGATACAACAACAGAATGAACTCATTGGCGCCAATTTAAATTTGGCTCAAAACACTCAATCTTATACACGCGAAATTAGAGTATATAGGTCTATAATATAAGCCTATATATAAACCAGTTTTTTTACTCGTTTAAACATTAAAAAAATGAAAAAAAAAACATTTTAAAAATGGGTCTAACGGCTACGGAGAAAATTGGGCAAAATAAAACAATAACAAAATATGTACACGTTTTTATCGATCACATGAAAAATGATTTTTAAAGGGAGGGGCGCGGGATAACATATTGCACAACACACAAAACACAAAAAGACACACAAACAGAGACAATAAGACAAATGGACCCAGGTCTGTGTATGTATTTGTCTCCTTTTCTCGCTCTAATATGACAAAAGGACCCAGGTCTGTGTATGTATTTTTCTCTCTCTCTCTCCCTCTTTAATAAGACAAAAGGATCCAGGTCTATGTATATATTTCTTTCTCTCTCTGTTTCTCTTTCTCTCTTTCTATCCAATGGCAATTATATTCTCACAAAACGCGCAAAATATATGAATTATTGTGTGAGAGACAAAAATCATTTAAAACACATGTTTAAAATGATACAAAAATACACGTTTAATACGAAATAGATTTATTACTAATAGAATTATATACATATGTATATTGTATGTGCAAAACACAGAAATATTCTTGCATTTGAATTGTTAGAATAGAAGCCTGTAGGTAAGCCTAAAGGTAAGCACTCTCTAACATATACACAGGAATCCCATTACTTCTTGATGGATTTTTTTTCGCTTCAGTTTTTGTTAGATAGAGGAATGAAAAAGAAAGAAAGGAAATTGGAAAAGAGAAAAAAAGATAATTTGGAAGTGAAAAATTCCAAAGGTAAGGAAATAAATGGAAAGGGAAGAAAAAAAATCGGAGCAATTTAACTTAAAACGAGCCAACTAAAAGCCCGTCAAAAATGTGGAAAATTTGAAATGTGACAGCCGATGGAGAAGGAAATTGGCGGGCGGAGGGAGGGGGGGAATAGAACGAAATAAATAAAGAAAAGAGAAACAAAATGGAGAGAAAAATATAATTAACAATGAAGAAAAGAAGCAAAAAAGTTAAAAGATAACGTAAAAAAGAGAGAAAAGGGAGAAAGAGAAATAATGAGAGAGATAGAGATAGAGATAGAGATAGAGATAGAGATAGAGATAGAGATAGAGATAGAGATAGAGATAGAGATAGAGATAGAGATAGAGATAGAGATAGAGATAGAGATAGAGATAGAGATAGAGATAGAGATAGAGATAGAGATAGAGATAGAGATAGAGATAGAGATAGAGATAGAGATAGAGATAGAGATAGAGATAGAGATAGAGATAGAGATAGAGATAGAGATAGAGATAGAGATAGAGATAGAGATAGAGATAGAGATAGAGATAGAGATAGAGATAGAGATAGAGATAGAGATAGAGATAGAGATAGAGATAGAGATAGAGATAGAGATAGAGATAGAGATAGAGATAGAGATAGAGATAGAGATAGAGATAGAGATAGAGATAGAGATAGAGATAGAGATAGAGATAGAGATAGAGATAGAGATAGAGATAGAGATAGAGATAGAGATAGAGATAGAGATAGAGATAGAGATAGAGATAGAGATAGAGATAGAGATAGAGATAGAGATAGAAATAGAGATAGAGATAGAAATAGAGATAGAGATAGAGATAGAGATAGAGATAGAGATAGAGATAGAGATAGAGATAGAGATAGGGATAAAGATAGATGCCTAAATGACTCATCCACCCGGCGTCATCAAAAAAGTTAAACTCGTTTAAGGAGTCAAGCCCCAGCACAGATCTTATTCGCGTCCTATTCGGAGCTTCTACTAGTTCCAAGCTCATTTTTCGGCTTATGGCTTAATTTTGTAATTAAAAAAATCTAGCCAAATGTTCAATTATTTTAATTTTTTAACAAAATTTTTTTATTGAATCCTTTAAAAAATCACAACTGGAAGGATATAAAATGAAGAGGATTGAAAAAATCATTTGGAGTGATTGAGAGCGATCACGACTCCCAAATGACTCTCGTATTCGGAGTCCATTGCTGTCACTTGACTCAACGACTCCTTTACAAATTTGGGATGCATTTGATGTCATTTAGGAGTCATTAAGAGTCTTCACCAAATAAAATATCTCACATTTTAAACGTAAAAATCACAAACAGTTGTGTCGCTAGGAACAAACATTTGAGATTTGAGAGAGGGGAAGGAGATGGGCTCAGAGTCAAAGTAACATATCCATCAGCAAGCAATTTATTCCAAATAAAGTTAAATGAAAAAATTCATTTCAAATTCAATTTCAATAAAAAAAAAATATAAAAATAAA
The DNA here is from genome assembly GCA_024678965.1 of Bradynema listronoti. Taxonomy (NCBI): domain Eukaryota; kingdom Metazoa; phylum Nematoda; class Chromadorea; order Rhabditida; family Allantonematidae; genus Bradynema; species Bradynema listronoti. The sequence goes on along the minus strand of JANLNO010000014.1, from coordinate 1,627,794 downwards.
ATAAAATGGGCAAAATAGCATGCGAGTGTCTGACTTCTCTGACCACCGGACGAAATCCATCGCCGCTTTTTCGCGAATGCCACGCCTGTTATATAAGCGAAAAAATCAATGACCAGTCTTAAGCATTTTCCGATGATACCATTTTCATCCCACCTCATTCGGATAATGACTCTGGCAAGCTGAAGTTAAACCTCTCGCCAACGCGATTGGTCCCGTGTTTGTGGTTCACGTGGGCCCTTCCGGTGTAGTTCCGGTTGGCTCTTCGGAGTGGGCCCCCTCTAGCGAGGGGCTCGGTACGTCCCACAGCACCAGAGTCGTTTCCGGATGAGAAGGATGTGATGGTTTCATCACTCTTGACTTCTTCATTCCCCGCCACTCGTCGCATTCACGTTATGCGTGCACTGTTAGCTTGCCTGGCCGATCCAGCTCGCATAAAGGTTCATTGCCCAACTTGTTGAGTCGCATTGGATCTCGGGCGCAATGATCCCGGCCGCACTAACCTTTTGCTATTTTTTCCAAAAAAATTAATTTAAAACCCATGATTATCCGCGCCCGACCGTTCGAAATTGGTTAACATAATACTACTGGAAGATAAATTTGAGACCCTTCGATTCAATTTGGGACCCTTTGATTTAATTTTAAACCATTTGATTCGATTTGAGACCAGTTGACACATTTTTGGGACCATTTGATTCGATTTGGGATCCTTTGATTCGATTTGATATTATTTAATTCGATTTGAGATCCTTTGATTCGATTTGAAACTCTTCGATTCGATTTAAGACCTTTTGATTTGATTTGAGACCATTTGACCAGTTGACACATTTTTGGAATCATTTGATTTATGCCCCCCATTTCAATGCGCCGCTAGGCTCGTCGCTGGCCTGATGCGTTCCGAACTTTTTCGTCAGGGGATTTTCGGTGGTCGCGGTGCGAATTCGCGCGGCGCGGCCGCACGTCGCCACGCGCACCACGAGCCGCGCAACGCGTCGCCGATAGTTGGCGACGAATATGAGCGCCAACAGCGGATTGATCAAGGGAATCCATTGGACGAACAACGCGGCAAAAATGTTCGCGCCGACGAGGCGAACGCGCGCGAATAGCGTCAAAATCACCATCAACGTCGGAAATGACGTACACATGAGCGGAAGGATTAACTGTAAAAAAGATCTTGGGCTTTTCGATAAAGTCTTTGGCTCTTTTATAGGGTCCTAGCTTTTTAATAAAGTCCTCGGCTCTTTAACAAAGTTCTGGGCTCTTTAATAACGTTCTCAGCTCATTTATAGGGTCCACGGCTCTTTAATAAGGTTTCCGGCTCTTGAAAAAAGTCCCCGGCTCTTTTATAAGGTTCTGAGCTTTAATAAGGTTCTGGGCTTTTCGATAAAATCCTCGGCTCTTTTATAAGGTTCTAGATTTTTTAATAAAGTCCTAGACTTTTTTTTTAATAAGGTCTTGGGTTTTTCGAAAAGTTCCGGTGAAAAAATTGGGACTATTGGATACCTGCATAGCCATTAAAAGGCTGAGTTGGCGCTGAAATTTGGACACCAGGACGCCATCGCTAAGCCGGCTCATATGCGCGAAAATCCGCATGTTGAAATAAATTAGAAGCGCGTAATTTATGACCGCGAAAAGTATGTAAATGAACGTGTACCAACGTGAATACACGTTTTCCTGGAAAAGAAAATTTCGAGAATCGAATGAAATTTGGGTCCAAATTTTTCGCCCGAAACTGTTCCAAAACGCGTACCGCGTCCAAGTAGAGGCACTTGTCGATGGAAGCGCCGCCGTACGTCCAAATGGGGTTCGAGAAAAGCTCTGCGCAGCTGAAACGCCGCTGGCGTTGCGTTGTGACGAGTCCCGCCGCGACGAAGCTGCTCAACGTCAGCGAGGCCGCGATGGGAATCATACTCAACGTGACAAGACGCCAGGCGTCGAGCTCCTTTTTCCTGAAAGATTTAAAAAAACATATTTTAACTGGGATAGTGCTTTTTTTACTTCAGCATAACGTCGATTCGATTTACTGTAAACACCTATCAATTCTTTTCTTTTTAAAATTATATACGATCTCTTTAGGTGGAATATATCGTAACGTCCTGAAGGATGGGAGTCACAGCAACTGCGCTTACTGTAACCCCAAATAATGAAATATACCGTAACTGGGCTTACTATAACTCCAAACAACCTTTTTTGATTTTTGAGTGATAATGAAATTTACGATAGCGTCTATACCGTATAACGAGCGCGTAGCGCGTGTAGAAAATAATCGGAATGACGAACATGGACAGGTACATTCCGCTGAGGTCCAGCCACGCGCCGAAGAATTGCCAATGCGTTGGCAGCCAATTAAAAACGCCGCCGCACACGAAGAAAATCCCGCGATTGTCCACTTCGTATTGCTGGAACAAAAACAAAACAACGCACCTATTAATAGAGCTCAAAGCAGAATGAACTCATTTTTTGAAATGGCAAACTTTTTTTTTTGTTTACGTTAGAAATTGTTGTTCTCAGGCATATAGCCTGAAAAAATGAAAAAAAACACTCTAATTTCGTATGTATAAGCCGCGGATGTTTTGAGGCAAATTTAAATTGCCGCCAATGAGTTTATTGTTGTTATATCAAATTCGTTGGGGTCCGGATTTTTTGCTCATTTTTATGAAACTGAAACGAAGAGCGAGCACAAAATTTGGACCCCAACGGATCCGATACGAACACAGAATGAAGTCGTTTATGCCAATTTAAATTTGACTCAAAACGCCCGCGGTTTGTCCATACACGAAATTAGGGTAATAGGAATTTAGTTTAATTTCATGGATCTTTATGAAAATTGCTATAATTGATATCGAGCTTATTAGGGGCCGTATCACGAATCGGAAGAATGAGTCTTATATGGCTCATTTTGAGCATAGTTTCGTGGATTCTTATACAGTGAAAATGGCTCTTATAGGGCTTATTTCACAGAGCCTGTTCACGGATTCTATAGTTCCGGATTTTCTGAAAAATGTAGCCCAAAATTGGAATTCATACCATATCGGTTAGCGTGGAAATGACGGTATAGAAAAGATCGCATGCGCAGTTCAACGTCAACACGTTCGAATAGGCCTTTAGCTTGAGATTGCGCTCCGAGCGTAGTACGATAACTAGCAGCACATTCAATACGGTAGCCGTCACGAATACAACGTAGCCGTTTACGGTCTGAATTTGGCGTGCGTTCAACGGCATTACCGTAATCTCGTGGAGCCTATTTTCATCGAGCGTCGTGTTTACGGTATTCATTTTTTTTATTAGCTCATCGACCGATATACCATATGCAATAATTTAAAATTTCTTAATAACAACAAAGCTTCAATAATAAAGCTACAGTATCCACGCCCACACGTGGATTCTGTAAAAATTGCACTATGTAGTTTTTAGCTATCGTATCCTGTTTTTTGTTTATAGAATACAGTATCTTATATTAGGACTATAGCGAACACCGTACCGTACCGTATCGTGCCGTGCCGTACCATATCGTACGCTTTTTTCACCGTAAACAAATTTCCAAAAATTTCATATATCAAAAAAAAAATTTTTTTTTGAAACAACAAAAAAATTCCGCAAAATTCAAAAAAAAAAAATTTTTCACAAAAATACAAAAAATTATTTTTTGAATTTCCTTTTGACGCAAAATTTTCTCATTTTTTACTTTGGCATTTCGTCAAATAATTCTAATTTTAAAAAAAATTTCGCAGAACACCAACTTAAGCTTAAGCTTAAGCTTATAAAAATCGATTTAGAAACCTTGAGCTAATTCTTTGGCTTGAAAATGAGAACAAAAACTTGAACTTGGTTTTTTCATAATTATTATGGCTATGCTTAAGATTAGGCTTGGTAAATAATAAAGAGAGTCCAGAGAAGAATCGAAACCGCTGGTGTGGTTCAACAATTGACCTCGAATTTCGTGTGTATAAGCCGAGCGAGTGCAAATTTTGTGTCCACTTTTATGAAATTGAAACGAATGCGGGCACAAAATTCGGACCCCAACGGATTCGATACCCCAACGGAATGTGGCGCCAATTTAAATTTGGCTCAAAACACCCGCGGATTATCCGCACACAAAATTCGGATAATTCTTCAAATAAGTCCAAGCTTGAAATAACTCTAGACCCGATTAAAAATCTTTAATTTAAGTACTAGATTATGCCTAAATGCTAAAGAGTACAACCAATAGCCAGTGGGAAAACTTTTAAAGTAAAAAAAAATTTTTGAAATAATAAAAATGGAAAAATTTTATTAAAAAAATATTTTTTTTATTTTTTAAATGAAAAATGTCAAAAAAAGTGCGCTGAAAAATGCGTTGAGTGAAGCCTTAAAATGCATCTAATTTTAAAAAATTCTTTTAATAATTTTTTCGAATTATTAAAAAAAATTTAATTTCTCATTTATTAAAAATATTTTTTTCAAACATTTCGAAAAAAATTATTAATTTTTTTCGCAAAAAAATTTAATTGGCAAAAAATGGAGATGATGCTGAGGGGAATCGAAACCACGCGTGAGTTCAGCGCTTAATCAATTGGCGGCCATAGAGGAATTTTTTTTTGAAAAATTTAAGAAAAATTGGAAGACAAATAAAAGAAATGGTCCAAAGAGAAATCAAAATTGCCTATGAAAACCAGCGCTTTATCAATTGACTATGAGGGTAATTGGGAGAAAATTGGAAAAAAATGGGATCCAACGTCACTGTAGACGCTTCTAGGGCATGTGCACATGCGTTTATAGGATTCTCAGCTCTTTTATAAGATTCTCACCTTTTTAATAAGATCCTCGGCTCTTCAATAAATTCCTGGACTTTTCAAAAAAGTTCTTGGCTTTCAAAAAAAATGGAATTCCAACCCCGCACACTTAAAATATTGGTCAACAGGCCCAAAATGGTGTAGTAGAGGTCCATGCTGCAGTTCAGCGGCAACATGTTCGAATACGCCTTCAGTGTGGGGTTGTTCTCAATGCGGAGTACGGTAATTAAAAGCACATTCAACGTTGACGCCATTACGAATACGGCGTTTCGTTTATTAAAAAAATTTCCATTTAAATTTAAAAAAAAAATTCAAATTCAAAAAATGAATTATTTCGACCTTACTTTCCAAATAATTTTTTATTGCCAATTTTTTAAAATAAAAAAATAAAAAAAGTTTTTTTTTTATTATGATTAGTGGTTCTTTGCTGGTTCTTTAGCCAAGTTCGTTACCTTTTGCCTTCAAAATAAGTTTTTTCTAATCAAATAATGAATAAAAAAAAACGAAAAATAAATCTGGATGAATTTTATGGTGTAGTAGTTATGCGTTGGGCCTCTACACAAGAGCTCGATTCTTTTTAGTCTCCCAAATTTTTTTTCAGCCAAATATTTGCAATTAGAAAACAAAAAGAAAATGAATTTTGTGGTCTTGTGGCCTAATGTGCTCTGGCGCTATAGCCAAGTTCGTTTCTTTATGGCCTTAAAATCAGTTTTTTCAACTAAAAATTTATATTTATAAAAGAACTTTTTAATTTAAGTCGAAAAAAATTGTAGAAAAAATTTATTTTTTTAAAATACAAAGCCAAAAAAAAGCGGGAAAAAAATTGTTTTAGAAATGTTTTAAAATATGAAAAAATTTTCAAAAAAATTTTTGGTATTTAAAAATATTTTTTACTCAAAAATTGCTAATTAATTGAAAAAAAATAACTACAAATTCACACTTATACTCTAAAGCTAGTACGTAAAGTTTACGACTCACTTTTAAGCTTAAGCTTAAGCATGAATCTATTTTTTAAGCGTAAAGTAGTAATTCTAAATTAGCGAAATTTTCAATGTCTCGAAAGTAAACAAAAATGTTCGCATGTCACTTCTCGTTCCACTTAGTTATAGGTGTAAGTGTTGTCGAGGCCAAGAAGGCCACACAAGTCGTATATAAGGAAGCAAGCAAGTATTTAAGCAATCAAGTGAGTAAGTAAGTGCACGGCGAATTTCGCCGCGCCACGCAAATTTCCAACATTTTTTTGAAACAAATTTTTTGGGGTTTTAAAAATTTTATAAAAAATAACCAAAATTGCTATCTCATTCAAAATTTCGTCCTCTATCAACTACTTTTTAAACCAAATTTCTAACTTACTATCTTACTTTTTAAGAAACTTACAGTTGAAATAGTAAAGTCACTTTCTAAAGCTTTTTGGTTATTTTAAATTTGCGCCAAATCTAACTTTGACCGTATTTTTAAAGGTCGAAAAATAATTTTTCGAAAAATCTAAATATGCCATTAGATTCAAAATTTCGTCCTCTATCGATTACTTTTTAAATCAAGTTTCCAACTTACTTTTTAAGAAAGTTACAGTCAAAAAAGTAGTTACCTAAAAATTGTTTTAAATTTGCGCCAATTTTAAATATAATCGTATTTTTTATAATCAAAAAAATTTTTTTTTAATAATTAATTTTGGTTTTTGGATTCGGAATTTTGTCCTTTATCGATTACATTTTAAATCAAGTTTGTAAGTTACTTTTAAAAAAAGTTACTGTCGAAAAAGTAAAGTTACTCAAAAAAATTCTAAGAAATAAAAGGCGTCTTTACTTTTTTCATTGTAACTTTCTTAAAAAGTAAGTTAGAAAGTTGTTGCGGTCGGCGCGGTGTTCTCCGATTCGACGGCGCCGGTGGCGATGGCGCGCGCCAGTGCCTGAGCCTTGCCGCAGGTTAGTGCGCGAATGAAAATGCGCGCGGCGCGTCGCCGATAATTGCTGATGAAGAGGAACGCCAACAGCGGGTTGATCAGTGGGATCCATTCAACGAAGAGAATCATAAAGATGCTGCCGCCGTTGAGGCGGATCCGAGCGAAGAGCGTGAACATTAGTACCAATTGCGGGATCGTCATACAGCATAATGGAAGGATGAGCTGGAAAAATTTGGGAACAAATATTATTGGGTCCTAAATTGATGGGCTGGAACAACAGAGACCACACATATTAAGTCTTAAATGGATGGGCTGGAACAATAGAGACCACACATATTGGGTCCTAAATGGATGGGCTGGTACATTAAAAATCATACATATTGGATCCTAAATGGATAAGCTGAGGTATTGGGGACTTCATATATTGGGTGTCTAAATAGATGAGCTGAAACATGATACATATTGAGTCCTAAATGGATGGACTGGTACATTACGGACCTTACATATTGAGTACTTAAATGGATGGGCTGGGATATTAAAGAGGCAATTTTTATTTAGTCTTAAATACTCCATATACCTGCATGATCATCAGAATGCTGAGTTGGCGCTGATATTTCGTCACCACAATGCCGCGGCTGAGTTGGCTCATATGCTTGTAGATACTATAGTTGAAGAAGATCAACGAGCCGTACGTCGCCGACGCGTACACTATGTAGACGTTCGTGTAGACATGCGCAAAGGACATCCTCTTAAAATTATCAACAAATTTAGGCTCAACTGATCAAAATTGTGAAAGGCTAGCCGACTTTTTGCCACTAAGCTATGAAAATTAAGATGGCAAAAAAATAAATTGTCCTTTTTGAGAATCGAATCGGGGTACGAACTGAATGCTCTACCATTACGCAACGGAACCAATTTGAAAAAGAGAATCAATTTTTTCATATATTTTATAAAGCCCAAATATTTTTTTATTGATTTCAAAGCGCGTACAAATTTTGGGGAATCAAAGCTGATAATGCGTGTACCGAGTCGATGTAAACGCAATCGTCGATGGTCCGTCCGTAGGCGGTCCACAACGGGTTCGACAAAAGGTCCTCGCAGCTGTAGCGGTATTGATAAGCGTCGGTCTGGTACATGGCGACCACCGCCGTCGAGATCAACGTGATTGCCATGAAAATGGGAATCAACGCAATGCCGAGAAGCTTGCGTAGGCTAAGCTCCTTTTTACTGTAAAAAATGGATTGTGTGTTATTGTAGAGAATCTAGTCTCAAAACCCTGTTTTGAATGCATTTGAACGCTTCGCAATTTTTCATGTGTGTTCAAACTCAATTCTTTCGCACCTAAAATTTAGGCCCAATTCTCTCACAGTTCCTTCTTGTACAGTAATTTACTAGCGCGTAGAAATTGTAACATGAACTTACTGTACAATGAGAAGATAGCGTGTGTAGAAGAGTATCGGAATGATGAACATCGATATGTACATACTGTTACAGCCCAGCCAGACCGCGAAGAAATGGTATTTTCGAGGCAGAAAATTGAAAACGCCGCCAACGACGAGAGTGATTCCGCGCTGATCCGTCTCGTATTGCTGGAAAAAAATGAACAATGCTGTGGGGTTGCGTAGACATTTGTGAATGCGATTAGTGATGGATATGTGACTAACGCGATGGCTCGCGAGTCATCAAACCAGCCAAATGCCAAAAAAAATTCGATTTTTGGCTGGTTTTTCGCGGACCATTGGACCATTTTTTTTGCAAAAATTTGGCTCAATTTTGTCGAATTTGGCTCTAAATTTGAGCCATTTGACTCATTTTGCCATCTGATTCCGAATCACACCGAAGTCACTTAACGAGCCAAATCATAACCATTGATTGCGAGCCACTATTGAGCTACTTATCCATCACTGCTTGAGAATCTTGTCCCGACATTAAGTAAACTATACACAGCAAACTTTTGTGCCTTTTTATGGAATCCAAAACCTTGGGACTACTCACCACATCGGTTATCAGCCACGCAAATGTAAAGTACATATCGCAAATACAGTTCAACGTCAACACGTTCGAATACGCTTTCAGCGTGGAATTTTTCTCGGCGCGAAGTACGATAATTAGGAGCAAGTTCAACGTGGTCCCAACCAAGGCTATAATATAGCTGTTACAGGTCTGAATATTCCTGGCGTTTAGCGGCATTATCGTAAACTCGTAGAGAGGCTCAAGCCCGGTTCGATTATCGTAATACATTGATATTGGATTTGTCAGATGAGATACTTTTAATCCTAATAAATTCGTTGTGTATCGCTCCAAATAGAGTTCTATTTGATCCTATTTTGATCGGTTAGGAATCGATGAAAATAGGATCCATTTGATTCTGATTAACTAGTTAGGAACCGATCAAAATAGGGTCCATTTGGTCCGGATTAGCTAGTTAGAAATATGTGCAATTATAGTCCTATTTGGTCGGTTGAAAACTGATCAAAATAGAGTCCTATTTGGTCCTATTTTATCGGTTAAGAACTGATCAAAATAAAGTCCTATTTGGTGTTATTTGATCGATTAGGAACCAAAATAAAGCTATTTTGATCTTGGTCAGTAACCGATGAAAATAAAGTTCCTAATTGGTCTGTTCATTTAACGAATTTATCCTAATAAAGAATCGAACTCATTGAAGTATCTAGATCGATTTGATCCGTCAAAAATTCACGGCAAATAAAAATTACTGTAACAAAAATAAACGGCGCAAATTTGAAAGATTAAAAATGAAAAATTTTAAAATTAAATGCTGAAAAATGCGTCAATTTTAAAGCTATTTAAATGTCGTGATTATATGAATTATTTTCTAAGAAATAATAATTTAATTCATTTTTAAATTTTAAAAAGTTTTCAAAAAAAAATACAAAAAAAAATGCAAAAAAATGCTTTTTTCAATGCTTTTTTTCTTACAAATTTTCTCACTCTTTCTCTGTGGAGTTGAGCAATTTGTTCAATTTTGGTCGAGATTTTTACCGTATTAAAGTCACCGTATAATAAATCGATTTTAAACTATTCGATTCAGAATTTCGTTCTCTATCGATTACATTTTAAATCAAATTTGTAAAATACTTTTGAAAAAAGTTAGAATCAAAAAAGTAAAGGCACTTTTTATTTTTCGCAAATTTTGGCAGTGACTTTACTATTTCAACTGCAACTTTCTTAAAAAGTAAGTTAGAAATTTGATTTAAAAAGTAATCGATAGAGGACGAAATTCTGAATCCAATGATCCAAAATAATTGTTTAAAAAAAATATTTTTTGATCTCTAAAAATACGGTCAAAGTTGGCGCGCATTTTTCTCTAGCTTTTTCTCTAACCGTCTAACTTCTCCGCATTTAACGTTATATTTCGCCAAAAGTTTTTTCCAATTTTTTTTCTAAAATTTTTTAAAATTAATTTAAATACAATTTAAAACAACAAAATTTAACAATACAATTGAAAAAATTTAAAAAAAAATTTTTTCTTTATTTTAATTTCATGTGGAACTTTGGCGAAATGTTTTGAGTTCAAAACAAAAAATATTAATTAAAATTCAACTTAAATTAATTAAAATTGTTTTCAATTCATTTTTAAATTTTAATTTAAACAAAAATTTTGGCGTTTCGTTTTTTCGACTTTTTTGCGTGTTTTTAGCGTTGAAACAAAAGCACTTTTAAAAATGCATTTCCAAATGTCTGATTCTGGGAGGTCCTATTTTGAAATGAATGGAGCCGATTTTACTAGGCGCATTAATCCTTTTTCTTTGACACCAATGGAACCCATTTTTAGTACCAATGGATTCAATTTCTATTTCTTTGTCACCAATGGAACACATTTTCAGGGCCAATATATCTCATTTCTTGAAATCAATAGAGCTTATTTTTCAGGACCAATTGATCCTAGTTCTTTAGCACCAATGGCTCTCAGGTTTCAAAAATTTCATTAAAACAAAAAGATTGAAAAACGTTTTATTTTTGACGTTTTTGCCACTTTTCCGTTGCATTTTTTGGCGTTTTTCGAAGCATTTTCCGCATAAAAAAACATAAAAAAAGCACAAAAATAGCAAAAAAATATACTTGACTTATATTTTAGAGAGAGAGAAAGAATAAAAGAGAGGGAGAGAAAGAGGAAACGATAGAGAGAAAGAGAGAGAAAGAATAAGAAAGAAAGAGAGAAAGAAAGAAAGGGAGAGAGGGAGAGAGAGAGAGAAAGAGAGAGAGATGAACAGAGAGAGATTGAAAGAAAGAAAAAATTGGGAGAAAAACTTGAGCCTCGAGAGCATTTTTGGCCATTGGCAGTGCATTTTTAAAGGCATTTTTTTCACTTTTTGTCAATTTTTTTGCCCTTTTCAGAATAAAAGAGAAAAAAAAGCGAAAGGCAAAAATGGAGAGAAAAAAAGCGAAACGCAAACCTCAAAAAAAACATGATGCTTAGCCCAGTGTATGCACTTAAGTGTGAGTGAACAGAACAAATTTTTGAGTATTTTCCTTTTTTTTGGCATTATTTTTGGTAACAATTGACACGTTTTTTTAATTCCACCGGATTTGTCAAGTTTAAGTTTAAATGCTAATTTTTTTTAATGTAAGCTTAAGCTATTATCAACTAGCTTTTAAAATTAAACTTGGCCCATTTTTAATATTTAGTTTAAAAAATTATTTATTGGCATATTGAAATAAATTTTTTTTAGTTAATTTAAGTTTACACTTAAGAATTTAAGCTCTGACACAAGCTTGAAATTAGGCTTAGATTTAAGCTTGAACTCAAATTGAATTTTGTATTTTAGAAGCAAAACAAAAAATTCACTGCTTCTGGCGGGATTCGAACCCGCGATCCTCTAAAAAACAATCAAAAACCAAATTTGCAACCGCCATTGGTATCCCCATTCCAAAATATTTTACTAGACGAATTCCAAATCCCAAGGGGATATTTCAAATCCCAGGGGGATATTCCAAATCCCAGGGAGATATTCCAAATTCCAGGAGGATATTCCAAATCCCAGAAGGACAAACCAAATCCCAGGGAGACACTCCAAATCCCAGGAGGACAAACCAAATCCCGGGGGGACACTCCAAATCCCAGAGGGACACTCCAAGTCCCAGGGGGATACTTTGTGACCTTTTCTTGTACAACTTGTACAACTAAAAAGATTAAGTTTATACTTAAGTTTGGACTTAAGCTTGGACTTTAAACTGGACTTAAGAAGCATTTTAAAAATTAATGCCAAAAATTTTTCGATTTTCTCGGCTTTTAATTGATAAAAAAAAAAGAAATTTCCCTCTTTTTCCTTCATTTTGGCATTTTACACGTGAAAAACGTCGTGATGTGTGACAAGATATTTCATTACACCCACATACAAAACACAAAACACACAAAAATAATGGACAAATTTCATTTCGAAGAAATTTATTTATTTTGTAAAAACTTAAGCTTATAGCATAAATTAGCTCGAGCCTAAGCCCCCCAGTTTTAAGTCTTGGATTAAATCGGATTTGTTTTCAAGTTAAGAATCTAGTTCAATCTTAAAATGAGAACAATTTTAAGCTCAGCTAACTTGTAAGGAAGTTAAAAGAAAATTTTCTATTAAACTTAAAATTAAAGCTTACGCTTAAGCGTTAATTATATATGTTTTAAGTTCGAGCTCTAAATGCACTTTTTTAAGTGAAATTTTTTTCGCCATTTTTACTCCAAAAAAGTGGTAATTAATGAAATTGAGAAAAAAATTGGAAAAAATTTTCAGCGAAATATAACGATAAATGCGGAGAGGTTAGACGGTTAGAGAAAAAATGAAAAAAAAAATCCGCGTTAATTCCAACTTTGACCGTATTTTTAGGGCTTAGAAAATGATTTTTTGAAAAATTCAATTATGCTATTGGATTTAGAATTTCGTCCTTTATCAAATACTTTTTAAACCAAATTTCTAACTTACTTTTTAAGAAAGTTACAGTTGAAATAGTAAAGTAACTTTTTAAAGCTTTTTGGTTATTTTAAATTTGCGCCAACTCTAACTTTGACCGTATTTTTTGAGGTCGAAAAATAATTTTTCGAAAAATCTAAATATGCCATTGAATTTAAAATTTCGTTCTCTATCGATTACTTTTTAAATCAAGTTTCCAACTTACTTTTTAAGAAAGTTACGGCTGAAATAGGAAAGTCACCGCCAAAATTTGCGAAAAATAAAAAGTACCTTTACTTTTTTGATTCTAACTTTTTTCAAAAGTAAGTTACAAATTTGATTTAAAATGTAATCGATAGAGAAAATAATTCCGAATCCAAAGACATTATTGGATTTTTCAAAAAATTATTTTTTGACCCATAAAAAAGATTTAAAATTGGTCTAAATTTTCACTATTTTTTTACAAATCGTATACTGTTTGAATTGATTGTTACTGTAATGAATTAAAATTTCTTAGATTCTCACCGTAATGGATCATATTTCCTGTTTTGATATTCAGCTGGAAAAAGACGTTTATTATCGCGGCGAGACGCTCGTCGGCTGTGTGATCCTCGAAAACAAGGAACCACTTCGGATTCGAGGTACGATAGTTGTAATTTCACCGTATTCCAATCGTCGAATAGTACAATGCGAATTCTTTCAAACACGGGTTTGCGTTCCAATTTTTTTAGGCTTACGATGCTTTCTACGCGGTCGTGCCAAGGTCCACTGGAAGGTGCTTAAGTCGGGCGAGGCCCGTGTGCTCAAGGACAATCAGTACCTCATTGACGAGAGACAACTCGTCTTTGGCAGAGGTACAGATTCGCTATTTGGACGTTGTGTCAAATTGTCCTTTGCGATTGTTACTGTATAACAAAGTCCAATAATTTTAAACAACACTATAGAAATTTAATTAGGTTATGGTAATTTTGAGGTCCTAATTGTCATTTATAAAATTTTTTGCGGTTTTTTGGTACTTTTTAGAACTTTTTTAAGTCTTTTTTTGGTTCTTTATTTTCTTTCAGGACCTTTTTAAGATTTTTTGGTCCTTACTTTTTTACAGAACCTTTTTTAAGCCCTTTTTGGTCTTAATTCTCGACAGAAACTTTTTTGAGGATATTTACGATCTTTTAAGTCAATATCGTAATTAGTCACTTTCTTTCTTTTCAATTTTTTCAGGCACGGTTGGACCCCAATTTGATTTCAGAATGCTTAGCGGACGAGGACGACGACATTCAGGTTCTGCCAGTTGGCGCCCATCAGTTCACCTTTAGCTTTCTCCTACCGCAAAACCAACAAATGCCCTGTTCGCTGGAGACCCGTACGGGTACGATACGCTATTACGTGAAGGCCATCGTGGACGTGGCGTACGCCAGCCCGCCGCAAGGCATCAAATACTTCACATTCGTCGGACCGCACATTGACTGCATGGAGGAGAAGTACCTGGTAAGGAACAAGGTAGAAAGCTGAATAGCGAGACTCCGAGGAGTTGAATAGAGTCGTAAGCGGAGCTTAAGCGACTTAGTTGACTCTTAGGATTCAAATATTTGGTCCCTACTATTTCATAAGACCTTTTTAAATTCTTTTTGATCCTTATTTTCTCACAGGATCTTTTTTGGATTCTTTTTTAATAATTGTTTCTTTACATGATTTTTTTTTTTGGTTCTTACTTTTCCACAGGACCTTTTTTATGCCTTATTTGGTTTCTACTTTCATACTGGATTTTTTTTAAACCTTATTTGGTCCCTACTTTTTTACAGAACCTTTTTTAAGCCCTTTTTGGTCTTAATTCTTCCAAGGACCTTTTTTAGATTCTTTTCGATCTTATTTCAAACTCGAATTCCCAAAAATCCTTTCAAAAATACCGTCACACATTTTGCACAGGCGCCGATGAGCGGTCAGGACCATAAGATACGCTGCTTGCGATGCTGTCAACGTGGTACGGTAGCGTTGCGTATCGTACTCGAGCGTACCGCCTACTGTTGCGGCGAGGCGCTGCGATTGAAGGCCCATGTCGAGAACCGTCAGGACATGACCATATGCCTTTGCGTACGACTTTATCAGGTACGTATTATCGTAATTGCGACAAAAAGAACCCCTTTTTGGTTTCTATATTACAGTACAAAAATGGTAATATGCAGCAATTTTCAGCATATCGAGTATCGTACCGAGCGAGCCGGCGTATCGGAGACGAAATCCACCGTGTCCACAGCGCTCGAATATCGTACGCCGACGGTCGGCGATTACGGTAGCGCGAAATTCGACGCGACGCGCTTTGAGCCGCCGATTCGCGTGCCGGCCCTGCCGCCTACCGTAATCGGCGTGTGCCGGTTGATTCAAATCTACTACGTGCTCAAGGTATTTTTTCGAGTTACGATACTAGAGATTGGATCGTATTTTATCGCGGTTTAATTAACATGCTACTGTAATTTTCTTTCAGGTTTGTGTTGAGGACGAGCGAAAAAATGAATCCCTGGAAATGGATTTCCCGTTAACAATCGCTACCGTACCCCATCGAAGTACTCAATCTCAGTTGTATACGGTGGCATACGGTAGAATTTTATTTGTAAGAATTTGGATACTGTAAACTAATCTAAACGGAAAAAAAGTTATAATTAAAATTGTGAAGTCACACAAAAAATGTTGAAAAAAAATGGCAAAAAGTTAGTGCGGCCGGGATCATTGCGCTCGAGATCCAATGCGACTCAACAAATTGGGCAATGAACCTTTATGCGAGCTGGATCGGCCAGACAAGCCAACAATGCACGTTGACGCATAACGTGGCGAAGAATGAAGAAGTCAGGCGTGATGAAATCATCCGGAAATGATCGAATGATTTGGTCGGATACTGAATTTTTCGCTTATATAACTGGGATTGCGTTGGCGAGAAAGCGGCGGTGGGTTGCGCGGAATGGGCAGACAACGAGAGTAGTCAATGATATTTCTCGCTTCCAAAAGCGCCGATGGGTTTCGCGAAATGGCCAGACAACAAAAGTACTCAATAATATTTCGCCGACTATTTTATTCATTGATTTTTTAATGATATTTTCAAGACGATAATAATCTCATACATTATATTTTCCAAAGCCAAATTTAAATTGGCGCCAATGAGTTCATTCTGTATTGTATCGGATCCAAGCGATTTCAAATTTTGTGCCCACCTTTATGAAACTAAAACGACACAAAATTTGGATTCCAACGGATCCGATACAAACTCATTGGCGCTAATTTAAATTTGACTTCATGATTTATATCTTTATACACAGACGAAATTTGAGTAATTTTTTTGCTGCCAGATTTTTGCGCGGATTTTGTTGAGAGTGGAAAATACATTTCGCCGGAATTTCGCCTCGGAAACGTGTATGACGGTAGCGCGACGACGACGAGAAACGTTAACGGCGACGCGCCGGCCGCCGACGAGGACGAAATCGTACTGTATCGGCCCGTTTACGTGAAGGTCGTGGATGGTGCGCTGGGCACGAATCTCGTCCGGCGGACGCTTAAACATGCCGCGGTACGGTAGTTTTGTTTTTTGGAAAAAAATTGAATATGGTAAATTTTCTTTTTTTTGTAACTTTGAAATCACTTTGATCTATTTTATTTTTTCGAAATACCATGTGCTTTTCGGAATACCGTATACTCCTTTTGGAATGGAGTACACCTAATAAATTACCATGTATCTTTTAAAATACCATATATCTTTTACTGTATACCGTACATTTGTGGAGTTATTGTATACTTCTGAAAATTATCGTATACTTTTTTTAAAGATCGATTTTTAAGGATATGAGCGAATCGGTGGCCTCGCTTTTCGTAGGGCCCGGTCCTCACAACAGTAATGGGTACGGTGGCGTCGAGAACGGTAACGAACGTGCTCAACTCTTGGGAAGCGGTAGCGATTTGGCGCCGGATACAGTAACGCTTGTGCAGTCTCCAATTCTCGACCGTATCGGCGAGGAAGACAAATAATAGGCGGTTATTGTAATTGCGATGCAAAGAAAAATATTCGTTAATGTACAAAAGATTATTGTAATTCCAATAACTGAATAGGGGAAAAAAAATTTACGCTTTATCTAAAATTCTCAATCACATTTTTTTTCAAAATATCATTATTAGATGCAATGATCTCATTACATTGTAAGTAAATTAATTTTTTTGAAAATTGTAAGTAAATTAATTTTTTTGAAATAAATTTTTTTTATTTTACCGTAAAAAAAATAGGAATTACTGTATTATTTTTTTCGGTCAATGTAGGAGTCGGTTGGCATTTAAAAATGTATAATCGGGGGGGGGGGTCCTTTTCTCCCTTTGAGCCACATTTCGTACCGATCGAATACCAAAGGATTACGATAATGGGCGTTTTAACGTTTGAGTGGCATTGGATCTCGGGACAATGTTCTGGGCTGCACCAACTTTTTTGTCATTTTGATGTTGATTTAAATTTTACGCAATGCCAATATATTTCGAACCATTTTTGAATTAAATTATTCAAAAAAAATTCTTTTTTATTTTTCAACAGTGATTTGGTCAATGCTTTCAAAATTGAAGAAATTTCGATAGCATTCACTGTTTCGGGTTGAATTTAGTAGATTATGACTTGATTACATATTTTTGTAGTTTTTAAAATCAATTTTGAAATGTACTCTTTTGGCATTCGTCCCCAATTCTATCTCCAAAAAGGGTTGGGAAATTGATAAGGCACTTTTTCAAATTTAAAACTTTTTTAAATTTTCTATTAATTGCATATTTTTTTTTTTTGAAAACGTTTTATTATTCAAAGAAAAAAATTTTAATTTGATCGAACCCGAAATTCTTTTAGGCGAATGAAAACTGAAACGGATACTGTTGTGGATGTGAGAGCAAAAGAAACGGAAGTCGGCTCGCATAACATTGATCGAGAGAATAATGTGGAAGACGTGAAAGATGTGGAAAAAGTCTCTACAAAAGGCGATGGTTATGCCGTTTTAAAGGCCGAATTTATTATACGAAAAGAAGAAGTGGGTTTGATTGAATATTTGTATCTATTATATCTTAACAACCCCCCCCCGCCCTCACTACGCACTGAGAGCTATAAAATAGAGATGTTCCGGGGTTCCGGCCCTGCCCATACCGTTTTGGCCCCGCCCGACCCGTTTTTGGGTGCCCCGGCTCGAACCGATCCGGCCCGAATTGAAAATTGCCTGTCCGGCTCATCTCTACTATAAAGGGCCAATTTCCAGTACGTTTCATCGTCATCTCTTTCGGACGAAGCGGAGGCAAACGTCGCGTCGATGGCGGCAGCGGCCGGGCCGCCGAAACGTCAGCGTGGCCTCAACCGCGGTCGCGAGCAGGCGATGGCGCGCGCCAAAAACGAGGCGAACGAGAGCGCGATACGCCTCTGCAAGTCGCTCGTGCAGACCGGTTTCAGCTGCAGATTCGGCGAGAAATGCAACGCGTTTCATTCCGTCGAGGAGTATTGGCAAAAGCGTCCCGTCGACATTGGTTTGTGGCCTTTTTCGCATATAATAATTTGTCTGGAAGACAAATGGCGAATTTCTCATGTTTAAAGCGCCCGAATGCCCGCTATTTGACGCGTATGGTAAGTGCGCGTTCGGCGTTTCGTGTCGCTTTGCCGGCGCGCATACGCTGTTACCGTCGCTTGAGCAGCGCGAAAAACAAGTCGCGGAAAGCGATCCAGTCGATAGCGGCGGCGTGCTTAACGCTCAAAACTCGAATTTGCTTATGCGAATGCGCAAACATCAATACGACTACGGGCCCGCGAATGCGGTGAGTTTTTTTTTTTTTGGTGGGGGGGGGATGGCGGCTGGAGAATCCATCTTTTACAGCTCATTTTCTTTTTTGGCCGAAACCGACTCAATATACAAGTTCAATTCTGTATTTATTCTCGTTTAGGCCCTCGCCGGCCTGGAACAAGCAATGGCCAGCGGTGCGATGGCGCGCGAGCCTCTCAAAATTGACGCGCGCGCCTTGAGCGGCAAACGCTATCTGGCGCCGTTGACCACCGTGGGCAATTTGCCGTTTCGCCGGCTTTGCGTGCATTTGGGCGCGGAAATCACGTGCGGCGAAATGGCCGTCGGCACGGGCCTTTTGCAGGCTCGTTGGATTATTACGGCTCAAATCCATATGGTTTCAGCCCCGGGGATTAGCCTCATTCTATTTTTAGCCGGGAGCCGAGTCGGCCCGATAGCCTCTCAAAAAATCGAAATAAAAAAAATGTAATCCCATTTCTTCTAGGGCTTCAAAACCGAATGGTCGCTGCTAAAGCGTCATCCATGCGAGAAAATTTTCGGCGTTCAGCTGGCTGGCGGCTTTCCGGATACGCTGGGACGTGCCACGCAAATGGCCGCCAACGAGTGTGAGGTTTCTACTTTTCGCATTTATTCTATGGCCAATTCAAAAAACGATGAGCCTAGGTCGACTTTATCGATTTGAATTTGGGCTGTCCGCTCGACGCCATTAACGAAAAATGCGGCGGCTGCACGCTGGCGGATCGCTCGACGCGCTGTCTTGAGGTGCTACGCTGCATGAACGCGGTGGCGCGCGACGTGCCGATTACGGTAAAAATGCGCTACGGCATGGTGATCGGCCATCGAACCGCGCATCATCTAATGCGTCGGATTTGCGAGGCCAACGCCGCCCAATTGATCACGCTTCATCCCAGATCTCGGTTGGTTTTATAATAACGTGATAGGTAACGCTGGGAATAGACAATTCTGGTTTCGAGTTGGCTATTAGTTCTTGTCCCTTGGCTCTTAGCTTTGTCCCTTGGCTTTTGTCCCTAGACTCTTGTCTCTTGGCTCTTATCTCTTGGCTTTTGTCTCTTGGCTTTTATCCCTTGGCTCTTATCTCTTGGCTCTTGTCTCTTGGCTCTTATTCCTAGACTTTTATCCCTTGGCTCTTGTCCCTAGACTCTTGTCTCTTGGCTTTTGTCTCTTGGCTCTTGTCTCTTGGCTTTTATCCCTTGACTCTTGTCCCTTGACTCTTGTCCCTTGATTCTTAGTTATCAACTCTTGGCCTGTAGCCCTTAGCCTTTAGCTCTTTAATTCCTTATCCTCATCTTCAGCTCTTAGCAATTAAGCTTCTTTTTTTTTGGTTTGAGCGCTCAACATTTAAATCTCTCTTCAGTGAACAACGCTACTCGAAGCTGGCCGAATGGGACTATGTGAGTAAATGCGCCGACGCCATCGACGGCCGATGCCCGCTTTGGGCTTGTGGCGACGTGCTCAGCCACGAGGAATACTATCAGGTAAAAATTCCGATAAAATACTTCTCAACTCTGTGTGTATAAGCCGCGCAAGCATTGGAATGAATTTTGGTATTCTTAAATCGGATAATATTCCCCATTTTTTCAGCGGCTGGCCACGCCCGGCGTCGCGGGCGTGATGATCGGACGCGGCGCGCTAATTAAGCCGTGGATTTTCACGGAAATCGAGGAACGCCGCCATTGGGACATTACGGCCAGCGAGCGGCTTGAGCTCATGAAAAAGTAAGTCTTTTGCTACTTAATTGAGCCCTATCTTAAAATCTCATTTTTTCTTTTTCTGATCACTCTTGAAAATTAGCCTGAGAATTACATTATAACATTACTAGCGAAACTTTCTCCCTAATATAACTAGCCTAATGACCAGCAATTACGTATAACCATAATCGAGCCCCATTCCAAGACCGAACCACATTCGTGGTGTCAAAATCGAACTCGCCTGCCTCTCCAAGCTTAGAAGCTCACACATAAACCAATTGATCTGCCAGATTCGTTCATTACGGTCTGGACAATTGGGGCAGCGATCAGTCGGGCGTCGAGACCACTCGTCGCTTCATGCTTGAGTGGCTCTCATTTCAATGCCGCTATATTCCGGTGGGAATTCTCGAGCGGCCGCCGCAGCGCATCAACGAACGCCCGCCGTTCTATCGGGGTCGCAACGAAATGGAAACATTGCTGGCGAGTCCGGCCAGCTCCGATTGGCTGAAAATTACGGAAATGTTTTTGGGCGCACCACCGGACGGCTATCTTTTCGTGCCCAAGCATCGTGCCAGCGCCTATTAAAATATGTGAATATGGAATAGACTTTGTGATCATCTAGCACCTTTTGTTCACAATTCTAAAACCGATCTTTCATAATAAAAATTCCACACGCGAAATTTCTAATTGTGTAATTGTTGGTTTTTTTCTTGTTATTTAATTTTCGCTCCTCTTTATCGGGTCACAAATTAATAAATTCAATTTAATTTGTTATGATTTTTATCGGGATAAACCACTAGACTTTAAAAAGAAGAAATAATTTATTGGTGAAATGCATTATTCTCAAATGATAATAGGGCAATGGATTACATAATTAAAGAAAAGATAGGATTATTTGTGCTCGATTCTGGACAAATTCATAGGAAAACGAACGCGTTCCCCGTCTCCAATACAGCACAAAAATATCACAACGGCATTTGTGTGGAGAGAGAGAAATAGTGAGGGAGAGAGAAATAATTCTGTAATATGTAAGCTGTTATTGTGAAGATTATAATTTTATAGTTTTCAGATGTCCATAGTAGATTCATTCGTTTAATTAAATAATAATAATAATAAATGTCTGAAGAGAAGAATTGACCAAATTAATTGAATTTTAAAGAAAAAAAGAGACGAAGAGAACCCATATGAAATAAGATACAAAACCATATGACGAAAAATGAGGAGAAATTGATCATTGGTTGGAAAGAATGTTGAGGAAGAGGGGGGGGGGGGGGCTATTGAAAAAAAGACTCCGCTTTAATCCTTGGAAATTTCGCCTAAAATTTTGTCCGAAATCTAGAGCCTGGATTCGGGCTTGTCCAAGACCTAAACCTAGAGCCTGAATCCCCAGATCCATTCAAAGCCCAGAGCGTGAATCCGGACTCATCCAAAATCTGGTAGATCTAGAGCTTGTTCAAAGCCCAGAGACTTAATCCAGACTTATTCAAAAGTCTAAAGCCTGTATCCAGACTCATCCAAAACCTAGAATCTAGATCTAGGGCCTGTTCAAATGCTAGAGCCTAAATTCTGATCTATCCAAAACCCAGAACATGAATCCAGATCTATCCAAGCCCAGAGACTAAATCCTAACTTATTCAATGTCTGAAGCATGGATCTAGGGCTGTCCAGGCCCTAGAGCCTGAATGACTCATCCGAAGCTCAGAACGTGAATCCAGACTCATCCAATAGCCTGAATTCATACTTAATCAAAGCTCAAAATCTGAATCTTGGCTTAATTCAAAAAGTTCTTCGAATGAAGCCGCGCCTTATACACGCACATACTAACTTATTGGGCTACTTTAATCTATTCTTATAAAAGGCTAAGGAATGATGACAATTAATTCGGATGGGAGAAGAAAATAAAAATAATTTAAAGCCAATTTATATATAAACAAACAAAATGAGATAATTGGAAAATGAATAATAAACAAACAAATAACAACTAAAATAATTTATGAGACGAATATTTTCCCGGGAAATCGAACACCATTCATTCGTATATCCCTCGAGTTCTTCGTATTATTCTTAGAGCTCCTCGTGTGTTGGCTCATCCTCAACCTGGACCTTTTTCGTCTCGTCCTCGTCTTCATTCTCCTCTTCAGTGCTGGGCGTTTTCTCCGCGTCGCCCGACTCCTTCTTCTCCTCGATCGGCGGCTCGTCCTCGACAATTTCCGGCTCCTCCTCAACCTGTTCGTCCTCGCTGAGGTTGAGCGTCTTGCGGAGCACCTACAAATTTAAATTCGAGTCAATGAGTGAGCTAGAATGAAGTTATATGAATTGTGCCAATTCAAGCATCATAACAACAATGTATATTGAGCCATAAGGCCGTGAATTACCGCAGCGCAACCGGGAATATTGGTTTGGCATATTCCCTAAGCTACTATGGGTCAACCGCGAACCACCGTGAGATATCTCATTCCCCTCACTCTTCCCTAGGACCCGAATAATGAAAAACGTACGCCTTCAATTCGTTCCGCAAATCCGACTTGATCGGCTAGCGTATAGCCGGAGCGTAGAGTCGCCGTGTCGAAAAGCAGCTGGGCGGTCGACGCGGCCACCGGATCTTCGGCGTCCTGCTCCACGCGCTTCAACAACTCTTTCACTACCGGATGGCGTGGATTGATTTCGAGCGTTTTCTTCTGCGACGCGTAAAACTCCTGCGTGGGATCGTGAGATTTGGCGTACGCCTGCGACTTCATAATACGCTCCATGTTGCCCGACCAGCCGTACGTCGAGGCGACTAACGCCGACGGCGTTTTCGTCAATCGCTTCGACACGACCGCTTTTTCGATCTGGAAAATTTTTATTGATCGATTGAATTGATTGTCATAAAGGTTAAGATGCCTATTAACCTTATCGGCTAGAGCCTTGTCTTTTAGCCACTTGACGAGCGGCTCAAAGGTCTTTTGCAGCGCCTCGAAGTGCTCCTTGGCCTTCTCGCCTTCGTCAAGGTTGAAATTGCCCTCCTTGGCGATGTTCTGGAATTTTTTGCCCTCGAATTCGGGCATGGACTGAATGCAGTACTCGTCGACCGGCTCGACGAGATACAAAACCTCGTAGTCCTTCTTCAGCAGGCGCTCGACGAACGGCGACGTCTCGACATCGTTGCGCGTGGTGCCGGCAATATAGTAGATGACGTCCTGTTTCTCTTTCATACGCTCCACGTATTGCGCCAACGTGGTCTGTTTCTCGGCATCGTTGGAGCTGTAAAAGCGCAACAATTTCGCGAGGCGATTACGATTCGACGGGTCTTCCATGATGCCGAGTTTAATGTTGGTGGAATACTCCTGGAAAGAATTAAGTTAATCATTATCAATGAATCCTCTAGACCAATCAATCCTACTTTTGCGGAAAAATTAATCCCCCTTTGCCTTCTACGTCTCCCCTCCCCTCCCCCCCCTCCCCCCGCCTCTTTGTATGCTCTTGGAAAGAATCAAGTTAATCATTATCAATGAATCCTCTAGACCAATCAATCCTACTTTTGCGGAAAAATTAATCCCCCTTTGCCTTCTACGTCTCCCCTCCCCCCCCCCCCCCCCCCCCCCGCCTCTTTGTATGCATTTTGGGTTTCAATTCAAAAAACGATTCGCGAACAAACCTTCCAGAACTTGTCATACAACTCGGGGCTGATCTTCTTGAGCATGTCGAGGACTTTGCGCACCAACTTCTTCTTAATAACCTTGAGGAGTTTATTCTGCTGAAGGGTTTCGCGCGACACGTTCAACGGCAAATCATCGCTGTCCACAATACCGCGAATGAACGACAAATACTTGGGCAACATGTCCTTGAAGTCGTCCGTGATGAACACACGACGAACGAAAAGCTGAAGGAAGAAAAAAGAGAGAGAATAGAATTGATTCGAAGAATCGATGGGATTATCGATCGAATTGAAAAATAAGATGTAAAATATTTTCTTAAGAGAGCTAGAAAAAATTGGCGTTCCATAATCTCCGGGTCATTGAATTAACTATTTGGGTTGTAAAGAAAGTTGGTAGAGATTTTCTTGTATTTTCACAACGATTTTGTTTGCTTTTGTTTGGTAAAGTTCATTTGATAAAGCTCTTTCTGCTCCACAAAACTGTGAATTTGGCTGGAGCCTATTAACCTTATCGGCTAGAGCCTTGTCTTTTAGCCGCTTGACGAGCGGCTCGAAGAAAATCTGGCTGGATTAGCCCAAAAAGGGAAATAATCTGCGTCTGGTGGGAGGACTGGAAAGGCGTGGTGCGCCGGGAAATGCTCGAAAGGAACGAGGACCTCTACATTGCGCGTGAATTTGAGGCTAGTCGACTGAAAAGACCCGATCGAGAAAAATAAAAACTTTCTTTACAACCCAATAGGAGTCGAAATGAATCGAGTAAAGCCTAGGGAGACGACTTGAAGCTTGAAGAAATCAATGTTCCACATACATAAGCTCCAAAAGCTCCAACCCACCTGAATCAGTATGAGTTGTATCTAGGCCTATCAAAAAAAAAAGCGGATACCTTAATATTGTCGCGAGTGCTTCCCGCCGTACCATAGTTCTGAAGAATTTGCTGGTCCAAAATTTTCGGAACGTAGAGAATGGCCTTGAATGAGACTTCGCCTGTAAATTGAAATCAACTTATGATGATTGGTTTCATTTCAGCTCGCCTATTCAATGAAAGGAAATGAAATCTATTGGCCGTTACCTTCGGCGCTGAAGTGAACGTGCGCCAGCGGATCCGACGAGTCCTTCGAGATACTCTTGTAGAAGTCGTTGTACTCCTCTTCGGTGACTTCGGCCGGCTTGCGCATCCAAATCGGCTTTACCGAATTGACTTTTTCCCAGTCCCAGACGGTTTTTGTGACGGATTTGGTCTTTGGTTTCTCCTCCTTTTCCTCTTCAACCTCACCATCTGTCTCCTTCTTCTTCTCTTCGTCGGACTCTTCGGCGGTCTCCTCCTCGTCGCTGACGGGCTCCTCGACTGTCTCCGTCTAGGAAATGATAGTAATGATTAATACTAACTAACTCCGATTCGATTCAATTCAGCCCCGTTCTCTTTTCACCTTGGTCCAATTCCCCCGACGGGTTTCAAATACTCCGATTCGATTCGATTCAGCCTCTTTCTCTTTTCACCTTGGTCCAATTCCCCCGACGGGTTTCACATACTCCGATTCGATTCGATTCAGCCTCTTTCTCTTTTCACCTTGGTCCAATTCCCCCGACGGGTTTCACATACTCCGATTCGATTCGATTCAGCCTCTTTCTCTTTTCACCTTGGTCCAATTCCCCCGACGGGTTTCACATACTCCGATTCGATTCGATTCAGCCTCTTTCTCTTTTCACCTTGGTCCAATTCCCCCGACGGGTTTCACATACTCCGATTCGATTCAATTCAGCCCCGTTCTCTTTTCACCTTGGTCCAATTCCCCCGACGGGTTTCAAATACTCCGATTCGATTCGATTCAGCCTCTTTCTCTTTTCACCTTGGTCCAATTCCCCCGACGGGTTTCAAATACTCCGATTCGATTCAATTCAGCCCCGTTCTCTTTTCACCTTGGTCCAATTCCCCCGACGGGTTTCAAATACTCCGATTCGATTCGATTCAGCCTCTTTCTCTTTTCACCTTGGTCCAATTCCCCCGACGGGTTTCAAATACTCCGATTCGATTCGATTCAGCCCCTTTCTCTTTTCACCTTTGTCCAATTCCCCCGACGGGTTTCAAATACTCCGATTCGATTCGATTCAGCCTCTTTCTCTTTTCACCTTGGTCCAATTCCCCCGACGGGTTTCAAATACTCCGATTCGATTCGATTCAGCCTCTTTCTCTTTTCACCTTGGTCCAATTCCCCCGACGGGTTTCAAATACTCCGATTCGATTCGATTCAGCCTCTTTCTCTTTTCACCTTGGTCCAATTCCCCCGACGGGTTTCAAATACTCCGATTCGATTCGATTCAGCCCCTTTCTCTTTTCACCTTTGTCCAATTCCCCCGACGGGTTTCAAATACTCCGATTCGATTCGATTCAGCCTCTTTCTCTTTTCACCTTGGTCCAATTCCCCCGACGGGTTTCAAATACTCCGATTCGATTCGATTCAGCCTCTTTCTCTTTTCACCTTGGTCCAATTCCCCCGACGGGTTTCAAATACTCCAATTAACCCGGTTTAATTCCATATTTCACACCTTGCTCTGCCAAAGCGAAATGTCAAAGTGAATGAACTGCGAGTACTTCTCGACGAGTTTCTTCAGCGTGTCCGGCTCGAGGAAATCGTGCGCCTCTTCCTTGAGATAGAGCGAAATCTGCGTGCCGCGTTTGAGCGTATCGCCGCGCGGGTCCTCGGTGATCGAGAAGCTGTTCGAGTCCGACTCCCAAATGTATTGCTTGTCGTCGTTGTGCTTCGTCGTCACAACCACGCGATCCGCCACCAGAAAAGACGAATAGAAGCCGACGCCGAATTGACCGATAAGATCCTGTGTGGAGAAAAGAAGAGAATTAGAACATCATGGTTTTTTTTTGCTTTAAGAGCTCTACGAAGTAGAGCTTGGGTTGAAAAATTCAACCTGTTGTTGTTCGCTGTTCGCCTCGAGCAATTTCGCCATAAATTCCGAAGTTCCCGAACGTGCGATTGTGCCGAGATTATTGACGAGGTCCTGTCGCGTCATGCCGATACCCGTGTCAGTGATCGTCAGAATGTGATTGTCTTTATCCGCCTAAAAAGCGCACACATGGAATAATGAAGAAGAAAAAAGCATTGCCAAATATTCTCTTCGAGCCATATAGCCGTTCGCCCCTATATGTATATAATATTACCTTGATATAGATTGCCAGCTTATCGTTGGCGGCCAACACGTCCGGATTCGTCAACGCGAGAAAGCGCAGCTTGTCGAGCGCGTCCGACGCGTTCGAGATCAACTCGCGGAGAAAGATCTCTTTGTTCTTGTAGAGCGAGTTGATGATGAGCTTCATCATTCGACTCACTTCCGCCTGGAATTGATGCTTTTCGGCGCGTTCGCGCAGCTTTTTCACCTCGCTGGCCGACAATCCGTCAAGTTTAATTGCCTCCTCTTCTCTAAAACACAATAATCATTTAATAGGATTTATAGGCTCTAAAAGCGGACCCAATTTCTTTATAAAAATAGACTATATATACGCTTTTTACTTAAGGGCCCATTTTTCCTATAAATATGAGCTATATTTGACCCAATTTCCCTAGAAAATGCAGCTATTAAAATACCCTTCACGAGTAACAATTTTGAAGAGAAAATTTCACCTTTCCACAACTTGGGCATCTGTTCCTTTCGTTGTTCCTTTTGGTCCCTCTTTTATCGTAGGCTCCTCAATGTCATCCTCGTCCGCGTGAACGGAGAAACTCGGAAGAAGTGCTGAAAGCCAAATATTAGCCAAATCCATTATTATCGCTAGGAAAATTATTAAATTATTTACCGATACAAGTCGCGGTAACAAGTATCCAGACAAGTAATGTTCCTCGGGACACCATCGTAGGGGTAAATCTAAACCGGTCAAAAAATTCAACAAATTCTAATGACAAATTCATTAATTAATGCAAATTTTTTCTTCGTCAAATAACAATTTCCATTTTTTTTCACGGGGAAAAACATTCACTCACCCCGGCAAATATATAATTATTATTTTTCTCAAAGAGTTTAACTTTTTCTTGCGTTTATTTCAAGGTCAAGCAAGCCCACTTATATTCGCAAAGTCTGACTGACGAAACTGAGAAAAAGCCACCTAATCATCATTCTCTCGTTTATAATACACGTCGAATAGAACAAAAAAGAATCATCTAGATTTGAGTAATGCGTACAGCGAGCGCACTATCGTGCTATGCACGACGCACAATGGGTTGTGCTTATTTCCTTGTCTAAAGTATTAAAGGAAGCGCCAGAAAATGGGAGTGGAGTCGAAAGCAAAATGTGTATATGCATTCGACACAGATTTTAATAGAAAGGTAATAGAATTTTGAGGAGAGAAAAGCGAAGAAAGTTGAGAGAGAAAAGATGAGAGAGAGAGACATAGAGAAATAAAGAAGTAGAAAGAAAGAAAGAGAAAAGATAAGAAAAAAAGAAAGGAGGGGGTGGTAGAGAAAAGAAAAAAAGAACAGAGACAGATAATAGTGAAACAACAATAATGAAGAGAGATAGAGGCGAAAGCGTACGGCACAAACGCACACACATATACACGGACACTCAATCGGACAGCAGCCAATAGCGCGTGCACACAACGCAATGCGCGCAGCCAATGAGCTAACGAATCGTCGGCGTGTTTGCACACGACTTTTGGCAGGCGGCCAAAAAAAGGAAAAAAAATTTTTAGAAAAAATGGAAAAAAAAAGAAAATTGCAGTGTGAACGCAAATCGCGTCGAGACGCCGACCGCTTCAAATTCCTCGGCCGGCCGAACGCAAAAAGTCAAAAAACGTGCAACGTGTCCGACTTTAATAAAAAAAATTTTCTTTTCTTTCTCATTCTCCCAATCAACGCCTGTATTATTTTCACTTAAACGTTCGCAGAAATGCGACATGTATACATACACATACATATATCTCGTAAATGTTCCCATTTTTCTTGTATGTACTCTTGTAGTACTCTTTTCGACTTTCAGATATGTGTATGTGTACTTAGTATTAGGCTATTTGTGTATGTGTGTGCATATTGTATGTGGAATTGTGAATGAATGCGCACTTATAATAATTACTTTTGGATTATATCGGATTCATTCTTTTTGGTTTCGGACTTTAAAATTTCGATTATGTTTTTTTTTTTTGGCTTTGCTCCACAATAATATTATGTAATTCCCTCTATATAGGCCATTGGAATAAAGGCGGGACGGGATTGTGACAATAATGAACGAGGGAAATGAGTTTCTAGACGTTAAGTAGAGTAGAAAAATTGGCATTTCTTTAGCTTTCTCTCCTCTTCACTTCTTCCCAATCACTATTCTGTTCTGTTCAAAATTTTAATGTAAAATCGTTTATTTTCCAAACTTTTGTTACATTTTATTGCAAATTTCAATAAGCTTTCATTCGATTATCCAATTCCTCGAATATATGTTTGTGCTTGCAGCTTTAAGTCAACGATGGCGCAGTCTTCAACGGCCAGCACGCCGACGCTTAACAATCCCGTTGGCGGGAATAACGCAACGACTCCGATTTCTTTGGAGAATCAGGCAGGCTTTTAGTTTATGTCGGAATCTCCAAAACGTGGCTCGCAATTTATCGACTTTAAACATGCCCAAACAAAATTATTCTCTTAGATTCTTGCCTATTCCTCGCTTTACACGATAGCGCTTGTTTGCATCATTTGGGGTAGCATTCGGTCGTTGAATTTCGTCCGCGATCAAATCACAAAGAAAGAACTCATCGAGACGTCCATTACCACCCGTGAGGCGAAGAAATTCCCCATCACTGCGAGTATTGTTCTCTTTTCGCTCTACTTGATTTTTAAGTTGGTTTTTTTTTTAATCTTAAAAAATTTCATGATAAAAATGTAAATTATTCAAACGGCATCTCCTGTGGCTTATACATAAAAAAAAAACAACTTTAAACAGCAATAAATTCTTCTTAGAATAAACGATGGAGATGTGGACGGTCTGTTGGACAAGGTCGGACCGCATTTGCCGCCGGCGGCGTTGGAAAAGGCGGAGTACGTGCTTAACAATTTCGTGAAACCCTACGTCGGCAAGGCGGACAACACGACGACGGAAGCGATCGGCAGCAAGAACAAGATGGCTATTTTGCAAAAAATCGCCGATTTTCATCCGCTTCTGGACCAGGGCATTTCGGTGGGTTTTATTCTGGAATTTTTTTTTTTTGAAAATGATTCGTTGGCAGAGGGAGCGAGGAATCTTGAGGTTTTTCAGTGATTAAAAATCTATTCGATCAAGTTTTAGTACTTGCCCGAGCCGAACAAAAAGAATTTCATCTTCGTCCTATTGCTTCTGCTCTGCTGGGAAGGTAATGATTATTCGTCATTAATGTCTTCATTTCAATTCCAATCAATTCCATTCGTACCTCCTTAGGCTGTATTTCACTCGCCATGATCCTAAAGCCGCTCTTCTCGTTGATTCTCTTCCATTTACCGGTGGGAAATCGCTGGCCGCGTCGCAATATTCCGTATCTATTGAGTCTGAAACGCGGCACAAAAGCCACCGACGAACTCAAGGAACTCGACCTGGACAAGGCGTCCAAAAAGGACTTGGTATGTGGGCTATTCGTTTATCTATTTAAAAAAAAAGATGCGTGAACTATTGCTTATAAGACGAATATTTGAGAGGTATTAGGTTGAGGCAAAATTTTTTACCCATCCGTAAAAAATTTTTTTCTACGATAGATAGAGACGTGGGTTTTTTTGGCATTTTGTAGAGCGTTATCGATTTGTGAGGGACGTGTTTCAGCGATTTTTAAAATTTTCATTTTTAGCATTTTTATGGAGGAAAATGCAACGAAAAAAGTGCATGTGGCTGAGCATTTTTTTCGGAGAGTGATCCGATGGACTTGAAACTTTTGCTATAAGTTTCTCTTACATACACTATTACATTCCATAAATTTGAGCCTGATCGATTGGATAGAAGCCGAGTTGTGAAATTTCAAAAAACGTCAAAAATGCGGAAATTTGTCATTTTTTGTAGTTTTTCGGCATTTCTGCCGTTTTTCGTTGGTTCACAACTCGGCTTCTATCCAATCGATCAGGTTCAAATTTATAGAGTGTAATAGTGTATGTAAGAGGAACTTATAGCAAAATTTTCAAGTCCATCGGATCACTCTCCGAAAAAAATGCTCAGCCACATGCACTTTTTTCGTTGCATTTTCCTCTATAAAAATGCTAGAAATGAAAATTTTGAAAATCGCTGAAACACGTCCCCAACAAATCGGGTATGCTCTACAAAATGCAAAAAAATCCACGTCTCTATCTATTGTAGAAAAAAATTTTTTACGGATGGGTAAAAAATTTTGCCTCAACCTAATAATAACAATGTGAGCATTAATGAATTATAAAATTGCTTAAGCAGCTCACATAATTGTCCAAAAAGGACTTGGTATGTGGGCTATTCGTTTATCTATTTAAAAAAAAAAGATGCGGGAACTATTGCTTATAAAACGAATTGTGAGGTAGTTTTGTTATTCATCAAGTCCATTTCAGTCCTATTCCATTCATTTACCTTTTCAGGAGGTCCTCATCAAATGCGATTTCGACACTCACTTTATCATTGCGCTTTTCTTTTGCGCTTTCGTCGGCATCTCGCATTTGTATCGTCGTCATTGGGTGACGAACAACCTTCTCGGAATCGCGTTTTCCATTTACGGCATTGAGAATTTGCATCTCGCCTCTTTTAAGGTGCATTTCAATGCGCGTTGATTTCGAAATTTTTCATCCCTAAATGTACTTTCCCTTTCTCTTCTAGGCCGGACTTATTCTTCTCTCCGGTCTATTCATCTACGATGTGTTTTGGGTGTTCGCCACGGACGTGATGACAACCGTCGCCAAGGGTATTGACGCGCCGATTCTGCTAATGTTCCCGTTGGATTTGCTAACCAACGGCTGGCTAGCGGCTAGCAGGCACGGCATGCTTGGTACACGCATTAATACACGCGAAGGAAATATGAGAATATAATGTCGCGTTCCCTGGGCCACAAAATACAAAAACATCTATGGCTATACAGTCAAACCTCGATATAACGTCACCCTTCGGGACCGGGCCTAAGTGACGCCATACCGAGGTTGACGTTAAAGCGAGGGTTTAACAAGCAGAGTATATTAACTGCTCCAAAGTCTGAATAAAAAGCTGTTATGTCTCTGAATGACTTTTAACAAAGAAAAAGGTTTACAATATACTTTATTTTTTAATTCAAAGAGAAAATAAAAAGAGAAAAAAAATGGTGTCACGAACTGGGGAAAAAAAGTGAAAAATTTAACAACGTTAACGCAAAAAATATTTTAACGATAACAATTGAGCAGAATGCCAAGAAAATAAGCGCGAAAAGAGAAAAAATTTGAATTTAAAAAGGATTTTTTAACTTTTCGTAAACCAAGGTTCACGACACAGGTTGACGTTAAAGCGAGGGTTTATATAATTGAAGGTGACGTTATGGCATAGTAAAATCATCGGGACCGGGCCTAAGTGACGTTATACCGAGGTTGACGTTAAAGCGAGGGTTCATATAATTGAAGGTAACGTTATGGCATAGTAAAATCATCGGGACCGGGCCTAAGTGACGTTATACCGAGGTTGACGTTAAAGCGAGGGTTCATATAATTGAAGGTAACGTTATGGCATAGTAAAATCATCGGGACCGGGCCTAAGTGACGTTATACCGAGGTTGACGTTAAAGCGAGGGTTCATATAATTGAAGGTAACGTTATGGCATAGTAAAATCATCGGGACCGGGCCTAAGTGACGTTATACCGAGGTTGACGTTAAAGCGAGGGTTCATATAATTGAAGGTGACGTTATGGCATAGTAAAATCATCGGGACCGGGCCTAAGTGACGTTATACCGAGGTTGACGTTAAAGCGAGGTGACGTTATATCGAGGTTTGACTGTATATTGTTTAAATGGCTGTCGGTCCAACCTTAACGCGAACCTACTAGAACTCAATGGTTCCAAATGAGCCTATGATACTGGATAGGAGCTCAAAGAAATTTATGGGGTCCAAAAGGCTCCTGTGCCACACAATAGGGTCCGCCAGACTTTTAAGAATATTTATCTTTTAATTTTCTTAGGCCTGGGCGATATTGTAATTCCGGGAATTTTCGTCGCGCTTCTCCATCGCTTTGACAATTATATCGGCTCGCCGAAACGCAATCCGAAAGACACTAACGCGCCAAAGGCTCGCTACTACTATTGGATTACGCTTGTGGCCTACGCGGTCGGACTTCTCATAACCATGGGAGTGATGCATCATTTTAAAGTGAGCAATCGAAGCTAGAGGCAGTCAAATAGGATTGACCGCCGCTAGAATCGATTTTTGAATCGTATCGAATATATAAAATGTTTGTAGGCCGCTCAGCCGGCGCTGCTCTATTTGGTGCCGACTTGCGTGCTCACGCCCATGCTATTGGCGTTGATTCGCGGCGAGTTCAAGGCGCTATGGAACTATTCCGAGGAGCAGTTCGTCAACAAGTCCGACTCCAAGTTTGAGGCCGCCAAGGAGAAGAAGAATAAATAGATAGGGAATGTTAATAACGTATTTTACGATAGATAATAGATTCTCTAGGCGTCCATTTCATTGAAAATAGACCCCTAGGTGCTCCCCCACCCCGTTTCCCTTTGACAATAGACCCCTAGGTGTCCATTCTCTCTTGCCCATTGACAATAGATCCCTAGATGTCCATCTCCTCTTTCCATTGGCAGTTGTCTTTGTTTTTTACATTGAATTAAAGGTAGCCTTTTCATAAATTATATTTGCTGGCTTTTCTAATGAAGTACAATCAATCATATAATAGAGAAAGAGATTTTCGTTTTTGTACTTTTGGTCCTATTCAAAGTTGTTTTTCTTTAAATGAAATTTATACATATCCACAAACTGTCATATTCTTCATCATCATCACCATCATCATAATACTATAAACGCATTTACTCGAATTCCGTGATAATACAAGTCATGGGGCTCTTTGAATTTGGCTTGCCATTTTCTCATATAATCAAAGATGAAAAAAAAAATTTTATTTTTAGAAACTTTATACTTTTTGCTCGTATTTATTAAAGCATGACTAAGTCCTAGGGATATATCTAAATGCGGTTCAAATCATCTTTTGGAAGGAAGGGGCAAGATGTTCATTCTCCCAACACTATTATGTTAACCAATTTCGAACAGTCCGGCCGCGAATAATCATTCCGAAATTAGGGGTACATTCTTAAGTTGAAGCCTCCCTTCTCCCAATCATCGAACAATCAATTTATTTGGCTCCTATTTGACCGCCACTAGTCTCATTGATTTCGACTTTGTTGTTGTTGTTGATCCCTGCGAGGCTTTCTTCGTGGATTCGATGTGAACCTAATTTATTTCTCTGCTATATTTAACGCTTTTATTATTATTTGTTTCGCCTCATTACTCATTATTTTATTTTTATATTTTGATTTTGGCGGTGTTCTCTCCAAAGATCGTAAATTATAATTTAATGTTTGTTTAATTCTTTTATTGTATTTTTATTATAATTCAAATAAAAAAATTTTCTTTAAATTCTCCAGAAAAAAAATTACTCAGTATGTCATTTAAGAGTTATTATTAATGACTCTTAATGACTCCTAATGTGATTATTAATGATTCTTAAGACTCTTAATGACTCCTAATGTGATTATTAATGACTTTTAAGACTTTTAATGACTCCTAATGCCATTATTAATGACCCTTAAAACTCTTAATGACTCCTAATGTCATTATTAATGACTCTTAATATCATTATTAATTATTCTTAAGATTCTTAATGACTCCTAATGTCATTATTAATGACTCTTGATATCATTGTTAATTATTCTTAAAATTCTTAATGACTTCTAATGTCATTATTAATGACTCTTAAGACTCTTAATGACTCCTAATGTGATTATTAATTACTCTTATAACTCTTAATGACTCTTAATGTCATTATTAATGACCCTTAAGACTTTTAATGACTCCTAATGTCATTATTAATGACTCTTAAAACTTTTAATGACTCCTAATGTCATTATTAATGACCCTCAAGACTTTTAATGACTCCTAATGTCATTATTATCTTAAGACTCTTAATGACTCCTGAATGACACCAAATGCCTCTCAATGAATGATATTAGTGACATTAGTGAAAACGAATGGCTTTTTTAAAATTTTTTTCCCCAAAAGAATGTTCCAAAAAAAGTGATGCCGATCCAGCTCGATTTATCTTCCAGTAGTATTATGTTAACCAATTTCGAACAGCCGGCCGTGGATAATCGTCGCGAAATTAGTGTTTTAATTAATTTTTTTGGAAAAAATAGCAAAAGGTTAGTGCGGCCGGGATCATTGCGCCCGAGATCCAATGCGACTCAACAAGTTGGGCAATGAACCTTTATGCGAGCTGGATCGGCCAGGCAAGCTAACAGTGCACGCATAACGTGAATGCGACGAGTGGCGAGGAATGAAGAAGTCAAGCGTGATGAAACCATCACATCCTTCTCATCCGGAAACGACTCTGGTGCTGTGGGACGTACCGAGCCCCCCGCTAGAGGGAGCCCACTCCGAAGAGCCAACCGGAACTACACCGGAAGGGCCCACGTGAACCACAAACACGGGACCAATCGCGTTGGCGAGAGGTTTAACTTCAGCTTGCCAGAGTCATTATCCGAATGAGGTGGGATGAAAATGATATCATCGGAAAATGATTAAGACTGGTCATTGATTTTTTCGCTTATATAACAGGCGTGGCATTCGCGAAAAAGCGGCGATGGATTTCGTCCGGTGGTCAGAGAAGTCAGACACTCACATGCTATTTTGCCATTTTATTTTATTTTTATATTTTTTATTGAAATTGAATTTGAAATGAATTTTTTCATTTAGCTGAGCTTTATTTGGAATAAATTGCGGGATATTTGGCGAATATGTGACTAACCGGTTTTGCATAAAATTGGTGTTTTTTATTCGTCAAGCTCATGTCGGCTCAATTATCGTAGCCGGGCGGTGTTCGCGGGATTGGACAGTGATCTAGAAAAAAAAGCCAGTAAGCAAAAATGGTTCCAAATCGAATCAAATGATCCTAAATCGAATTAAATGGTCCCAGCTAAGAGGGATGTCTCATTTGGTCTTTAAATTCTTAAGGAAAAATAAAGGAAAAAATGACTTAACCGCATGGGCCATGTTGTCCCACGGCACCGCGTGGTCCGGCGGGTCCTTTTGGTCCGGTTTGTCCTAAAATTGAATAAATATGATTGTACACATGCCAGTAAATGAAGTGAAATTACCCGGCTTTCCGACGGGACCGTCATCGCCGATGGGTCCCGGCGGGCCCGTGACGCCCGGCCGGCCGTCCGCGCCCGGCTCGCCCGCAAGCCCCATGCCGCCGACGGGCCCCGGCGCGCCCGCGGGACCAGATGGTCCGTCCACTAAAATGTTGAAACAATTTTAAAGCTATCCTGATTTCGTGTGTATAAGCCGAAAGTGTTTTGAGCCAAATTCAAATTAGCACCAATAAATTCACTAGGTTATATTCATTGTACCCCTGACAGGAAATGACTCTGTACCTTGGAATAATTTGCCGGGTGCTCCTTGTAGTCCGGGCGGTCCGGGTGGGCCCTGTGGTCCCGGAAGACCTTGTGCGCCGGTCAGACCGATTTCGCCCTCTTTACCATTTTGTCCGTTCTCGCCGGGCACTCCTTTCGGACCCTGCAATCTCGTGAATCTTTACTGAAGGTCATTAACTTGAATACGCCGACTTACTTGAGGTCCTTTCGCGCCCGGCTGTCCCACGGGACCTGGCGGTCCGAAAGGGCACAACACGCAAGGCGTAGTGGGAATGGCGCTAAAAAAATTGAGCTCAATACAGTAAAATACAATGTGTATATATACAAAATACGGTATGTTCCGGTCCCACCTCTGAAGCACAAATCCGTCGTTTCCCGGCCGGCCGTCGGCGCCATTCCGGCCGTCTCTGCCCGGCATGCCCTCGTCGCCGGACTCACCGTGCGGTCCTATTAAATGACTCGTTTAATAGCGCATAATTCCAGAATATAAATTCCTGGGGGTCCTAACCTTGTGGTCCCTGCTGACAGGAACAGCAGGACGACACTGGCGTGGGATTGACGAGACCGTAGCCGGTGCTGCTATCGTAATTCAAGTCGCCTGCAATATACAAAACTCCATAATTAGAGAGACAAAAGGACATAATTAGAAATACAAAAGACTTTATTGAGTGAGACCTGAATAGGTTTTTGATAGCTCTAAAAAAGATTCTAAAAATACAGTATTATGGGTATACGGTACGTTTGTGGAGTCGGGTGCCGGCCGCATTAATTTGCTCCATTTGGCGCCAGATTTCGCGGGACCTACTCTAAAAAGACAAAAAATTTAAGATCCACGTTATTTGTTTTGAAAAATAGGCCCAAAAGAGGTCCTCAAGATCAAAATGGGCCCAAAAAAAATCCCCAAGGTTTTAAAGCATTCTTTAAAAAGGGCTTAAAAAAGGCTCAAATAGCCTACTAATCTAATATTGGCCCTATTTTTGTAGTCGGGGCACATTAACCAACCCGGCAAAAGTCGGACTCCGAGGCGAGGTGACTGTTGAGCGCCTGAACGTAGGCGTACAGTAACGGCAACGCGAACACCGCGCAAATGACTGCCGCCGTGGAGAGAACGACTGCGCCGAACGCCGCCCTGCGCAGCCGCCACTCGGCCACCGTATCCGTCTCCGCCTCTTTCATCACTACTACCGTATTCTCGCTATTGACTTTTTCCATTATGTCTATTCCGTTCGGTATAGTATCCGCGAATTCTCAGCCTAATGGAAAATCTACACTGTATAAAAGACGTTGTGATACGGTACTATTTAAACGATTTCATTTATTCACAAAACACCAAAAATTATAATTTTTTTGAAAAAAAGTGAAAATTGATAAAAAATATCTCGAAAATTTGACCCAATTTTATGGGAATTTCTCTTTCTCTCTCTTCCTTTCTTTCACTTTCTCTCTCATTATTTCTCTTTCATTCTTTCTGTTTCTCTCTTTCTCCCCCTCTCTCTCCCTCTTTCACTCTCTCTTTCTTTCTTTCTTTCTCTTTTCTTTTTCTTTATCACTCTCTTTCCTCTCTATTCCTATTTCTCTCTATCCCCCTCTCTCTTCCTCTCTCTCCCCCCCTCTCTCTCTCCCTCTCCCCCCTTTCTCTCTCTCTTTATCTCACTCTCTTTTTCTCTCCTTCTCTCTGTTTCTCTCTCCGTTTCTTTCTCTCTCTCTCTTTCTCTCTCCTTTTTTTCTCTTTCTTTCTTTTTCTCTTTCTTTTCTCACTTTCACTTTTCATTTTATTATCATTCAATTTCCGCATTAGATTTTCTCATTATATTGATTTTCTCACCCTTATGCGCAATGATTTCATCACTCACTACAATTTTAATGAATTTTTTAATGAATTGATATTGATATTTTGAAAGCAGAAACATATCAATAAATGAAATAATTTATTGCTAGAGTACAATATACAGTAAACCTTG
The DNA here is from genome assembly GCA_024678965.1 of Bradynema listronoti. Classification (NCBI taxonomy): domain Eukaryota; kingdom Metazoa; phylum Nematoda; class Chromadorea; order Rhabditida; family Allantonematidae; genus Bradynema; species Bradynema listronoti. The sequence goes on along the minus strand of JANLNO010000014.1, from coordinate 1,589,550 downwards.
GTATCTAATGTATGATACTGTATTCTTGTTAAATTTGAATAATTTTATATAGCACATTACAGTATTCATTTATCGATCCTCGGGCCTCTAATATCCCGGCGGGGTGCGCGGAATCGGGCAGTGATTACAGTCTCCGTTAACGCCTAAATTTTAATTTTAAAAATGGCGCCAATTTAAATTTTTATCGCCAATTTAAAATTGCAAATTTAAATAATTTTTTAAAATTTATTATTCGAATCCAACCTTTTGGTCCTGGCGCGCCATCCGCGCCCTGTGTGCCCTTATGTCCGTCATGACCGGGACGTCCCGGCTAAAAATATATGCGTAATACCGTATGTTGAAAGTTACTACTTTTAATCACTGAGAAAAAAATTTACATCGCCTGGCGCTCCTTTCGGTCCGACTACCGTACCGCCGGGTGTGCCCTGACAACCGACGAGGCCCTTGGGACCGGGTGGGCCAGGCTTGCCGGGAGGTCCTAAAAAATAAGGTTCCAATATAATTTATGATTGAGATACAGGATCTCAAAACGTTTATTAATAAAAAAAAATTTTAAATTTGAATTAAATTTTAAATTTACGCCAAAATTTCACTATTTTCTTAAACTTTTTGTTAAAATTTAAATCAAAAATTTAAAAAAAATTTGTGTTCTTATTGGTCCATTGAAAAAGCGGTAGAATCACCCGCAGAGTTCAACTCGCGCACGGGACAAAAATATTTTTGTAAAATTTTTTTGAAATTTTTTTTCAAGTCGATAATTAGAAACAATTAGAAACAGGACCAATGGACGGAAAAAGGGCCAATATCCGAAAATCGATTCATAATACTGTACCGCGTGATCCGTCGCGCATAAATTGCCGGCCGGCGATTCCCTGCGATCCCTGCGGTCCGATTGGTCCTATAAATTGAAAACGGTATTTGGAAAAGGTTGTAAATGCATCCAACTCGTACCTTGAAGTCCAATAGGTCCAGGCGGTCCTTGCATTCCGGGATCACCACGGCGTCCTAAAAAGAGAACAAAATGAGTTTTTTTAGAGCTTAAAAAGTTCCTAAAGATTATTTCGGGTGTGAAATGGTTTTAAAGAGTTTCAAGGAAAGAGTTCCAAATCATTTTGGGACCACGCTGAGCTCGATAAGCTCAAAATGAATGAATTACAAGCCTCACAAAGAGAACGTGGCCTCAACAAGCACTCACCGTCAATTCCGGGAATTCCGGCGCTACCGCGCGGTCCTGTGGGCCCGCGCGGGCCCTGCGGACCGGGCGGCCCCGGCTGGCCCACCGGACAAATCACGCACGGCTCCTTTTGCGTATCGCGCTGCGGCGTGATCAACTGGCCCTGGCGGCCCACATCGCCGGGCGAGCCCGCGCGTCCGTCCGCGCCGTTCGCGCCGTCGTCGCCGGGCTCGCCCGTCGGGCCGGGCGGGCCTTGTTGGCAAACGCACGGACACGTGGCCGCCGCCGCCTGTCGATTCGCGGACGATTTGACGGCGGCGCTTTCGCGCGCGTCGCCCGCCGGTGGTGCGATCGAGGGCGGCCACGCGCCCGCCGATAACGCGTTATCGTAATTGGGAGACGCGCCGTAATTATTTGCTCTGGATGCGGACTGAAATTTGATGGAATTAGATAAATAAGCCCGTAATAGATAAATAAGTCAAAAGCCCCTTACCGTTTAAGAGGTCCTATGGGCAAATATATAAGGTCCTAGCTTTAATTTGTTCAAAAATATCCCGTTTAAGTCAAAAGATCCTCGAAATTTCAAGTCTCAAAGGTCTAACTCCACCTGATGTACGATATGAAGTCCCACCTCAGAAGCAGATCCACCGTATCCGTCGCCACCGTCGGTGGCAGTCGCCGTCGCCGCGCCGCTACCGTAACCGGTCGGCGATTCGGCAGACGGAGACGCCGCGCCGCCACCGTATCCGCTCTCGGCGCTTTCGGCCGCCACGTTAGTGTATCCGCCGTCATTGTTGACCCACTGGCCGAAAAGCCAGGCACGTTTCCGGCGCGCCGCCTCACTTTGCGGCTCGTCAGACGCGTTCTGTAATAGTGCATCGATCAGCTTCAATAACTCAGCCAAATTGAGACAAAAGACCATCCAAATGCCTTCAAGAGTCATAAGGTCCTGGGTCAATGAGAATTTTGGCGCCAACATTTGGTTTAGCGAATTTTTTTCTCACATTTACGGCGCGTTTTAGCCGGTCTAGCATCGCGTCCATCGGCACGCCCAACGCGTACATTTTCAGCCAAAAGTCGCGAATTTGCAGACGGCAAAAGTCGGATTCGCGCGCGAGGTCCTCGTGCAACGCGTGCGCCGCGCTGTAGAGCGCCGGCAACGCCACCGCCGCGCTAATTGCCGCTACCGTCGCGGCGACCACCGCCCAGAACGCGAACAGTCGAGCGGCCCTGGAAAATTTTCATTTTTTTTGAGCGTTCAAATTTTGAATCTCACAAACTCGAAATCCAGTTTTGAGACTCCAAAAAATATTTTTTGAGTCCTATAAATTATGAGACTGCATTCGAAGCGGAATTTTTAAAAGAACAATTTTGCTTAAAAAATTATCCTACTTCTCATTGGGATTCTCCTTGCGAGGAGAGCCCATTGTCCTTTCAAATTGATCCATCCCACTAAAAATATATCGTCTTTTCTTTTCCGAGTCCTCAATAAGCTGGAGGCCGAAATAAAATAATTTTCAACTCAAATAAAAATTTTCTCGTCTTTTTATATCACAAAAAAAAATTTTTAATTGAAAAATACAAAAATTTTTTAAAAATTGAAAATTTTAAACCGGAAAATTTCCAAATTTTTTCGTTTTTCAGGCGAAATTTTCGGCGAAAAATTTTGAATAATTTTTCCCAAAAAAATCATTTTCCTTTTTGCGGAAAGAAATTTGGCAAAAGAGAGAAAGAAAAAGAGAAGGGAAAGAGAGAAAGGGAGAAAGGAAGAGGGGGAGAGAAAGAGGAAAAGATAGAGAGAAAGAGAGAAAGAAAGAAAGAGAGAGAGATAGATAGAGAGAGATAGAAAGAGAGAGAGGGGAAGATAGAGATAGATAGAGTGAGAGAGAGAGAGAAAAAGAGAAAAAGAGAGATAGAGAGAGAGAGAAATAGAGAGAGATAGAGATAGAGAGAGAAATAGAGAGAGATAGAGAGAGCGATAAAGAGAGAAGATAGAGATAGAAAGAAAGAGAATTTTCTATTATTTTGGGGAAAAATTTCTTTATTAATATTCAATTTTAAATGTTAAATTTCCGGTTTTTTCGTGAAATTGAAAAATTTTCTCCGCCCGTAGAAATTTTTAAGAGGGCGAAAAAATGAGAAAGAAAACTTGAAAAAAAATGAGAGCCATCCAATAGTGATGTGACGAGCGAAACCGAACCTGTATCTCTAGCCAATGCTCAACCACTTGGCCCTCCCCTCTTTTTTTTGGAAAATTTCGTAAGTGCCAAAAAATTGGAAGAAAAAAAATATTGTGACGCCTAAATTGGGTTGGGCGCGGAACCGAACTTGTGTCTCTAGTCACTAGGCCAGCTCCTTTTCCTATTTTGTTTTTGCACAAAAAAATGCCAAAAAATTTTTCTGCGCTTAAAAAGTTGAGAAATTTTAAAAAAATTAAAAAATTAAAAAAACAGTATTTAATTATTAATGAAAAAAAAATTGAAATTGATCTTATTCAATATTAAGGTATAATTTTATTATTACGGTATAAAATAATACGGTAATGTGAGATCAGAATCCAAAACTACAAAAAAAGTACAGCAAGCGGAAAAAAGAAATTAAAAGGTACGATATTCAACTGATGGAAAATGGGGTAAAAATTTGAATACTGTCTAGAGTAAAATGAATATGTATGAATACTGTATTTCAAAAATGTCGCGCGTTGTTACCGTTTCGCCGACTCAACGCCGCCGTCCGTCAACCGCTCCTCGTCGTTACCGTAATCGAGTACGAGTGCGTTAGCGGCGACTTGCGTGCCAAGCCGGCTACCGTAGTCGGTTGTACACGCGACGCTGGGCCAGTGCGCGCGACAAAGTGCGCGCGCACACTCCACGCAACGCGCCACTTGCGCGTCAGACGCGCTGAGAATGCGCGCGCACGCGTCGCAAACCGCTGGCGCGTCGAGCGCGACGACGCGCGCCTCCGTGGTGGAGACGCGAAACGCGTGACCGCACATCTCCGCGTAAAGGCGCGCCAACAGCACGTTACGGTTGGTGAGCAGAATGGAACGGTAGAGCTAGAAAGACATCAAAGTGTACATATTAATCCCGAAAGTACTCGAATTTCGTGTGTGATATAAGCCGCGGCAAATTTAAATTTGCGCCAATTTCATTCTGTTCGTATTGAATCCGTTGGGGTCCGAATTTTGTGTCCCGTTTAATTTTTTTTACCGTTTTCGGGGGTTATTTTGGGTGCTAAGAACAAATACATTAGTCTTTTGCCGCTTAAGGACCTTTAACCACGGAAAAAAAATTTTTTTTGATGGAATCTAGACATGTGATATTTTATTCGAAAGCTTTCGTCACGCTGATCAAGAATTGTATAAGAACTATGGTCCAAATTTACTTCACTGCTGAGTTACAGTCGATTTGAAAAAATTTGAATCAAAGAGGGACTTTTTTTTCAAAAAAATTTTTTTTTAGGAGGGAGGGGACGGGGCTTAAACTAGAGTGGCGCCAAAAATCTTACACTTACGTTATGCGGCAAATAGCGGCTGAGGTGAAGCCGCGCGTAGGTGGCGAGCGCGTCGCGCTCGTCAGCCAGCCGCTCGATTAGCGACGCCAACGCGTCACGACACAGTCGAAACTCGTCGGCGGCAATCAGTAGGCTCAGCACCTGGTCCGCTTTGGTGGTCCTAAAACGGAAAAAAAACGTGGAAGCGGATCGTATACCAAAAATGCAGTAGTAGAGCATTTTTTTTCTATATGTAGAAAAATGCCAACTTAAAATTGTTGGCGACAAGAAATTTCTCGCACGCGTCCCGCAACGATTCCACACGATATTTGTCGGCCAATCGCAGTACGGTAGCGAAATTCCATTCTGTAAATGGTAAAAGCCGATTTAATGCTTTGGAAATTGAAACATTTAGAACACAAGTGGTCTCAATTTGATCCTAAATGGTCTCAATTTGGTCATAAATTGTCTCAATTTGGTGCTAATTGGTTTCAATTAGGCCCCAAATGATCTCCAGTCTCAAAAAATATAGCCTAATTTTTGAGTCAATAAAATTATTTTTTCAATTTACCACTTAAACATCGGATGGGTTCGTTGTGGTGAAGACAGCGAAAGAGCTCCGCGACGTCCTGCCAGGACTCGTCGACAATTTCGCGGTCGTAGTCGAGCCGCGTCGGCGTGTCGGCGGGCTTGCCGCGCGATGCACGCGCGCCGCCGCGCAACGCCACCGCCGGCCGAAACATTTCCGCAAAGACTGCCGACGCGCGGCCCAAACGCGCCGCGTCGACGACGAAAAGGCGCGAGCCGACGAGTACGCACCACGCGCTCAGACGTATGCCAAATCCGTCCTGACGCGCTAATTGCGCCGAGAAAACGGCGGAACTGCCTGAAACGAGAGTCCGTAAAATGGTTTGTATTATTTGGTTAGTCCATAGGTTTGCCGGAGCCAACTCGGAGCAAATTCACAATACTGCTGATAAAACAGCCATCCAACAGTGCCCTATCTACACTTACTCGACTGTTGTTGGCATTCGTCGATAAATGAGTGCTGTTGTGGCGGGGTGTCGCGCTCGCGGCGCCGTTGTTCAAGTCGCTCGGCGACGCTGGGGCGCGAAGACGCCGTTGGCGCGGCCGCGGCGGCATCGCCTCCGGCGTCCGTCGCTGCGCTCTTTTCGCGCGACGCAGTCGTTGACGCGGCCGCGCTCAAAATTTGCGGCGCCAACGGCGCCAAACTGCATGGCATTTTCTCGCAAATTTTTACGGTAATATTTAATACAATACGGTTTCTAAATTTTTTGAGCTCTTTATATTATTCTAATTTCGCGTGTATTAAGCCGAGTGTTTTGAGTCAAATTTAAATTGGCACCAATGAGTTCATTCTGTTCGTATCGGATTCGTTGGGGTTCAAATTTTTTGCCCTTGTTTATGAAATTGAAACGAAGGCGGGCACAAAATTTGGACCCCAACGGATCCGATATACCTCCCTCAAACGGATCCGATATACCTAAGATTCCGAAATTTTCTTCGTATATAAGGTATGATTGATATTGAAATATATGTGTAAAATTTCCTTTTAAAAGCTTAACTTAACAAATGCGTTAATCATTTTTAAAAAAGCTGAAATTTGAACAGGAATTTGTTCAACCTTAAAAAAAAATTGATACGGCTCGCTGTTGAAAAAAAATATTCTTTCCATTTTTTTCGTTTCATACCTTCTAAAAATGTTCACTCATTCTTTTCAGTTTTCCCATTAAGTTTCACGACAAAAAATGAACAAATGTTTTCATAAGTTTTTCACTCAAAATTCGGTTCTTATGTCAAGTAAAAAGTTAGGAAAGAAAAAAAAACGGCTCGCTCTTATCTCTTAGCCTTGAACTTAAGTATACTCTATAATCGAGCAAGTAAAAATGATATTAAGTTCGCGAAAATTGCGACAATTCTCTCTTACTCTTTTTTTTCTTCTTTCTCTCTCTCACCTTTTTCTTTCTTTTCTCTCTCTCTCTGCTTTTTCCTCTTTTCACTTTTTCTTTCTCTCAAAAGGTGTGGGCGAACAACAAACATTTACGTGAAAATTATACTCAGACTTTAGCCATTGAAATTATTCTTCAAACTTTCACAAAAGAAAATTTCTTTCAAATTGTACCTTTTCTTTACTTTTCCATTTTTCAGCTAACTTTTTTTTGGTGTTTTATTTTCCTGCATTTCGATCTTATATCCAAGCTAATTATTCAAAATTTTATGAGGCTTAATAGTACAGAAGGCTTTTCAATGAATTAATGAATGAATTCTAAACAATTTATAAAGTCAATAGCAAGGGAGAAAAGCGGGATAGGTGTTAAATGTTCAAATTTGTAAAAAAATGGAAAAATATCATTGAATGTCTCGTTTCTCTAGCAGACAGCTGAAAGCCATCGTCCGTTTTTCGCGAATGAAATTCAGGTTATATAAGCGAAAAATTGAATTCCGCCCATAAGAGTGAATTAATCGTTGTGTTCACCGATTGCATGATTTCTATTCCGGTTTGACTCGGCCAAGCTAGAGTTAAGTCAATACCAGTGTTTGTGGTTCACTGGACCCTCTGGGCACCATTCCCAGTGGCCTCTTCGGAGGTTCGGTACGTCCCACAGCTAACTGAGTCAGCCGGATGAGAAAGTATTGTGATGGTGCACAACTATGATTCCACATGACACAACGAACCCGCAATTACGCCGGTGTGCGGAACGCGAATAGTTGGCTTGCTTGGCCAAATCAGCTCTCTTTCGATTGAGGTCCAGATGTGCACGGAAGAAAGTGCACATTGTAGTCTCGGAAGATTGAGCAATGATCCTGGCTGCACCAACCTTTTGCCATTTTTACAAATTTTTTCAGAATTTTTGAAATAAAAAGATTGACGCAAATAAAAAGATTGACCCAAAATTAATAGCGCCCGATTTAAATTCAGCCAATGAATCTTCGGGCATAATAAGATAGGCATTTTTGACCAGGAACCTGGCATATATTTGATCAGAAATCTGTGATATATTCGGCCTGCAATCGATTAAATATCTGGTGTATATTCGGTCTGAATTTGGAATATATTTGACCATAAATTTTGAATAATTCGGTCTGAATTTGGCTCAAAATCGAGCCATTTGGCTCATCACCGTTGAGCCACGAGCCGCTATTGAGCCACTTACTCATCACTTGTAATTGTAGGCCGGCCCCATATGAAAGAGAATGTGGTGGTGGTACGTTGTTTAAAAGGAATAAATAATTTTATCCTATTTCTATATATAATAATAATTTTATTAAAAAATAAATTGTAATTTAATTTTCATGCAGGAAAAAATCATAAAAAATCAAAGAAAAAATTTATTAAGAAATACATTAGGAAAAAAATGGAAATAAAATTTTTCCACAAATATTGTGGATTTTATTCCGCGCCATCGGAGAAATTCACCACGCGAACGTTGCCGTCCTCATCGCCGAAATAGCCGACTCGCGCGGAGCCCACGAAGAGACCCGTCTCCACGACGCCTGTAAAAGAAAAAATAGATCAATAATTCCAAAGAAAAGCTAGCAAATTATCCCTTGTACTTTTCGCGACTCATTCGGAGGGATTTCGAAGACTCCTGGACTTTTGTCAAAAGATCATAAGGGACGCCTTAACGCCGTTAAATCCTCCTAATAACAATTCGGCCTTCTATTTTTGGTACCTGTGATTTGGATGAGTTTCTCGTGCACATTACGCCAATCGACGGCGTTGGCCGGGCGCGGGAAATGCCAGTCGAAAATGTAGTTGTGATTCTCGGTGATTGTCGGAAAGCACTTTTTCTGGTCCATTCGCATTACGCATCGTCCGCCCAATTTGTCCACTATCCATTTTTGTACCTAAAAAATGTTTTTAACGCTGAAATTTTTTAGAGCCAAAACAAACACAAGCTTAGAGGCTAAACAAGCCCAAGGCTGGAGTCTAAATTCTCGATTATCCTTAAAAAACATATTGGTATATTTGGATTCATTACCGGAGCCCAGCCGTAGGGCGCGACCTCTATTGGAACGCTTTTGTAAGCGGTTCCCAAATGCGGCACAAACTTCTCTTTGGCACTGATAAGGACAAATTTTTTCGCGCATTGTTGAACGAGTTTTTCCTGGAAGAAGAGCAAACGAAATTAAATAATAGATTCATCAAATTAGTCTTAAAAATACATTCCAAAGAGCCCGAAAAATTGGCCCTTTAGGCGATTCAGAGAATTTTCGAGACTAACTGGACTTCAAAGTGGGCTCATAAATTAGCGATCAATCCAAAAGCTGAAAATGCACCTGTAAAAGGCATCCTCCGCCGCCCTTAATACAATTGAGCTGGTGATCGATTTCGTCGGCGCCGTCAATCGTCACGTCGAGCTCGTGCAACACGTCAACTGACTGGACTGGCAGTCCGGCGTCGCGCAGCCATTTGCGGGTCTAAAGTCGGCCGAAAATTGATTAGAGAAAGGCGTGGAAAGTGCTCGTGCTCTGGTTTAAAGCTTCAGCGAGGCCCAAAAATAGTTAAAAGATCTCCAAGATTTTGCCTGAAATGAGGTCGGTACGCATTGAATGTCCTTTAGCTGGCCGTTGTGTAGTGCGTCCGCCAGCACGTCAACGAGAAACTTCACCGTGGAGCCGCTGCCGACGCCCAGCCGCATGCCGTCGCGCAGCTCGGCGCGCACGCACGCGCGCGCCGCTGCCAATTTCGACGCGTCCGCCGACGAAAGCGACGACGCCATGGAAATACTGGCTAGAAAAAAATTCTCTAAATTTATCGGACTCAATATCCGGAGTCTCAAAGCTGGTCTTCGAGTTTGTGGTACTTAAAATTTGAGACAGTGTTGTGACCTAGCTCTATGACTTCGGCTCTATAAGTGGCTCCGAGTCATTTGGAGCCATGCGGAGCCAACTTGAGTCGGAGTCATCTATCGGAGCCGGAGCCATCTGGAACCATTTATGTCTCAATGGCTAGCAATTTATGGAGTCATCTGGCTTGTCGTGGATCCGGCTTTTTTTTGAAAAGAGCTAAAAAAGACTCGCAGTTCCGCAGTCAACCCGAAGCCAAGTCACAATACTGGCTAAGGCTATGTCTGAGTTCAGCTTAAGCGAAATGTCCCGTCGCGAAAAGTTTTAATACGAAAAAATTGAGGCATAAAGAAAAAAAAAGAAATTCAAAATTCGAAAAAATGATAAGAAAAAATTGAAATAAAAAAAAAATTTTTTTTTGGACCCATCAGACGACATTTTTTCCTATATTTTCAAAAAAAAATTTTTCCACGTAGCTTTTTTAGAAAAATAATTTTGAATGCAAAAATAATTTTAAAATTCGGAAAAGTAATTTTTAAAAATTATTTTTTCATATTTCTTAATTGAAAAAAAAAAGTTGAAAGTCCAAAGAAAAATTTAATAATTTTTAGCGGCAAAATTTTTGAGACAAAAATAAAAAAAAAATGGTGGAAAATTTTATGGCGGAGTCATAAGAAGAAATTCTAGGTATATGGCTGGGGTCCGTATAGCTCAGTCGGTAGGGCGGCGGCGGCGTGATTAAGCGCTGGCCGCAGGTTCAATTCCTGCCACGGAAGCCGCATTTTTTACATACTCAACAGAAAATATTTCCATTACGAGGCACACATGAAAAATACATTTTTTACACACACGCAAACGGAGATAGACGTGAATACACAAATGCGAGACACACAAATACACAATATGAATGTGTTTCAAACACGTGATATGAAAAAAAAATATTGGAAAAAAGAAAATTTTTCAAATTAAAATTGAAAAGATCGGAAAAATTTTAAAGAAATTTTTCATTATCAATTATGCAAATATACTCGAATTTCCGGGTGGTGTCCAGCCGGGTGGTGTTTTGAGCCAAATTTAAATTGGCGCCAATGAATTCATTCTGTTCGTATCGGATCCGTTGGGCTCCAAATTTTATGCCCACTTTTATGAAACTGAAACGAAGGCGGGCACAAAATTTGGAGCCCAACGGATCTGATACAAATAAAATGAACTCATTGGCGCCAATTTAAATTTAACTCAAAACACCCGGCTTTATACACGCGAAATTAAAATACTCTATTTCATGTGGATAAGACGCGGGTGTTCAAATTTGAATTAGCGCCCATTAGTCATTCTGTATCATGCGATAAATAAAAATGAACGATAAAAAGTCCAACCCTAAAGTACTAGTCCAAGACAAAGTACAATCTTTTGTACAATCAAAAATAATAGACCGATTTATTTTAAGTTCCAAGTATGAAAAAACACGTTCAAACTTGTCGAATCTTAAGTCTCAGTTATGAAAGCAAAAATTCGACTCAATTCCACTAACTAAAATCGTCGCTAACAGCGTCTAGTGACGTGGAGGACTCCACCCGCAATGGGGCCGATTCGCGTTGATCTCGGCCCATATTTTCCTGATCGTTGAATTCTGCTGAAGAAAAAATTTGTGTTTTAATAAATCCAATTATTAAAACATGGCCAAATTTCGGAGAAATTTGGCCATTTTTTTCTAACGAGGAAAAAATGATTAAAATTGATTCGAAATTTTCTGTTTTAAAGAACGCATGCTCTTCAATATGCATTTTCTGACAACATTTTTTGACGGCAAAATGGCGGAAATTTAAAAATATTTATGAAAAATTTTTTTTTGCTATTTTTCCTGTTTTTTATATTTTATATGATTTAGTCCAGCATATTTGGAAAAACTCGATCAAGCACATTGTTGATGACACCATTAAGGTTTTCGAAGAGTTTCGCAACATAGACTTGAACGAAGAACCAAATGATGATGAAAAAATAAAAAACAGGAAAAATAGCAAAAAAAATTTTTCATAAATATTTTTAAATTTCCGCCATTTTGGCGTCAAAAAATGTTGTCAGAAAATGCATATTGAAGAGCATGCGTCCTTTAAGAAAAATAAAAAATAAAACGCCTTAGTGTATAAAATGAAAAAATGCAATGGGAATATGAAAAATGCGGAAAAGAAAGAGAAAAGTGCAATAGATCCTAAAGTGAGTATAACAGGAGAGAAAAATGCATAAAAAGGGGGAAAAAGTGCAATGAAGAGGACAAAAAAATGCGATAGACGTATGAAAAATGCAAAACAAAGTAGCCGAATTCGTGTGTGGGCAAGCCTTTTGAGACAAGTTTAAATTGGGCGCCAATGAGTTCATTCTGTTATACGCGAATCCGTTGGGGTCCGAATTTTGTGCCCGCCTTCGTTTCAGTTTCATAAAAGTGGGCACAAAATTTAGACTCGCTTGGATCCGCTACAACACAGAATGAACTCCATTGGCGCCAATTTAAATTCGGCTCAAAACACCCGCGGGCACAAAATTCCACTCACGCACGAAATTTGGATAATACACAATAAGAAAAAAGTGCATTATCTACCCGACATTTGACGACGAAATTCTTCAAAAGCGGATTCGTTGGGCGGGCCGACGACTTTCGAGGTGGACAATGGCGAAGATAGCAATGATAATAGAGGACTCCTGAGAGAGGAGCGCCACAAGGACGAGAGCCTTTGGACAGTCAAAAGCGCAATTTTGCCGCGTTTTGAATAAATTTTTTTTTGAATGAATCAATTGAATCGGATCAGTAATTAATTCCTTAAATGACCAATAATGGGTTGGTGGCTCGCGAGCCAAAGGCTTAAAAAATCCAATTTTGGCCGGTTCTCTCGTGGGCCATTGGGCTTGCAAAAATTTGGCTCAATTTTGTCGAATTCGGTTCAAAATTAAAGCCATTTTGGCTCGCGAGCGAACCAAACCCAGGCGAGCAGCGAGCCACTATTGAGCCGCTTATTCATCAGTGCTCACGATGAGTGAGTTAGAAGCCATAATAATTTTTATCGACTAAATGCTCCCGGATGACTCGCAAATTTGAATAAGAGGCTTGAATTCCATAACACAAAAAAAAATAATTCAAATTTGGGCCAAAATAAACCAAATTTTTAATTCAATTCAATTAAAACTCTTTATTATTAGACTTTAAACAACGAAAAAAGGCAGGCAACAACAAATAAAGAATAGAGGGGGGGGGGGGGGGGGGGGGAATGGGATGGGAGTACAACACGTTTCATCAGCGAGAACGTTTCAGTGCCTTCGTCGGCGGCCGGTGTATTTTGTGGATTCGCGGACTTCGCTAAAAATGAAGAAAAATACACATTTTAAAGATTCAAATTAGCTTGTTTCTAGGCTCCAGGTTCTCAGATAGGCTAGGCATGCCCAATGAGCTTTTGTCAATCCAATAAGATCTCAAGATTCAATGTTCACACCCGACCCTATTTTTCCCGCAAATTTTTCTTATATTCGGTCTCATTCCGCCCAAAACTAGTCGAAATTTTCTCCGAAAAACGTGGCCTTACATTCCGCGCCGGCGCATGCGCTCCTTGCGCGCCTCAATGTAGGCGCGTGAGCCCTTGGGCGGCGGGCGTTGCGCGCCGCGTCGTTTGTCGCCAAACGTGCGACCGCGTTCCTCCACGTACACGTGCGCATCACTTTCGTCGTCCGCGGCGGTCAGCGCGCGCGGAATTCCCGTCGCGACGTTTCCGCCCGCGTTAATCACTAAATACACTCTGAAAAATGGAATTTTTTGAGAGAAAAAGGAAAAAATTCCGCGGCTTATACACACACAAGCTTAGAATAGAAAAACAAACTTTCTGGCCTTTTTGCTTTCGGGAAAATCGACGACCAATCCGCCGCGAAAGCCGACTTTCAACGCCTGTTGACAGATGAGCTCACATTGGCTTTCATTCTCGGGATAGAACTGAAAGACCGCACGAGCGCCACGAGCCTGAAACAGCAGTTGTTGATTGAGGGATATAATTACAAAGGGAATGAAGACAAAAAACCAACCAAAGTCGAGTAGAGAGTCTGGAAGAATTGATGAAGCCGGGCGCGTGGATTCTCGTCGTTCGAGTTCGAATGACACAGCCATTGAATGGCGGAAATGCTATAGAGAGAAAAAAAAAAGATGTTATTTAATGCTTTAAGCTTTTAATTCTCGCTAAATTCCAACGCCCGAATCGCCTTGTGATGAACATACCATAATTCATAATGATCGCCAATTCGAAAATGCTAAAAAAAAATCAAATAAAATGAAAACCTAATGGCACCATCGAAAGCACCCGGCTTAAAAGGTAGACCGCGACCCATGTCCATGAGAATCAGATCGCCCTCGGCTTCATTTTCATTTCGCGCCACAGCTAAAAATTTGCAATTTTTATATTTTACATGATTCATTTAGGTAAGAAATAAAAGAATACATATCATATCTCGGCTAATATCAACACCAATCCACATATGACCGCGTTCGGTGAGGACCTCACCGCTTAAGCCCGAACCGCAGCCGATGTCGAGCAGCATAAGCGGCTCGCCATCATCGGGCAGCTCGAGTAGGTCGAAGGCACGATTGGCCAGCTCCGACTGGACTCGAATAATGTGTGAGCTAAACAAAGAATAAATGCAACAAAATTATTAAATAAACTTGAGAAAATTTTCTAATAGGCTAGGCCAATTTTACTTCTAACCCGTTAATTCAACATTTTCTTCCTTCTCTTTTATCTAGCTAATTAATTTCACCAATTCCATTTATCTTCTTCAATCCCTAAATACATCTATCCATTCGATTAAAGCTCTTAATGCCTTTCAGATTCCAGTGAAAAGCTAGTAAAAACAATGTGCAAGAATGGCGTACTTTCCGGAATATTTCAACGCCTCTGTCCGATCGTAATATTGTTCGGGCGGACTGGTGTATTCGGGACGCCTGCCGGCCATTTTTGCAATGAAACTTTGACTAAATTTAAACAATTTTGGACAAAACGGATGAGCTCGAAAGACTGAAAAAACGTTTAAAAAATTTTCAAAATTTTTCAATTTTTGCATAGAAAAATTTCAAATAAATAAATGCATTTTGCTAATTCAATGGCCCGCCAATTTGAAATATGAGTGAAAAACGATGGGCTCACGCGAACTACAAATACGGGACAAATCGTGATGCGCGAGAGGTTTAACTTCAGCTTGCCACAGTCATAATCCGAACGAGGCGAGATGTGAATAGTCATACACAACTGACCGACTGATTGGAATTTTTTCGCTTATATAACCGGCGTGGCATTCGCAAAAAAGCGGCGATGGGTTTCGTCCGGTGGTCAAAGAAGTCAAACACTCACATGCTATTTTGCCATTTTATTTTATTTTTATATTTTTTATTGAAATTGAATTTGAAATGAATTTTTTCATTTAGCTGAGCTTTAGTTGGAATAAATAGGGGGACGTCGTTTTTTTTCAACTAGAATGGCGTGGATTTGTATTGTACGAAAACATCGTCGCCGACTCGGATTCGTCCCGCGACGACCAACGCCAGGTTGACGCCGAAAATCGGCGATTTGCCGTATTTGTTCAGCAATTTACCGCATGGAGCGGATCGATATCTAAAATAATTGACGGAAAAATTTTGAAATTGGCTTAAAAAAGGGGTCAGATTCTCGAGCTTCATTTTAATTCAAATTTCGGCGTAATTTAAGCAATTTACGTTCGCAAAAGCTTCAGTGGCTCCATTTTCGGATGCTTCACGCCGTTATCTGGATCCACGGTGGTCATTATGCATCTAAACATTAAGCCAAAAAAGCTGTTGTGGAGGAAATCGAATGATTCTGTGCACACATCGATTTCTTAAGCTAGCTTTTGGTTCGATTCACTCAGAGACTTGAGGATAAAATTGAACTGATATATATCGCTTTTACTGTATGGCGTACCTGGTACAGGGCTTATAGCAAACCAATTCCGTCTCGCCAATTCGTACATGCAGCCATTTGTCTTCGTCGAACGCCACGCGACCGTCGACGACGATGTTTGGCCGAAAATAGCGCTCGTCCACCGGCGATTCGCCGGCGGCGACCAGCCGCCGATTCAGATCCTCCACGGACGCGGTCGTAAACGCCATAAACGCGGCCAGATCCGCGTAGGCGATCTTAATGAATATCCAATACTCCAGAAATGATTTGGTGTGACTTTGGCAATATTTATTGGATACAGGCCGGTTAAATAACTATTCGAGGCAGCTGAGAATTGAACACCGAACTCCCAACTAATGAATTGGTACCACTCGGCCCACTCGGCCATTGCTTTTTTTTTTTGATTTATTGTCATTATGAATAGACAAGACATACGTGGTCCTGAAGTCTCGGCACGGGATTATTCCAATACCAGTCCTCGCTTCGGAAATCTCGTTCCGTGTAAAGCCTATCTTCGAAATACAATAGGCGAAGTTGACGCTTGCATTGCGGATCTAAGATGCGCGTCAAAAATTCCGAGACTTCGTCGCCGCAGTCGAAACCATCCGTTTGCGCATTCTCGTGAAGCCTATCGAATATGTCGATATGTACATATTTTCTTCACGTCTCAATTTTAAGCATATAACCCACTCGCGATTCAAGTGAATTTAATTTGTGGGCTATATAATTTTAAACGAACTCGGTGTATGTGTTATACGCCTAAATTGATCCCTGGATCATTATAATACTCGACGGCTCACTTTGCTCTGCGCACATCATTTCGCGCGACCACATCGCGCAAATCCACCCGGACGACGGCGTCGCGCACCTCGTCGCGCGCATATCGAATCGTCAGCACCCAGTCCGCGTTCACGTTCGCCTCGAGCAGCAGCATTTTCAGCAGGACCCGCGCGGTCAGGAACAAATGATCCAGGTTCGCGTCCACGACGAGCAAACTCCGATCCCGATTGTTGGCGTTTTTGCAGCCGCGAACAGTGCATTCGAGTTCGTCGACCTGTGCTGCACATTTTTCTTACATTAACCTCCCCCTGTATAAGCCGCAAAAAAGGACCACGGTCGTTTTTTTGAATTATTTATTCGTTTGGCATTCTATTATTTTGGAAGTTTTTTCAATTTTAGTCAACTTTTTAACTTTGAAAAAAAATTAACCTTGAAAAAAATTAATTTAAGCTATCTGATTCAAAATTTCGTCCTCTATCGATTACTTTTTAAATTAAATCTCTAACTTACTTTGTAAGAAAGTTACAATTAAAAAAGTAAGATTTACTTTTTATTTTTTGAAATAATTTTTTTAGCTGTAACTTTTTTTCCAAATTACTTAGAGACTTGATTTAAAAAGTAATCGATAGAGAATTAAATTCTAAATTCGATTAATAAAATAAATTTTCTTAAAAGTAATGTTATAATCCCTAAAAAAATTAGCCAAATTTGAAAAACCGCAAATATCGGCAAGCCATTTTTTAAGTTTGAAGGATAGCTTTAAAGGGATTGGATCGGACCGCTGCGGCTTATACTGCGGCAAAATATTTTGAATAATTCACCTTATTGCCTTTGAAGGATTTAGCCGGATAGATGTACAGTGAGCTGACCTTTCCGGCGTACACAAATTTCCCATTCCAATACAAATGATTATTGATTAAACGATAGAGGAGAAAAGTTGTCCCGGCGATACCGGCACCCAGCAGGAGGGCCCGACCCGGCGGACTCAGCCCATTCATCGTATAAGCAATTCTCAACTTAAAGCAAGTAAATAAATACTTTGGGACTATAGGCGGAATATATATACAGCCCCCAGCCTGTTTTGGCCCGACCCGAACTGTTTTTGGCTGGCCCGTTTTTGCTCGGCCCAGTTCAACTAGAATCCGATGAGCTGTTCCGCTTCGGCCCCAGAGTCCCGATACTGATTTAAGTCATAGGAATTGGACTCTGGATTAATGAGTCATTTTGGGGGTCATAATGACTCTTAATGACTCATAAGGCTTAATGAATCATTTTAGTCATAATGACTCTTAATGACTCCTGACTCTTAATGACTCCTAAATAAGGCATAATGACTCCTAAGTGACTCCAAATAGCTCCTAAATGAGGCTTAATGACTATTAATGACTCATAAGTGACGTCAAATGAATTCTAAATGACTCTAAATGACTCCAAATGACTCCTAAACAACTTCAAATTCATCCAAATGACTCCCAAAATTGAAAAAATAAGTCCATTAACCATTTTGCCTCCTAAATCCTAAATAACTCGGATCACAGTGTAAAACCACAACAAAAAATTCAGTCATTTTTAAGGCAAATTACAAAAATATTTTCTCCATTTTCACGTGTTCATTTTCATCGCAAAATTATTTTAAAAAAGTTTCGCGTGCAAATTAAATGTGAAAATCGATTCGTTTAATTATCGCATGGGCTTTTTTGTTGTTAAATAAATAAATTTTGTTGTGAAAATTCGAATGTTTAAAAATGTTATAAAAGTTCAATTGAAAAAATTTATTCAATTGAAAAAAATTCTTCGTTAATGTTTGATAAAAGTTTAACGACCTTTTAAATCCATAAATATCGATAAGCTTAATGTCATTCGAAAGCCCGAGATCTTGTGAACCCAATAAAAAAGGAATTTTGAAAATTAGTTCGGAAATAAAAAAGTTATTTTCCAAAAAAAAAGAAAATTCCAGCACAGAAAATTTTTCTTTGAATTCGGCAAATTTATTTGTTTTTTTTTTATTTTTTTCCCTTCAAAATACAAATAATAAATATAATTTATTATAAATTTTCAAATAGCGCAAACTTGATGCTTGCGGCCTATGCATACACAAAAATTGGGAGCAATTAACAATCAACAACAAAATTTTTGCCAAGCAAGTGGTTCTATTAAAAAAAATTCGGAGGAAAAATCGCTCGATCAATCCAATTGAATTGATTAATCAATCAATCAGTTGATCAAACAATCAATCAGTCAATCGATTAAAAATTCAAATGCGGAAGGCCGTATTTGACGGGTTGAAACTCGACAAGCGAGCTGATAATTTCGGCCAACTGCGGCTCCAGATCCGAGCGGACCTGCGTCCAGTTGGACGGAAGAAACTCCTCCTGCGGCACCATAATCACCGTCATACCTATGAATGTGAAAGAATTTATTTATAACGCCATAGTTTATACAAGCTCGGACGGATTGATTGATTGAGGCAAATTTAAATTGACGCCTAAATTTTTTAGAACCGGGGGGGGAGGCATGGTTAACGCTTCAAATTTTCGAATACACGTACCTGCAGCGATGGCGGACCGCGCCCCGTTAATCGAGTCCTCAAAGACCAAAACACTTTTTGGCGACGACGGCTGTATGGCGAAACGCCTCATTGTGACTAAGTACGGTTCCGGATGCGGCTTTCCGTGCGTAATGTCCGGATCGCTGCCGGATAGAACGCGCAAGGGCACTTTCGCCAGCCAATCGGCATGTCTTAAACAAACATTGCATTGATAAAAATTTTAAATTGAATAATATTAGCATTGTGTTTATGGGGCTTTCCCCCTGGCTATACGTCTGCCTCTACTCCTAAATTCTAAAGAACCCTAAACTCTTGACCCATAGTAAAATGAGTTCATTTTTCTTTGTCCTCTTAACAAATGTCTCCCATAAAATCAACAATTTCGATCCATACTTTCGCGATTTCATTTCGAATTCGACGGAATCCGAGCCCGTACAAATGGCAAGCGGAATTTCATGCGCATTAAAATGATGAATAAGTTCGGTGGCGCCGGGCAAAATCGGCGAAATCGGAATCAACTCGTCTAGAAGCTCATCGTACTTGGTCAAATACTCGTCCACATCCACCTTGTCAATTAAGTCGTTCATCGCCAACAATGTGGTGACCTGAAGGCATAATCTTAGATTTAAACCTAAGCATAATCAGTTCCGCCCATCCCAGCCCGAATCAAGTGCCGGTTAAGTGTAAGCCCAAGGTAAACCTTATTAATTAAACTCAATTTTTCACTAACCGCGTCGCGCTTTTTCCGCCCCATTTGCGCGCATTTCATTTCGCTGGTAAACTTCCGACCGTAGGGCTCCAAGCATCTCGAATTAGCGAGTGAATATTGCCGCTCGCTGTCGATTAGCACCCCGTCAAAATCGAAAATGACGTGCGTTATTTTCGTTGGCGACTCGGCTGAAGACATGTTTAAACCACACAATTGAGTTGAAAAAAACTACGGACAAACTCAAAGCCTCCAACATATAAAAAACTTATTTAATTTAGTAGGTAATTGAAATTTTTCTAAAAATTTTTTTTCTAAAAAATTGTTGGCATTTTGTCAATCCATTTTAAACGTGAAACAAATACATTACCGTAATAGTTGTTTGAAAATTTTTTTGTACTAATCTTATAGGAATAGGTCTATTCAAGATATTATATTATTAATGGTTTTTTTTGGATTCTACATTTTTTGGATATGTGATTGATATGGCTAAGAATTTCAATATTTCGTTGATTATTCAAAATTTTATGAGGCTTAATAGTACAGAAGGCCTTTCAATGAATTAATGAATGAATTCCAGACAATTTATAAAGTCAATAGCAAGGGAGAAAAGCGGGATAGGTGTTAAATGTTCAAATTTGTAAAAAAATGGAAAAATATCATTGAATGTCTCGTTTCTCTAGCAGACAGCTGAAAGCCATCGTCCGTTTTTCGCGAATGAAATTCAGGTTATATAAGCGAAAAATTGAATTCCGCCCATAAGAGTGAATTAATCGTTGTGTTCACCGATTGCATGATTTCTATTCCGGTTTGACTCGGCCAAGCTAGAGTTAAGTCAATACCAGTGTTTGTGGTTCACTGGACCCTCTGGGCACCATTCCCAGTGGCCTCTTCGGAGGTTCGGTACGTCCCACAGCTAACTGAGTCAGCCGGATGAGAAAGTATTGTGATGGTGCACAACTATGATTCCACATGACACAACGAACCCGCAATTACGCCGGTGTGCGGAACGCGAATAGTTGGCTTGCTTGGCCAAATCAGCTCTCTTTCGATTGAGGTCCAGATGTGCACGGAAGAAAGTGCACATTGTAGTCTCGGAAGATTGAGCAATGATCCTGGCTGCACCAACCTTTTGCCATTTTTACAAACAAAAACAAAAAGATTGACGCAGCGCCAAAATTAAGAGCGCGCGATTTAAATTTGCATTTCACATTTTTTTTTGTTAGATATGATAAGGGGTGGACGAATTTTCATATCTCCACAATTTTGCCTGATTTTTAAAATATGTTTATTTAAAATTTATTTAAATACATTCAATGAATATAACGTAAAGAAATAAAATATTTATTACAATCTAAGCAGCCAAAAGATGGACCATTCGGGTACATTTCGTGTTAATAAACAAGTTAAAATTGTTATTTTAGGCCCACGCAGCCCATCGCATTTAAGATAAGCACAAAAACAAACGGCCGCGAGTTATACGCCTCAAAAATTTGGAATATAATATGAAAAATGAATAAATAGAAATTTATACATACCAAATGTATGGAATTTTGAGTATCATTTTCGAATAAATAAATGAATGAATCTTATTATTATTGCTAGAAACACAGTAATACAATTACAGTAATACCCGTTTTGAATTGAATTCGAATGAATACGAATCTTAAGAAAAATTGAGAAAAAAAAATATTCAGCGGTACGCGTATGGATGAAATCGATTGGAATCTTGTGGATCAACGTCCATCGCGCCGCCGCTTTTTTCCGACGCGTTGCCAATGCCAACGAAGCCGGCACGTTTCGCCGCGTCGTGCGCTGCGTACGCGTTGGCGGCGGCGGCATTGGCATTAATGGCGTATTGCGACAGGCCGTGCTGCGCCAAATGTCCACCATTAAGCCCTTGAGCCTGAGCCTGAGCTTGACTATTATTGCCCAGTTGTTGTTGCTGCAGCTGCTGATGATGATATGGCAAGGGCTGTTGTTGCTGCTGTTGTTGGTGGTGATTTGCGCCATTTGAGGCCATAAATTTGCCGCCAATTTCCACGCCCACATTCGAATACGAAAATGTCAATCCGATGGGGTAGATGACTCCGTCCTGGCGGCTCAACGTTAACGGCACGTCGACTTTGTCCAGGCTCACAATCGCTTTAACACTATTTGCCAATACAGTAGCCAGTGGCGGTACGATAGCGCGCAATTGTTCCGTGGACCTTGAAATAAAAAGATTGACATTGGGAAATTATGTATACTAATTTTGATCCAATCCAGGAGATGGAATTACAAGCCAAAGTATTCATTTGTTTGAAGGTCTTTTTGAAGGATTTTTAGTCATTTAATAGAAAAATACCAAGCCTGCCAGCAAAAATTCAAATCTTTCTTTTATTGAAGCGCCCCTGCGACTTATACACGCACTCATAAATCGGTGAAGTCTCTAGCGTGTTCCCGGAACTCAATCGCATCCGATATCCTACCGTATCGAAGTTTCGGCGGCGGTGGCGTCAAACCAAACGGTTAGCGAGCCGCTGAAATTGTAGCCGTTCAGCTCGAGGGCCATTTGTCCGGCGCCAGCGACACCGTCCGACGACGACGACGGCACAACCACCGTGTTAACTGCTTTAACTTCGGGCATCGGCGTCACCGGGTTCTGAACGGGTCCCATGGCCTCGTAAAAACGATACTCGGCCTTGTCCGTCGAGATGATCGTCCACGAAGCGCCGTCCGAGATTTGATGCCGATTGTTTTGCATTTTATCCACCTGAAAAAAAAACAAATCGATTAAAAAAATATGAAAAATAAATAAATTGGCATTGTGTGACTATGTGACGAGTCTAGCCCAATGCTGTGGCTCGACTCTCATTTGGCTCCGAGTTATTTAGCTAAATAAAATCCTCCTTTCAAATTTTGAAAGTATCTTAATTTCATGTATATATAAGCCGCGGGTGTTTTGAGTCAAATTTAAACTGGCGCCAATGAGTTCATTTTGTTGTATCGTCGGATCCGTTGGGGCCCAAATTTTGTGTGCCTCCCTTCGTTTCGGTCTCATAAAAATGGGCACAAAATTTGAATCCCAACGGATCCAATATTAACTGAATAAACTCATTGGTGCCAATTTAAATTTGACTCAAAACATCCAGCCAATAGCGTAATTCAGAGTCATTTTAGAAGTCACTGAGAGTCATCAAGACTCCTAAGTGGCTCAGGAGTTAAGTCCCAGCACTGATCGAGAACCACGTCCCCGACATTTGGCTTACCAATAATCGTGTGATTTTGTCGTTTTGAAGGCACAAATAATACATTTCATTTTCCTCCAATTGGAAGGCGCATTTGTGCAATTGACTAACGGGTTCGCCCTGTACGGCCGGGTCCAACAGCGTCATATGCTTGTCCACCTTGCGAATCCTCTAAAAAGTCTCCGAACTTTTTCAAATTGAAAATGATTTCAATATAGTTGAAAATTCGAATAATTTTTTTTACCAGTTTTGGTAAGACTACGCCCGTGGTGCAGTCGATCAGCTGAATGATGCTGCCGTATGTGATTGGCGCGTCTGACGACGGCGGCGGACGAGCCCGCACGTAATGTCCGTTCGAATCCTTCGCATGCACGTATTCCTCGACTAAATTATATATGAGTGTTGTGACTTGGCTCCGGGTTTATTGCAAAGCCAGAGAGTCGCCAGCGACTCTTTTAGCCCTTTTTTAAAAAAAAGCGGAGTCACGACAAGCCAGATGAATCCATAAATTGCGAGCCAATAAGACATAAATGGCTCCAGATGACTCCGATAGATGACTCCGACCAGTTGGCTCCGCAGCGGAGTCATATGGCTCCAAATGACTCGGAGCAGTGTTGCGATTTAGCTGCGGTTTGACTCCGGAGCCGCGAGCCAAGTCACCAGCGTTAGCTTTTTTCAAAAAAAAGTAGGAAAAAGCCAGATGACTCCATAAATTGGCTCCAGACTGCTCCAGATGGCTCCGGCTCCGGCAGATAACTGGGAGCTTTTCGCTTCGCAGCGAATCATCTGGTTCCAAATGACTCCGGAGCCATTTATGGAGCCGGGGAGCCATTTATCGGGCCAAGTCACAAAACTCATGGAACTAATCATTTAGCTGGTTTAGATGACGCTTCTCGGTTCTCATGGCTTATTGCTCATTGAATTCAATATATAGCCGCAGCCAACTAATCAAATACTGTACAAGCCGCGGCTTGTATATTAAATTGTGTAATGTTTACTCAAACGAATCATAAATGCGCCCCATTTCGTCGAGCTCGCGTGCACATTACCGCCATCGACGTGTAAATAGCGCGTGGAAACGGTCTGCGAGCGTAGCCGATTAAATAGCGCCACCTAAAATTATACGGTAACAATAGAAGTTATTCAAAATTTTAAAATTTGACGCCCTTAATTTTGTTTTTTAAAAAATAAATAAGCTCGATTCTTTTCATTCTCAGAATTTTGACATTTTTTTAACGTATCCGAGACTTATTTTGGGTCCTAAGAACAAATAAAGTGGTGATTTTTACAGAAAATTTCTCCCAAGGGCACTATGCAAAAACACTATCCTTAACCGCAGGAAAAAAAATTTTTAGACCGAATCTGAACATGTGATAGCTCATTCGAAAGCTCTCTTCACGTTGATCAAAAATTGTATATGAACTATGGTCCAATTTTGCTTTTTTTGAAAAGTTATAGTCGATTTAAAAAATTTTGAACCAAAGGGAAAACCAAGCACTTTTTTTTAATTTTATAAATTCTGGAATGGGGAATGAATAGGATGACGCTAATAAATGAAATTACTCTGGAGCCGCCGCAAATGCTCAGATATTTGCAATCGTTCGTTTTCATGGATTGCTTCTTCTTCGACGGCTTTGAGATGACCTTGATACGCTGGGACGGGAACGTGCCAATATTGAGTCCGAAGCTCATAAAGAAGCTCACAAACAAATGGAAATATTTGCGTTTGTCCGCGTCGCTGATATACAGCGTTTTCGCGGCACAATAATCCTATAAAATAAATTTTGCATTCTATACCTCCGGATTTGACACTGTTTTTTTAGCAGGTATTCTAATTTCGCGCGTGGATAAGCCGCGGATGTTTTTAGCCAAATTTAAATTGGACGCCAATGAGTTCATTCTGTTCGCGCTTTTGGAAGAGAGAAATATTATTGAGTACTCTCGTTGTCTGGCCGTTTCGCGTAACCCATCGGCGCTTTTGAAAGAAAGAAATATCATTGAGTACTCTAGTTGTCTATTCATTGTTCGAAACCCATCGGTGCTTTTGTAAGCGAGAAATATCATTGAGCGCTCACTGGCGCCAATATGAAGTTGGCTTAAGGCGCCCGTAACTTATGTGCACGAAATTAAGGTATTTCTTTCGAGTATCCCTGTGCTTTAAACGAAAATGACAGGGCTCACTTTTGCGTTGGAAAAGTCGAGTTGCAATCGGTCCTGTTCGACGACCGCGCCTCCGCCACTGATACCGATTACGGCGCACAATTCCGCGGCCATATCCGTGCTGCTGTTCGTGCCGCCGGGCGCTGTGCACATTCCTGCCGCGCCATTTTGTCCCGACGACGAGCTCTTCGCCGCGTCGGCGGCCCTTTCGCCGCCGGCGGTGTTCGCCTCATGCTTGGCGCGTTTCTCGGATTCGAGAAATCGCCAATAGAACGCGTCGAACACTTTACGCCGCGTGCGCCATCCCTCGCCCACCAAATACACGCATGGAGGAGGACAAAAAAATCTGGAATTCATATCATCCGCATATACATATTAGAGATGTGTCAGATCCGGTAATTCTCTTGATTCGACTCAAATCCAATTACCCTAATTTCGCGTGTATAAGGCCGAGCGTTTTGAGTCAAATTTAAATTAGCGCCAATGAGTTAATTCTGTTCGTATCGGATCTGTTGGCATCTAAATTTTGCGCCCGTTTCAGTTTCATAAAGGTGGGCACAAAATTTGGACTCGCTTGGATTCAATACAACTTAGCGTAATTCGATTTAAATTTGCGAAATTAGGGTAATTCGGAATGTATAACTCGCTCGCAGCCGTTCGAAAAGATTTCAAATTTTGCTACAAAATTCAAGTCCGAATTATTGTTTTAAATGGGTCATTTTTTATTCATTTTTTTCAATTTTTTTAAATTTTTATTTATTTCTTTCATATATTTAAATTTTTTTGTCTTGCACGGAAATTCCTTCGACAAAATTGCATCAAAATGCGTTGGTTTTTGTGGAAAGACTTTTCGGTTAATCCAAATAAAAATTGCTACAATATGAAAAGGATAATTTTTCTCCTATGACTTTTTTTCTCTCTCACCCTCTCTCTCTCTTTCTCGCTCTCAACGGAGAGTAGGCACGACCACTTAAGATTACGCAACTGCAAATTTGAATAATCTCCTGGCCTTACTTAAGCACTCAATTTACTCGTTCATTTGCTAACATTCTTAAGCCTTAAGTGGCCAACTAAACATGGGTGAAAACATTTTTTTTAAAACACATGTGTTTATATGCCATTATTCGGACATTAGGACATATTTAGCCGGTCAAAAGTGATGTTTTTCATCCGTCGAAAAATCCTTCCCTCCGTCCTCAAAAAAACATTGTAATTTCTCCGAATTTTAAGTAAGTGAAACAAACGAATGAATTTTTAAGTGAGTGAAAGCAAATGATAAACAAAAATAAGTCTTCTCACTATTTATAACCCCATAACCCATTCATATTCCCCTTCGCCCCCCCTCCCCCCAAATCCATTTGCAAAAATGATTACAAAAAAAAATTTTCCCGTTTTCAATTAACTCATTTTCGAAATACTCACTTAAAATTTTCATTTTTGTTTTCATTTACTTTTTGTGCCAAGTGTAAGTGTAAGTTCAAGTAATTTCCTTGAACGATTTGAACGATCCTGCACACTTATTTAGCCCAATAAAAACAAAGCGGTTGAAATTTCGGAAAATTTTGAGAAAAATTGAAACAAAAAGACGCATTAAAATTCGATAACAAAATTGCGAAAATTTGCTGTCGAGATATTTCGGAACGGGACAATTAGAGACGACCAAAACGGGACGGATCAATTCGGGATTTAGACACATTTAAAAAAAACTTGAAAATAGGCATAGGCCTTGAAAGTGACGCGAAGCCATGTGGCCCATAAGTCGGCTCCTAAATATAAACGAGATCATTTCCAAGCGGGGGAGAGGGCTGGGGAGGAGGGAATAGATTGATCTGGGACCTTTAGATGTTGAAACAAAACAGGACGGGACATTTTGAACTCGGACAAAGACTTTGGACTGAATTTGGGTTTAGCCTTAGCTCGTTAGGTTGGTTGATTGGCTTTTTAAAGCTAGCATGGGCTAAGCCTCATGTTAAGTTGAGTTAATATAGAATTTTTTTCGAGGTCCGTTCCGAAATGTCCCTTCGCGAAATGTGCAAGCACCGAAGCATTATATTTGCAATTCATAAATATGTTTTGTATTCCCGTTTATTTGGATTTGGTCTTTAAAAGTACTAGTTCATTAGCTTCAAAATATCATCATAATTTGCAGAATTTTTCAACGGTGGAAGAGAGGGAATGGGCTGCTAGATGCGATTCGGCTAAATGCGGAGATAATCCCAATGTCAAATATGCAAAAAAATTTAGTTGAGTTGCAAAAATTTCTTGGCTTATTCCCAATTTACTCGCATTTTTATTTTAATTTTTTTATTGAGAATTGTGCCCATTGTTTGGATTGTGGAAAATATTAATGGCTGAGAAAAAAAATTAAAAGAGGGAGAGGTTAGCGAAGAAAAGGGGAAAAATGAAATGAAACGAAGAAAATATAAACGGAAAAAATGAGTGAAATTGACACCAAATTGGTGATTGGCGAATTGGCGAAATGCGAAATTTCAAAACATTTGCGAATGGCCGCCTATTGGCTGAATTTGAATTTACGAGACACAAATACATATATACACACACAAACGTGTATGTACATTGTGCATTG
Source organism: Bradynema listronoti (assembly GCA_024678965.1). NCBI lineage: Eukaryota > Metazoa > Nematoda > Chromadorea > Rhabditida > Allantonematidae > Bradynema > Bradynema listronoti. Next base: position 1,562,119 of record JANLNO010000014.1, on the reverse strand, counting down.
TGCACTGTGCTATGCACGGTACATAATACATTGTTTACTGTATACGGTATACATTGTGCACTGTATGACATGTACAATACACGGTACAGTGCTCAATGTATACTATATACAGTGTGCACTGTACGATATGTACAGCACGCAGTACACTGTTTACCGTATACGGTAAACAGTGTACTGCGTACTGTACATATTGTACAGTGCACAATGTATACAATATACGTTAAACACTGTACCGTGTATTGTACATGTCATACAGTATACATTATGTACATTTACAGTATATTGGTATTATGCTGTATACTGTGTGTTTTACTGTGCTCTGTACACTGCATGTATTTTTTGTGCCATATATATAATTTGTATCAGAGGCGCTAAAACATAATTCCAAAATTTGAAATCGATTCGAGCGACCGCCAAGGGGTTATACACTTAAAAACTCGGGTCAGCTTGAACCAAAATTTTTTTTACCGTTTCTCGTTGCCGTACGATTTTTGCGCGACTTTTGCGTGAAAAATTGAAATGACGCAATCGAATTTTTCGGGCTGCGTCAAATATTCGCGCATTCGCTCGACACTTAGCGGCTTTTGCGCGAACGCGGCGCACAACGCGGCGGAGCTCGCCGCGGGCGCTGGCGACGTGCCGAATAGCGACGCGCCGGCGGCATTCGGCGCGGAATTGCGCGACGACGCGTGCGAAACGCCGGCGGCGTATTGACACGAAGCCTGCGAACGCTTCGCAGATTGATGCGCCGGCGGTGGGGCGCGCGTTAGCAGGGAAGCGCGATTCTCGGCCAGCGAATAAATGGGATCTAGAAAAAGCTATATTTACTTCTCATAAAGAAAAAAAAAGGAGGGAGCAGTGGCCTAGTGGTTGTGCGATAGGTTTCACTTTGCAATTCGGTTTCGCCCCCCCCCCCCCCCCCCCCCTATAAACCCACCAAGATGTCTTCCATGGACATAGGTACTACATATTGCACAATGTGTGGTGATACGGCAAGCGATGCTGACCAGGCATTGTATAAGCCGCATCAGCTCCATATCGCATGTTTATGCCAAGCGAATCAGCCGATATTTTCGATGGCCAGAGATGGTCCTCATCCAAACCCGTGAAACGATTAGTTCCACGATCATTTTCAACGGAGGAGCATTGATCCCGGGCTTCATGTATATCACGTAAAGATAAAAAAAATTCTTGGGAAAGTCTATTAAATGTATCTTTGACTTTAATTTATTCTCCCTCCCCCCCTCCTCTATCCCTTGGCGAAGGTCCAAAATTAGGCCTAAACCAAATTATAATAATGTTCGGACAAAATGTCGAATGAATCGGACAAAACAGTAGATATTTAATTTAAAATAAAGTAATGGAAAAATAGCTGGCATACAACAAATATCGAACACGGCACCAGACGTTCGCGCACAAATTTCAACAATTTTCACCAAATTTTTGTGGATTATAAAATTATTTTTCAAAAAATTCAATTTCACCTCACGAATTCCGAATTTCTGTCTCTATTGATTAGTTTTTAACCGAACTTTCTGGATAAATTAGAAAAAAAGCTATAGACAAAAATGTAAATTTGATTTGGTAAAAATTTTTGAAGTGTCTTTGCATTTTTTTTAACATAACTTTTTTTAAAGTAAGTTAGAAAGTTGATTTAAAAAGTAATTGAAAGAGAAGAAAATTCTAAGTCCAATAAACAAATTAGATTTTATTAGTGATTATTTAAAAGCATGAAAATTTTGGTCAAAATCGAGAGATACGCGTGCACAATCAACCAAACGAACCTAGCGAATGGTCAAAACCCGCGAGTGTCATTTGTTCAACGGTGTACGAGGAAATTGGCCCGATTGGACGGTTGCCGGGCGTGTTGAATGCGGCGGCGGCGGCGGCCGCCGCCGCCGCGCTGCATAGCGAACTCACCGCGGTAATGGGCGAAAATGTGGTGCACGAGTTGGCCAACGCGTTGCTAATTAGCAATTGTTGGGCGGTAGCCAACTCGGAGGACATTGTAGACGTTGAGCCTTTGGACGTGAATGAATTGGCGCGTGCGGAATTGGAATTGGGCTGAGATGAGCTGCCGCCGCGGCCGCCGTCGGACAGCTGGTCGGGGCCGGCGCCGAGCGCGGGCAGCGGCGGATACGCGTACGAATAAAGCGGCGCGCCGGAATAGGCGGTTAAACTCGCGTGATCGTATTGCCCGACCAGCTCGCTATTATCCGCGTACAATCCGTTCGCGGTAGACAACTGCGCGTATGGCTCATAATAATATGGAGCGTGATTCGATGAGGCTAGCGAAAATGAAAAGCCTGCGGGGTTAAGATTGCCGGCGGCGGAATTCGGATACGTGCCGCTAGCTAGCGCCGCCGCCGCCGCCAAATCGTAAATGGCCATGTTGGGATTGCCGGCGCTGGCGACCATAAGTTCCGCGGCGGCGGCAGCTGCCGCCGCAGCGGCGGTCGCCGCCGTCGTTTGATCGTAGCAGGAGGCGGCGGCAGCGGCGGACGACGCGGACGACGAGGAGAGCACGTGAACCGCCGGATTCGAATATCCGGAATTGTAGTCGAAGAAGCTGAAGCACGGATTAAAGCAGCCCAGCGAGCTCGATGAGGAAGAGGTGGTTTGGCCGTGGTGCTGGAAGAGTTGCGCCGACTCGACGGTCTCATTATTAGCATTATTGGAGGGTAGAAGCGGAATTTGCAAGTCAGTGCTCAGCGCGAAACTTCTCAACGTCGTCGCGCATGGATAATTTGAAGCGTGGGACGGCGAATAGAATTCGCATAAATGATTGAATTGTGAGGACTCATTTTTCGGAATTGCGTCCAATAAGCAATTCGCGTGCGCTGCCGAATTCCGACCGACGGAATTCACCTCGCCGTTATTGGCTACGCTTGGCACGCCGGCCGTCGAGTAAATCTCTCCGTTTTTCGTCGTTAATTTCAGCTCGTACGCGGACGAAATCGCGCCAAATAGCGGCGGCGCGTACGCGGCCGCGAAATTGCCGCCAATGCATGCCAGTTGAGACGGCGGCACCGCCGGCGTAACTATTGAATCCGTGAATGAGGAGGAAGGCACAAAATTACTGCCGATGCCTCCTGAATTGTTGCCAATTGAGCCGACGGCATTGCCAATGCCTCCGGCATTATTGCTAATACAGCCGCCTCCACCATGGCTGTCGTTGACAATAGGCCCGGCGCCGCCTCCGCCATTGCCAATACATCTTCTTCCTTCTCCGCCGCCGCCGGCGGAATTGCCAATGCCTCCGGCATTATTGCTAATACAGCCTCCTCCTCCCCGGCCGTCATTGCCAATCGCTTCGCCGCAAATGGCCTCAAACAATGAGTGCTCCTTGGCGTTTTCCACGTCCATTTTTCTTTCTTCACATCCAAAAATGTGCTTTCTTTCTCTCCTCAGCTTTTTTCTCTCTCTCTCAGTTTCTCTCTCTCTGTCTCTCTCTTTATCTCTTTATGTGCTCTTACGTCTTCTTCGATGGCCTCACTATTTTCTTCCCACTTTTTTTTCCACGTGTTTTTTCTCAAGCAAACACAGGAAACAGTTTTCTCTTCCCCACGCCGCGCTTTTTTTTCTTCCGGATTCCGTCGAGACGATTTTTTTGATCTGTGTCTTCGTTTGTCCTTCGGCTAATTTTCCCAGCGCCTCGTCTTCTTCTATTCTACTTTAGCCGCTTCACACGCACAGCTGCTTAATTATCCCTTATAATAATAGTTCGTCCTTTCTCGTGGTGTGTGTGTGTGCATGTATAAGCCTTACAGATCGCCGCCACCACTGCCACCACCACCGCGCCTCGGGCCTCCACCACCAGCCAGCCGCCGTGAGACTGTCATCGGGATAATAGTTATTATATAAACCTATAAACCCGAATGATGTGAATTTCTCGTCGTCGTCCTCTTTTTTTCCGATTACTTTTCTTCTTCTTTTTTTCGGTGGGATGGGAACCGACCGAAACGCAAAAAAATCTCACAATATATTGTTTTAGTATTTAGTTAGTTAGTTAGTAATATAGAATTTGGCTCGAGAAAATATTCTATTCTTCCACAAAAAAAAAGAAATATTTTTATTTCATTTTACTTTTTGTAAGTATTTTCACTCTTTTTTTCAATATTTAACATTATGCTCTTTAATGGATGTGGATAATCAATGAAATGGAGAGAGAGAAATGAAGAGAGGGAGAAAGAAAAAGAGAGAGAAAGAAACGGAGAGAGAAAAATGAATGAAAGTGACAGAGAAAGAGAGAGAGAAAAAAAGCAAAAGAGAGCGAGAGAGAGAGAGAAAATGAATGAATGAAAGAGAGAGAGAGAGAGAAAGCAAGAGAGAGAAAGAAAGGGAGAGAATTGAGAGAAAGAATTATGAACAATTCGAGAATTTTATAAAATTTTCTTTTCAGCCAATAATATTCTCTCTGGATTTTCATTTTGGACAATGATAAAGAGAGAGAGAAAGAAAGAGAGAGAGAGAAAGAGAAAGAGAAAGAGAAAGAGAAAGAGAAAGAAAGAGAGAGAGAGAGAGGAAGAAAGAGAAAGGCGGCCAGGATGAGGCCGGCTGACTGGCTCATGGGAGAATTTTCACCACTCTCAAAAATGTATAAACAAATAAAAAAAAGAATTTTTTTTCTCTTTTTTCGTTTTTCTCTTTGCTTTTTTAGCCAGAAATAATTTTGGAATTTTTGGAAGAAAATTTTACCCGGGGATACCATTTCCAAAGTCTTGAATTTTTCAACGTGTAATCCATCACCACTAAATTTCCCCGTATAAGCCGCACGCGAAGAAGGCAGGGAAGAAGCGTTGGAACACTTTTTTTTTGGATTGTCTTGGCATTCAAGGTTATAATTGCGAAATTGAGTGCTCTGTTGTCACCCACCGTGTGTATGTATGCAAAAAGTGGCTGGACTAAGCGATAAACGCTGCTTTACCGACTGAGCCACCACTTCACTCACACACACACACACACACACACACACACACACACACACACACACACACACACACACACACACACACACACACACACGAGGGGACCTCAATCACATATGTCATATCTTATGGCTTTTTTATTGTTCTGTTTAGCTTGGCCAAAAATCCCATAAGATATAAGAGATATCGCTCGAATCTACCCGTATTCGATTTCATAATAAAAAAATGTCAAGCTAAGCTAAGCGAATCAAATATTCGAAAATCGACCCAACCGCTCCACGGCTTATACACAGAAATAATAATTCATTTGGTAAGATAAGAGAGTTCATTTCATTTCGCCATTAACAAACTTTTTTACAACATGTTTTGTATTTTTTTTGCATCGTCAAATTTTCTCTTAAATAAGAAAGAAATTTTGAGGGAGAAAGAGAGAAAAGAAAGAAATAGAGAGAAAAGCATTTTAAAACGAGAAAGAAAAATAATTATTTTTAAGCCTAAAGAGTAACGAAAATACAGCAAAATTTATGAGAGCATATTTCACTTACTATCGTGCCCTTTTCTTTCCAAGCCAAGTCTTGTGCTCTTTCTAACTTATTTTAAGCTTAGGCATGTATCGTACTGTCCTGTGCTTTCAAGTCTGGTCTTGTCTTATACTCATCATTCTCTTACTTAAAGCCTAATCGTCTTTTTTCTCTCTCTTTTTCTTTCCCAACATCTGTATCCCAAGATTTTTCTCTCTCTCTTTCTCTCTCTTTTTCTCTCTCAACGTCTGTCTCCCAAGATTTCTTCTCTTTCTCTCTCAAAGCTGGCACAGATAAGAAAGAAAAAAATTCTCTCTCATTTTTTGTTTGCCAATAACGATCGTAATCCGTCTGCACTTACTCTCAAGCTAGCAACGCAAGCATTAAGCATGGCCTTAAGACAGACATCATCAAACCCACAAACATACATGCACTTATCATATCACTTTTATTACCGCTACCATATTCACGCAAATTTAATAGGCACAAAAAAAGGTGCGCGAAATTTTTTTTCCATTTTTAAATATTTTCGCGAAAATTTTTCTCAATTTTCAAAGTAAAACAAAAATTTTCCCACACTTTTTTTGGCTTTATACAAAACAAAACTTTTATATCGTACACGTAACACACTTTTTTCTTCGTGTTTTACAGTAGCCGAACAGAGCACGTAAATGTCTATTGAATAAAAATGTCAAAACACAAATTTAATAAATCATACGAAAATAACCGAAAATTTTGTTTTTGCTTCAACCAAATTTCATAATTCCTATTTTATTCGAATGCCAAGGTCTCACGCTCTTGAATGACACAAATCTTGTTAATATTTATTTTAATTTATGACTTTTACAGGCCTTTGAACTTTAACAAAAATTTGGTAATTAGAGAGTTGGCGCTGGAATTTTTGCTATAACTTTTTTATTTCCAAACCAAATTTTAAAATTCCTATTTTATCCGAATCCCAAGGTCTTTGGCTCTTGAATGATACTAAACTTGTCAACATTTGTTACAAATTAAGAAATTTATAAACGATTAAACTTAATTATAAAAATTAGACATTTATAAAGTGAGTTAATTTGATGCTGAAAATTTGTTTTTGCTATAACTTTTTTATTTCCGAATCAAATTTTAAAATTCTTATTTTATTCAAATCCCAAGGTCTTAAGCTCTTGAATGATACTAAATTTGTCAATGATTTGTTTTAAGAAAGAATTTTATAGGCCTTTAAGTTTTAACAAAAATCTGGCAATTAAAAAATTGGCCAATTTGGCGCTGGAAATTTGTTTTTGCTATAACTTTTTCATTTTCGAACCAAATTTTAAAATTCCTATTTTATTCGAATTCCAAGGTTTTAAGCTTTTAAATGACACTAAAGTTGTCAATGATTTGTTTTATAAAAGAATTTTATAGGTCTTTGAACTTTAAGCAGTTACAGAGTAGATTTTGAAGTGGAATGTCATTAAAAAATTTTCAAACAATCCCCATTTTATAGTTATTGTATAGGCACCTTGTTGAGTTAGCGACGTGTTCGACGTGGAAGCCAGCGAGTAGGACAATGACGGGCCTTTTAGCGCATCGCCGGTGGACGCCATTGCGGGCGTGCTGTCCGATTGAGGAAATTGTATGGCGTTCTCATTGAGCACCATTTCGGCCTCTTCAAATACCGTTTCCACATCAACTTCCTCCTCGCCCTCCTCCTGCGCCTCGTCATCGTTGTCGTCGTCGTTCTCGCATGACGTCAGCGTGGTAGTCGTCGATGAGGTCACGTCGCGTTCCTCGTCGCCGGCGCCCGCCGTCGAACGTGACGCTGTGATGTAGCTGATTTCGCCGGGCAAATCGATGCATCGATCGTTGTTGTTGTTGTTGTTGTTGCACGATGTACGGTCGCCAATCGAAGGGTAATCATTTATATCGTAATGCATGGCGCCGCCGTTATTACCGTTCACGCAGCCGACGTGCGAGCCATACGCGACGGCTGCCACCGCCGCGGCCGCCTGCACGTTGTGCGCCGCCGCCAACGCGGCCAGCCACATTTCCGGCGAAATGCCCGCAAGCGGCAAATTCAAATTAAAATTTGGCGTTTGCGCCGAATTTTGCGCTTGGGCGTTCTGTACGGCCAATTGGAACAAATAGCTTTGCCGAAAGCTCGGACTTTGCATATTCTCGTAGATTTGCTGGAAAATATTAAATTGCTGGTGTTGAATTCGATTGAAGTATTCACACAACTCGTCCAAGCCCGCAACGGGCTGTTTTGGTGCTTCGTTAGGAGACGTCGATGACGAGGTCGAATGGAAAATATTTTCGGCCATTTCGAATTGAAATAATAAATATAAAATAGTCTTGGCTGTATCCCGTATTATAGTCCTATAAATTTTGGAATATATTTGTAGTAGTACTTTCAAAATTAAAAAAAAAATTGACATGTTCTGGAATAAAGCACCCTAATTTTGTGCGTATAAGCCGCGAGTTTTTTTTTTGAGTCAAATTTGAATTAGCGTCAATGAGTTCATTCTGTATCGGATCCGTTGGGCTTCAAATTTTGTGGCCGCATTCATTTCAGTTTCATAAAGGCGGGCACAAAATTTGGATCCCAACGGATCTGACACGAACAAAATGAACTCATTGGCGCCAATTCAAAAAACTCAGCACTTATACGCACGAAATTAGAGTAATAAAACTCGGTTACGATCCAATTCTTGAGAATAAAATTTTGAGCGAATTTTTCAGCTTAAATAATCTTCCCAGCCGGTACATATTTTTGCGCACGAAAATTCTCCCATTCCAAACTCAGCCCGTACCAGCTAATAAAAAAAAACAATTTGAATCACTGCGGCTTATACGCAGGTCTTATAGATAAATCATCGAGAAGGTGGAGAACACAACAGGGTCAAAAATATGGAAAAATGAATAAAATTTGGTGGGGAAGGCGAGGAAAAGTTTGAGAAAATTTTTGGTCGTGACGATGATGAATGCTGGAGTAGGGATGACGTTTTGGACGAGCAGATACTAAGAGCAGGAATCATTGTGTACGAGTTGACTCGTTTTCACCATTTGTACGTTTCTTTCTTCATTTTTTCTCAACCCCAAAAAATGTTTCCAGTCAAACAATTCTCTTATTCCAAATTCTCGGCTCGCTTTACGCCAAGGAAAAATTTAAACAATTTGAAGCACTGCGGCTTATATATTTCTTCCCTCCTTCAATTTTACCCATTTTTTCATAGGTCGAAGCATTGTGGCTTATTCATATGTCGAAACCACTGCGGCTTATACATAGATCTTATAAATGGGTCGAGAAGTGTGGTGGGGCACGCATAGGACTGAAAAAAATTGAATCCGTGGCTTATACATTGACCTTTTTATTGTTTTGCGTGTCCCATCACGTTCTCGACCCATCTATAAGATCTAGATACTAGGACTGGATTCATCTATAAGATCCAGGTACTAGGACTGGACCCATTTGTAAGACCTAGATATTAGGACTGGACTCATCTATAAGACCTAGGTATTAGGACTAGACTCATCTATAAGATCTAAATGTTAGGACTGTACCCTATGTATTGGAACTGAATATGAAAAAAATGGGTAAAATTGGGGGGGGGGGGAGAGAGAGAAAAAATGGGAAAAACAAAATGGTTACGACAATGAGAATGACGTTTTGGACGAGTGGGTACGAAGAGGGATCATTGTGTACGACGTGTTGACTCGCTCAGCCATTCGTACGTTTTTTCTCAGCTCCAAAAAATGTTCCCACCCTTTTTTTTGCGGGACAAATTCCCATTTTCACCTCCATTTTTCTTTCTTTGCATAAATAATTCTCCCACAGTGAAAATTTCGAAGAAAAAAAAACAAACGGAAAAATACTTTTTTTCACTTTATTTTTTGCCTTTTTTTTCAACTTATAGGCAAACACAGCATAAAATTCTCAAAACACATAATGTATGCACAAACGGGATGATGAATATGGACACAAAAAATTTCATTTCCTTGCTATTTTTCCCGAATTCATCTCTATACCAATTTCTGGATTCATTTTCATGCTAATTTTCCCGAATTCATTTGTATTATACAGAATGTTTCAGCGAAATTCCTCTGATTTAAATCATTAGTCCAAGGTCATTTTTAACGGAGGAGGATTGATCTAAGGAGTATTGTCCTTTTCACGTATCACGTAAATCATGAATAACTTTTTTTGTTTCTAAATCTAAATTCAAACGGTTTTGGAATCTGCAAATGATGAGGTTTTTTCTCCATAAAAATGATGTCATGATGACATCATGATGCCATAATAATGTCCTTTTCCACCTGATCATGATGAAATTATGATATCGTAATGATGTCCTTTTCCAAATGATCATGATGAAATTATAATGTCATAATGATGTCCTTTTCCAAATGATGTCAGAATTTTTCACATTTTTTAGGAGAAAAAACCTCATCATTTGCTGATTCCGAAACTGTTTGAATTTTTAAAATCGGTTTAAAAAAAAAGTTATTCAAATTTCAAGAGAATTTCGCTGAATTTTCTGAATTCAGCACTCTGTATTTTCTGAATTCATGAATTTGTCTCTATGCTATTTCACCAATTCATTTGCATGCCTGGGAAGATGCCAAAAATGGGATTGGGGCTGAAACAGGACGTGGCCGAAAATGGGACTGAACCAAAAACAGGACGGAAAAATTTTTAAAGTCTTGTTAATCGAATAAAAAAGAATTATGAGAATCGGTTGCGAAATAAAAAAAAGTTATAGCAAAAAACAAAACCGGATGCCAAATTGGCCAATCCTATACTAAAATTAGACGTCAATTTCTATAATTCGATAAAATGAAAGAAAATATCGAAATTTAAAAGTTTCTCAAACCGCCGAAATTACGATTAAAATAATTCAAAAATTTGTAAAAAAAAAGTCCAAATAAATAAATAAGCTATGTGTATTATCCCTAAAGTTCGATAATAGGCTGTACAGAGTCTAATAAGGGACTGCATAATCCATGGAATCTAATAAAAGCCCGTATAGAGTCTGACAACAGACCGTATTATCCTCTAAACTTCAAAATGAAATGAATAGGCTCTATATGACTAGATTGATCAGTTTGGAGTTGGGAAAATTGGAAAAATTAAAAATATTCTCAGAATTAATAAAAGTTTGAAAATGAATTAATGTTTAAAGGAAAATTTAATGATAAATTAGTGAAGAGGGCATTCCAGACTCGAATTGAATTGAATCTAATTGATTCGATTCGATTCGAATGGGACACAAAAAATTGGACAACGTAGGGAAAAATTATTTTTTAGAAAAAATAAAATGGAAAATTTAATTTTTGCTAGTGAAAGAAGAGAAAATCAACGAAAAATACATATGGGAAAATGAGAAGATTCCCACACACATACACATACATGTGAGAGAAATAGAGAGAAAGAGAAAAGAGGGAAGAATGGAGAGAAAGGAGAGAATTGAATTGAATTGGATTGCATTGCATTGAATTGAATGAATAAAAAAGATGAATGAGAAAAGGCAATAAAAAGAGGGGATTATTTGATGAGAAAATTGAAGATAAAGACGAGAAAAAATGTGAGAGAGAGAGAGCAAGGAGAGAAAGAGAGGAAGGGTAGAGAGAGCGGAAAAGAGAGAAAAAGGTATATAGAGAAAGTGACAAAGAGAGGAGTAAAAGAGTAAGAAAAAGAGATAAAGAGAGAGGAAGAGGAAAAAAAGAGAAATGTAGGTTTGGATAGAAAGAGAGAGAAGGAAAGGAAGGGAAAGAAGGAGAGAATGAAGGAGAAAGAAAGGGATGGTGATGCGAAATTCCGAGATCGAACAATTCGGGACGACGGATCATTTCGAAACGGACGTCGAAAAGAAGCCCTAAGAGAACTCATAAGACTAATAAAAATAACTTAAGGGTAATAGAAATAACTTAACCTGAGGCCTAAGCTCAACTAACAAAATCTAATGACTAAGACTAAGCCAATATGTTCAGCTTAAAATTAGTACCCCACCCAAATTGTAATTAGTTTGAAAAAAAATTGTTTCGTCCCAGCATCAAATAAATAAATAAAATTTGTAACTAGTAAAAAATATTATTAAATATGAAAAAAATGTTTTCGCTTTAAAAATTTATTTTTTGCAAAACCAAAAATTTCACACAAAACCCAACGGAAATTTTGGACTCAATGGATTTGAGGAAAACTGCGGAATTTCTCAGATTAGCAAGACTATATACATCCCCGTGTTATAGTCATCAGCTCCTCGCCTCCCCTTCCCAATCCTCGCATTACCCCCATTCAAATCCCACATTCATTTTTCATATGTTCACATAATTTTCTCTAAAGTTTCCATTAATTTTCTCTCTATTTTCTTAACAGTTGACTCAAAAAAAAAAGAAAAAAAATTCTCAAAGAAATTTTCTCAGTATTATTAAATTATTTCTGTTTTTTTCGATTTTCTCGTATTATCATTTTTTAAATTCCTTTTGGCATTTCTCCCTTATTTTCTCTTTTGCTCTCTCTCTTTCTCTTTCCCTCTCTTTCATTCTTTCTCTCTCTTTCTTCGTTTTTTGAGAAGTAAAAATTATAATTGAAAGGATTTAAAGCAGATCAGAGAATGGCACAATTTTAATCCCATTTTTCAATGGATGCATGAGACTCAGGCTAGAAAATTCATAGAATCTAAAGGATCATGGGTTCATTAGAGAGGTTCATTAGCTTCTAAAGGAATGCTAATTTGATAGGGTCTGGAAAGATTAGCTTCTGAAGAAATGCGAAATTAAATTATCTATTTATTAGAACTCAGAAGGATCGTGGGATCGACAGAAAAATCTTGATTAATATCGGAGGCGCAAATATTCTATTTTGCGTGAATATATATCAAATGTTTCATTCAGTTTTTTGGCATAATTCAATTTTGCCGGCGCTTTTCACACCTTTCAAAAAATTATGGGAATTTTTCATTTTTTTTCACAAATTTTTTTATCAAAAAAGTGTTAAAAAAACGGAAATGAAAAAAATAAAAAACGTTCCCACAAAATTATCATTGGTCATTATTACGTAAGGAACAAAAAATTTTATGTAACGAATCTGTTTCGCGGCGCGGCTATTATCATACACATATATGTATTGATAATGACGATATTAGAAAACGGAACGGGGCCATTATGCCTAAAATTTAAAAAATCAAATTGGCCTAAGCTTATAAGTCTAAATCATCAAGTCTAAATCACAAGTCTAAGATTAGTTAAAATCCGGTTAACACTTAACCGGAAATTTAAATCGTGCGCCATTGGTACTGCGTCAATCTTTTTATTTCAAAAATTTTGAAAAAATTTGTAAAAATGGCAAAAGGTTGGTGCGGCCGGGATCATTGCTCAATCTTCGATTCGACCACCTGCCACGGTATTCCGGGCACAATGGGACTCGTCGAAAGAGATCTGGCCAAGCAAGCCAACAGTTCGCGTTCCGCACGCCGGCGTAATTGCGGGTTCGTTGTGTCATGTGGAATCACAGTTGTGCACCATCACAATACTTTCTCATCCGGCTGACTCAGTTAGCTGTGGGACGTACCGAACCTCCGAAGAGGCCACTGGGAATGGTGCCCAGAGGGTCCAGTGAACCACAAACACTGGTATTGACTTAACTCTAGCTTAGCCGAGTCAAACCGGAGTCGAAATCATGCAATCGGTGAACACAACGATTAATTCACTCTTACGGACAGAATTCAATTTTTCGCTTATATAACCCGAATTTCATTCGCGAAAAACGGACGATGGCTTTCAGCTGTCTGCTAGAGAAACGAGACATTCGATGATATTTTTCCATTTTTTTACAAATTTGAACATTTAACACCTATCCCGCTTTTCTCCCTTGCTATTGACTTTATAAATTGTCTAGAATTCATTCATTAATTCATTGAAAGGTATTAAGTTACATTAAGTTACATTTGTATATCCGAAATGAAAAATACTGTAAAAGTCTATTCGTTATTTTTTCAAATTTGATTTTGGTTTTTGGCATTATATCGGTGATGATTTTTTTGAAAAATTTCTGAAAATTTTTTTTCGGTGAGGCTTTTCCATTCAAACAAATGAAATTTTTCTTGCAGAATTGTCATAACTTTTTGAATTTTTGAGCTTTTTTGAATGTTCTTTTAGCACTTTTAGCATTTGAATGATGAATTGGTATAATATATAAGAGGAAATAAATAGAATAAAATATGTGAATAATTCTTTTTAAGCAATTTCTCAAAATGTCGTCCATTGAACGTCTTCACAAGAATCTCATTAGCGAATTTGCCAAAGAGAATAAGAACCATAAACTTATCCGCGAATTTATCCAACAGCTGGAGGTTTGATATTTTTGTTTGGCTTATTTTGAAGGCATAGCTTACAAGTTTTACATCAGTGCTGGGATTTTTGCTCACAGAATTTTCTTCAGAATTTTTTTTAATTTGATTTAGCTGGTTAAATAAATCAACCTAAAAGGTCGATTTGCCTATTTAAGCTGGTATAATTAGTTTAAAATTATTTAATTAAAGTAATTGAAATCAAATTTGCAGGTTGAATTAAATTCCTCAAATGCGACGACGTTGAAGCCGGACGTTTCTGACCTGATTCATAGTAAGTTTTAACGGTGCTACTCCTGCTGCTTTCTAATGCTAATTAGTTACATTTCTTTTATTTTTCAGAAGACTTTTTTGAGATTTCCACACTTTCTGCACTTATGGCCAACGATTTGGCGTTCTTCGAGGCGCAGGCCACCAAAGCGGTCTGCTTTTACGACTCATTGACCAACGACAAATTGTCTAACAATAAGCTCCTGATCGTTGGGCTTTATCTTATGCATCTTCTCTCGTGTAATCGTCTCACTAAATTTCACATGGTAAGTTGAAAATTTTTGACTTGTAATGTGGCTTTGTGATGTGTGTTAGATCTAAACACAATTTCAATTTTTGTCTTCCAGCTTCTGGAACAAATCGATCACAGCGTACAGCAGACGAATCCCTACATTCGGACCGCTCTCGACTTTGAGCAGTTCATCGCGGAGGGCGCCTACAACAAAATTGTACTCAACCGTATGACGCTTCCTCATCCGCTCTATACGGGCTTTGTGCAAAGTCTTATGGACACAATGCGGTTAGTGCTCTCGTCTCTATGACTATTTAAATGGGTATAATATAGCTGTGGATTGCTGATTATTGAACGTTGAATATTTTATATTTAAGAAGCGAAGTGGCTTTGTGTCTCGAAACCTCGCATAAGCGAATGTCTGTGCGCGATGCCGCCGCGGCGCTTATTTTCGAAGGCGAAAACGATGCGCTTGCGTTCGGCAAACAGGTTCATTTTTTTTTTGGATTTTTGTAGACACAATATGAAGTAAAAGATGGGACTAGATTAGATTCAAACGAAAATTTGACCCAGCTATGGGAACTGAAAAAGGGCTCTAATTGGCAATAACAGGTACAAAACGAGATGACAGTGCCTGAGCCTAAAAACCCTGGCTTAAAAGACTAAATCCGAGGTTATTAAGTTCCCCTGCTTACTAACTAAATCCCAGGTTACTAAAATTGGGCATAAGTCTGAACTTAAAATCTTGGATTAAAGCCTAAGGCCTTTATCTTTAGCCTCATCTTGTTTTGTCCCGTCACGTCTTGTCTCATTCCGTTTTGTTCCGTTCCTTTTTATCCCATCGCCTTTTGTCCCAACCTCTACAAAAAAAGGCATTTTAGCGCGGCTGGAAGGTCGAAAAAAACACTTTCGTATTCGACTCGCTGATGGAATGCGACACATGTGGTGGAATGGACGCCCGTCACATCATCGCGATGAATATTCATTACGCCAAACAGCTCGAGATGATTATTTAAAAAAATAGTGATTTGATTGATTTTGGATCTCATCGGCGGAGAAAATTTTCTCTCTTCCAGACCTTCCAATTTCTCTTATTTGATTTCTGTGTGTTTATGAAAATATTTAAATGAATAAATTTTTTTTTCCTTGAAAATACACTAATTCGAACCAGTGTGGGTCTTCTATCGAGTAACATAGTTTCATTGGGGATGCGGGACCTCATTAAATTTTATAGATTCGTTTGAAATCCTATCGAATACTATAGATATCATTGGAACCCAATCCAGTACCTTAATTTCCTTTGAGCTCCTATTAAGAAAAATATATTTCTTTGGAATCCCATCGAGTAATGTTGTCCAAATTTTAAATAAACTGAAAAATAGGCAT
The DNA here is from genome assembly GCA_024678965.1 of Bradynema listronoti. Lineage (NCBI taxonomy): Eukaryota > Metazoa > Nematoda > Chromadorea > Rhabditida > Allantonematidae > Bradynema > Bradynema listronoti. The sequence goes on along the minus strand of JANLNO010000014.1, from coordinate 1,546,452 downwards.
TGTTGTCTATAATTTTGAGCCTTTTAAAAGTCGGATCCGTGAATTCTATACCTCAATTGATTCAGCGAAAATTTCCGAATATAACCCCATTGAAAATAGAGCACATAAATGTTATGAGTCCAAGACACGCTCTATTTTCAATGGGGTTCTATTTTCGCTGAATCAATCGACATATAGCGTTCACTGATCCAACATTTAAAAAGGCCAAAATTAGGCATACACACAATATTATATATAATAGTTCTATTCTTTCTAAGTGCGCTTTTTTTTATTTTTTTGTCTTAATTTTTGTTGCGAGGTGCTATTTAAAATTTTTTTATATAAAAAATTATTATATAGAATTTTTTTTTCTACACAAAAAAATTATTTCCGACAAAATATAACCGGTTTGAATATAAAATAAAAAATTGCACTTTTTAATGAGATGAATTATAATTTTGTGCGGGCGTGATAAAATTTACGATTTACAAATTTAAAATTATTACCCTAATTTCGCGTGTAAAAGGCCGCTGAAAAATGCTATCTCGTCGAAAAGAAAATTTTTTATTAAGAAATAGCATAATAATAATTTATTACGTTAAACTATTAATAACAATATAGTCGACGCCCCCATTAACATAACGCCAAGGGACTGCGCGTTAACTATGTTAATGGGAGCGTTATGTTAATGGGGGAGCGTTATGTTAAGGGGGCTAATGGGTGAAAACCAACCAAGCTGCCAAAACGATTATGTTAATGGGAGGTTTATGTTAATGGGAATTTATGTTAATGGGGGAGTCGACTGTAAACGAATAATCATAAGTAAATAAATAAATAATTGAATGATTAAATAACTATGGTAAAGAAATTAAACAACATAAAATAATTAAATGAAGAAGGCATTAATCTATTTAATAGTATTTAACAAAGATTTAAATTATGGGTAACGGTTCATCATGACAAAGTTTTGTATAAATTTCAAGAAGTCACCTCGAAAATTTCTAGCGAAATAATTAAATTTCACAGATATATAGAAAGGAAAAAATATCTTAAGCTGGGTAAGGATTTCTTTTTGTACATCGGAAATAAAATTAACCCCAAAAATTCTGAAATTCCTCTTATTAACACTGGAGATGGTTGGGTAATTAATGACAAAGTCAAATGCGATATTTTTGCAGAACAATTTGGCAGCGTTTTATGCAAAATTTCTGCAGCTAATACATTTTCTAGCATAAATAACTCGTCTAAGATTCTTCAGTCAGTCTATATCAGTGATTTTGAAATGTATGAAGCACTCAAAAAGAGAAGCAATAAAATAAACTCTAGTCCTGATAACATACCGGAAATAATGTTAAAGAAATGCGCTTTGACTTTGTCATATCCATTAGCCTGCATCTGTCGCCTTTCATTAAGTAAAGGCACAGTACCGAACCATTGGAAAGAAGCTATAATTAGACCCTTATACAAAAAAATGATCCGCACTTAGCTTCAAATTATCGACCGATATCACTTACTTCTTCTGTTTCTAAGACTATTGAAACATTTGTTAAAAATAAGCTCACTGAGTTTTTTGATGAAAATAATATAATACCAGAATACCAGCATGGCTTTCGTAATGAAAGAAGTGTAACAACGCTAATGTTAGAAACTTTAAATGACTGGACACTAGCATTAGAAAATAAACGATGTGTTGATGTTGTATACTTTGATATTAAGAGTGCTTTTGACGCTATAAATCATGAAAGGCTTTTAGACAAGTTACTGCAAGTAGGGGTCAAAGGTGTTCTAGCAAAGTGGATTAAAGACTTCTTAACTAACCGTACTTTCGTAGTCAAAATAAAAGAAAATTATTCTTCTAAAAAGATCATTAAAAGTGGTGTACCTCAAGGTTCAGTTCTCGGACCTATATTATTTTCCTTTTACATGCACGATATAATGAAAAATAAATGCTTTCCAAATATTAAGATAAAATCGTTTGCAGACGATACAAAAGCCTATATAGAATTTGAACGGTCTGATAATAATTATCACAATCATTTGCAAGAATTTATTGATTATTTTTATGTCTGGTGCAAAGATAACGGCCTTACTATTGCTACATTAAAATGTCAAATCTTGCACATTGGCTTAAAAAACCCAGAAAATAACTATTCATTAAATGGTAAAAAAATTTCTAAGGTCAAAGACTGTATCAGAGATTTAGGAATTTATGTTTCTCCAAATCTAAAATGGAATCAACATATCAGAAAAATATGTCAGTCAGCCAATCACAAGTTCTTTAACATTTTAAAAGCATTTAAAACTAATGATTCCAAAATGCTAGTCAAATTATATTTATGTTATGTACGGCCAATCCTAGAATTCGCTTCACCTATATTTAATACTGATATTGTTGTAAATGTTAATTTGCTAGAGTCTGTACAAAGAAGAATAACCAAGTCTATTATAAGAAGATGTTTTAAATCACTCCGAGTTATACCAAATTATGAAGAAAGACTTGCTATTCTTGACATGGAAAAATTGGCCACAAGGTACTTAAAGCTTGACCTGACTTTAATTCATAAATACAGACTAGGACTTTTGCCTAAACTCTTAGATTTTTCTGATATGACAATGAAGAGAGGCAGAACGTCACTTTATGTCCCAAGCTCTAAGAATCGTGTGAGAAACAACTTTTTCACTGTCCGTGCAATTAAGAAATATATCAAGCTTAATCCATTGACGCAATTCTCTCCTTCCATCGAACAATTTAAATCTCTATTAAATACCGTTAAATAAACTAATGTATTCTTTAGATAATAATTTTTGTAATAGAGCTTATAAAAATTATTTTAAGCCCGAAATATCCCACCCCTAATCCTAGTCCGCTCTATAATTTATTCCCAAATATAATTTATTCCCAAATGTCGTTACCTCATTATTCATTATTTATTGTTTCACCTTATTTTAATTTAATTTATTGTTTTTATTATCAGTCGCGATTTATCGTAAATAAATAAATAAATAAATTGTTCAATAGAGAGAGAAAATTTCATCAATGGGTTCAGCTTGATATATCTCTTTAATGCACGGACAGTGAAAAAATTGTTTCTTACTCGATTCTTTGAGCTTGGAACATAAAGCGACGTTCTGCCTCTTTTCATTGTAATATCAGAAAAATCTAAGAGTTTAGGCAAAAGTCCTAGCCTGTATTTATGTATTAAAGTTAGGTCAAGCAAAAAGAAGAGTTCAGACGCTTGTCAGTGAGCCACTTATCCATCACTGGTGCCCGCCTTCGCTTTAGTTTCATAAAGGTGGACTCGCTTAGATCCGATACAACAGAATGAACTCATTGGCGCCAATTTAAATTTGGCTCAAAACACTTGGTTTTACATATATACGCGAAATTAGGGTATATAAAAATAAATGTAATTCCAAAAAAAAATTTTTCTGGCCGGGGCAAGCCAGGCTAAAGTCATTCCTGGCCGGGCCGGGCAAAACCGAATGGGCCGAGCCGGCCTAAGCTGTCGGCCAAAAAACGCGTTGAGTCGAACTAGACTGGACCAGGTCGCGTCGACCCAAAACATCTCTAATGCGTTTTATGCTTTGACTTCGTCATAACTGAAACTTTTTTTATATTTACATAGATTTTTTAGGTCACATTCAAAATACAAAAAATGAAGCTAGCCATTTTGTCGGTGTTATTTTCAATGCTAGCATTTTATATTTTTTGCGAAACGAATGAGAATAACGAAACTACGCCGGGACTTGTCACGTATTTGGAAGACGAAATGGAGATGAGAGAGCGAATTCGGGAACAAGCCATTCAGAAATTATCCCTAAAATACCATAAAGATCCGTGTCAAGTAAAAATTTATTAAAAATTTATTATACATATAAGAATTTTTTTAAAGAGTATTTTGCTCCGTTAAGGTCGTAGGGATCGAAAATTGTCGAGCTGCGAAATATTTACGAACATTAAAAATAAAATGGAAAAGGAAGGTTCATTTAAACTGTATAAAGCGACGTCGAAAACGTGACCCTTCCGCGGCTTTATTTAGTGGAATAATCGGTTTATTGATATAAAGAAACATAAATAGAACATATTTTAGGATATGCTGGCTCAATTTGAAAAATATAATAAATATTTCTTAAGGTATGACTGCAAAAGTCGTCTCCGAACTCACCTGCTTTAATTCTTTGCCAACGAATGGCGGATGTCAATGGTTTGGCCTGTCGCCATTCTGCAGACGCCAGTAATATTGAACCCATTTTGGTTCCTTTGTGATATCCAAAAAAATTTTTTTTATTTCGTAGGCTCAACAGCAAGTGAAATGAATGACATAATCGAGCGGTAGTTTTTATCCTTTAGCCAATTGGATGATACTCGAATTCCTAAAAAGCTAAGCATGGAATAATTACACGAAACATTCTCATTTTTTTAGTGGTCCGATATCACAAAAGAACCCTCATTTTTAATAATTTAAAATAGTGTTGGAAAATTTCAGGACCTACATTTGAGAACGATGAACTTTAGCCTGGCCTCAGCTTTTAGTTCTATGCTCAGAAGTCCATAATTATCTTACAACTTTTTAATAGAGTCGATTCATAAAAAATGTATATTGGATCCATTTTTTTATTGAGTTGGACTAAAAGTTTTGGGCCTTTTTACAGACAATATGTATAGATTTCTGGAAAAAATTTCATGTCAAAAAAACTAATAATTTCTTAATTAATTTTTTTTAAAGTAAAAAATAAAAAATTCCCCGACATCGTCCGCGGTAGTATAGTGGTAAGTATCCGCGCCTGTCACGTGCGAGACCCGGGTTCGATTCCCGGCCGCGGAGTTATTCTTTTTTCCCTATTTTTTTTTATTTTTTAATTTTTTTAAAAGGATTCGCCTATTAGATAGAATCAAACTATTCATAAATATGATACCAATCGTTCATTTTATTTAAATTTTCTTTAAAAATTTCGAAATTATCAAATTTTAAAAGAAAAAATACCGAAAAAATAATTTTTTTTCAAGTTGCCCATCCGAATACGATTATATTCGTTCGAGTAATGGCCGATGTTCCAATTTTTGGCTGGCTAAAAACTGCATTCCGGACCATTCATTCGGCGATGGATGCGCCACTTTATTTGGAGCATTTTTCAAAAAACGTTTCTGCTGCAAGTAAGGAACGCATTGAGCCCGAAGATTGATAGCTTAGTTCCTAATAAACTTAAGCTTAAGCCTCATTATTTATTGATCCAAAAATAATATAAGTGGATAATCCGCCTCTGCCTTCTTAGAACTGCGGGTTATACGCGTCTGAAATTATGTATAATGTAACTTAGAAGCGATCCACGCGAGTGCACATGGGCGGGACGTTGGATGGGCGCCAACACGGCCTACAATGCCTATTGTCGCTACGATAACGGCGTGGAACCGTGCGGACAACTCTCGTGTTCCATTAACCACTACGACTATAAGGTTCTTTGAGACAATTTTTCAGTGAGCCAGTCACAGTTGCATGTATATAAAACTCTAAAAAATTCATATATAAATATAGGCCATAGATCGCGCGCCCATCGAAGGAAAGTATTGCGATCAGGTGAAACTGTTCAACCTCAGCGGCACGGCAACTTGCGGCTATATTCGCTGGCTTGATGCCAATAATAACGAAGTTGTAAACAGCTGGTATAAAACCGGCGCGAATTAATCTTAAAAAAGTAATTACCTTAATTTCGCGTGTATAAAGCCGGATGTTTTGAGCCAAATTTAAATTCGCGCCAGTGAGTTCATTCTGTTGTATCGGATCCGTTGGAGTCCAAATTTCGTGCCCGCCTATGTTTCGGTTTCATAAAAGTGGGCACAAAATTTGGACTCTAACGGATCCGATACAACAGAATGAACTCATTGGCGCCAATTTAAATTTGGTTCAAAACACCTGGCCTTATACACGTGAAATTAGGGTACCTTAATTTCGCGTGTATAAGACTGAGTTTTTTGATTCTGTATTGTATTGGATCCAAACGAGTCCAAATTTTGTCCCCACTTTTATGAAACTGAAACGAAGGCCCCAACGAATCCGATACGAACAGAAATTCATTGGCGCCAATTTAAATTTGGTTCAAAGCACTCGCGGCTTATACACGCGAAATTAGGGTAAAATAATTTTCGAATTGTATTTCATTTGGTTTGTATTACTCGTACTTCTTATATATTGAATAAACATAAAATTTGGGAACTATGTACATGTATATTCTAATTAATGAAACGGGCCAATACGGGACAGAATAAAACGGGATAGTAGAGCTAATGACAAAAACTTTAGGAGTGAAGTTTAAATTTTATCCTTAGGCTCAGCAATAACCAATTGGAGTTGGCATTTTTTGGAGTTTTAAGTCTATCCTAATTTCATGTTTGGATAAGTCGCGGGTGTTTTGAGTCAAATTTAAATTGGCGACAATGAGTTCATTCTGTATTGAATCCATGCGAGTCCAAATTTTGTGCCCACTTTTATGAAACTGAAACGAATTCGGACACAAAATTTGGACTCGCTCGTATTCGATACAACAGAATGAATTCATTGACATTAATTTATTAAATTTGGTTCAAAACACCTGCGACTTATGCCTGCGACTTATACACGCGAAATTAAGGTATTTGTGTTTATATAACGTCTATACAATCAATTGTTTGACCATTTATCGATGATTTTCGAGCAAAAATTTAATTAGGCATTTTTCTATTTTGTAATTCAAATTCAAACCAAAAATAAATAAAATTTTTATTCATTTTGTTACTTTAATTAGTCATTTTACGCATTCACAAATTCAATTCAATTCACTCAATCCATATTATGCGTGAAAACAACAACGGAGTGCTCAATTTAATTGTATATATGAAATGTGCAAGTCAATACCCAACATATGTATATAATAAACTGTTATACATACATATTTGGGGGCGAGAGCATGGATTAAAACATATTTTATTATACATTGCATGAACAAGAATATTGAAAAATTTTTGAAATGAGTCGAATTTGAATTGAATAAGAAAATTGCGTCATAATTTATGACTCATAAATAATCCTAAAAAAATGTATGTAATACATATTCAAATTTTCATTCATTTTTTTTTTTGTTTACATAACGCGCATATTTTTACGTTGAAAAATATTTTGTAATACCTAATAGAGAAATCGCATAAAATTTTCAAAATTTTAAAATAAATTGCATGAGTTAAATTTTTCTCGTAAATCATCGATAAATGAACAAATGGTTCTATAGATGTTATATACATAAATAGTCATCGTGTATATGCAGGGACGAGATGAAAATGGACCACATTTTATCGATATTTTTCCTTATATTGGTTGGGATTTGTGAGGCCGAAGAGGACGGCGAGACGCAATCGCCACTCATCACTCATCTGGAAGACGAAACAGAAATGAGAAAGCGACTTCGGGAACAGGCGAAAGTGAAATTCTCACATCAATACCATAAAGATCCTTGCCAGGTGACACAATTTTTAAACGCTAAATCAGATACACATATAATCATTTTGGAGCCGAAAAATTCAACTTATATTTGGGAGGCGTGGAGATGCGGAAATAAATTATTATTAATCCAATTTCCTGGCGTCGATGAATCTCAAAATTTTTACGATTTATTCATTCTGTTATAATAGTGAAATGAACCTAGTTTGGCACGGCTCGGCCCGTTTTAGCTAGGTCTAAATGTTTTGCCTGGTTCAGCACGGCTCTGTTCGAAATTGACCTAATCCGGCTTTGCTCGTTTTGGCCCGGCCCGACCTGCTCGACACGCCACGGCTCGGCTTGAAATATCCCTAATCCAATTCAATTTGTTTTTGCCTAACTTGACCCGGCTCGGCAATTCCAACTCGAGTGTCGGTCCGGCGGCAAATTCAATGAAAAAAATGGAAAAAATTGGCTAATGAGAAGAAATATCATTGAGTGTCTTGTTTCTCTAGCCGACAGCTGAAAGCCATCGCCCGTTTTTCGCGAATGAAATTCGGGTTATATAAGCGAAAAATTGAATTCCGCCCATAAGAGTGGATTAATCGTTGTATTCACCGATTGCATGATTTCGATTCCGGTTTGACTCGGCTAAGCTAGAGTTAAGTCAATACCAGTGTTTGTGGTTCACTGGACCCTCTGGGCACCATTCCCAGTGGCCTCTTCGGAGGTTCGGTACGTCCCACAGCTAACTGAGTCAGCCGGATGAGAAAGTATTGTGATGGTGCACAACTGTGATTCCACATGACACAACGAACCCGCAATTACGCCGGCGTGCGGAACGCGAACTGTTGGCTTGCTTGGCCAGATCTCTTTCGACGAGTCCCATTGTCCACGGAATACCGTGGCAGGTGGTCGAATCGAAGATTGAGCAATGATCCCGGCCGCACCAACCTTTTGCCATTTCTACAAATTTTTTCAAAATTTTTGAAATAAAAAGATTGACGCAGTGCCAAAATTAATAGCGCCCGATTTAAATTCAGCCAATGAATCTTCGGGTATAATAAGATAGGCATATTTGACCAGGAATCTAACATATATTGACCAGAAATCTGTGATATATTCGGCCTGTAATTGACCAAATATCTGGTGTATATTCGGCTCGATATTGGAATATAGTTGACCATGAATTTTGAATATATTCAATCTGAATTTGGGATATATTTGATGATTTTTCTTATATTTTAAGGTCGTCGGAATCGCAAATTGTCGCGCGGCTCAAGAATTCCCACAGTCCTATTCAGTTAAACGACGACGAAAACGCGAGATTACTGCCGTTATATTAAGCGGCATAATCGGTATAATTGACATTCGAAAATATATGACAATTATACATGGGCACTCCACACTCCCTCTAAAGGAAAAGTGTTGATAGATTCTAGAGCTTAGGTTACTGCCCCTAGCGAGCTGAAATTTTTGCATTGGGGGTTTTCGAGGACGCTCTTTCGATTCTATCGAACCGATTTTTTATAGGACCTCTCTAAGACCCTATTTTAGGATCAGGACCGGTCCTGTTCCTATTTTATCGATAAAATAGTATATACGGCTCAAAATTTTACGAGGATTACGATTATGAAGTTTATTTTTTGTTTTGGAGTCTCTGAGACCCTATTTAGGGTTTATTTTGGGACTCTGTGCAGGGTCCTGAAAGAGTCCTAGAAAAAAACTAACATTATATGCGAATTCAGCACCATTGAAAACCCCCGAGTAAAATTATTTCAATTGAAAATTCAACACTACGCACACATTAGACTATATTTTCTGAAAAATTCACCCCCCCTAGTCGTACATAATAGAGGCAAACTTTTTCATATTGAGGCAGAATCGCCTGAAAATTTACCAGTTGATAGAGGACATAATGGGGAACAAAACCTAAGTTGGATTTTACAAACTTAAGTCTGAGTAAAAAGTTATGGTTACTGGAGTTGATCTGAGCCATGATGTAGATGTAGGGTTGCACGTCGAAATGGAGGCCGAAGATTCCTCCAGCCGAGAAGCTCGACGAGCTTCCACACCTTTCGCCGCTCTCTCCTGCTCTTTTCGCTTTCTCTCTGCCTTCGCTTGACTTGTTGAAATTTAAAAAACTGAATTTTTAATCATTTCGTAGGAACTTTTCAAAAACATTATTAAATGATATAAAATTTTACAGGGTGATAGAGAATTTAATTTAGAACAAGATGTATGAAAGCATTAAATAAATTTCGACTTAAAATTTGAAGATATGACCCTTTTTTCATGAAGAGCTCCATAGGTGAGGGTCCAAAACAGGATCATGGGGGGGGGGGGTCCTATCAAAAAATGATTGTCATTTTCAGAATTCTTAGCCTCGAAAACCTATATGTAATTAATTTTGAGACAATCTGAGCGACAATCACGTAGAAATTTAAGAAAAACGAATTTTGGAAGAAAAAAAATCTCTATCAACACTTTGAGTGTGGAGTGCATGGGAATCTGGTTTATTTGGCTCTAAATGAATGAAAATAACTTAAGGAATGACAACAAAAGCCATCGCCCAACTCACCACATTCCAATCCATTTCGTCGCGTGGCGGATGCGCCTGGTTCGGCACCTCGCCCTTTTGCAGGCAGACGTAATAATTCGAGTTTTTCAGGTGTTTAGTCTCGAAAAACTGGGCCCAAAGTTACTCTGATATCAGGCTTATAATCCGCATGCGATTCAAGTAGTAAAGTATATGCAAGATAAAAGATTGATTATTCTTGTCTATGATTCTTTCAATCAAACTCTTCGGGGATTATTGCCACGACCTCCCCCCTCCCTCTCCTCTCTTCGCAATATTATAAATTATTACAATTATAACAAAATACTGAAAAAAATGAAATTTGCTCGAACAATCGCGCGATTATACGCTTCAAATTAGACTACGAGAGCATTTGAATTGATAAATTCATTCTTCCATTTACTCTTGAACGAAGTTATTGAAAAACCATCATCATTTTACATTCAAGAAATTTTCAAGTTGCCCGTCCGAATACGACTATATTCGATCGAGCAATGGGCGGTGTTCGAATTTTTGGCTTTCCACAACTTGCGTACCCGACGATTCATTCGGCGAGGCGTGCAGTACTCTGCTCGGTCCGTTCTTCAAAAAGCGATTTTGCTGCAAGTAAGTTGAACAAAATTCACTACCGACAAACCGAGGCGAAAACATTTTCGAAGGTCGAATATAGAATATCTGACAAACTCATGAGTTATGATCAACCTAGAAACAACTCTATTTGAATATTTCGGGTCCAAAGATTCATTGTAAACCTCGTTTATAGCCAATAATAAAGCAAATTGTTATTGTTCCATTTCCATTTAAGAAGCGATCCACGCGAGTGCACATGGGCGGGACGTTGGATGGGCGCCAACACCGCCCACAATGCCTATTGTCGCTACGATAACGACGTGGAACCGTGCGGACAACTCTCGTGTTCCATTAACCACTACGACTATAAGGTACTTTGTCCACATTTACTTTGAGACAATTTTGTTAGTGAGTGAGCCAGTCAGTCAAAATACAAATTCATAGGACATGGACCGCGCGCCTATTGAAGGAAAACAATGCGATCAGATAAGACTGTTCAATTTGAGCGGAATAGCAACTTGCGGCTACATAAATTGGTTCGATGCCAAAAACGACGTCGTAAACAGTTGGTATAAGACAGGCGAATAACGTCTTTAAAGCACATATGGGGTTGGGGTGGATGGTGGAACCCAAGTTCAATCTCGTCTCGGGTCTATACATAATTTGAATCATCATATTAGCCGTTCGAATATGTTGGGAATATTTGTTAAGAAAGTGAGTGCCTTTCTCGCCTAGTTAGCATGTGTTTTGAGCCTCATTTCCTGCTCGGCCAATAATTATCAATTGTAAAATACGGGTTATTTATAATTTGAAATTAAATTTTTTTTTATTAAACATAAAAAATAAAGCATAAATAAATTATTCATAGCTAATATAAAGGTCTACAAAAAAAAAATATTGGACTTTTTAATTCAAGTCAATTGGCCGGAATTCACATTGTCAATGGGGGGGGGGGGGGGGAGGGCGGAGGGCGGGGGCATTCGACATCGGGCGTCATTTTTAAATTGCTTGAAGGTTCGGATCGTTGACGAATGTGAAAAGATAGAGAACACCCTTAAGATAGTTGAAGATTTCCTGCTTGCCCAATTTCGACTCGCCATAAAAGCGGTCCACGAACGTGATGGGCAACTCGCCAATCTCGAATCTGTGCGCTTTTGCGCGAAACATCATCTCCATCTGAATGTGACGGAATGAGACAGAAAAAGACAAGGGCTTTAGAGACTTAAATCTGAGTCCAAATATGCCAGATTTAGGTTTAAGCGCAAGCTTAGGCTCTCTAAAACAAAGGCTTTAGAGACTTAAATCTGAGTCTAAATGTGCCAGATCTAGGCTTAAGCCCTTTCATAGGCTTAAAGCTCGGTCTTTTAAGTTTAGTTTTATTTCAGTTAGGTTTTAGGCTTAGGTTTAGTCATCCCCATCCATTTCGGCAATTCATTGCATTCGCTCCCCTCTCTCCCCCCCCCCCTCCCTCTCCCCTCCATCGCCCCCCCCCATTTGTTTCATTCAATAGCTTTTGGCGTAGAAATTTCGAAATTTATTACATACCTGAAACACGTATCCCTTCGTGACGGACTCGGAAATCAGCTGTTCCAATACGTTTTTACGATAAAGTCGAAATGAGCCGGTCAGATCCGATACGCCGGGACGTAATAGAAACTGAAAATATTGACGAATGTATATTTATAATGAAGATGTTTCGGGTCTATTTCGACCTGTCCCGGCTCGTCGATGAAGCTAGCTAGCGGAAAAAAAAATGCCTGGCCGATTTTCGTTTTTCGAGGTTTTTTCGTTGATTTTTCAATTTTCTTTGGAATTTTGATTTTCGAAATCTTAAAATCATTTCCGGTACAGCCCCTATATTTCCGGTACGGCCCCGATATGAATGCGCCAACAAATTCAATCTTTTCAATTTTTCCCGAAAAGAAATTTAGCTGATTTTTAGTTGGCCAAGATTGAACTTGATTAAAAGTCAATTCTATTAATTCTAGCCAGTCATATTTATCACTCTATTGGCGCGGCGCGAGGCAATTTATATGAATCTGTTGGCACGTTGGTCAGCTCAAACACGATAATAGAAGGGGATTTGGTTTTGAAGACTTTGTGGCGGCGGATTACCTGTGCCAGAAAGTTCGCTCCACGACTGATAACTTTTCGCTTCAAGTCCCAACCGGAAACACCGCCGCCCTTGGCGTAACGTGTTCCAGTGACAATGTCGTACTAAAATGATTAATTATTGGATATAAGCCGCGGTTTTCGATTTTCTCTTCGACTTCATTCGAATATAAAGGGTGGATGGGCAAGATAATAAAAGATTATGTCTCGTTAATTTTAAAATTAAAGAAATATTTTTGCTTAAAATAGGACCGACCACGAATACACGGGGTTAAAACTGAGAATTCAACATGGATTATCACAGTTTCAAACCAACTTGAACTTGGATAATTATTTAAATAACCCCCTCCCTCCGCGACTTATACAACCAAATTTTACGTTTTTCTCCTGCTGAAGTTGAATCATTTGCTCGATGAATTTCGGATGATGCGAAAGATCCGCGTCCATGAGCACGAGAAATTCTCCGCGCGCGAATTTCATGCCGTGCGCGTAGGCGGTGCCGAGACCGAGCTTAGCCTCGCGCGGCTTAAGCACAATCTTCTCGGCCCCGAATTCCGCCTGCAAACGTTTCGCCACGTCGAGCGTGCCGTCCGGACTTCCGTCGTCGATGATGATCACCTGAAAGTAAAGGAAGAATCGTTTCGGGAATTAGTCTCGTGTGAATAAGCCCTATTGAGAACGGATTGAATAAATTCAATTCAAATAGGACTCAAATTAATCAAAATGAATCCGTTTATTGCTCTAGCCCCTCTAGAATCCTGTACCTGTAACCAAGTTCTAATAAAGACCCTGTATTTGTCATCGAGTCCTAATAGAAACTCTATACTTGTAAGGGGTCCTATATCTTAATAGAGACCCTGTATTTGTCATTGAGTCCTAATAGAAACTCTATACTTGTAAGGGGTTCTTAATAAAGACCCTGTATTTGTCATCGAGTTTAATAAACCTCCAAAAAGGCTAAAATTCAACCTCATACGGATGCTTCATGTACTTTTCGATAAGCCACACGCAAATCGGCAAATTCTTCACCTCGTTGTAAGTCGGCAACAAAATGGAGTATTGCGGTGGCTTATTGGACATCGCTGTTAATCTATCGGCCCTATTAGATTATTAGACCTCATATAAAGTGCTGAGACTTGTCTCTCTAAACGAATCCGATTCCCTAAATGCCTTACTGGCAAATGCCGCCAAATAATTCCCAAAAAGCCGTAAAATCCGTAAGTCATTTGAGAGTCAAATCTCAGCCGTGTTCACGGAATATTGTATTTCGAAATACTTTACAATATCGGCACAGAGTAAAAGTTAGAAAGTAATTTCTAAACTTCAATAAATATAAAGAGAAAATTTTCAAAATAATTTATAATATAAAATTCTATTTTTAGAATAAGAAAACAAAGAAAAAAAAACGATAAAAGGTAAAGACATTTGTGGATCCAACATTTGAAATTCAACCCAATTAAGACCAATTAAGACAATTTAAATAATTTTTCAAGTTTTTGACACTCAATCCTATGCTTAAGCTTAGAGTTGGACAAGTCATTAAAGAAGATTTAAATGGTTTTTGACATAGCCTTAAGGTTAAGCTTAGTCTTAGAAAGTCTTTTCGGTATTCAGTATAGCCTTAGACTTAACCGTAAGCTTGGACAAGTCCTCCTTATCCACAAATGTCTAGACGGCAAAAAAAAAGACGATTTCATTAGCCGGAAGCTGCTTTTTTAAACGGCTCCGTGTAGTTTGAAAAATCGAAATCGTCCTCGATTTCTTCCTGAAAAAATAATACATCTTCTTTTTAGGTGCTAATTTTTGGCAGACCAAAATTTGGCTCAATTAAGTTAAAATCAATATTGATTTGATAAATTTTGGCTAGGCAAATTCAATTTTGACGTGAAGCTAAGTCTATTAGAACTATAAAAACTAGAATTTTTAATAAAATGACCTCATCGGCGAGAACGACTTTCTTTTTTCTGGACGCGACACGAAGACGGCGCTCGTGCTCGCTGAGAGTTTTAAGATCCACAGGCAATTGCGCAAAGTACCGCGGCTCCGGATAGCGCACCTGAATTGTCGAACCGTCCGGCTGCATGAGCGTCACAAAATACGTACGAAGAAACTTTTCACGCCCAATTTTGCCAAGCGCTGCGCGATGCGCATTGAATACGTCTAAAAATTCTTTAAAGATGCATCTTACTGAAAATAATAAATAATTAAAAATTTAATAATTTCAGTCTAAACACACACTTTGAAAGTATTGCAAAACTCTCGGCAAATATAGTGTAAAAAAATCGATTCAATAAAATAAAATTATTGAAAAAAATACCAGCCGAAAGGTGAAAATTGAAAGTGGAAGAAAAGGAGACACTTGCGATACTCCTGAAAAGTATTGAGCTCATATCTCGTTAAAGAGACGTAGAGAAGGGGAAAAATCGAAATTCTACGAAAATTTTCTTAAAAATTAAAAATTTTCGTTTGAATTTTTTTGCGCAAATTCAAAAATTTGGCGAATAATTTTTCCGAATACGGTATGCACATTTTTGTCTGAATTTTTTTCGCGAAATTTTACCTATTTTTGATGCTTGAAGAACTCGTTTGATAAGCCATTCGTGTTCATATATTCAATATGTATTTTATAAAATGTTATACGAATATTATACATTAACTCATTTTTATAACATTTTCGTTGCATTATTTTATGATAAATTTGCAAATTTTAGACACAAATCAACGGATCACACAAAATTAATCGAGAAACTATTTCGATTATTCCATCAACCAGGATTCATAGCATCAATTTATAAGGTGGGATTTTTAAAGAGCTATTTATGGATTTGAAAATTTTATGGGCACATTTTGCTAGTCCCATTTGTCACTGGGGTAAAAATAACCCTATTTGTAGCCATATATTTTTGTATTCGCTAAAATTTTTGCGGTTTACTGATCAGCCAATATTCTATTCTACCATCTCTTTTCCCACCCTACCATTCCCCATTTCTCATATTGTATAAGTTTTGTTGTTTTGTCATTTTATGTATGTTGTGTCCAGTTTTTTAGATGGTCAAATCATCGGTTTTTGTTAGCCTTTATATTTTGCGAACTCTATTACAACCTATTGATTCTTATCTTCGTTTTATTCACTGGCACACGTCTCATCTCCTCGCGCTCGATGCAAAGATTCTTCGAATGGATTGTAAACAAAGTTCGAAAAGGAGGTTAAAATATTTGAATTATCGTTAATTTGTACGTATTTTTCTGTGTATTTTCGATTTTTTTTTCGATTACCCACGTTGATTTATTTTAAAAAACATACAAATGAGTATAAAAAGCTATGAGAGACCGAACAAGTGCCAAAAAAATTGCTTTAAAGCTGTCTAGGTATTCCGTTGAATCTTGGCTTGGATTTCCCCGAAATATTTTAGACCCAAAATTTAGGTATTCCGTTGAATTTTGTCTTGGGTTACCCGGAAATATTTCGGGTATTCATCTGAGCATTAAGTTAAGTATCCCATAAATATTTTAGGTATCTTCTTGAATTTTGGATTAGGTATTCTCAAAGATGTTCCCATGAATTTTGGAGTATTTTAAGGAGGGAGGGGGATTTTAAAATTTTTGTTCCCAAACAAACTTTACTTACTTACCTCTTAAAATTGTACTTTGCTGGCAATTTTGCCGATTATTTTTATATATTTTATCATTTTTCAAGTGATTTTTTCCCGATATTTTGAATTTTTGAACTTTTCAAAGCTGATTTACTTTCCATTTTCACTGATTTCCGATGTATCTCAGCAATATTTCCTTTAAAAAAAAATGCTCGCCGAGTGCATTCGAAACATTTTTGTTTATGCATTTTGCACTTTTTATTTGTCAGTGGTACTCAATTTGCACTTAAATGCATTGCAATACATTAAACGCTGCATTGCAAAATAAACACATTTTCATCTGAGTTTTTTTTTTCCTTTGACTTTTCTCATCACTTGTTTATTCTACATTCCCCAGTAATTTTTCATTTGGCCTCAGTGCAAAGATTGTCTCGTGTCATACGTCAAATTTTCGTTGTTTTTTTTTTGTATAAATATTTTATGAAAGAAAAATATTTATTATTTTTGCCACTATTTCGAAATCATCTCTTCGTAGGACGGTTTCTCAATTTTCCCACGTCCATTTTCTCTTTGTTTTTGCGACTTTTTTCTCTTACAAAGAACAAAATTGACTGAAATTTAGCGAAGAGCCATTTGTTTTAAAGTCTCCGCGAATGACAAAATCGTTTTCCAGCACTTTCTTGTTCTTTCTCCGCCTGCTTTATGGTTTTGAAAGAGAGAAAAAGGGAGAAAGAGAGAGAAAATGAATGAAAGCGAAAAAGAAAGCAAGAGAGATCGAGAGGGAGAGAAATAAGAAGAGAGAGAGAAAGGGAGAAAAAAAGAGGAAGAAAGAGAAAAAGGGAAGAGAGGAAGGTGAAAGAGAGCGAGAGAGATATGAAAGTGAGAGGGATGAAATTGAGTGAGAGAAGGCAAAAAAAAGAGATAAAAATGAAAGAAAGGGTGAGAGAAAAAGCGAAAGAGAAAGAGAGAGATGAAATGAACAAAATACTAGAGTGGATAAGAAATTTCTTAAACAAAATAGGCGGTCTTATTTCTATTTTTTTTCAGCTCGGCTAAGAAAAATATAGGACACAGGATAGAGATGAATAAAGAAATGAATTTGATGAATATTCTATGAGAGAACAGATGAATAGAGAAAAGAACTTGATGAATATTCTATGAGAGAATAAGAGAAAGGAATTTATCAGCCAAAATAGTTCTTTTATTACGAGGGATGAACAGAGAAAGAAAACATTTTAATAGTGACGAAGAGAGAAAACATTTTTATTAGTGAAAAAATATTTTCTCATCCAAAATAGGCGGTCCTTTTTCTCCATCATTTTTTTTTGTCGATTTCGACTTTAAAGCGGAAGAAAAAAGGGGAAAATTTTCTTCTTTAAACGATAAACAAAAATCCCAATAAATGTTAGAACGAAAAAGCTTTCGCTTATAAAAGGGTTTTCATAACACATTCACCAGTTTTCAGACGATAAGATAAGAGACCCCGTGTTGAAATAATTTTTTTTTGTTCATTCGAAATTTGTTCATAAAACGATTTCATAATGCTAATATCTACTGTGTGTTATCAGCATTCTAATGTTCGTGTTTGAAAAATGAATAAAATTTTCGTTTCCAATATTTTTCCTCCTCTTCCCCCTCCCCCCCCCCCCCCCCATTTCCCCGGCACCCCCTCCACACAGCCAGTTTCATTCTTTAATCCATCTTTCAGATAATTATTGCCTTCCCCCTCCCATTCTTATTCAAATTCAACGTAATTATAGAAATAAAGTACCATGCTATTATGATCATTTTCATTTCTATCGGCTTTTTAAATAAGATATAAAGTTTTTTTCCCACAAAATGATCCCCCCCTCCCTTCCCTTTCTCCAGATGATCCAAATAACTCTCTCCCTTTACCTTTCTACAAAGCTCTCATCCTCTCCTCCAAACAATTCTCCATTGTCAAACAATACCGAAGAATAACAGTAAACAGAAAAGTAATGTTTGAACACCAATATTGACTGAAATTCGTTTGATTTTCAGTCGAATTTTCTTCTCCTTTTTTTCTGTCATTAGCTTTTCTATTTTTTTTCCGTCAATTTGTTATACTCCTTTAAAAAAAATGATGCAACTAGAATATTTTTGAGCGAGCATAAAATACACACTTTTCAGACGTATTTTTCATAAAAAAAAATATTTCGGTTGAGACGATGAGAAGCTGAATAACCCCGAAACAGCCAGCTCGGCTCGGCTTGGCTTATACGAAATATGTATGCTCGTGTGTGAAATTCCTGTTTATGAATGAATTTCACGTGAATATCATTTTAACGTTGGTGTTGTTTTTTCTTCCCTTAATATTTTCTCTTTCGTTTTCGTTGGAATTTTTTTCTTCTTTTTTTAATAGAAAATTCTCTCTTCAATCTTATTGGTATAATAATAATAATATTCCGATTTTATTGTATCCATCTGAACTGTTCTAACAAGTTAGCTTTTTTATACTTCGATTCGAAAATTGCTTCGAAGATCGAAATTTTCTCTTTTT
Organism: Bradynema listronoti; assembly: GCA_024678965.1. Lineage (NCBI taxonomy): Eukaryota > Metazoa > Nematoda > Chromadorea > Rhabditida > Allantonematidae > Bradynema > Bradynema listronoti. Next base: position 1,527,651 of record JANLNO010000014.1, on the reverse strand, counting down.
TCTTTCTTTTCTCTCTCTCTTTCTTCTTCTTTTTCTCTCTCTCTCTCTCTCCCTTTTTCTCTTTCTTTCTTTCATTCTCTCTTTTTTTTCTCTCCCTTTTTCTCTTTCTTTCTTTCTTTCTTTTTCTCTCTCTTTCTCTCTCTCTTTCTTCTTTCTCTCTCCCTCTTTTTCTCTCCCTCTCTTTCTCTCTCTCTCTCTCTTTCTCTTTCTCTATCCTTCTATTTCTACATACATTCATTTTCCCTCTCTTCTCTCATTTCGCCATTTTAATTCAAATTTTTCTCCAATTTTTTACGGCAAAAATGGCTGCCATTTTTTTTGCTTTATCAAGCTTAAAAACATAAAAAAAATTGTTGTTTGATTTCACAGCAACGAAACTAATTCTATAGAATTTAGAAAATTGAGACTAAGAAAGAGAAAAAGAGAGAAAATACTCGAAAAATTTCTTTCAAAATGGCTTTTTTTCTGAGCGCATAAAAACGGCAAAAATAATTTTCTTTCTCTTTTATATTATATTTACGCTGGGCTTTCCCCATTTTTTTCTAGAAATCAGAGAACAAATTTTAAAAGATTTGGAAAAAATTTTTCTTTTTATTCATTCGATTATTTTAAATATTGGCTATTATTAGTTGATTTTGCTTGTATAATTTTGCATTCGTAATTGCCCTTAATATTTAAGTTCTTAGCTTCTTGATTACTTAAGGAGCTCTTTGATTACTTAAAGAACTTTTTAATCATTTAATGAACTCTTTAAATACTTAAGGACTTAAGGAACTCCTCGATTACATAAGAAGCTTTATTTAATTACCATTTGATTATCTAAAGAACTTCTTAACTACTTAAAGAATTCCTTAACTACTCAAGAAACTCTTTAATTACCTAAGGAATTCATTAACTACTTACATTCATTTAAGGAACTTTTTAATCATTTAAGGAACTTTTTAATCATTTAAGGAACTTCCCAATTAGTCAAGAAGTTCTTTAACTACTTAGGGAACTTCTTAACTACTTAAATAACTTTTTAATTACCTAAAGAACTCATTAACTACTTAAGGAACTTTTTAACTATTTGAGGAACTTTTTAATTGCTCAATTACTTAATTAACTTTTTTTCCAGGAGGTTCAACTCAACTAAAAAGCGAGCAATCAGCAAATTCGTCGCCGTCTTCTGACGGTAGTAATTTGTTGTCTTTACCAAGCGATCTTGGTAAAGCAGCCACAACTGATCAATCGCCATCCACATCGTCGACATCACAAATCGCATCGCCTTTGGTAGCGAGCGCATTTAACGATCCGAATATCGTCATCGTTGCGCGAAATCCGCTCGAAGCGAATATGCGCAATCAAATCTATTGCTCCGGCTCGCTGCTGGCCGCCGTGCAGAGCGCGAAGCTGTTCAGCGACAGCAAGCACTTTGTTGACATGCCGCTGAAAAGTGATGCTGGTTGGTGATTATTTTAGAATTGATTTATTGATTTGGAATAGCTTATTTGGTTTGGTCATTTATTTTTGGAGAATGATCAGATATATTTTTATAAAATTGAATTTTGCGCACCATTATAAGTCCATATAAGATCCTTGGAGAATGCTGGGTTTTATATGGAATTCTAGGGATTGCTTGAAAAATGCTGCGTCTTATATGGAGTTCTAGGGACCTCTTGAAGAATGCTACGTCTTAAATGGAGTTCTAGGGACTTAAATGGAGTTCTGGGGACTTTTTGCAGAATGCTAGGTCTTATATGGAGTTCTAGGGACCTCTTGAAGAATGCTAGATCTTATATGGAGTTCTAGGGATCTCTTGCAGAATGCTGGGTCTTATATGGAATTCTAGAGATCTCTTGAAAAATTCTGCGTCTTATATGGAGTTCTAGTGACCTCTTGAAGAATGCTACGTCTTAAATGGAATTCTAGGGACCTCTTGAAGAATGCTACGTCTTAAATGGAGTTCTAGGTATCTCTTGCAGAATGCTGGATCTTATATGGAATTCTATTTTCTTCAATTTTTTTCAGGCAGTGTTCTCATGGCATGGAATTTGCTGCTAAAAGGCGTGGAGAACGGCCAAATCGATCCGGCCGTTTTAAACACGTTCATTCAGGAGCATTTCGAGCAGCCCGGTGGCGAACTGGAAGACTATCATCCAAGCGACTTTAATTCGGAGGTAAATATAAAATCAATTCCAGAATTATATATGGAACCAAATGGGTTATTGTTTTTTTAGGAGCAATTCAATCAAATTGCCGATCCGCATTATCGATCCTGGGCGCAGGAGTTACACCGGAAGTGGCCGACGCTCTGCCGACGCGTCTCCGAGAAGGTGTGACTTGATTTGTTTGAATTTGAGAAAATAATAGGGTATTAGAGAAATTCTTAGATATATTAGGGTCTTTGAATTTATTAGAGTCTTTTGCTATATTAGGGTCTTTAAAGGTTATATTAGAGTCTTTAAAAAGAGTCTTTAGTTATATTAGGGTCTTTAAAGAAAGTCTTTAGTCATGTTAAGGTCTTTAAAGAGTCTTTAGTCATGTTAAGGTCTTTAAAGAGTCTTTAGTCATGTTAAGGTCTTTAAAAAGAGTCTTTAGTTATATTAGGGTCTTTAAAGAAAGTCTTTAGTTATGTTAAGGTCTTTAAAAAGAGTCTTTAGTTATATTAGGGTTTTTAAAGGAAGTCTTTAGTCATATTAGGGTCTTTAAAGAGAATCTTTAGTCATGTTAATGTCTTTAAAAAGAGTCTTTAGCTATATTAGGGTCTTTAAAAAGAGTCTTTAGTTATATTAGAATCTTTAAAGGGCGTCTTTAGTCATGTTAAGGTCTTGAAAGAGAATCTTTAGTTATATTAGAGTCTTTAAAGGCGTCTTTACTCATATTAAGGTCTTTAAAGGAAGTCTTTAGTCATATTAGGGTCTTTAAAGAGAATCTTTAGTCATATTAAAGTTTTTTAATGGAACTCATTTGTTATATTTTTTTAAGAAAGTTATATTTAGGTTTTTTAAGGAATTTCTAGTCCTGCCATTCTCTCTGTGTATTCTAGGTTCTTACGGAGCCAGAGCGTTACTCGCTTATCGCCGTACCGAAGCCGTTTGTCGTGCCGGGCGGACGATTTCGCGAAATGTACTACTGGGACTCGTTCTTCACCATTAAAGGACTGCTAGCATCCGGTATGTACGGAACCGTTCGCGGAATGATCGAAAACATGGGACATCTCATCGACATGTTAGTTTTTTTTAAACGTCGCTCTGACATAACTTTAATGGTGAGCCATCGAGCCACAAAACATCTAATTAAACGATGTAGCTCACGCGAATGAGCCATGAGTCATTTAGCGAGTCATGAGCCTCGAAGCTCATCGATCTTATGGTTCATGGGCTCATCGTGGCTCATTGGGAATGCCTCTGAGCCATGAGCCATTTATAATAAGCCATTAGTTTCAAAGCTCATGACGCATCGTGCCTCATTGGGAATGGCTCTGAGCCATAAGCCATTAGCCTCAAAGCTTATAACTTATCGTGGCTTATTCGAAATGGTTCTAAGCCATCTGATTCAAAAAGTGCTAGAAAAAGAAAATAGCTTTGAATAGCGAATTTAGTTCTTAATTAGCTAGTTAAGAAAGTCTTTAGTCAATCATTACATGCATTTATTTATAGGTACGGCTTCGTGCCGAACGGCAACCGCGTCTACTATTTGAATCGATCGCAGCCGCCGCTATTGACATGGTGCTTGCACGCCTACTTTCTTAAGACCAACGACGTCGAGTTTGTACGATCGGCGATGGTGTGGCTAGAAAAGGAGATGATGTTCTTCACCAACAACAAGCAATTTCATCGTCCCGAGTGGAAGGCGCCGCTGTTTCGCTATCACGTTGTCGCGCAAGGACCCCGGCCGGAGTCGTATCGCGAGGACGTCGAAAGCGCCGAGCATATTCACGATGGTAAGGAATTGGGTTGGGAGGAGGGGGAAGGGGAAGGGGAGGGGGAAGGGGAAGGGGTTGGGGAGGGGGGAAGGGGTTGGGGAGGGGGGGAAGGGGAAGGGGAAAGGGAGAGGGGGGAAGGAAAAGGGGAGAAGGGGGGAGGTGAAGGAGTTGTGAAGGGGGGGAGGGGAGAAGGAGGGGGGGGGAGGGGGAGGGGTTGGGGAGGGGGGGGGAAAGGGAAAGGGGAGAGGAGGGGGGAGGAAGGGGAAGAGGAATGAAGAGCGTCCCGGCGTTTATTTTGTCATTGGAAAAGAGATGAAAGCTTAGTGGCTCTGTGGCGAGGAGTATGGCTTAGGCAGTGAGGGATTAGACTTTACGGAGCGATTTGATTTAATTTCGACTAATAATGCGCTTTTTCAGACATCGAAAAGCGCCGTCTCTGGGGCGACATTGCCGCGGCGGCGGAAAGCGGACGCGACTTTAGCGCCCGCTGGTTCCACAACGAAGGTCCGATGGCTGGCAAAATGGGCTCAACGAGGTGAGAATATTTGTCTTTTAAAAATTTGAAACAAATGATGATCGAGGACTTGAGATTAGTCTCTAAGGATCTGAGATTAGTCTCTAAGGACTTGAGATTAGTCTCTAAGGATCTGAGATTAGTCTCTAGGGATCTGAGATTAGTCTCTAAGGACTTGAGATTAGTCTCTAAGGATCTGAGATTAGTCTCTAAGGATCTGAGATTAGTCTCTAAGGACTTGAGATTAGTCTTTAAGGATTTGAGATTAGTCTCTAAGGATCTGAGATTAGTCTCTAAGGATCTGAAATTAGTCTCTAAGGACTTGAGATTAGTCTCTAAGGATTTGAGATTAGTCTCTAAGGATCTGAGATTAGTCTTTAAGGACTTGAGATTAGTCTCTAAGGATTTGAGATTAGTCTCTAAGGATCTGAGATTAGTCTTTAAGGACTTGAGATTAGTCTCTAAGGATTTGAGATTAGTCTTTAAGGACTTGAGATTAGTCTCTAAGGATCTGAGATTAGTCTCTAAGGACTTGAGATTAGTCTCTAAGGATCTGAGATTAGTCTCTAAGGACTTGAGATTAGTGCTCTTTAACTTAAGTGCGCGGTTCTAAGCTTATTGGCCATGAATTTCAAATGATTAGTGAAGCATTTAAGCAGTAAACACTTAAGACCCAATCCAATCAAAATTTGATTAATTCAGTCGTAAATAATATTGAGTGATGATTTTTTAGGACGAGCTCAATTCTACCCGTGGACCTGAACTCGATTATTTGCGGCAATTTGCGCATTTTTGCCGACTTTTACGAATGCCTCGGCAATCACGAGGCCGCCGCGAAGGCCCGCGAGCAGTTCGAACTCATGCGCGAGACCATTTATCAGGTGAGAATGCGATGAGGATTTTGATTTAGGGCCAAATGTGACGCAAAACTTTGGTTTAGAACCGTGGAGGTTGTTCTTGCCCGGTTCGGCGCATTCCAATTTGTTTTTGATCGGACTAGCCCGACCCAATCTGTTTTTGGCCAGACCAGTTCAGCTCCTATCTGTTTTTGCCCCGTTTAGCTTATTCCAATCTGTTTTTGTCCGGCCCAATCTGTTTTTGGCTAGCCCAGTTGGGCCCAATTTGTTTTTGCCCAGTCTAGCTTATTCCAATCTGTTTTTGTTTGACCCAACGTGTTTTTAGCCAGACCAGTTCAGCCCGATCTGTTTTTCCTCGGTCCAGCTCATTCCAACTTGTTTTTGTCCGGCCCAATCTGTTTTTGGCTAGCCCAGTTCGGCCCAACCTGTTTTTGCCCGGTCTAGCTTATTCCAACTTGTTTTTGCCCGGCCCAATCTGTTTTTGGCCAGACCACTTCAGACCGACCTGTTTTTGCCCAGTCCAGCTCATTCCAATCTGTTTTTGTTCTACCCAACATGTTTTTGACCAGCCCAGTTCGGTCCGACCAGTTTTTGCCCGGTCCAGCCTGGCCCGATCGGTTTTTTGAATTAGGACCGAATAAAGGAGCGGAAGAGGGGGGGGAGGGGGAGGGGGGCTGGAGCTGATTATAGTTAAAAAATATTAATATTGATTAGGAATTTATTCATTATTTTTTTCCTGTAGATCTTCTGGAATGAGGAGTTGGGCTGCTGGTTCGACTATGACATCATTACGCAAAAGCATATCGACCAATACTTTGACACCAACTTTTTTCCGCTCTTCTGCGGCTGCGTACACGACGCGTTTGACGGCGCTTCGATTGTGCGCTATTTGGAGCGCGCCGGCGTGATGTCGTTTCCCGGCGGGCTGCCAACGTCGATGATCACCTCCGGCCAGCAGTGGGACTTTCCCAATGCGTGGGCGCCCACCACGTGGGTGATCATTCAGGGATTGCGCGCCACCGGACAAACGGAACTCGCGCGTGTGATCGCCGAAAAATGGATACGCCGCAACTATATTATGTGGCTGAACAGCGGCGGACGAATGTACGAAAAGGTAATCGAGAAGCGAGACTTTTATCACATGCATACATATGTATATTGAAGTAGTTGAAATGCCTTTCTTCCAAGATTATTGACACAATATTTAGCTCTGGCCTTACTCTAGACTTTGGCTGAGCTCTTTCAAACCCCCGACGTCTAGCTGGAGGAGGCTGAGTTTTGTTGTAAACTGAATCACAAACTTGCAAATAAACTTGATAGGCCCGGGCTCTCTGTAGGCTTGTGCACAGTGTCTAAAGCTCTAAGCCTAGGGTGAGGCCTCGTCTCCACCGGCTCGGGCTTTCTGAAGGCTTGTGCACAGTATCTAAAGCCCAAGCCTAGGGTGAGGCCTCGTCTCCATAAGCTCACGCATGGTCTAGAATTAAACTTAAACCTTAGCCTAACCTAGCCTAGCATGAGGCTTAGCTCAAGTCTAAAAACCCACACATTTAATTTGATATAGACTCGGGCTCACTCTAGAGTTAAGACATAGCCCAGCGTGAGGCTGAGCTTAGCTCTAAACTTATAGATAAGACTTGGCTTAGTTCTAATTAGATGCAGCTTTCGCTGGGCCAATTTGATTTTATATTTAACTCTATTCTTGGAGTTGGCACAAAAATTATTACAAAACGCTATAAATATGTATACATTCATTTTTATTCATTCAATTCTTTCTTCGTCTTCAGTATAATGTGGCCACCGGATGCACGAAGCAAGCGGGCGGCGGAGGCGGCGAATATGAGGTACAGGAGGGTTTCGGCTGGACGAACGGCGTCATACTAGACCTATTGATGACGTATCAGTCGGAGTTAGCGTGGTTGCGCGACGACAAAACCGCGTACGACGAGACGGATTGCGAATGCTGTCGGGCGATGCGCGAAAAAATCAGCGAAGAGGCGGCGGCGGTGGTGGCCGCGGCGAAGGACGCGTCGACGGATAGCAATGTACAGCCGATGGTGATCATTGTGCCGTCGGAGTCGCCGCAGCTGCCGCCGGCGACGGCGGCAGCTGCGGCGGGTGTACTGTCGCTGGTTGTGCCCGCCGGCGGCGCCAGCGTCGATAACGTTGTTACGCCGGCGGGCGCGACGGCGCCGATGGTCGCCGCCGCCGCCATCGTCGCGGAACAACAACAAACGTCGGCCGGGCCGATTATCATCGTGCCGGCGCACCAGCACGCCGTCGACGCGGAGAAGGCGGCGCTCGAAGAGGCCGACAAATGCCTGGAGGAGTTGTTGGCGGCCGCGCAACACGATCCGAGTACGATTGTGGTTGTGTCGGCGGCGAGTAGCAACAACAACGGAAATGCGAATGGTCACGCCAACGCTGGCAACGCGACGAATTCGGCCGCGTCGTTCAACGCCGTGCAAGAGCCGCCCGAGCCCTACATTGTGCTGCCGGGCGACGCAAGCGCGACAGAGGTCAGCGACGCGGTACGCGGCATGAAGGAGATGCAGCAGTTGCGCAGCCAACAACAACAACAACTGCAGCAGCAGCAACAACAACAACAACAACAACAACAATAGCGGCAGGTTCAGCCCCCACAGTGACAATTGAGACGAATGTGAACCCAATGACTGATCTAATTTGATTTGATTACGAACTCTGATGACTGATCATGTCTGGTCTGTTCTCGCAACTGATTTCTGATTTGATCTAATTATTCTATTCGCTTCAAATGTTCGATGTCGGTTTTCTCGACTGGATAAGCAGGAAACCTTTCTTTTTTTTACTTGGGCAATCTCTTTTTGTCTTTGAGCGACATTCACAGCACGCGTGAATGATTTTGGCTTCCCCTTTTCTCATTTCCTTTTAGTCATATTCCTCCTTAGCCCAATTCCCCCTTAGTCCTATTCTCTCTTAGCCCAATTCCCCCTTAGTCCTATTCTCCCTTAGCCCAATTCCCCCTTAGTCCAATTCCCCCTTAGCCCAATTCCCCCTTAGTCCTATTCTCTCTTAGCCCAATTTCCCCTTAGTCCAATTCCCCCTTAGCCCAATTCCCCCTTAGTCCTATTCTCTCTTAGCCCAATTCCCCCTTAGTCCAATTCCCCCTTAGCCCAATTCCCCCTTAGTCCTATTCTCTCTTAGCCCAATTCCCCCTTAGTCCAATTCCCCCTTAGCCCAATCCCTCCTTAGTTATATTCTCCCTATTGCCTCCCGTTCATTAGTCCTATTCTATCCTCCCCCCTCCTTTCCCTTACCAATATTCAAAATTCGAGACATCCAGCGCCATAATTGAATGATATGATAACTAAAGCCATTGAGATCCATCCATCCATTCATCCATAATCGATTAATTGATTCATTCATTTGTATTTGATTCTGTTTCTTTCTTCTATCCCATCTCATTTATAGAATTTATTCTTTTGCCGCAAATTGCCGAGAGCTTTTCAACACAAACTGATCTTAATCCCAGCTTTTTTTCCCTTCTTTTTATATTCGTATAGACGTGTTTTATTGTATAAATTATAAATTGTGAACATCAAATTTCTCTAAAGAAAAAAGTTCTGAATCCGATAGCTTAAATTAATTTTCTTAAATATAGCGTTTTTTTTCAAAAAGTCAAAAAATTTATGAAAAATTATGAAAATAAATGAGAAAAAACATTTTTCATAAAAAAAAACATTTCGAATTTCTAAAACAAAGTATCCTAAATTCTCATGTATAAACCGCGGCCGTTTGACAAATTTTTGAATTTTAACTTGGCCTTCATTCTGTTATAAACAAAATTGAGCTCATAATTTTTAATCTGAGGGTTGGGCTTGCTTTAATGAAGATGCTCAATAAATTTTATGTTTAACAGACACAAAATAACCGAATGAAGACCAAGTTAAAATTCAAAAAGTTCTTCGAACGGCCGCGGGTTATACACGAGAACTTGGGGGTAATTTCTCTTCATTTTTTTCTGATAGATTTCGGACATACGGCTAACTTCTTTTCTTTTTGTTAATAACTAATCAGTAAAGTGAAAAAGAAATCTTTTGTAAATTATGAAAATTGTAAAAATTGTAGTAAAAATTTCCGAAAATTTCGTGTGTATAAATGGCGGATGTATTGAGCCAAATTTTAATTTGCGCCAATGAGTTCATTCTGTTCGTATCGGATCCGAGCGAGTCCAAATTTTGTGCCGCTCACTTTTGAAACTGAAACAAAGGCGGGCACACAAAATTCGGACCCAAACGGATTCGACACACAACAGAATGAACTCATTGGCGTCAATATTAAATTTGGCTTAAAATACCCGGCCCGGCCTTATATACACGAAATTAGACTAATAAAATATTTCAAAACAAAATTGGAAAAATTATCAAATGATTGCTGTCGGGCCGACCCAACCCGGCCTGGCATGGCCCGGCCCGTTTTGTTTATGGCCGATCTGATCTGACACGACTTGTTTCTGGCTAGCCTCGCCTCGCCAAACCTGTTTTGACCAGTCCAGCTCGGCCCGATTTATTTTTGACCCGTTCAGCTCGAATCCGGCGTAAAATGACTCTGGCCTGGTTCGGCTGGTCCCAAATTGATCCGAGTCCGGTTGGTTCTATCCCTCACCCAGCCCGACCCGGCTTCGAGTCTGTCGATGGGTTTGCCCGACTGCGACTCGACCCGGTCGATGGGCTGGCTCGGCTCGGCCCGGCACGAATTGCCTCTCTATTTTAATCCCGGTTTAGTCCCCGGACCGAGCCAAAAAATTTTTATGCCTGGCGTCAAAGAATATGAATTAGAAATATTTTATTTTATCCGTTTAATTCATATAAAAATTTGTATAAAAAGTAATAAATGAAAAATGTGTGTATAAATTTTTAAGTGTTTTGAGAATGAATATGTAGGAAAAAAACGAAGGAATATGGCTAAATTTTAAAATACTTATTTCTTTATTGCTTTTATAAACGGATGTTGGGGGAAGGGGTCGATATGGGATAAATCGGAAAACAAAGTCTTTAAGTGGGGCGCAGTGGTCTAGAAGCTGTGCGATAAGTTTCATTTTGCAGTGGGGACGAAGTTCGGTTCCGTCCATCTTCCCCCTCCTCCCTACTAACCAAGATGTCTTCCATATTTGGATGGACAATAATAGGTACCACATTACATAGTATGAGGTAATAGGCAATGCTGATTCGGTCAGGGCGCATCAGCTCCATACCGCATGTTTATGCCAAGTGAATCAGCCGATATTTCGGTGGCCTCATCGGCGAAATGATTAGTCACAAGATTATTTTCAATGGTGGGGAGGGGAGGATTGATCCCGGGGGACTTTCACGTATCACGTACGTAAAGTCGTTATGCTTAAATCAAAGTTATCATAGAATTTAGGCTTTAACAATTCCGTTTTATTCCATCCCGTTTTATCCGTATCGCCTTTATATGATGTATATTTTTTGGGGCATTATTAATATGTATTGTGTAAAGTGAGCATGCTAAACGACGAAAGTAAATAAACGTTATACACTTTAATTAAAATTAATCAAAATTATAAATGGATCTCAAAATGGGATAAAATTTTTTGGCTTTGAAAGAAAAAAATTTCTTTTTGAGTAAAAGCGAAAAAAGAGTAAATGAATGGATTTTTTTTGGTTTAAATTTCGCGTAATTCTTGTGTAGGGATAAGCCGCGGCTTTTATACACAACACGCGTTTGTGATTTGAGCATATCGATCGACGATTTTTGGTTTTAAGTGCATAAGTGAATAAATGCCGAGAGTTTGAAGAGCTGGATTTTTTTGTATCTAAGCTCAGATATGTGGATTGTCGGGCTAGCTTAAGCTAAACATTCCGCGTCAAGATTCAGGTTAAACGACATTTTCGCGGCGTTAAAAGTAGCGAAACTCGCCGCGTCGGCCCTGGCGCTGTTTCACGTAGTCGGGCGTCGACTCGTCGTTGATTATACTCGAGCCGGAAATGGCACCGGCTGGCGGCGGCCCGCCGGCGCCCGTCGCCGGCGCGTGGCTCAGCTGGGATGCGCCCGGATTGTCGGTTATGGACGAGGAGTCCTCGGACACGTTGTCGGACATGACCACGGAAAGGATAGTGTGCGGCACGTAGCCGATTCGGCTATGCACATTCCGGCATTCCCACCAATTTTTCAAATCGTTCAAAACCTAGAAGAAATGATTAAGATTTTATTCAATTCGATCCGATTGATATGTGATATTAATTTAACATTGATCTTGTTTTGATCTAGGATTGATTTTATATTGATCTGTTCCTGATCTAGTATTGATCTATTGTTAATCTGGTATTAATCTGGGATTATTGATCTATTCTTGATCTAGTATTGATCTATTGTTAATCTTAATCTGGTATTGATCTAGTATTATTAATCTATTTCTAATCTGGTATTGATCTATTAGTGAACTATTATTGATCTATTGTTGATCTAGTATTGATTTGGTATTGATCTAGTATTTTCTCCATCCATTTTAAGCGCAGCGCACATTTAAACACTTAAGCCTAAACACCAACTTCAAGATATTCCCCGCGCGAGACAGTGAGCTCTTTCGGGTTTTGCGCGACGCGGTCGTACGTCACCTGTACGATTTTGCAGCGTCGACGCGTCAATTCCTCGTAGAATGCGCGCTGTCGCGGACTCTGGTCCTGAATGGAAATCGGCGGCGAAACAGGCGTGCCTAATGGGGCCTCCGGTATCGGATGCGATATGTCTAGCGCGCTGTTAAAATCGCGTCGCGTGGGGCTGAGCGCCGATGCCGATGCGGCGATTTGCTGCTGGTTGGCGCCCAACTGCGACGACGACGACGGCGCGCCGACGCCGCCATTCGCGTGCGCCGACGATGATGTCGCGGAATGCTGCCCGCTGGCGACATGCCCGTTCGAAAGCACCTGAACGCTTCCCGTCATTCGGCGATCCATTCGCGGCGATGGATGAATGTACATGCTTGAGCTGGAAAAATGAAAAATATCAAATGTAATCGGCTAGTCGGCTAGATCTTGAGATCAAAATCAAGATTAGCGTTATGGCATGGCTTTATAATTATTGGCTCATAGTTTAGAGCCATTTCGTGAGCCATGATGAGCCACAAGGCTTATGAACAGTGTTGTGACTTGGCTTGGGGTTGAGTCCGGAGCCAATCGTCAGCGACTTTTTAAGATCTTTTCAAAAAAAATCGAAGCCACAACAAAGATGACTCCATAAATTTGCTTCGGATGGCTCCAAATGGCTCCAAATGGCTCCAGATGGCTCCGGATAACTTCAGATAGCTCCAAAAGGCTCCAAATGGCTCCGGTTCCTGCAGATGATTCAGACCAATGTGGAGTATGTTTTAAGGAACTATGAAACAGGATAAAGGTAAAAGAGATCAAATGTGAAAAAGTTTGAAAAAGAAATGGAAAAAGAACGCTCGGAAAATATTTGAATTCAAAAATTAATTTTTTTTGCAAAAATGGCAAAAGGTTGGTGCGGCCGGGATCATTGCTCAATCTTCCGAGACTACAATGTGCACTTTCTTCCGTGCACATCTGGACCTCAATCGAAAGAGAGCGGATCCGGCCAAGCAAGCCAACAGTTCGCGTTCCGCACACCGGCGTAATTGCGGGTTCGTTGTGTCATGTGGAATCTAGTTGTGCACCATCACAATACTTTCTCATCCGGCTGACTCAGTTAGCTGTGGGACGTACCAACACTGGGAATGGTGCCCAGAGGGTCCAGTGAACCACAAACACTGGTATTGACTTAACTCTAGCTTAGCCGAGTCAAACCGGAATCGAAATAATGCAATCGTTGAATACAACAAGATTGATTCATTCTTGGGGATTGTTATAGATTTTCTCGCCTATATAACCCGAATTTCATTCGCGAAAAACGGGCGATGGCTTTCAGCTGGCGGCTAGAGAAACGATACACGAATGATATTTCTCCATTTTTTCAAAACTCTACAAATTGCCAGCCATTAAGACATAAATGGCTTCAGATGGCTCCGGCTCATGAACTTCGAGAGGCTCCGATAGAAGACTCGGGCCAGTTGGGCTTCGCATTGGCGCCAAATGACTCGAACCCATTAATAGAGCCAAGTCACAATAATGTTCATAAACTTCAAGGGGCTCATGGCTCAAGAGAAGAATGGATCCCATTCGCGTATCGCCCGAATTTACATCGAGAGCTCACTTATCGAAGCGGTAGAAGTCGGGTTGATCCGAGCCGGCGATTGACTGCTTTTCGGCTTCTTTATGTAACAGACGGCGTTCTGCATCTAATCGGGCCTCGGTTTCTCTAAAAAAAAATTCGTTCTTGTTTTTGTTGAAAATTACCCACTTTTTAGCATAATTTTTTAGGGAATTTTTTGCTTAAGAATTTACTTGAGTCGCCTTTCGTGCTCGAGTAGTTGTTGTTCCTTGTCTAACACTTTCATTCGCTCAAACTCAAGTCGTTCCTTTTCCAAATTTAAGCGTTCCAATTCCAACTAAAAAAGAGCCAATTTTTTTGCGGTTAGGCTTTATTCGAGGCCAGACCAAATCGAGCCAAAACCAGCCGGACCGAGGTAAAGCCAGCTTATCGACTGAATCGGGTTGGGCCAGCACATCGGGTCGGCCCGATTCGGGTTTGGGTCATTTCGGGCCGGGCTAGAGTCATTTCGGGATGGACTAAGCTAGACCGAGCCAGATTAAGCAGGTTAGGCTTCAGCCAACTATAGGCTTTCATCGGGCCGAGTCGGGTCAAGCCGAGTCTCTAATTATCAGTATGAATAATTTTTTTTTTGCACATTGAATAAGACTTTTACGTTATCCAATGATCGATCTCGAGTGCCGTAAATTTGTGCGTTAGACGCGTGCGTTGCAGCTGTACGATCCGCTGCGTACGGCGCAATTGCGTGACCGTATAGCGGCGCGAATGGCGTCCCGCCGTACGGCACCGCGCCGGCTGCGGCGGCGCCGCCCGCCGCCGGCGCGGACACGCCGCGATGAATAGGTGCTGGCGCGCTGCTGAAACGCTGCGCGGCACTGGCTGTCGCGCCGCCGCCGTAAATCGGCTTTGCGTTAGCGAGCGCGTGCGCCGGCGAGCTTTCGAGCGAGCTCGGATAGCCATAGGGGGCAAATCCGTCCAGAAACACGGGACGATAGGCAGGCGGCAAGACGCCAATCCATTCTTCTCTTTAAACTCCATTATTATTTAAGAAAAATATCATTTTAATTTTGTGCGTATAAGCCGCAGGGCTGTTTGTACTTTAGTTTCTATCAAATCAATTCGGGACCACGAATGAAAGAAAATGCCATAAATACGAAAATTTTGAAAGGCGCTCAAATTGCTGCGGGTTAAATTTGCATAAAGTACTCTAAGCTAGTGCGTATAAGTCTCGGACGTTTTTAGACTTTTGGTATTTTCTTATTATGTAATCAGTTGAAATTCAAAAAAAAATCTCGCTGGTAAAATTGCTCAAACCCCTGCGGGTTATACGTGTAAATTTTTTTTAGATAAAATAAGAAATTCTCTACGGTGGTGTGCGCCAGGTTTTGCCGAGCGCCATCCACACGTCGTGCTCCTTGGCGGTGAGGAATCGCCGCAGGAGGGCGCACGCGTCAACGTTGAGCAGCGGGCTGAGCACGTGCTCGGCGACGTTTCGACCCAGGCCCCAATGGCAGGCGTCCAGCGTGACGCCCAATGGCGTAAACAGAAAATGCAGAAGTTCAGGCGCGTTCGGTTCGTGAATATGGTCCTTGAGTTTGGCCTGGAAAATTTATTCATTTCAATATTCATCAGCTTTAAAGAGGGTCACTGATTGGACTCGAGTCGATTCTGCTCGAATCGGCTCAACTCGGCTTATGCTTACACATACCAATAAATTCAGACAAAGTTTGAATTTCTGAAAAATCTCGTAGAATTCCGCGTGCGTGGGAATTTGCGCTCGCAACTGTAGAATGCTGCGCTCGCGGTGTTGCGCGGCGGCGGCGGCAGCCGCTTTTTTTGCCGACTTGCGGCCGCCGTACGCCGCGTGCTGTATGCGTTGCGCCTGCATTTCCAGCTCGCGTTGCGCGAGCGCCGCCGACTGCACGCGCGCCACAAAGCGTTCGATGTCGTCGAAGCAGCGGTTGAGCGTGTTCTAAGCTTTGGATGAAAAATTAGCACTAAATACTAGGGATGTTCCTGCCCCTGCTCTATCTGGCCTGACTCATTTTGGCCCGGCTGGTTTTGACCCGGCCCGACCTGAAATTTCTGAGATTGCCTGATAAAGACCGGCGTTGCTCGGATTTACGTATTTTGGCCCAATCCGACTGGCCCGGCACGATTCGTCACGTTTTGACCCTGCCCAACCTGTTTTGAGTTGGCCTGGCCTATTTTCGGCTAGTCCGGTCCAGTTTGACCCATTTTGAACCGGACATTTTTGGCTCGCCCCAACCCATTTTTTGCCCGGCCCGGCCCGACCCATTTTTGGCCCGACCCGGCCCATTTTTGGCCGGAATCATTTTTGGCCCAAGCTTTTCTTTTATTCCGGCCAAGTCCAAAAACTTTTCAATGCCTGGCTTGGAAAACACTGCTCTCACCACGTCGAGTTCAAAATATTCGCTGCTATTCGAGCCGGCCGACGCGTCGTCGTGGTCGAGATCCGGCGCCCCGCGATACGCGGAATATCCGCCGTATCCGTTCGCGCCAGCCGCGCCGCCGCCGTTTCGCGCGATATCCGCGGGATAATAGCTGGCCGGCGCAAACTGCTGGCTTCTATTCGCGTCGTGAACGCCGGGTCGAACTCGGTGATAATTTCCCTTTATGAAATGATGCAAATCCTCGGCCACTTGCTGTGACGATACGTGTAAACACTGAAAAATTTGTCTGGTGAAAAACAATTTAACTGGATCCGATTCATTTAAAGTTTGCTTACTTGAAATATGTGCATTTCCGGAGGAGGGGCCCGCGGACCTCTCATCGGGTCCTCTTTAACTAGAAATAGTAGAACATTATTGTAGAGATCCATGGGATCCGAGGATTGATGCGCGGTCGGATCCGCGACCAAATCCATTGAAAATTGCTCCACAAATTTCTAAAATTTTAGCTTTAATCTTATCATTTTAGATCCATTAGTTTAGTTCCATCATTTTAATCCAACCATTTTGGTCCCATAATTTTGCTCTCATCATTTTGGTCTCATCACTTTAGACACATCATTTTTATCTCATCATTTTACTCTCATCATTTTGCGCTCATCATTTTGGTCGCATCATTTTGATCTTTACATTTTAGTCTCCCATCGGTTTAATCCCATCATCTTGATCCCATTTTAGAGCTCATAATTTAGTAATATGTTATAATGTTTACGCCATCCTCTTCCTCGACAACCACGCGGTCGGGCATTAGCTTGAGTATCATCGGCTGTGCGTACACGGCGCTGTTCTTTTCCATTTGTTTGAGTCGTTGAATTCCGTCCGCAGGCTCCACGAGTCCGAAGCGTTGTCCCGCCGCGAATGACGCCAAATGTTCGACCTGATACGTGGGCGCATCGGCAGCGGACGGCGCCGAGCGCGCCGATCCATTTCGGCGCGAATTGTTTCCATAACCTTGAAAAAAAAACTCATATTCACATCATTTTAAACACATCCTTTTTGTCCCGTTATTTTGGTCCCATTATTTTAGCCTTGTTATTTTGGTCCTATCATTTTGGCCTCATCATTTTTACCACACCATTTTAGTCTCATTGGTCTGATCCCATCATTTTGCTTACATCATTTTGGTTTCATCACATCAATCTCAAGATTTAGGTTACATCTCTTAGGTTCCATCATACCATCATTTTGCCCTTATCATTTTCACCTACAATAATTTTGCTATCATCATTTTGGTCTCATCACTTTAGACGCATCATTTTTATTTCATAATTTTTATCACATCATTTTGCTCCCATCGTTTTAGTCACATCATTTTGGACCCCATTATTGGACCCCATATGTAGAATCCTTTTGACCACATCATTTTGGTCCCATCATTTTAGTCTTAACATTTTGTATCTTCTATTTCAGCTCATCATTTTGATCCAAGCATTTTAGTGCTATCATTTTAGTCTCAATATTTCAGTCCCATTATTCAGTCCCCTCTATCAATATTTCAGTCCTCCCCCCCCTAATCCCATCATTTTGCTTACATCATTTTTGTTTCATTACTGACTAAAGTGAAATCTTGGGATTAAGAATCTTGAAATCAAGATTTCAGTGCCATTATTTTAGTTACATCATTTTGTACCTTATATTTCGGCCTCATTATTTTTCACTAGTTTTATCATTTTGCTTTCATCATTTTTATAGAATTATTTTATCCTCATCAGTCCTCATCATTTTGCTCACATCATTTTAATCCCATCATTTCTATCGCATCATTTTACTCCCTTGTACACTTGTTTTTTTTTTTAAATTCTTCAATGATGGGATCAAAACAGCAAATCGAAAGGTCCTAATTCAGAAATTCATGTGCATGTTTGGTCTAGGCTACCAGCTGGTAGTGTGCTGGTTCGATGTGGTGTTTGCGGTCCGTTTTGCATCGACGGCGCGGCGGCGATGCTTTCGTCGGCGGCGTGCGCGCCGCGCGGCGACGTTGTTATCGTTGTCGTAGTGGCGCGGTATTGTTTCGGCGCCAGCATCGCGTCCGCGTTGCTATTGCTGTTGGGATGCGGCTGCTGTTGTTTTGATTGTGGCGCGGGATCGGGCGGCAACGACGTGCCGCTATTATAATGCGGCGACGCGCTCGTCGATGCTGAAGACGGAAGCGCGCAAGACACGTTGTTATTATTCACGTGTCCGTTGGCGAAATAGCGCGTCGACGACTGCGAGACGTTGTTGGCCTGTTGGTGGTGGTGATAATGTGGCGACGATGGTGTTGGCACAACGACGTTTGGCGTCTCAAAATAATACGCTCGAATTGGGTTTACGGCGGCTGCGGTGTGCCCGTTGGAATACGGTAGATGAGAGCCGCTGAGTCCACTGAAATTTTGGCATCTACTTATTTGACGCTAAGATATTTCGGTATTTCGACACGAACACGGACACGGACATTTCGAGATTGGTTTTGAACTTAGGCTAGAGACTTAGCCCATTAGTCCTCGTTTGACCTTAGGCTTAATCTAAGGCTTAATCTAAATCTCACGTTAAATTATGAGTAACTATAATTTCGTGTGTAAATAAACAGCGGGTGTTTTGGGGCAAGTTTAAATTGGCGCCAATGAGTTTGTCCTGTTCGTATCGGAGCCATTGGGGTCCAAGTTTTGTGGCCGCTTTCGTTTCAGTTTCATAAAAGTAGGCGGCACAAAATTTGGACTCGCTTGAATCCAATACAAACAGAATGAACTCCATGAACTCCAATTGGTGACAATTTAAATTTGGTTCAAAACACCCGCAGCTTATCCATACACGAAATTGGGATATTAGAGTATCTTTTCAAGATCCGTCCCGAAATGTCCTGTCCCGAATTGGCGCATATTCGCATATTTTTTTTGGATAATTATGCAACACTAATGAAATAAGAAAATTGTTGAAAATTGATGCGAAATGATGTTGATGTACACATTTTCCAGGGCATTTTATCATTTTCTATCTGCGGATCCACGCGACCTTGTCGCGGCGGTTTTACACAAAATTTGGGATATTTTTGGGGTCGAGAGAAAATGATAATAAGAGAGAGAGAGAGGGAGAGAGAGAGAATGAGAAAGAGAGAGAAGGGGGGAGAGAAAATGAAAAAGAGAGAGAAAATGAGAGAGAGAATGACAGATAGAGAGAGAGAGAAAAAAAGAGAGAGAATGAGAGAGAGAATGAAAGAGAGAGAAATGTCGAGAGAATGAGAGAGAAAAAAAGATTAAGAATTCTTTTCCCCCCTTTTCTCTCCTTCTTTCTTTTCTCTTTCTTTCTCGCTAATTTTCTTTCTCTTTCTCCCAATAATATCATTCTCTCTTTTGCGCTGATATAAATCTCACTCATCGTCTCTGGAATTTGTCAATCAACCGCTTTTATCATTTATTTATTTTTCAGCAACATTATTGATAAAAGATATTCTTATCCATTATCATTCATTTCCATATCGGGAAACAAAAAGTGTGAAGAAAATCAATGGATCGATATACAAAATACACAAACGCACAAACACAAAACATACATAAAAACACAAAAGCGAAAGCGATGCATAAAATTTTCCGAAAATATCACCGAAATTTTTATTTATCTCGCGTCACTCCCAAAATTTTTTCCATTTTGCAACGTTAAAAATGATATTATCATTCCAATTTTTGGGAGGTTTCTTACCTTTCTCTTTCACTCCCTTCCTCTCATTTCTCTCTCTTTCTCTTTATTCTTCTCTTTCTTTTTCTCTCACTCTTTCTTTCTGTTTCTCTATTCTTCTCTCATTCTATAGCTCTCTTCCTCTCTCTATTTCTCTCTCTTTATCCTTCTACCCTTCTATCACTATCTCTCTCCCTCATTTCTCTCTCTCTTTCTCTCTCTCTCTCTCTCACTTTTGCACTTTTATTTTCCTTCGCTTTGTGTTATAATTAATTCGTGAATTAATTACATAAATGTGTAATGAATAATATTTGATGAGTGAGGGGCTGATAAAAAGTTTATATGAATTAAGGAAAAATACTAATGACGCATTCACAGTATCCTGAAAAAAAATGTATTTGAAGTTGGTAAAAACATTTTGCCCCCCCCTCCCCATTTTGCTTTTCCAGGGTATCCAGCTCAGGGTGTCCAGCTTAGCTACTACATGGTGTGCATTGGATCTCAAAAAAAAATGTGAAGGAAAATTAAATTAAAAATTGAAACAATGAGAATTCTTTTTGAATTAGCGCTGAAAGAAGAGAACAAATTCCTATCCGTCGATGCGATATATACAGCAGGGAGCTTTTTTGGACCCTGCTGCGTGCAATCCGACAATAGGCCAATCAAAAATAGGCCAAAACCTATCGCACAACCACTAGGCTACAGCACTTCTTTTGCGTGTATATCGATACATAATTTAAGAAATGATAGTTGTTGAGGCATTTCCTATTTTTGTACCGTATTTTTACAAGAAAAAATCTAAAATGAAATGATATTAATTCAAAAAAGTAAAAAAAAATAAAAAATAATGATAAAAAATCGATTTTTGAAAGGATTTAAAAGTAAAAAAAGGAAAAATTGAATTATTTAGAAAAGAATTGAAGTCATTACAATGATAAATGCGCAAGACTTAAATGTGATTGATATTTTCATCATCATTATCAGCATCATCTTCAGTGTTATCATTTTCATCAACATTTCCGAATCATCATCAATCACATTATCAACATTATATTATTAGCAGTAATTCACAACATCCTTATCATTAGCATTATTATCATTGTTAATATTTTGTTATTATCATTATTATCGTTATCAACATTTTGTTATTATCATTATTCGTTATCAATATTTTGTTATTATCATTATTATCATTTTGTTATTATTATTATAATTGTAAACATTGTCATTATCATTCTCATCGCTTTTACATTAGCATTATTCTCATTATCATTGTTATTATTATCAGCTTTTACATTGACATCATGATTACAATCATTTCTAGACCCTCAACAAAATCAAAAATTTTTTTTAAATTTCCCAGCCATATTGATATTAATGTTGAATTGAATTGATAAAAAAAAAGTGAGAAAATATTCAAAGAAATGAATGAAAAGAATATTGCGAAAAAAATTTGCAAAAAAAGAAATCGCTTTAATTTTACAGAAAAAAAGGTGATGATATCATTCACAACAAATATCAACCTTTTCACTAAACACACAAAACATTTAAGATTGAAATGTTAAATAATATCAATAAAATAACATAAGAAAGGTCGCCGAAAAGTTGAGCACTTTTGACTTTGAGCAAGTTTTTCGTCCCAATAAAATTACTACAGTAGGAATTAATTTTGGCTATCCGATTCAGAATTTAATTCTCTATTGAATACTCCTTAAATCAGGGTTGCCAGATGAAAATAAAATAAAAAAGAACGCTGGGCACGAAAAAAATATTTTATTGATAATTTCCAACAACAAAAAAAATTTTCTAAAAATATCTGAATTGGTCTATTTCGTTAACTTTTTGGGTCAGATTCTTTATTCTCTCAACAATTAATACTTCTCGAAACTCCTAATCCCGTGTCTAAGAGAGCCATTCTTCATGGAAAAAAAGAACAAAAAATAAAGAAGAACAGACCCCCTCAAAAAAAGAACAAATCTTTTTAAAAAGGACATCTGGCAACCCTGCCTTAAATCAATTTTC
The DNA here is from genome assembly GCA_024678965.1 of Bradynema listronoti. Taxonomy (NCBI): domain Eukaryota; kingdom Metazoa; phylum Nematoda; class Chromadorea; order Rhabditida; family Allantonematidae; genus Bradynema; species Bradynema listronoti. Next base: position 1,506,063 of record JANLNO010000014.1, on the reverse strand, counting down.
TAGCTAAATTGAAAAAAATGTTACGGTCAAAGAAGTAGAAAAAAATTTCAAAAAATCAAAATTGATCTTACATTTTTAACCGTAACTTTTTTTTCTAAATTACCCTAATTTCGCGTGTATAAGGCCGAGTGCTTTGAGCCAAATTTAAATTCACGCCAGTGAGTTCATTCTGTTGTATCGTATCTGTTGGAGTCCAAATTTTGTGCCCGCCTTTGTCCTCGGTTTCATAAAAGTGGACTCCAACGGATCAGATAGAACAGAGTAAACTCATTGGCGCCAATTTAAATTTGGTTCAAAACACCCGGCTTTATACACGCGAAATTACAGTGGCTAGAAATTTTATTTAAAAAGTATTCGATAGAGAATTAAATTCTGAATTGAAATGCTAAAATAATATTTTTAAAAGATTATTTTATAATAACGAAAAACCTGCTCAAAGTCAAAAGTGCGCGAATTTCCTACAACCAACTGTAAAGGTTTATTGTCCGTTAAATATATAAAACATTGATTCCGAATTTCTAAGCTTTAATAAGTTTATTCAAACTTTTTACTTATTTATTTACTTATTTACTTGCATTTACTTAATTATTTATTCTTGAACTTATAACCTACCCTGAGGGATCTGTAGTTTTGTAGTGGAATTGTGCGTTATTATTGTTTTTCTCATTTCCATTGATACTGTTGTTGTTGTGGACGCGATTACCGTAAAAGTCATGCGGACGATTAATTACACCGTATAGCTCGCCATTTTGCGCGACGGCGGCGGCGGACGGCGGCGGCGCGGCCTTCGCACCCGAACTCGATTTGCGCATTGCAAAAGCAAATTAGGTCGGAATGCCAAAATAATTATGTATGATTTGAATAACAATTTGGAGTCGATGTAAAATTATTACAAAATTTCATTATTTTTTTTTTTTTGAATTTTTTTTGACAGTAATTTTTATCTAAATGAATGTGTTTAAAAGATGTTTCGACATTTGCGAAATATATGTACATAAAACACATTTTCAGGCCCTATTTTAATCCATAAAATATAATTCAAAAAATTTTATTTTTACATATCCGACAAATCACAACAAAATGCCAGGCAACGAAAAATTCGAAAATGTATCGAACGAACGACCGCGGCTTATACGCGCACGAATTTAGAAGTAAAAAAAAATTAATAGCAATTAAGATTAAATAAAAGAAAAAAATTATTTTATCTTTTCGAAATTAATTAATTTTCGAAAAATTTTCGGGTTAATTAATTTTCACGGCATTTGCAAATTTTTTCTACCTTTGGCTAAACTTTTTGAAAAGCATAAAAATATTTTTATATTTTTTAAATTAAATTTCTAATTTGGTTTTTAAGAATGTTACGGTTGAAAAAGTAAAGGCACTCAAAAATTTTTCAAAAAATAAAAAGTGCCCTTACTATTTCAACTAACTTTCTTAAAAAGTAAGTTAGAAATTTGATTTAAAATGTAATATCTAGAGGATGAAATTCTGAATTGAATAGCTCAAATTTATTATTCAAAAAATAATTTTTTGACTTCTAAAAATGAGGTCAAATTTGAAATTGGCGCAAATTCAAATAAGTAAAAGTAAAAGCCTTTGGAAGTGACTTTATTTTTTAGCTATAACTTTCTTAAAAAGTAAGTTAAAAACTTGTTTTAAAAATTAATGGATAAAGAAGAAAGTTCTGAATTCGATAGCTTAAATTAATTTTCTTAAATATAGCGTTATAGGCCTTTAAAAGTTAGCCAAACTGTTCAAATGTTAGCGTTTTCGAACGATTATTGAAAATATTTTTTGAAAAAAAAAGAGAAAAAAATTTTCGGAAAATTAATACATTTTTCGGATTAAATAAATAAAATGGCAAAAAACACGTCCAAAAACGGAAAAAAATCGATTTATTTTCAATGGAAAAACAAAAAATAATTACATGGCTAATTTAATTTAATTTATTTAAATTACAATTTATTATATTTCGCATAATTTATTTGCATTTTTCTCATTTTTTTTTAAAAAGTCAAAAAATTTATGAAAAATTATGAAAATAAATGAGAAAAAACATTTTTCATAAAAAAATATTTCGAAATTTATAAAACAAAGTATCCTAAATTCTCATGTACAAACCGCGGCCGTTTGACAAATTTTTGAATTTTAACTTGGCCTTCATTTTATTATAAACGAAGTTGAGCTCATAATTTTTAACTTGCAGGTTAGACTTGCTTTGATGAAGGTGCTCATTAAATTTTATGTTTAACAGACACAAAATAACAGAATGAAGACCAAGTTAAAATTCAAAAATTCGTCGAACGCCCGCGGCTTATACACGGAAACTTAGGATAAATATTTTTAACCAAAACGGGATGGAATTAAAGACAGTGGCTTTAAGCTTAATCTAAGTTTAGATTTAAATTTTTGACTTAGACTTAAACCTATTCTTAGACTTAGAATTTTAGCTTTTAAGTTTTGGCCTTAAGCTTAAGCCATCCCGTTTTGTTCCATCTCGTTTTGTCCATATTTTGGTATTCAACGTTCCAAGAGGGCAAAAAGTTTGGGAAATTTTTCAAATGCAATTTAAGTATTGTATCATTTCTAGCATTTCTTTATATAAATATATGCAATAATAGTAAAATATTTATTAAATTGATTAAAGTAATAAATGTTTAACTATTGAAACATAAAAGAAAGACCAACGAATTCGAGTGAGAAAAGTTAAGCGATTTACTTTTTTGGTGATTCACTTGACACAAGCATTTGCACGAGACGGATGAGTAATAATAATGAAAGTGGAAATCGAGTGGATTATTCAAGTCAACCAAGCGGCTCATACGCTTTATTTTCGATAACTTGAGAACGGCTTACTTGACCAAAATAGGTAAATCTGGAATCCATAAAATATAAATTATGCATGCTGTTCAATAATAAGCGATGCTACAAAACGGAATGATTGCGGCTAGATTTAAAAGCCTAAATTCCAAGTCTGAGAATGGATCTAAACTAAACCTAAGCCTAAAATTCTATAATCTAAACCTTAAGACTAAACTCTTTCTCTTCTGTTTCATCCCGTTTTGTTCTCTCTCACTATCATTCGTTTCTTTTTTTCCTGCGTGATTATAACTTTTCTCTCTCAGTTCTCCATTTTCTTATATTTTTTCTTTCATCTGCATTGAATTTTCACTCTTATTTATCTTCATTGACTTTTCTTCCTCTTTTCTCCATTTTTTTAAATTTTTCTCTCTCTTCTTTTCATTGATTGACCTTGTTTGCTTTTCATTCAAATCAAATCAAATTGATTGTTTATTTCCTTTTCCTTTTTCGTTTTTCTTTCCAATTTCCAATGTCCACGCAAGAAAAAATAGAAAGAAAAACACTAATAGATTCGAGAAAAATCTTTATAAATTATAAATTAGAGAAAAGAAAAAAATTTAAATGTTTTCTTGATTAAATTTTAATTTAATTTAATGAATTCTATTTCTTCTCCTATTTAATCAACTGTATGTAATTTTGCAAGTTAATTTTTTTTTGCTCTAAACGAAAATTGTATTTGGTACGGAAGGTTAACGAAAAAAAAGAAAGAGAAAATGACGACGGAGAAAAAGATTTGTAATTGATTTGGGTCAATTTTGCCAGTAGCGCCGACTGATACGGTCTTTACATTTTCACATTTTTTTAAACCTAAACATTTTTTTTCATTTTTTTCGATAGCCTCAGATTTGCTTGTTAATATCTTAAAAGCTAATTTGGTGGTGCGCAACAGACGCGACAAACGTCAAAAACAGTGATGTAAATAAGAGTGGCTCGCAAGCCATAAGCCTTTTTTTTTTGAAAAATTTAGTTCAATTTTGTCTAATTTGGCTCAAAATTGAGCCACTTGGCTCATTTTGGTTCGTGAACCAAACTGCGAGCCACCAGCCACTATTGAGTCACTTATTCATCACTGTTTTAAAGTATCCTTATTTTCCTGGCTTATTCTTCTCATAAATCAAAGCAAAAATCTTCATTTTACTCATAAAAATTGTTTTCGGTTCGTAAAATTAAAATAAATTTATCAAATCAAAAAAAATAAGAAACATAAAACAACTGTATGCTAATAAACACAATTGAATTTACAATTTTTTCAATTTTTAATCAAAAATGTAATGAAAACAAAAAAGAAACGGTAATACGGTGTGATTACTGTTAACTCGGAGTGCTTTAATTCTTTGTTTACTCGTTTTTTACCGTTCTTCTTGCTATCATTTTTTCTATTATCGTTTCGTTTTTTTAATTCACTCGTTTTCTATCGTTTTTTCTCTTTGCTCTTCTACCGTTTTTCTCATGCTTTTATTCCACTCGTTTTATACAGTTTCTTTTGCCATACTTTTCATACTTTACCTTATTCCATTCATTCATTTTTTACTGTTCCTTCGCCTTCTCGGCATATTTTATCCGTGTTCGTTCACTCACTTTTCACCGTTTCCCTTTCCCTTATTCTTTCTCTCTCGTTTACGGTTTATTTCGCGGGTCAATCGGCCGTAATAAGAAAAACAAAAGGGATGAGAGTTAATCTAAGTAAATAAATAAGACCGCGCGCATTTTTTCCACCTTTATTTAATTTTTCTCTCTACTATTCTTTCTTTAAAACAGCTAAAACACTTTTAAAGAAATGCCATAAAGTACATACAAAAGAATAATAATGCATTAGAAGTTTAATTAGCAAAAGAAAAGAAATAATAAACTTATTTTATATGTAGTGATATTTGAATCTGGCAGATTTTAAAAAATCTAGTTTCAATAAAATTTTTAACTCAGAATTACAATATAATACAAAAAAAATTTCCAACCAACTATTTGATAAACAATAAAAAATGATAAGGAACTGTATTTAAAAAAATCCAATTTATAGTAAATTTTTCTTGGTTTTGATCAATTTAAAAATTAAGATTACGGTCCAGATTTAAACCTCTCATAAAATTTCAAATGTGGTTGGACAAATAGATTAAATGCATAGTTACTGTATGACTAAACTACTTAAATAGTAAAAATAGTAACTTACCTTATTTGTGATACTAATATTTTTTCCGAAAGATTAAGCAAATTTGCAAATTTTTGCTTTCTTTCCCATTTAAACTGGTTTCACGTCACACGTAAAAATCAAACTTACAATAAAATTGGAAAGAAAAAAGAAAAGAAAGTGACGCGCTTTAAGTTTCCTAAGAGAAAGAAAAAAAATTGCCAATTTTCCGCTTAAAATATAAAGCGCAAAATTTTTTGCGATCTAAAAAAAGTGTTTTAAAAAAAATTTTTTTGTAAAATACAAAAGTAATAATACAAAAAAGTCAAAAACACAAATATAACTGCGTATCGTATATGTATGAGTACGTGTTGTACTACACGCTGCATGTTTCAAAATTGTATAATTAAAAGTATTAATTACTGTAAAACGCAAAAACATTTTACTACGGAGAAAAACAATATAATTATCCTTTTACGTGAAAAACGCTTTTGAAAAAAAATGCATGAAAAAGTAAAAAATAAGTATATGTAAGGTAACAAAAATGTATAGTAACAAATCTTTTAAAAAATTGCTCATTGACTCATAAATATTGTAATTAAGTAGGGAATTTAAAGCAAGTAGATGAAAAACAGCATAAAAATCACAGTAAAATAACGTAAAAGGCAAAATGAATAAAGGTTAAAAAAAAGTAAACGCTTAAAAATTATAAATTTTTTAACTTAAAAATGAATTATTCATAACAAATAGTTACAGTTACATATTAAGTCTGTTGGTGGTATTCCAACTCCGTTTGTTAGTGTCAGAAATTAAAAAAGCACAACAAGGCTGGAGCTAAAATTAAAATAAAAATGAAATTTTAAAAAAGCCCCTGAAACAGAGTCAAAACTCAAATGTAGTAATGTAGGATGACATTCATTCTAGATCATGCTAGAGATTTGCACAATCTAGTATATAATATAATAGTTACTACATACCCTTACTACTGCACATTTTGAATAATGTTAAATTCAATTTGTGCTTCAAACATAAATCTTGCTCATTAGTCTCTGATTTCTTTTTAATTCGACCAAAAATTTCAATAACAAAAACAAAATTGATTTCTATTAGAAAAATTAGAAAAAATTGCAAATAACAAAAAAAGTGAAATTTTCAAAAATCTAGAAATATATGTATCGATTTTATTAGCAAAAAAAACGCATAACATATAAAAATACAAAATGCGCTTTTGTACATACATAAAAACGCAAATTCCTAAAATATATTTTTTAAACTAAAAATAAAATTAAATTAAAAAATAAATAAATGGGGATATTTATTTGTTATGTATTTTATAATTTCGGTTCTTCACGTTCCTTTGGTTGTATTCTGCTCTTCACTATTTATTAAAAGAAAAAAATGTATATCGTTATTATGCAATTGCGCGTGAATCGTATACGGGCGTGCGTTGTGTTACTGTTTGAGTGTGTGTGTTTGTGTTTCGGATTGATCCACTTAATCTTATTCCATCACTTCTATTATTATTCATTAGGCTCTTACGAGCTCTCTAGGCTCACGTGTGACGTGCTTGCACACACGCTTAAGCGCTCAAATTTCAAGCCCGTGTTTTTGTGCTTTCAATAGGCACGTTTTTAATGCTGTTTTCAAATGCTGTTTGTGTGTGTGTTTGTGTGTGTGTGTGTGTGTGCATGTGTGTGTGTGTGTGTGTATGGGTGGGTGGGTGTGGGTGTGGGTGTGGGTGTGGGTGTGGGTGTGTTTGTTTGTGTGTGTTTGTGTTTGTGTGTGTGTGTGTGTGTTTACAAGTTTTTAAAATCATGTATGCATAAGATCAATATAGATTGTATACAGTTAGTTTACAAAATTTGAATGCTATAATGTATTTATACGCGCATGTATGGTGTGCAGGTATGTAGGTACATGTATTTATTTGTATGTTCGTTTATTTTTGTGTTTGTGTTTGTATGTATTTGTATGTACTTATATATGTATGCATTTGTACGTATCTATCTGTATGTTCGTCCATTTTTGTGTTTTGTTTATTATTTTGTGTTTGCGGGGAGGAGGCATAATTTCGCGGCGGTGGAAAGGCTGGAAGCAAACGGAAAAAAATTTCAAACTTCGCAGAAAAAATTGAGTCATAATTTATTTTTTTTTCTTCTTTTTATTTTGTAGAACGAGAGAAAGAGAAAAAGCGAGAGAGAAAGAGAAATCGCAAGTGAGTGAGTGAAAAGATTAAAGATTGATGCGAGTGAGTGCGAGTGCAAGTGGAGAGAAGTTAGTGAATGAGAAATTAGTCAGCGAGGTGAATGATGAGTATAAGTGGTCCACAAAAAAACAACATCGCCGAAGGTCAACTCAAAAAATAAAGTTTTTGACTCAATAAATCACACATTCACCCACAAACATTGTCGAGTATTTTCCTCATATCGACTATATTATTAGAGGATGCACAATAATCATAAATGAAATTATAATGAGCTGGACAACCACTGCGCAATCATCATCATCATCATCATCATCGTCATTTGTGTATGTGTGTGTATGTCATGTGTGTATTTGTGCCTAATGGGAAAATACTAACAAACATATACAGATATACAAATGAATGTGATAATATATGTATGTATAAAAACAAATTAAATGCCAGGGGCGCGACGGAATTTCGAAAACGAAAGTAAGTGCCTTGGAATGAGCAAGTGCCTTGAAATAAGTAAGTGTCTTGGAATGATGAAATGAGTGTCTTGAAATGGGTGGGATCGACCTTAGAGCTGTGAATTCACTAAAATTAGAACTTTTCCGACATTTTTTTTTAAAGAAAATGTACATCAAATTAAAAAATATGTCTTCAAATTTTTGGAAATATATTTTCGGTTCGAAAATTATCGAAAATTTTTTTTATATGTATTTGGGCTAAAATCCCACAAAAATTATATCAAATTTAAGTACTTGAATTTCGTGTGTGTATAAGGCCGGGTGTTTTGAGCCAAATTTAAATTTGCGCCAATGAGTTCATTCTGTTATATTGGATCCAAACAAGTCCAAATTTTGCGCCCCGCTTTTATGAGACTAAAACGAAGGCTGGCACAACATTTGGACCCCAACGGATCCGCGTATAACATAATGAATTCATTGGCGCCCAATTTAAATTTGGCTTAAAACACTCGGCCTTATACACGTGAAATTAGGGTAAAATAAATAAAAATTCATGCAAAATCCAAAGTAAATATTTTTATTGCACAATTCCCGAAATTAAACATATTTTTGGGCGTGATAGGCTCGGCGTGAACACGTACAAGGAAAGGGGGAAGGAGGAGGGAGGGAGGGGAGAAGGATACGGCGGATAAGCATAAGGTAAATTAAAGACTGAAATGGTCATAAACAAACTCACCGACCAAAAACAAAAGCAAAAAATAATAACTGGTGGATTATTTGAATGAAACACACACAAAAATCCGTCGATACAGAAAAAAATTTTATTTTTATTTTCTACTTGTAAAAATATGCGCATAAAATTGCAGAAATAAAATAAAACTGATTTGCGGGCTATACAATATATTCTATTAAATTATAAGGTAAAATAGATTGAATTGGAATAAAAAGGTCACGCCGTTATATTTGCATATGAGCTCCTCACTTTTTGTTTTTATACATCTTTGATCCAATTTCAACGAGAAAATACATATTTGTTTAATTTTGTGTATATTCAATACTAAGGATGACCTAGTCCGTGGCCGCGATTTAGCACAACTCGAATTTTTTTAACAAAAAATTTAATAATTCGGCTCGAAAAAAATTTTTAATCTAAAAAAGTGAATAAAATTTTATACCGAGCCAAAACACAAAATGGGTCTAATTTTTCCGGGCCGGGCCGAAAAGTGCCGGCCCTGAGCCACCCTTACTCAATACATACATAATAATAAAATAAAGACCAAGTATATTAGCCATCCCCGCTTTTTAGTAAAGTATGTATAAAATATTGAAATTGAAAAAAAAAAATTTCTGGGTTGCAGCCGAGATCCAAAGTCAACGTTCCAAATATATGGAAAGGAACTATCTCTAGGCATGGAAACGAAAGCTGACCAGGCATAAGCATCTAACTAATATAAGGTGATGAAGATCGAATAAGAGGAGACGACATGTGTGAGGACATGTGAACCCTTGCCTTAATCCAGAACTCTCGAGCCGTGCGTTGTACGTCACTTTTTCGCTTATATAGACGACGAATGCAGAGCGAAAAAGTTGTTATGGCTTTTGCCAAAGGCCAAGACGAGCAGATAGTCAATGATATTTCGTCTCCAAATTTTTTTTTTATTTCTCAAAACACCGGCCTTATACACACGAAATTAATTTAATTGAAAATAAATCAGTGGGAACTGAAATTAACTAAAATAACTTAAAAATTTGCCTCAAAATGGGGCAAAATTCAATGGCTTTGCCTCTCACAAATTAGAGCAAATTCCATTGGAAATTCCCCCAAATTGTGGAAATGCGCCACTTCCCCAAATTGTGGAAATGCGCTATTCTCCCAAATTGGCGCCAAGTTAATACTATAAAAGCAATGTGTTTTTGTTCATTTTTCAATTTTCTACTCATTTCTAAACGACATGTCGCAGGATCCGCTACAGCCTGCTCAACAGCAAGAACGAGACGAAAATGAGGATGAGGCCGAGACCTTGTTTTTCTTGCAGAAAGTTCGTGAGCGTCATCTTCGAATCGTGAGTTCTTCGCAAAACGTAAGGGCTAAGGCCTGGCAAGAGGTTTTCGAGGCCTGCAAGGAGCGCGGTATTTTCTGCTTTTTTTTTTTGGTTAAATGTTTCAAAAAAAACTTTAGACGTGTATTTTTTAAGATCAATTATGGACGATGAGCAACAACTTCCGATTGGCATATTGTAATCGAGACGGTAAATTGTTTAAGCTGACGCGCGACCTGGAAGAGCGCTGTTGCCAGATTCAGATTATGCGGACAAATGACGACGGAATGCTCGAACTGGTCGACCCGATCGTGCCATTGGCGAAATGGGATCTTCTCACACGGATCCAAAAGGCGACATTCGACATATGCCGTTACAAATACGCCATAAGTGTATTATGTATGTTTTAATATTTATATACAGTGTAATCAAGCCTTTTGTGTTATTTTTTTTGGCAATTTGATCTTTTGTCAAAATGTTTTAATATTGTTTTAAGAAAGCTGTAACTGTAATGGTTTTAAATTATAGTGCCGTGTGATTCCCACTATCCTGCGCCTGCCGTTGTAGCCAACGCAAGTCAGCCGATGGAAGTGATGGAAGCTCCGTTATTTGGACTCATCGGTGAGAAAAATGGAGTTGATTATGATTCGGACGACAGTGAGCTCAATGCTCCATAAGCTTTTTTTAGTGTTGGCCATCTTGACGAAATAACATTATGAGGGAATTCCAAATATTGTTTATTATTATATTGAAACTGTATTCTAGTCGTTATTATATTCTTGTTATTTTCATAGTTTGTTACAAATAAAATTTGAAATTTTCCATTTAATTTAAAATTTTTCCTCTCAGAAATTTGAAGAAAATGAAATGTTGGCGTTGTTAAATACAAGTGGTACGTACTATCGTTCTTTTCGAAATGTGATGATTACATAGCGTAGATTTGGGCCGAAATCGAACTTAATGACCTTTCGACTCTGTATTTCTCATTCATTTGCAATTGTCTGTTAGGTAGCGCTGTGACTTAACAGTGCGCCGTGACTTGTCAATTTGATTTTGGATGTTTTTTTAGCTTTTATGTTTAGACTTGAATCTAATCTTAAACTTGGGATTTAGACTTTCAATAAGCTAAGGCTTCAGGCTTAGGCATAACCAGTATTGTGACTTGACTCCTCGGTTAACTCAGGAGCCGCGAGTCGCCATCGACTCTTTTAGCTCTTTTCAAAAGAAGCCGGAGCCACGAAAAAGCCAGATGACTCAATAAGTTGCCAGCCATTGAGACAAAAATGACTCCAGATGGCTCCGGCTCGATAGATGAGTCCGACCAGTTGGCCCCGCACCGGAGTCATATGGCTGCAAATGACTCGGAGCAACTTATAGATCCAGAGCCATTTATAGAGCCAAGTCACAACATTAGGCATAACTATCCCGTTTTTGTCGCATCGCCTTTTTCCATCATTTTTCCACATATTTTTCAAGTTTTCAAATTAAATTAATTAATGTATTTTTCAGCGGATGCATTAAAAAAGAGGAATTTTTTGAATTGTCGTGCCGAGTCGCGAATCGCCTCGCGTTTCTATCGCCGCTACGGGTTTTAATGGGTTGCAAATTCAGAATCCACGTGCATTTATCAGAATCCAATCAATAAAACTTTTGTGAATATGTATATGGAAACATACCGAGCCTCTTCTACCATCTTCCATCCTCCCCCACCGCTTTCTCCAGCATTTTTCAGCCTTCGCGGCCTCTCTCTCCCAACCTCCTTCATTCTCCCCCACTTTAATATTGAATAAACGAATAATGATTGATTGACTGAATATTGTTTTCATAATTTTTGAGACATACAAAAACATTTTTTTTATTAGAAAACATTTTCTATGTTATTATTTCTTTGGATTTTTGAAAAATGAAAAAATGAAAATTTTTTCAATCAAATCCCTCAAAAATACAAACTCGAAAAACTTAATTTAGTGAAGAAAAAAAAGCGTTTGTACCAAATGTTTGTTTTGGTATTTTTTCAAGCGGTTTCGCGCCCCCCCCCCCCCCCCCTCAAAAAAAGAACTTTTTTAATAAAGAAAACTGAAAAAAAGTTTTTGGTAGTTTTTGGAGAAACAGCAAGTGGTTTTGTGATGGGGTGGAGAGAAAATGAGTGAATGAGAGAGAGAGAACGAGGGGACGAAATATGCGAGGGAGAGAGAAAGAAATTGAGAGAAAGATAGAAAGAAAAAAGAAAGGAATTAGAAGAGATTGAAAAAGAAAATGGGAGGGAAAGAGAGAGAGAGCGAGAGAAAGTGAGATAAAGAAAGAGAAGGATAAAGAGAGAAAAAAGAGAAAGAGAAGGGTAGAAGGATAGAGAGAGAAAAAAAAAGAAAAAAGAAGGAGAAGGGTAGAAGGATAGAGAGAGAAAGAAGAGAAAGAAAGAAAAGAATTGGGAGAAAGAGAGAGAGGGAGAGAGAGAAAGGAAATGGAAGAAAAAAGAACTTTTTTCCATTTTACTTCAAGAGACAAAAGTTTCCCCCCCCCAAAAAAAAAATTGTTTCAAGAATCAATGTGTTTATTCAAAGCGAATTTACGCGATTTTTTAAAAATTTTTATACAAAAATATTTTGTGAATTTCTCGAAGAATGGAATCGATTTTGAAATGTATTTTTTTTCTTCAGAATTTCTGTGTTTTTAGACTAAACTTTTTTTAAAGCGCGAATAAAAGGAGAGCTATGACGGGATAAAAGGAAGATTGACTAAGTGTAAGCTTTGGAATCTAATCTCGGAAGATCAATCTCAAATGTGGGATTAGGCCCATGCATAAGTCTTAGAATTTACTACATTTCGGGAGGAACGCAAATTTTAGGCTAAACGTTAGTCTTGATTTTATCCAATAGGTCTCGCTGGCTTTAGGTTTAATCTTAGCCTTTAGGCCTCGTTGGTTGGCTTAAGACTTAAGTTAAACTGCACGTTGAGTTGTTTTCACTATCTTTATATAGTTATTAGACTATTTTTTAGAGATCCTGCTCGAAATGTGCTGTTCTGAATCGTCCGTTCCAAAATGTGCTCCTTTATCAAGTCTAACGCCTATCTTTTTTCTATTTTGTGTGTCCCGGTTTTTAATGATATTGGGGCTAACATGAATTGAGCACCCAACCCTACCCCGGGCCCCCGATTATAGCCCATAATATTCAATGCTCAATATGAAAATATTTTTTTTTGCACTTTTTTAATTTCAACTTTAAACGACAATTATGAGAAAAATTTTCAGAGAAAATAAGTGATATTTTTGAATTACATTTTTATTTTACGGGCAAAAAAAAACATAAAACCGGAAAAAAAAGTAAATGCAAAATGAAAAATTACAAATTAAAAGGGCGAAATTACTTTTTTTTTCTTTATAATATTCTGAACGGAGAGAAAAGTTATTTTTCAGGGTCGAAGAGGAGAGAAAATGAAGGAAGGAAGAAAAAAAAGAATAGGAAAGAGAGATAGAAAAGGAAGGAAAGGAGAGAGAGAAAGAGAAAGGAAGGGAGGAAGAGAGAGAAAAGGAAAGGAAGAAAAAGAGAAAAAGAAAGGAAATGAAAGGCAGAAAATGGAAGAAGAGAGAGAAAAGGCAGAGAAAGAAGAAGAAAAAAGAGAGAAAAGGATAGGGAGGAAAGGAAAGAGAAGGATGAGAGAGAGAAAATAAAGAAAAGAGAGCTTAGAGAGAGAAAAGGGAAGGAAAGAAGTAGAGAAGAGAGAAAAGGATAGGAAGGAAAGGAAAGAAAAGAAAGAGAGCGGAGAGAAAAATGAATATATAATTTTGGCAATTTTGAAATGGAAAGGGCAAATAAATTAAAAATTCCAACGGAAATTGGAACGGACCAAAGAGAAAAAATAAGTTGAAAATAAAAAGTAATTTAGAGGAAAAATGTGGAAGTTTTTGGGAGAAAAGTTTAAAGAGAATTTTCTTCTGTCAGTGGAAATGGGCGAAGGAATGGGCGGGGGGATGCATTCAGCAGGACACTTTTTTGTTGTTATTTTCGATTGAATTATTTGTTTCAACAAATTTCTCCCATTTTTTTTTGGCAATCTTGAGTTGAGAACTCACTTTCCTGACTTTATCGATCTTCACCTTTTTTCCCATTCATTCATTTACCCTTTCTATCTCCATTTCTTCCCTTTTCTGGCCTTCATTTTTGTCCATCTTCTTCCTGTTCCCTTTTTTTGGTGGGTTGATTGGGCGGTGGACTGGCTGTGTTTGTGTGGATGGGGGGGGGGGAGCCTCTCTAATTATCCATCAGCCCAAAATTATTTTGCAGGCTATTATTGTATTGTTGAATGCCATTTTTTCTTTGAATACAAATATTTTCATCATTTTCATCACATTTTATTCATCACATAAATTCCTGAGATTCCTAGAAATTAGCTTGCAAAAAAAAGTGAAAGAAATTCGGTAATGAAAATTGCGCCACGCGCAAATGACAGCCATCGGCCAGCCGTCGCGAAATCGTGCCAGGCGTAAGGAAAAATTTCACGCGACGACAAAACGCCATAATAAAAAAACCATCACATTTCTAATCGTGGGCGCAATTTTCGAACTTTTTAATATTCCAAATTCCCGGCGTATAAGCCGCGATCGTTCCGACGAATTTTTGAATTTTAACTTGGCCTTCATTCTGTTATTTTGTGCCTGTTAAGCATAAAATTTAATGAGCGTCTTCAGTAAAGCCGATCCAATCGGCAGGTTGAAAATTATGTGCTCAACTTCGTTTACAACAGAATGAGGGCCAAGTTAAAATTCAAAAATTCGTCGGAATGCCCACGGCTTAAATTATCCAAACTTTTTCTGCGCTCTGTATATATTTACACTGTTTTTTAAGGCTTTGCTTTTGACACTTTCGCATTTGTGTGACGCAGTTTCGCATGTCGATAACGGCGTAGTCGGTGGGTCTTTTTTGGGCTCAACTCTCATTTGAATCTTGGTTATATCTTCAGTGATATAAGCCCTCATCTCTGTTGACATTAAGTTTTCAGCTTGATATGATGTGAGTTGAAAGTTAGACGTCTAACTTGAGGTATCAAGCTTAGAACTAATCAAAGCTTGATAGTTAACCAAATTAAAGAGGTCAATCAAAAAAATTTGCATATACATTTTTTAAACCGCCCTGCGGTTTATACACGCAGAAAATTTGATTAGAAATACTTTTTTAAGGCTCTCCCATTGTGGAATGCGAGCGGGACTCGATTCGCTTTCGAGTCCCGACGCGAAATCGCTTTAGTGGCCGGGTCTACGTAAAGGGCGAGTTTACCAACAAGAATTGCGTCCGTTCTTACTCTGGTAGGCTTGCAAACATAAGTGAGAGTATAGGAGCATGGAGAAATGATTGAAGTCTAAACTTGGATTCAAGAGTGTGCTTAGGAATAAGGTTAAGATTGAACTTGGGTTCAAGCGTTGGGTTACAAACAAGAAGAAAAAGAAAAAAAGACTGAACTTGAGTTCTTAAGTGTAAAGAAAAGATTGAACTTGGGGTCCAAGCGTGGGGTTGATTAAAAGCTGGGAAATGATTGAATTTTGCTTTAAAAATAAAAATAAAGAACTTTGGGAGTTATTTCCATAAATTTTTTAAAAATGAATCAATAATTTGACGTTAAGACGAGGACGGCTACGAGGAATCCGTAGAGACTGGAGCTTCAAGACACTCGTCCTCTCAACGATTCTCTTCTTCGAAATCCTCTTCAATGGGAGCCATTGACGCGGGAAACCGCGAGCGGAATGGCGAATCGCCGCGTGACTCTGACAAAGACCCAATCGTCGTGTCCGAGCCCGGCTCGAAAACGCAGGGTTTGTGTATTTTTCTCATGTACAATCCCTTCATTTTTGATGACATAATATCGTTTTCGATTTTAGCGAAAATTGTTGACGGCGTCTCGTCGGAGGCGAGTCGCGCGCGCACCACGCCATCCGTTACGATCTTCGACAACGAACGCAAGCGAAAGCATAACGGCAACGGCGTGAACGCGCGAAACTCGGCTGCTGGCGGCACGCCGCCCACGTCGACGGCGCAACGCGTAATTTTGGGCGCGTCCGCGCCGCCGACGAAAAATCGCGCCGGGCAGTTGGCAGGCGAACCGCACGCCGCCAATTGGCGCGGCTTCCTACGTGGTCGGCCGGACGCCAGCGACGGACAGGGACTTCGCCGGCATGGTTAATGCCTTTTACCATAACTTCGTGTGTATAAGTCGCGGGTGTTTTGAGCCAAATTTAAATTGGCGCCAATGAGTTCATTCTGTTCATACAGGATCCGTTAGGGCCAAAATTTTGTGGCCGCATTCGTTTCAGTTTCATAAAAGCGGGCACAAAATTTGGAAAAGTGGCGATGGGTTTCGCGATACGGTCAGTTAACGAGAGTATTCAATGATATTTTTCGCTTCCAAATGTGGCGATGGCTTACGCCGAATAGCCAGACAACGAGAGTACTCAATGATATTTCGGCGACTATTTTTTTTCATTGATTTTTAATGATAATAATAATCACATACATTATATCTTGATATTTTCTAGAGCTAAATTTAAATTAGCGCCAATGAGTTCATTGTATTGGATCTAAGCGAGTCCAAATTTTGTGTCCCACTTTTATGAAACTGAAACAAAGACGGGCACAAAATTTGGACCCCAACGGATCCAAATCGAACAGAATGAACGCATTAGCGCCCAATTTAAATTTGGCTCAAACACCCGCGGCTTATACACACGAAATTAGGGTACTTAAGGTTTTTTTTGCCTTGATTATGTTTCCAATTTCAATTTTCTCTTCGCTTAGGCAGTAGAGTGAGTCCCGACGAGAAGGGCGAATGCCCGCTGGTATGTCCGCCATGCGAGGACTGTCGGGAACGTCAGCATCATCGGGATCATGATTCTAGCTTAATCATTGACGCTCAACGCCGACGTCGTACCGTAGACGCGCACAATAACGCGGACAATTCACACGACGACCACGACGACGCGGATTACAACGATGGCGTTAGGTGGGACTACGGTAGCGATGCTAATGCGCACATCGCCGAATTGGAGGTGCCGTTGAGCGCATGCAATGCGCGCCGCGATCGAACGGTTTGTTGAACTTTTTTTTGGCTTGATGTGGAATTGATACAATATGGACTAACAATTGTAAGCGC
The DNA here is from genome assembly GCA_024678965.1 of Bradynema listronoti. Lineage (NCBI taxonomy): Eukaryota > Metazoa > Nematoda > Chromadorea > Rhabditida > Allantonematidae > Bradynema > Bradynema listronoti. The sequence continues at coordinate 1,489,245 of JANLNO010000014.1, read as the reverse complement.
CATATCGTATGCTCTATCGTATGCTTAAGCCATAATCTCTATCGTATGCTTACGAACATTCCGACGACTTTTAGGCAAATCCGCCCGGCGTGCACGTCTCATTCACGGTATTGGTGAGTTTCCACAAGAATTTCATCACCAAAGTGGATAGGGCCTATCACGTGGAGTGCGCCTACGAGGAGTCCGACCGTACCGTCACCACGCAAATCGATATCAGGTATGGAGCAAAACCCTACTTCAAATGCAATGAAATGATCCGATTTTTCAGACTCCACCCCATGAATGACGATTTTTAGTCCGATCTCTTTACAAGGCCTGGGATTTCAAATTTTACGGAGATTTTTTTTATTATAAAATCATTTTTTTCAGTCATCCGACACCTATCAACGTTAGCGGCGTAGTCGAGCCGCCGCATTGCCGCTATAATATTCGCTTCGCCCGCGACCGCGTCGACGACGCCGACGCCGCCGATGACGATGCGCAGCCAATTAAGGCGCGCAACGTGCGCGTCGGTGACCGCGTGCGCCACGAATGGACTTGCCGACGTAATCACGAGGATATTGACGCGACTGGGACGACGGCGAATGAGGCGGACGCGCATCTCGCTACCGCGTTCGGTTTTCTCGTTCACGACTGCTATGTGGACGACGGACGCGGCCGACGCGAACCTGTCATCGATCAACACGGGTAATTATCCATTCAAATTTCGTGTACTGTAAAATTTCAAAGCAGCGAATGTTTTGAGCCAAATTTGGATTTGATATAAATTTTCAAAATTCTAGATGCTCTCTGAGCCCGTTGATTCTGCCGACGCCGCGCTATGCAACTCATCGGCTGAGCGCCGATGTGGACGCGCTCGTGGCCAAGTTTCCGGACCGCGACCTGCTCGGTTTTCAGTGCGCAATCACCGTATGCATACGCGGGACCGGCGATTGTGAACGCATTACGGTAAAATTATTTGATGATCAAGATTTTAAGCTCTCAGTTTTTTTAGCCTCCAATTTGTGACGATACATTGACGCCGTCGCCGCCGCGCGCGCCGTCAAAGGCGACTGCGGCGCGCGCGCGACGTTCCGCAGCGCGCCATGCCGCTGATTGGCAATTGAACGCGCCGCTGCTAACCGTCTTCGACGCCGATGATCGACACGCTAGCGGTAAGATTGAGCTTCCATTAGGTCGGTAAAGACCCGAAATAGCGCCCATTTTTGAAAATAGCACCCTAAAACGACTCTGACGATATTTCATTAGCTTTTTTTAGAGTTCCAAAACCTATTGGCGTCTATTGCGCGCTCGTCCTCACTGAACGCGTCGGCCGAAGCGCGGTTGGTGCGCGATGACGATGACGCGGACACTGACGCGCCGAATTCATCGTTTTGCGTTTCGGTGGCGGCATTCGGCGCGCTCGTCGCCGCATCCACATTTCTTGTCACCGCGTCGTTGGGCGCATTTTTTGCGCTTTTCTTTTTGGACGTCCGATGTAGACGGAATCGTGATCGTTGAGTTCAAGATCCTGAGATCGAAATAAATCCTAAAGCAATTTAAAATTTCATGAGAAAGAGCCTCTTTTGCTAGTACAATCAGTGATAGATAAGTGGCTCGGCGATGGCTCGTGAGTCACCAAACGAGTCAAATGCCAGAAAAAGAAATTCGATTTTTGGCTTTTTTTTCTCGCAAACCATTGGGCCATTCTCTTGCAAAAATTCGGCTTAATTTTGTCGAATTTGGCTCAAAATTGAAACCCATTTAGCTCATTTTAGCTTGAGAACCAAACCGCGAGCCACTATTGAGCCACTTACCCGTCAATGATCTTCTGATATATAAAATTTTTTATTTTCTCTCTTTTCTCTCATTTTTCTTTCATCATTTTCTCTCTCTCTCTCTTTCTCACTTTTTCACCTCATTTCTCTCTTCTCGTTTCTCTCTCTCTCTCTCTATCCTTTTACCCTTCTCTCTTTCTCTCTCTCCTCTTCTTTCTCTCTCCCTTTCTATCTCTTTCCATCTCTTTCTCTTTTTCTCTCGCTCTTTTCTCTGTCAAATTCAATTCATTTTTTCGTAGTTTTCAAATTTTTTCCGCTTTTTTCCTCTAAATTTTTCCCCACTAAAAATTTACTAAAAAAAATTTTTCTCCCAAAAATTCCACTTTTTTTTCTGCAAATCGCTTTTTTGTTTTTAAACAAAAATTTGTTTTATCCGAATTGAAATCTCTAACAAAATTTAATAAAAATTGAAAAAATTTAATGATTTTTGAAAATTACAATCGAGAATGAAACAAAAAAAAATGAGTGAAAGATGAGTGAACAATTTTTATTTTTATTTTTGATATAAACATATAAACTATATGTTTTGGTGCTGTATGTTTTGGGTTATAGTTTGTTTAAATTAATAGAATTTGTTTCATACGAGAGAGACTAGTGATGGGCCAGTTCGGCCCGGCCTGATCCAGCCCGGCCCAGCAGTGCACTCGGCTGCCGCTCGGCTCAGCTCGATCCAGCCCAACCTAATTCGGCCGGGCTCGGTTTTGATCGGCCTAGTCCGGTTCGGACAGTGAGCTCGACGCAGCTCTGCTCAGCTCGCTTCGGCCCGACTTGATTCGGCTGGGCTCGGTTTTAATTGGTCCGGTCCGATTCTGTCTGTCTATGTCCAGCCCGAATTGATTCGGCTCGGCTCGGCTCGACTCGGCTCGGCTCGGCTCGGCTCTATTCGGCTCGAGTTCAATATTGGCGGCTTGACGCATCACTACTAGAAACGGATCGAGCCGGCTTGGCTCAAATAATTTTTATGTATTTTACCTAACTAAAAAAATGTTTGCATTTTTAATGTGTTTTTGTGAAAAATGTTAAAAATTTGTTGGATTTGATTTGATGTGAATGATCAGCTATGTGTTAAGCCATTACTTTTTTTTCTGAAAGGATAATCCAATTAGTAAATTTGTTTTGAGTAAATTATTTCTTTAAACGAAACCCGCGAAAAAGAATGAAAAAAATTTCCGTGTAAAAATCATTCTAAAAATTGACTTTTATCATTTTTTTTTCTTTTAATTAATTTCAAAAATAAATTCTTTGTATAACCCGCAAAGTCTCTTGAAGCATTTTTTTACGTAATGCCAAGCCAAGGAAAAATTCGAATACTCTTTGTGTATATAAGCCGCGGGCGTTTTGAGCCAAATTTTAAATTGGCGCCAATTAGAGTTTATTCTGTTCGTATCGGATCCGTTTAGGCTTTAAATGACGACGATATTTTCGGATTTTGCGTCGGTTAAATCGACGCTAAACACGCAGCCAGCGCAACGCGTTTGGCGCGTCGCCAGCGTGCGCAGCGCGTCGCCGCCGGCGTCGTTTCAACCGCAAAATGCGGATAATCAGGCTGTATACGATAGCGGCAACTGTAGCGACGCGTCGTTTACCACCACCATCACCGGGTTGGCGATTGAACGCGTGGACGGCGGCGCGAACGCGCAAATGCATCGTTCCAATTCCATTCGGTCCTCCGCATCGGCCTCGTCGTCGTTCTCGTCCTCGAGCGGCGCGAGCGCGCTACAACAACAAATGAGGTCATTGCGAGGCGCGTCTCCAACTCGCCGCCAATGCGCGCAAAATACTCATTTGTCGCAAAATCTCTCGGCGCTTACGCCGCCGGCGCCGAGTCCGCTGAGGCGGTGTTGCGGCGCGAAACGCGACGTCACGCCGCCGCCGCCGCCGCGCCCAGAAGCGACGCGAAAAAACGTGTCGAGCTCCGCACAATTCTCGGACCATTTCGTCCGACGAATGGATGAGGAATTGGCGCGAATTCGTGAGAGGCCCGTTGAGGTACGAGAACTCGCTCGACATTTTTATTTTTATGCATTCGGGGCCATTGAGGTCATTACTCATACTCAATATTCACATATATTCAATAAGTTTTAGGTGAAAAACGATAAGTCCAAATATACAATCTCGCTCGATATGAACATTTTTCGTGCTGAAGATATTCAGGTTTGATTCATTTTAAAGTTTTAAAAAAATTCCCGAATATATCGCAAAAGATTTTTGATCAAAATGAAAAGGTCAAATATGTCCCAGATTTCTGGTCAAATATACTCTAATATTAGGCCGAATATATCCCCAGATTCCTGATCAAATATGTTCTAATATTAGGCCAAATGCTTTTCAGCTGTGCGCCGAGTCTGGCCGGCTGGTGATCAGCGCGCAGCGCGAAGTACGCCTCGACGCGACGCGCTCGGTGGTACGCGTTTTTACGCGTACGCTAAGCCTGCCGGTCGACGTCGCCACCGACGCGCTCGCGACGCGACTTAGCGCGTGAGAGAATTTTTTTATAGCCTAATTTCGCGTATAAGGAGCGAGTATTTTTGAGCCCAGATTTAAATTAGCTTCAATAAGTTTAATTCTTAAATAAATCTTTAAATAAACGCGGAAATTTTAGTCGCGGCTTGTTGACGATTACGATGCTAAAGCATAAATGAGACGCAATGCCAAAATGCCAAAATGCCAATACCAAATTAATTTTTTTTTTGTAAAAAATTTAAAAATATTTATTTTTATGAAAGCAATAAATTTGTGAATTCAATTTTACCAAAATTTATATAAAATATGTACAAATAAGCTCAAAAAATGGCATTTTATAATAATTTTTTGTAAATTTGAGTTTGAAAAAATTTCGTATGGAAATCTGTCAAACAAATTCAAAAATGTACTCGAATTTCGTGTGTGTTTTGAGCCCAGATTTAAATTGGAGCCAATGACTTCATTCTGTGTTGTATCGGATCCGTTTGGGTCCAATTTTTCTCCCGCCTTCGTTTCAGCTTCATAAAAGTGAGCGGCACAAAATTTGGATTCCAAAAGATCCGATACGAACAGAATAAACGCATCCGCGCCAATTCAAATTTGACTCAAAACACCCGCGGCTTATGCACACGAAATTAGAGTAAATAATAAATTGACGTTGTGTGGTTAGTGAGCGAAAAAAAGTGCATTGAACTTGAGCTTGTGCGCATGTATACGAGCTCATGTGCGCGCTTGTGCGCTTGCGCTTCTCATACGCGATCGCCGTACTGTTGCGCGTACTGCTTTATCACTTTCTCTTCGCGCAGTTTTACGACTTGCATAAAATTGTTTACCTGCAAAAATTCTTGAATTAGGTTCGTCGCGTTCGTCTCCATTTCGCCGCATCCTGTTTTGCTCCGTCCCGTTCCGATGGAGTCCCGCGGTGTTCAAAAGAAATGGAATTTGGGTCCCTACAAAAAATCCGGCTCCGAACCGACCCCTCGAGCCAAGCCACAACACTGATGGGACGGAGCAAAACAGGATATAGAGCCAAGCCACAACACTGAATACATACTAAAATGGCGATCGGCAACGCGAGCACGAGCACGCCGCAAATTATCGCGCCGCCGCCCACAACTTTGCCCACTATAAAATGTGTATAATGTGAAACTTAAGTTAACTTGGACTACTCTTAGGGACTTAAGCACTTGGCTTACCGGCGGTTTGCGGCACCCATTTGGTCTGCGAGAAAAGGCACCTGAAAATTTTTTTCGAAATTTCTTTTTCATAAATTATTTTATTTCGCGTGTTCGAGACAAATTTAAATTGGCGCGTATTAGTTTATACGAAAGCTGAGACCAAAAATGGACCCAGATTGACAGAGCTGGTACTAAAAATGGTCCTAACAAAGTCTGGGACCAAAAATGAGCCCTAATTGACAGAGACGAGTTTATTGTTTCATTTTTTCACGGACCTAGATTCATCGGCGCCAATTCAAATTTGGTTGAAAACATCTCTGCCCATTATGCACAGGTGTTAATAAATTTATATCGTACCACCAGAACGCAGCCGGAATCGAGGTGAACATTGTGTTGGGCTCATCTCTCTCCAAAAAGTACATTAGCGTGGAGAAGAAAATGATCACGGTGAGAAGGACAATGGCGACCATTTGCATTTGCTTTTTGCTTTTGCGCAAAGTCAGCGCGAAATTCGCTAAGCCGGGACTGAATCGGCCCAGCTTCGCGATGCGCACAACGCGTAGCACTCGCAAAAGTCGTACTGTGAGAAACGCCCAACGCACTTTGCGCACGTTGTCACCGCGAATGCCGACCTTAAAAAAGCAGCTCGAGTACGTCCTGATTTAATGGTCCCTGATTTAAAAGAAAATTTGTGACTTTATTAGGAGTCGACAGAGAGAGTTTCGCAGAGCAGGGATTAAAATGGACTCAGATTGACGAGGGTAAAAAATGGTCATAGCCTTCACAAGGAAAAATGGTCCCAACAAAAGCTGAGATCAAAATTTAGCCCAAAATTGAGCCCCATTTGGCTCATTTTTGTCGAATTTGATTCAAAATTGAGTCCCATTTGGCTCATTTTTGTCAAATTTGGCTTAAAATTTGAATCATTTGGCTCATTTTGCGGACAAAAGGTTCAAAAATGAAGCAAACCCCGGCGAGCCCCGAGAGCTCTTACACTCATCACTTTGTTCGGGAGACTCCATTAGGGAGCCAGAGAAAATAACGACGTACAAGTATGAGGATAAGCTCGAAAACGAATGGCGCGATTGCGAGCAAATCGATGACGTTAAGAAATTCCTTGACGAAAATGAATTTACGCGGCGCCACCCAAAAACGCAGTAAATATTCAAAGGTGAAATACACCACGCACATGTTTTCGACCACCTGAAAATGTTTGCGTGAAAATATTAGGATAACTCGCAGCCGGCCCCGTGGTAGGGCGATTTTTCCAGCCTTTGGCTTGGCTTGGCTTTTTTTGCCGATTTAAAAGCCCAAAAAATTATTTGTTTTTTATTTTGGATTCTCAAGTCCTTAAAGAGCTCAAAAAAGCGGAATCACACACGTACGTTGAATACGGGATGCTCAACCATTTCCTGTTTCTGATCCTCGCCTTCTTTGAGCGTCTTTTTCGTGAATGAAGTCTGGCCTTCCGCCTTCGGATAGGTGGGATTTGTGATGGAAACACTGAAAATGGGGCAAATTTTGTTAGAGATCTTTAATAGCATAGGACTTATTCACGTTATATACGTGAAGAACCTACAAGTTTTGCGAGCTCCCCGAGCGCTGCTGTTCAACCACTTGGAAGTCCGGCATTGAGCCGAGAATGAGTGCTGTTATGCTCAGCACCACAAACGAAGTCGACGTAAGCTAAAATTTTTATTTTCTAACATATACGCAACCGAACCAAAGACCCGAACTCTGGCTCTGAGTCCGGAAAGGCATAGAAAAGACTCGAGCCCAGACCCGAAATTTTCGAGGTGATTGAAAAATGCCTGCCGGAGCTGGGATTAACTGCCTTGGGAGAGAGAATTGGTGGAAGTGCCAAAACGAATTTCGACTAACCTCGAAAAGTTTCCACCATTTCGACTTGGAATGGCCCTCGAGAATGAGCCACAAACGGCGGCGTATTTTTGCGCATCTCAGCCCAATGAAATGGTCCTTTTCCTAAAAAGCGTGGATCATTTTGAATCAGCTAAATTACGCCCTAATTTCTAATTTCGTGTGTGAATAAGTCGCGGATGTTTTGAGCCGAGTTTAAATTGGCGCCAATGAGTTCATTCTGTTTGTATCGGATCCGTTGGCCCAAATTTGATGGCCCGCTTTTATGAAACTGAAACGAAAGCGGACACAAAATTTGGACCACAAGGAGTCCGATACGAACAGAATGAACTCCTGTTGGTGCCAATTTAAATTTGGCTAAAAACACTCGAGGCTTATACACGCGAAATTAATTAATGAGCCGCAAAATTAGTCGGTTGATATTAGTCGAGGAGGGTTTGAATTGATAGTTGTATTTTCTGGACTGTTTTGTTATTAAATTAATATTAATGAAAAAAAAATTGATTAAAAATGGTCCGAAATTTGATTAAATTGAAAAATTAACGTTAAGTGGGGAAAAGGTATGTTAAAAAATCGATAAAATCGGATTGGAAATCGAATAGATCGGATTGGAATGGAAATGAATTATTCAATGGAAAAATGTGAAAAAATTAGAGATAAAAATGCGGGAAAAAATGGAATTTTTGCCAGTGAAAACTTAATGGATCCATCGACATTTGACGCAAGAATTTTGGAATCGCGTTGGTGAATTCGTCCTCTGTATTTATGGCCTTTATAAAAAAAAAATCATTTTGAATTGACCGGAAATGACTCCAGCCTGCTCGAAATAATCGTTTTAACCCGGCTCGGTTTATCCCTACTAGGCTCGATTCGAAATGATTCTATTTTGATCGGGCACAGCCCAGCCCGGAACACTCCAACTCAGGACTCAAAATAATCGTATTCGGGCCCCGCCCAGCTCGATCTATCTCTACTAAGCCCGGTTCGAAATGACCCTATTCTGGCCCGGCTCGCAAACTGCTCGAAATGACTCCAATCCAGCCTTTACTATTTAAAATTCTGCAATTCTTCCTTTTTTTAGCATTAAATGTACTCAGCTAAGGCATATTTTAACTCAACAAGCGCCACGAACCGGTTGATCGGAGGGCAGTTTGCGCATGAGGCAGTACTGCGCAAACGGCGAACAGCAATCGTCCATTTTCGCCTTGGAGACGGCCCAAAACCGCAGTTCGCCCATGAATTTGTCGAAGCAAAGGTCCTTGGGCACATGGAGTTTACCCGCCGCATAAAAGTCGTAAATCGGGTCGAAATATCTACAAGAGAAAAAAAGAGCCCATACACTTTATCCATACAAGCCAAAAAGTGCGAATTTTCAACTTTGATTAACTTTTTAAAAAGCATAGATATATTCAGAAAAATAATTTAAGCTATCGTATGCCGTAATAGCCAAAATTACACCTGGGCACTCGCTCAAAAAAGTACTCATCGGACTCCTCAAAGAAGGCGTCGGCCCACGAGCGCCGATGCTCGTGGTCCATCCGACAGAATCGACCCAACAGCGTGTTCGGACCGTATTTGAGAATTGAGCGCGTCCGAATACGGTAGCTGGCGCCGCCGATATTCAGCCGGAGAATCGCGTCCTGGATTGAAAGGTCCATGGATTGAATTGAAGAAGGTATTTAGATTTCAGCAAAATATTCCTAGATTTCTTTGCATAAGCCATAGGACCATTCGAAAAAAAGAAAAAATAAAGTCCATTAAAAAATTCAAAAATTGTTCGAACGGCTCTGCAACTTATACCGGCAAAAAAAGAGCCGCGGTCCATTGGACGTTAAATTGTCATTTTAAGAAATTTCGGCTCAAAAATAAAAGATAAACAAAAATTTTTTTTTGTTTATTCGGCTGGCCGAAAAGTTTTTCGACAAAAATATTTTTAATTGTATTCACATTTGTCAAAAGACTTTTCGAGCATAAAATGTTTTTAGCTTGTTGAAACAAAAATAAATATATGTAAGGCGAGGTTTTTCCGGAATAGTACATAAATCTAATGCAAATTAGAGATGTTTCGAGCCGACTCAGCCCAGATGGTTTTTTCAAAATCGAAAAAATTTCAAAAATTTATTTTCGAATGAAAATGATATAATTGGATAGCTGGTAAAAAGTTAAGAAAAAACTACTCTTACACTAGACCCTTTTGACGCATGGGCGAAAAGTTACAGCCACTTGAAAATTCCGAATTGTCAATTAAACTGAATCAAAACTGAATCAAAAATGAAAAAAAAATTAACTAAACTCTTATGAATTATTACATTGTAGGCCCAAAAAAAGAACATTTGAATTTCTTTGTAAAAAAGGCAAAAGGTTGGTGCGGCCGGGATCATTGCTCAATCTTTCGAGACTACAATGTGCACTTTCTTCCGTGCACATCTGGACCTCAATCGAAAGAGAGCGGATCCGGCCAAGCAAGCCAACTATGCGCGTTCCGCACACCGGCGTAATTGCGGGTTCGTTGTGTCATGTGGAATCTAGTTGTGCACCATCACAATACTTTCTCATCCGGCTGACTCAGTTAGCTGTGGGACGTACCGAACCTCCGAAGAGGCCACTGGGAATGGTGCCCAGAGGGTCCAGTGAACCACAAACACTGGTATTGACTTAACTCTAGCTTGGCCGAGTCAAACCAGAATCGAAATCATGCAATCAATAAACACAACAAGATTGATTCATTCTTTGGGATGGGATTCAATTTTTCGCTTATATAACCCGATGTACATTCGCCGAAAAGCGGCGATGGGCTTCGCCAATCGGTCAGAGAAGTCAGACACTCCAATGATATTTTTTCAGTGAATCATAAAAGATCCAATTTCTAATATTTTTTCCAATATTTTCCAATATTCCAATATTTTTTGGAAATTTTTAAAACTCAATTTTTGTCCATTTTTTACATTTAAAAATAGTGTAAAAAAGTTCAAATGAATATAAAATTTATATATATTTGGAATCAGCTCTTCAAAGGCTATCGAATGAGTATATCCACGTGGCTGTAGCTCACAAAGTCCATTTTGAAAAAAACCATGGAGTAAGGTCATTTTTTCAAAATCGAAAAAATTTCAAAAATTCATTTTCGAAAGAAAATGGTCCGGCCCGACCCAAAATAACTCTAGTCCCGGCACATCTCCAATATTACTACGGATACGATGATTCCAATTATTGAGCCAGTAAATGAATAATGAAGCCCGAACCTAGTAAATTCAAGGGCAAATTGGCTAGGAGCCAAAATATCATCAACTAGCGGCTGACCTCCAATTTAAGATTGCTTTTTAGTGAGGCTTTTTCGGCATGTATTTTCGGCTCGTTGTCGTCCAGCTCCGCGAATCGCTCCTTAATGAGGCCGACGCTGTCGAGCGGCATAGGCCGATGATTCTGATGGTTGGGCAAAAGCACGTGTTCCACGCCGCCATCGCCAGCGCCATCGGCCTCGCCGGGCTCTGCGGGCCGATCCATTCCGCCGGTGCCGACCATACCACGAGATCGTATAGTTGGCGCGTCGTTTGACTCGCTTTCGTCTGTTGTTGTTGCTTTTTCGCCGGAGTCGCGCGACGTCGACGCGCCGCCGCCGCTGCCACTGCGTTCGCCGGCGTCGTCGCGTGACGCCGCCGCGATGTTTCGCTTAAAACCGTCAAATGTGACGCCGCGCATGCGATTACTCTTGTCCGCAATTGTTTGGTGCTTTTTTTGTTCCTGAAAATTAAATTTGGCACTATGTCTATATTTAAGCGAGCGACCGCCGACATTTGCGCATTTTTCAACTTTGGTCAATTTTTTAATAGCTAAAAAATTACTTTTACGAAAATTAATTTAAGCTATCGGATTCAGAATTTTCTTCTCTATCAAATATCTTTTAAATCAAGTCTCTAAGTAAATTGGAAAAAAAGTTACAGCTGAAAAAGTAAGTTTTTTATTTTTTGAAATTTTTTGACTGCTTCTACTATTTCAACTGTATCTTTCTTAAAAAGTAAGTTAGATACTTGGTTTAAAAAGTAATGAATAAAGAAGAAAATTCTAAATCCGATTGTCCAAATTAATTTTTTTTGTCCCTAAAACATTGGCCAAATTTGAAAAACTGCAATGTCGGCTTACCTTAATTACTGTATAACATTTTCAACCAATTAAAGATACATACTTGAATCACTACCGTATCGCCGGCGCCCGTCGACACCGTCGGGCTGGTGCTGGTTTTCAGAATCGTATTCGCGGCGGGAGTCAGTCGTTGAGAAGATTCATTCTGGCTATCGTAATCGTGGTACGGTGTCCGGCCATTTGGCATGATTTGTCTGAAAACTTTTTGTTCAAAATTTGAATATAGCAAAAAATTTGTGTTAGGATCCTCGAAAATGGCGTTGGGACATTTCAGGTCGGGACGATTCGGATTGGACACAGATTTTATAGGCTCAGCTTAGACTTAGCCATTAGGTCTCGTTGGTTGGCTTTAGGCTTAGGTTAAGTCTTACGTTATGTTTTTTTTAATTAATGTACAAATTTCTTAAAATAATGTAAATTTGATGAAAAAATTAGTAAAAAAAAATTAGAGGAAAAATAATTTTCTTGGAAATCGACTGATTTTAATGCGTTTTGTGTTCTCATTTTAACGTCAACTTATCACTCATTTGCCAAATCAAAAGCCGATTAATGCAGCTAACCGACTATCATTATCATTATCGCTGTCGCTTTCATTATCACTGTGTCATTTTGACATTAAAAGCAATTTTTTTAGCTAAACAATAAAAATGAGATTATCATTAAGTTTCTTTTTTTACTGTCATTTTTTAATTATAAATATCGTTATCATTTTAGTGATAATTAAAAAATGACAGTGAAAAAAGGAATTGAATGATAATTTCATTTTTATTGTTTAGCTGCATTCAATTTTTCATTCTCCTTATCTTTTTTTATTATAATTATCACTATAATTATCACTATCATTATCACTATCAATATTTTGTCATTTAAAAACGAATCTCAGCTAAACAATAACAATGATATTATTATTTAATTCCATTTTTTTCATTGTCATTTTTTAATTATTATTATCATTGCTCTAATCATTATCACTTTATCATTTCTCTGCTAAATAATAACAATGATCTTATTGTTATAGTCGCAAATTATCATTCAATTTTTCTTGTTTATTGCTCCTTTTTTAAATCATTTACAACTGATAGGACATTTTAAACCTAATATTTTAGGCTTAGACAGTATCATATTACATTGTATACTTTTTAAATTTTATACTTTTTAAAGTAATTTCAATTTTTAAATTTTTAAAAAAAGAAACAAAAAAAAATAAAATATTTGTCAAAAAAATGTTTCACTGTCAAAAAATAAATGCTTTAACCAAAATTGAACCCGAGACCAAAACGGTCCTAGATGTAGATGTATAAGCCGCAGAATAATTCACAATTAAAAATGTTAATTTAAAGTTACATCAAGCCATTCAAAGCTTTTTCACGCATTTTGAATCATTATTGTTAAAAGTTTTAAAGAATAATTTCAAATGCCATACATACTGTGATACGTGAAGGCCCCAGATCAATTTGGAAAGGACTAATCATTTAGCGGATTTTGGATGAGAGCAATCCAGTCACCGAAATCTCGGCCGGTTTGCTGCATAAGCATGCGGTATCGTTGATGCGGCTTGCTTAGACCTGGTCAGCATCGCCGTATCACCCACACTGTGCAATGTGGTACCTATTATCTTCCAAAACACCTAGGTGGGGTCGGGAGTGGAACTGAACTTCATTCCAAGCAAAGTGAAACCTATCGCAAAACCACTAGGCCACTGCTCCCCTTGCCATACTGTATTCAACTAAAATGTTTTTTTGGCTTTGCATTTCGTGTGCAAATATTTCTCGTCAACGTTTTTCTCGCATTGACGTTTTCGCATTTGGCCATAAACCGCTTTCTCACGGACTCCGTTTTCGCCATTTTATACGATTCCAAAAAAATGTAATCGAGTCAATTTTCTTCCCTGCCTTCATTTTTTTTGTACTAATTTTCTTTCCATTTTCTCGGCTTATTCCTCTTTCGTTCTCTCTCACACCGTATATTTCTCTATTTCTCTCTCTTTTTTGTTCATTCACTTTTTTTCTTTAACTCTGCCTTTCTTTCTTCTCACCTTTTATCTCTCTCTTCTCCTATTTCTCTATATCTCTTTTTTCTCCACGCTCGCTTTCTCTTTTTTTTCTCTTTCTCATTCTTTCTCATTTCTATGTTCACTCCTTTCTTCTCTCTTTCTCTCTCACTCTGTCTCTTTTTTCTCTCTTTCTCTCTCCTTCGGTTTCTAATTTTTTTTCTTCCACTTTCTCTCTCTCACTCTTTCTCACTCTTTCGCCTTTATTTCTTCACTTTTCTCTTCTCTCTCTTTCTTTTTCTCATTTTCTCATTTTCTCCTTCTCTCTTTCTTAACTTCTTTCCTCTCCATTCCTTTTGTCTTATTTTCTCTTTGCTCCTTCCCTTACCCTTCAGCTCTCCTAAAAACTTGATAAATTTTTAATTTTTCAATTGCCTACAGGTGTTTCCATTCCTTTTTTTCACATGTAAAATACAAATTAATTCCACGTAAAAAGAAAAGCACATAATGCCAATTTTCCATTTTTATTCAAATTTAAAACACAATTAAATCATTTCAATTCAAATCATTTTAACTTCCATCATTTCAAATCACATCATTCTAACTCATGTCATTTCAGTCCACATCATTCCGGACAAGCAGCGTGGCCTAGATGATTTTCAACCGGGGAAAGACGATCGATCCGGAGGGCCATAACGTATAATATTGGTTTCAAAAAATGTGCTTGTTATATAATTTTATAAAAACGGAAAAAGATTATAACCAAATAAAAAGAAAAAATTCTCTTTTTTTCTCCTCATTATATGCGCATATAATTTCTTGAGTTTATTCGATGCACAACAAAAAACATTTTCATGGCAAAATGTATTTATTTCTCTCTATCTTTCTATTTATAATGAAAAAAAGTGAGCCTTTCCTTCTCTAAACATAAAAGAACTGAGCTTTTCTCTCTCTCTTTCTAAAAACGGAGGAAATTTGCCTTTCTCTCTCACTTTCTCTTTCTTGCTTTTGCTCTCTCTCTCTCTCTCTTTATAAGGAGAGATAAATGCGCCTTTCTTTCTTTCTCTCTCTCTCTTTGAAAAGAGAAAAAATACGCCTTTTACTCTTTTCTTCTCTATCTTTCTCCCTCTATAAAATAAGAGAAATGTGTCTTTCTATTTCTCTCTCTCTTCTTTTCTCTTTCTCTCTCTCTTTATATATATGGAGATATATAAGAGGGAGAATGAAATAAAATACGCCGGAGAAAAAAAGTCTGGCCGTAAATATTGGCGGCTTTTTGCCAAAACTTTTTTTGTGTCACTTTTGTCTTTATTAGCGCCTATTTACTGCTAAAACCATCTTTTATTTATTTTTCTCTCCCTCTTTTCTCTCTCTCTATTTCTCACTCTCTCTCTTTCTTCCTTCCATTTTTTCTCTTTTCTTTTAATTTATTGTCAAATCCTTTTGTCTGTTTTCTCCTTTCGTTCTCTCCTTTTCTCTTTATTTTTTTCTCTCTTGTTTTTAGTGCCTATTCTCTTATTTTTTCACATTTTTCTCTCTAAGTTAAATGCATTTTTCTCTGCATCTAATGCATTTTTCTCTGCGTTTTTAATGGAAGAGAAAAAGGAAAAAAAATGGAATGAAATTGAATGAAATGTTTCCTTTTCATTTTTTTATTAATTTCATTAACAAATTACATTTTTTTGGCACGAAAAAAGCAAAGCGCGCAAAAATGCCAAGTGAAAAAAGCCAATAAGTCCTTCGACAAAACGCAATACATTTTAAGGCATTTTTGTATTTCCATCCCGCTTCAATAAAAAATAAAAAGCAACTTAACTCTTTTAATTGTAACTTTTAAAAAAAGTAAGCTAGAAACTTGATTTAAAAAGTAATCAATAGAAAAGAAAATTCTGAATCCAAAATAGCCATTACTTTCTTTCTTTCTCATTTTTTTGCCTCATTTTTATCTCAAAATTGAACTATATTTTCCGTCAATTCACAAGCTTTTTTAAGCCTTTTATTCCATTTTTTAATAAAAATGTTTATACCAAACCTCGGAAACGACAATAAAACCCGATTCCATTCGTCAATACTTCACAAAACCTGCCCCATTTTGAGTTCTTTCTCTCTTTCTTTACCCCATTTTTTATCTCTTTTCTTTTCGTACTTTTCTTCATTCTCTCTTTTCTTCCTTTCTCTCTCTCATTCTATCTTTCTTTTTCCCTCTCTCATTCTCTCTTTTTCTCTCTCTCTCTTTGTCTTTCTTTCTCTCTTTCATTATTTCTTTTTCTCTCTCTTTCTCTCTCATTTTTATCTCTCTTTCCTTTTTTTTTCATTTTTTCTTACTCTTTTTCTCGTTCTTTTTCCCATTTTCATTATTTCATTCAATTTTTTTCAATTTTTTATTTTTTCTCATTTTCTATTTTTTTTCATTCATCTTTGGTCAGCCGTGTGCTTTTTTCACGTAAAAATGGAGAAAAAAAATGAAACAATAACAAAACGGAAAGAGCGAGAGAGAGAGAGAAAGAAAGCGAGAGAGATAATGAAAAAGAAATAGAAATAGAGGGAAAAAGAAAAAGAAAGAGGGAGAAAGAAAGAGAAACAGAGAGAGAAAGCGAGCGAGAAAAAAAGAATAGAGAAAAAAAGAGAGAGAAAAAGCAAAAGAGAAATGAACAGAGAGAGAGAGAGAAAGATAAAGAAGGAAAAAGAAAAAGAAAGAAAAAGCGAGCGTGGAGAAAGACAGAAAGAAATGACTTTTCTCCTATTATTTTATTAAATTTTCTTTCAGCTTAATAGGATAATATATTTAAAATGGCGCGTAATTTTTCCCGCCGTCCTTTTTCCGGTCGTTTTGCCATTCATTTTTTTTCTTTTTCAATATCTGCTTAAAACACATACAAAAAAATATCGGAAAATAAAATTTTTCAAATACACAATTGACACAAAAAATAAATTTTGGCGCATATTTGAAAAAAAAGTTTAGAAATTTAAAAATATAAATTCCCGCCGGAAGAAAACAAAATATTTTATTTGAGTTGAAATTTTTCATTTTTCGAAAAAAATAATTTACAATAGACACAATGCTAAAAAGCGAAGAAAAAATGCCAACAAAAAAAGCAGTAAAAACAATTCGAATAATAATAAATTGAAAGCGTTTCGTTCAAAAAATTATTGAGAAATTTTTTGTAATTTCAAAATTTTTAATAAAATTGAATAAGCCCAAAATAATATTTTTTGGCTTGGAATTGAAAGCGCAAAAAGAAAAGCGCGCATTAGTGCTTGAAAAATATTTAAAGTGTTTAAGACCAGACTAGGATTTTGTAAAAAAAATAGGAGTGCATTTTGAAATGGATTATGTATTAAAATAAATACCCAAATTTCGTATCCATAAGGTTGAGGGAATTCAGAGTTAGGTCAGGATTGAAATCCAGGGTCACTACTAATTTTACTACAGATTCTATCTCTCTTTCTCTCTCTCTCTCTCTCTCTTACACGCTTGACACGACAGTTAAGTGAAAACAGAGGAGCTCACTCTTGCGGAATGTAGTGTTGAGTGACGTAAGGTTCGTTGCGAAAGTGTCGTTGAGTGGGCGAGTTTGCCTTAGTAGGCTGTGTTGTTGGCAGCGCTGTGTGGAAAAAGAGTGGTTTCGGCGGCGGCGAGCGTCGCGCATAATTCACGAATTTCTCGCTGGACACCTCGTAGGCGTTCGGAGAGCCATCCAAAGGGCCGGAGCGGAATAAAAGATCTGAAAGAAAAATTCTTATTCTAATGAAGTTATCAAAAGACTTTTTTAAAATGGGATTATCAATCCGGAGCATAAAAAAATCATTATTAAAATAAATTATCAAAAATATCGTTATCAAAACAAATTATTAAAAAAATCATTATCAAAACAAATTATTAAAAATATCATTATCAAAACAAATTATTAAAAAAATCATTATCAAAATAAATTATTTAAAAAATCATTATCGAAACAAATTATTAAAAATCTCGTTATCGAAACAAATTATGTATTAAAAAAATCATTATTGAAACTGAATCGAAAATACTAAAGAATTTTCAGGTTGATAAAGAATTTCGAGAATTTTCCAAAATTCCAAGATTCAAGCATTATATTTTTCATGGATTATTTCGATTCAGCAGAAAATTCGGAATCGATTAAAACAAAAATTTTGATCAAAATGCTCGGCAAAATGCTTGTCAAAATGCTCGTCAAAATGCTGATTAATTAGATCGTAATTGAGTTTATAGAGCCGGAAATTTGACATAGCATTTCGCGATTCAACGCCAAATGCTCATCATTTTCCTAGAGACAAAAAAATGCCAGAAAAAAGTATTCACAAAATGCTAAAAATTTACATTTTTTTAAATAATTTAAGTAATTTTTCAATAGATAATTTCCAGAAAATATTTTAAAAAGTTAAAAAACTTTTTGGTTGAAAGAAAAAAAATAAAAGAGAAAAAAGGTAAAACGCAAACGAAAAAAAACGCAAAACTTTCGCATTTTCAATGCGTTCCCATAGAAACTTTTTTTCTGATTTTTTCTTCAACAAAATGAAAGAAAAAAAGTCAAAAAGCGTCAAAAAAAATGCAGCGAAAAATGTATTATAACTGAAAAACGTGTGAAAAAAATGCGGAAAAAATGCGTTAAAAAATGAGGCCATGGCTTATACATATTAAATTTAATGTAAAAATTGACTGAAAAAATGCCTACAATTTTGGCGACGTCGCGCGTGCGGCGCGACGTTGATTTCGGCGCGACGCGGCGCGCCAATCAGCG
Source organism: Bradynema listronoti (assembly GCA_024678965.1). NCBI lineage: Eukaryota > Metazoa > Nematoda > Chromadorea > Rhabditida > Allantonematidae > Bradynema > Bradynema listronoti. Next base: position 1,471,016 of record JANLNO010000014.1, on the reverse strand, counting down.
GCAGAATCGAAGGCAGCGCGGGCGCGAAGCCGTACGAGTTGAGCGACGCGCCGCGCCGCATTAAACATGGCAACGCGGTGGGGGCGCGCCGAGGCGTTGAGTCCAACGTCGTCGAAAAGGAAGCGGCGGTCTCGTGCATCGTATTGCGTCGCGTCGAGTCGCCTCGCTTCCAATTCGACAATAAATAAATTTCAATTCGAATTTGAATTTTCGGCAATTCCAATCGATTTCGAAAAATACGAATTAGTAATGAAACGTAGCCAAATTTTTTTCCGAACCCGAACTCGAGCCGCGTTTCATGCACAAATATACAATTTTGAGGGTCGTAATAGAATTAGCACATTATATTAATATTAATATCTGGGAAAATTTTTTATAGACGCAAAATAAACTAAATAAATACAAATTCACTTTATTTGGTTTGTCGTTTTTTCGTCGGCTAGTCAATTAAAACTTTGCTAAATAAATGTCAGAATTTATTGATTTTGAGGTAAAAAGAGGTAGGTTCTGGTGTTTTGTCATTAAAAATATGGTAAAAAAAATAGCCGGCAATATACATATAAAGGTGTTGAAATAAAATGAAATGGGGCGAGGCAAAATGAGACGAGACAAAACCGGACCCGACCCAACGGAATTGAACAAAATAGAACGGGACGAAACGAGACGGGCACAAGTGGAACAGTCCAAGATGGGACGGGATAAAATCGCACCGGGCAAAACGATATAGGGCAAGACGGGACAGTCCTAGACACAAACGGAATAAGACAAAACTCAATCCAGGAAATCGGACGAGACAAAACCGGACCGGGTACAAATAGAATTGGTCAAAAAAAATGGAACTGGATAAACGGAATAAGGGGCACAAAATTTGGACCCCAACGGACCCGATACAACAGAATGAACGCATTGGCGCTAATTTAAATTTGGCTCAAAACATTCGGTCTTATATAGTGTAATCAGGTTTTGTATGATGGGGATTAGAAGACTGAGCCTAAGGCTTAGTCTTCGTAAGCCTAATTGGCTGAAACGGAGAACAAATAATCAATAAAAATTTTGGTGGTCCGATAACGGATATGAACCAAAAATTGTAAATGAAATGGGATATATCACACAAAGAGTTTGAAGTTTACATTTGGTGCCATTGGGCGCAGCTTTGCTGGGCCAATTTGATTTTAGGTTCAGGTTTAGATTTGGTACCAGTTCAAAATATATAATAAATCCCCATCATACATAATGCATTATTAAAAATTCACACTAATATAGCAATTTTTGATAAAGGATATGGCGCAGGACAACGCCACCAGAAACGAGAGCGGTGCAGCTCATAGGGAGTACAGCGATATTTTTTAATAACTTCATTTCATCCCATTAAAAACGAGATAAAAATTTAATTTTTAAAAGGTAAAAATTTAATTAGTCAATAATTCAAATTAAATAATTTATTATTTTATTAAATTTTCCGCATTTTACATAAAAAATTTCGCGGCCATAAATTTTAATGGAAAAACTTTTTTTTTCGCTTGAAAAATGATTTTGCAATACGAAATTTTTCTTTTTTTTCTGGAAGAGCTCGAACAAAACTGATTTTCGACCTCCCAAAAACGACAATTGCCACTCACTCAATTCAGGAAATCGTGCTCAAGCTTAGGCTTAATCTTAAACAGGTGAGTTTATGAGCTTTAATCAAATGGGCTTAAATGCAAAAAAAAATTTTCATTGTCCTTCAAAATTTCTGGACGAACAAAAAATCATTCGATTTGTTTCATTCGGACAATTATCCAATCCATTTTCAATTCTTCACTTTTTTTTTCTCCTTTTTCCTTTTCAAATAGGAAAAAAAGATTTCGAAAAGGATTTAAATTTGCGCCATTTTCAAGTGACACGAGTAAGTAAAGAGATATGAAAATATCAGGTCAATGGAACAAAACAGGACTGGACTGGATAAACGGATGGGACCAGAGAAAATGGGACAGGACAAGATGGGATGACTATGCGTTTAGGTCCAAAAAATCTAAGCTTAAGAGTTTTAATTTGGGGTTTAAGATTAGGCCAAAGCCCAAGTTTAAAATCTACTACACTCAATATTTTTGTTGTATTAAGTTGATAATTAAATTTTCGGACTTTTTGGCATAAAAATAAGATAGATTCTTTTTGTTTTTTGTATCTGATAGAGCATTTTTTTGCGGTCATTTTAATATATTACATTTTATAATTTTTTCAATAATTAACGTTTAACGGGTCAATTTCCGAGGGTTGCCCAAATTGAAGATTTTGAAGGGTGCTTAACTAACTACAAAATGGACGCATAACGCGCTAAACTCACATAATAGTTGTTCAGAATGTTCTGTTTTAAAATTATATAAATTTTATATTTTTAAGAATGCATTTTATTTGGAGAAACTTAAAAATTAGGCATAAAACAACGCCAATTTTTCAATTTATTCAAATTCAAATTTCAGATAACTTTTAATACCAATGGAATGCATTAATTCAAAAATATGTTTTCCCTTTTTTTTCAAAAAAAAGTTTTTTTTTTCATATTCGCATTTTTAAACGGATGCTTTTTTTATACATCTGTATACCGATGCGTTTTATCTGCACATAAAAAAGAACAAAAGCAATTGAAAAAAAATTCTCAGGTGTCGCATTTTGACGCGTTTTATAATATTTCATTCGTTTCGTTTTCGATCGGCCGGCACTTTTCGACGTTTTGTCGCATTTTTTTTTTTTGCATTTTTTTCCCAACCGGAAAGAGAAAAAAAGCATTTTAGTTTTGGAAGGCATTATTTAATACACACATTTTCTCAGCACTTTTCTGCTCTCTTTGTTATTTTTTCTCTCTCAATTTCCGACGCATTTTTTTGTCTTTTATATTTTGCATTTTTTTTCGATAATTAAAACAATAAAAAAAAATGCCGACACAAAGAATTTTTCTTTTTTTTTAAATGCATTTTTGTATGTGAAAACAAGGCGCAAATTTACTTTTTTTTACTACCTTGCTCAGAAATTGTGAAAGAAAAAAAACGCAAATACAGGAATGCATTTTTCCGTGCATTTTTTTTTCTTAATGAGTTTGTAATAGAAAATGTTATTATATTTTTAAAAAAAATGAAAAAAAAACACAGAAAATTCGAACTCGGATCCAATACTACTCAGAATGAACTCATTGGCCTCAATTTAAATTTGGCTCAAAACATACACGCGAAATTAGGATAATTAAAATATTAATTTTTTGTATAAATTGATTCACAATTATAACAATTTTTAAATTGTAATTAAAATTACATGTAAATTACATGTAAAATTACATTAAATTTTATTGGAAAAATTGAATAATTTTTCTTTTTTATTTTTATTTTTTGATTTCAATTTATTTAATTCATTTATTTAATTTATTTTATTTTTTATTTTATCAATTGCTTTCTTTTTGTTTTTGTTAATGTTTTTGGCGTAATTATAAGTAGGCGGAGAAAAAAGTTTGCTTGGCTCAGTCGGCAAAGCGCTCCTTTCCTCTCTCGTTCAATTCCTCCAAAAGCGCCTTCTTTAATTTAGAAAATTATTACCTTTTTGTAATAAGCTACGGAGCCAGCCTAAAAACCTTGATCTCTAGCATGTTTAATCTCTAGAAGAAATAGTATAAAGTAATATTTAAAAAAATAATTTACTTTTTTGGACCTTTTCGAAGAGATTTAATTGAGAATCCACCCACCCCCCCCCTTTCCCATCTCTCAATCATATTTCTCTCGATTCAATTAAAACTAAAATCAAATAGTCCCTGCAAGATTGCCTCTAATATAGACCACTACATAATGGAATCGTCGCCCAACTACATATGTATGGCTTAAAGACATAAGGCCAATTTTTTTTGTTCATTTTTATTCAAATTCTGGCATATGGCTTTTGTATTCTTTTGTTTGCCCTCTCTAGCAATATTATCCCACGAGATATTCATGGGGGCTATACACAGCCGGTATATTATATCGCGCTAAACAGATGCTTCATCTCCATTTCTTTATTTTTTTTCGTCCCGCCCTGCAAAAATGACATTTACCATAGATTTTGTATTACATTCTGGCATTCTGGTGGTATAAATGCGTCCGCCGGCCAAGGAAACTGGCCGAAATGCGAAGAAAAATGAAGTGAAATGAAATGAGAAAAGGAATGTGTGAATGAAAAATGAGAAGCTAGAGTATCACTATCTGCTAGTGCTGCTAGTACTAGCCGCTAGTGCTGCTAGCGTAGAATTTAGCTTTTTAGGACTAGTACCAATATTAACTGCTAGTATTAGCTGCTAAGCTAGAGTATCATCGCACTAGCAGAAGCATCAATACTAGCCGCTAGTACTAGCTGTTAGAATATTATTGCGCTAGCATTGGCACTAGCACCAGTAACTAGCTGCTAGCTGATAGTTTAGACTTTAGCAGATGGGCTCAATCCTAAAAGCTTAAAACTTAATCAAAACTCAAAACTCAAGTGAGACAAGGCCGAAAAAGTGGATAGAGGATGAATGAACGAATGGAAAAAAAACATGTGCCACCATTCACAACATAAAACACACCAGCCTGTTTTCAACGCAAAAAGCACACCAAACACCAAATGGCCAGCATCTTCAATAATTCCGAATTAAAATATTTAGAAAAATCTGTGCCGATGATGATAAAAAAAAAATATTAGAATTTTTGTGGATATATTAGCGAGCGGGAAGGGGCGGGAAGGGGGAGGGAAAAGCGGGGGCGAGATGGGAAGAGAGGAACATGGACATTTGTGCTATGTTCAGTGAAAATATATTTTGAAACATTTTTCAAAGGCATATATTATTTTATTAACAGATGTGTTTGTTTTTATTTTTATTTTTTTGGTGCTTTTGGCTGTGTATATTAAATTTGTATATTATGTATATCTGTGCTGCGTGTGTTGTGTGTCATGTGTGTTGTGTATTTACGTAACACAAGCGGGTAACATATTGTCTTTGTGGCTAAATGATCATCCTCACCATCATCCTCATCATCATCAGTATTATTATTATTTTTGCTGTTATTATTTCCTCCTCTCCCCCTCCTCTATCCCCCCCCCCCCTAAAAAAAATAATTTTCGTTGTTTATTTAGCAGATTTTTGTGAAAATTATATAATTTTTTTCGAACATTTGGCCACAATTTGGTAGTTTGGCAGCTCGTTTGTGTTTCGCTTCATGTGAGTTCAGATGGTTCCCAAAAAATATTTTCTTCTTTTTTTTAAATGTTTAAACAGACATATTTTTAAAAAAATATTTTTTTAACAGATGTGTGTATTCGTTATAATATTATGTATTGTCCCAAGTGAGTTGATTGCGTGGAATTAGTCTCCTTTTTGAACAGAGATGTGTTGTACCATTGTACCTCATAAATGACTCGAAATTGGTAGCTCGGGGGAAGGGTGGGGGGGCTTTCTAGGGGCACATGACATCGGTGGCTGAGACAGGAGTTATCTAGCCTGAGTCATAAGTCATCTAATCGGAGTCATTTGAGCCTCTCATGGAGCCATCGGAGCTTTTCATGGAATCTCAGAGCCTTTCATGAAATTTCAAAGCTTTTCATGAAGCCTCAGAGCTTTTCATGGTATTCATCGAACTTTTCATTGAATCTCAAAGTTTTTCACGGAGCCTTAGAGCCTTTCATGGGGTCGCTGTGACTCATCCGTCTTCGATCCATATTTAAAAATCTCTTTATTTAATACGACTCACTTTGTGTCACCTAGGCCTTAATGACTCTTGCCTCGGGATTCGGTCCCGAGGCAATTCTTGAACTTTTTTTTAAATATGCCTCGAGCCACGTGTAAGCGTATTCGGAGCTTTTTTTAGCTCACAAACATTCCCACACATTTCCAAAGCTGTTCAAAAACGCTTTGCTTTTCAAATTTTCTGTTTATTTATTCATTTTTTTTTCATTTACAATTAACAAAACGTTTTCAATTTTTAATTTTCTGCTTTTTGTTTTCATTGGAAAAAAAAGTAGCGAAAAGCGCAGCTTTTTCTCGAGAAAACATTCGACTCGGATGCAGCTGCATTTCGGCATTTTAATGCAATGAATCAATCTTTCTTTTTCTTTCTCTCTCTCTTTTTCGTTTCAATTTTTGCCATTGCATTTTTCCTAATTTTGGCTCTTGTCTCTCTCTCTTTATTTTCTTCCTTTTTCTCTTTTTTTCTTTCTTTCTTTTCTTTCTTCCCTTTTTTTCTTTTTTTTCCTTTCTCTTTTGTCTTTGTTTTTTTTCCTTTTTTTTCTTTATTTCCTTTTTTTTATCCTTTCCATTTTTTATTTTCTTTCTTTCTCTTTCTCTTTGTGTATGTATGTGTATGTGTGTGTTTGTGTTTGTGTATGTGTATGTGTATGTGTATGTGTATGTGTATGTGTATGTGTATGCGTATGTGTATGTGTATGTGTATGTGTATGTGTATGTGTATGTGTATGTGTATGTGTATGTGTATGTGTATGTGTATGTGCATGTGCATGTGTATGTGTATGTGTATGTGTGTATGTGTGTGTATGTGTGTGTGTATTATCATTATTGAGGGGCATGGGAATGAATGTAGAGTCTGCCTGCCCGCATTATGCTGAAGAAATTTTTTAAAAGACAAAGTGAAGATAAATAGAAAGAAAGAGAGAGAGAGAAAGAGTGAGAAAGAAAAAGGGAAAGAAATAAAGAAAAAAGTAAAGAGAAAGAAAGTCCGCCTTCTCATTGGGCTCTTTGTTTTTCTCTTCAAAATTTTCTTTTTCATTTTATTTTTTCAGATTTTTATTTTTAAAAGATTTAAATGATATTAATAACATTTAAGTTTATCAATGTAATGGTATTTAATATTTATTAATATGCATACATTTTTGATATTTATCAATATAATAATATTTACTTTTTTTCAATATATATTTATCAATATAATGGCATTTACTATTTTTTTAATATAATGATATTTTTCAATATAATGATAATGATATTTAATATTTATCAATATTTTGTCAATATAATGACATTGAACTTTGTCAATTTATTTTATCAAGATACATTTTTAATATGTAAATATTTATCAATTTATAATTAAAATTTTAAAATTTATTTTAGAAAACCTAAATTTATCACTTTTAATTGAAATTTATCGTATTACATATTGTATTTGACACGGAATAATAATGGATTACTGTGGACGCGTACCGTCCTCATCGGCTGTGAATTATTACGATAGCTGCGAGTACGCGGCCGCGTGCCTGCCGCCCGCCGAATTTATACAAATTTATGCGCTGCGCGAAACGTCGGCGCCGGCAAATTCGCCGGCGCGCAAAATCACCGTAACCGCGACGGGGCGGTCCGCCCACAAGCGCGTCGCCGGACGCGTCAGCCCGAAAAGCCGACGAATTTCAAAGCGCGGTGAGCAACGCGAACGCCGTGCGGTGCTTACGAAATTGCGCGCGATGGTCGGCGGCATGCCAGACGACAGCACGCAGTTGCAGATCATCGAGGTAGGTAGCAATTGTCACAAGAAGAAAATTGAAATTTGACGATTTTGTCAAATTTTTTAATTTCATTATATTTCCAACTCCGGGAGGGGGGGGAATGGGAGGAATGGATTGACCCCGAGAAGTCTTCACGTATCACGTAATGAGAATAGGAAATTTGAAAATTGTTCAAATAACAGTGCGGCTTATACACACAAATTTTTGGAGTTGGATACATTCATTTTTAGCGAATTACAAATGCCAAATGCCAAATATCAAATTGCCAAATGTCAAATAGCGAATACGGTAACATTTTAAAAGTTTTGTGTTCATTTTCAGCACGTCATTCAACGCATTCGCGAGCTTCAGGAAAAGCTGAATGCCGACGCGAACGCGGCCGACTTCTACAACGATGACGAGATGGGCGGCGTTGGCGCGCCGATCCGCGCCAACGTCTCTCCGGCCGAGTCGCTGCTTTCGTTGAACTCGTTGAACAGTGCCACGTCCTCGGAGCACTCGCCGACGGCGGGCCGTCACACGGCAGGTGCCGAATTCGACGAGGACGAGTCATCGCACGACTCCGACGCGTCGATTTCCTCCTCCTCCTCCTCGTCGTTGTCATCGTTGTCCGATCCCACCGAAATATATAGTATCCAGGAATCAGTGGACTCCGAGGACTCGTCCTCTTCCATTCAACGCCTAATCCTTCAACTTTCAGGCGTTATGAGCGCTTCGCGAAAGCGTTTTTGAATTAAACAAAGGTCCTATGTTCTCGTTTATTAGTTCCTAATCAAATAGAAGTTCTTTTGTTCGTATTTATTAAGTCCTAATCAAATAAAGATCATCTTTCCCATTCATCAGGTCCTATTCGAACACAGAGGTCTTCTTTTTCCATTTATCCATTTATCAGATTCTAATCAAGTAAAGGTTCTCTGTCCGTATTCATCAGGTCCTGTTGGAACACAGAGGTTTTCTCTTCGCATTTATCAGATTTTAATTTATAATCTATAAAAAGCGTCCAAACACATCTACTCACATTTATATATACCATAACGCCGTAACTACGATCAGTGTTGTCCGAAATGGGAAAATTGGCATTGTGTTTTAGGTTCATATTTTTTGAGTTCATATTTTTTGATAGAATGACAGAAATTTATTTGAAAATTGGCCAATTTTTCAATTTATTTTTACACTTTTTTTTCATTTTTCACATTGTTATAAATTTATTTTTTAATAGAATTTTTAAAATAAAATTTAAAAAATTTGAAAAAATCCAAAAGTTCTGGCAATATTTTTTGGTCCAAAAATGTGCCTAAAATTTGGGTACGAAAGTTTGAGTATTTTGGGTTATTCATCAATGAGTGAAAAGAGGGAAATGAGGAAACTCAGCCAATGTAAATGGGAGAGCGAGAAAGAAAAAAAAAGGGGAAGAGAATGAAGAGCAAAGACGAAATACGAAAAAGTTAGGGGAGAAGGGTAGTGAAAAAACTGATCGAATACGAAATGAAAAGAGGAGGGAAGAAGAGAATGGAGAGCAAAGATGAAATACGAAAATGTTGGGAGAGAGTGAGTAAGGAAACTCAGCCAATGTGAAGCTGTTTTAAACAGCAAAAAATGAAAAATAATTATTCTAAAAACAGAAGCAGCTAATTTAGCCTTTAATTTATATTTATTAAAATTGTGCCATTTGTGTGTTTGTGTGTTTAAATGTATTTCACTATTTTTAAATTATTATAAGTTGTCTGTTACAACACACAGCTGTGACAAGCGAAAATGTCTGTTCATATGTCTGTGCCCATTTTGTGTGTCACATGTGTGTTTGTATGTATGTGTGTGTTTGTATGTGTGTGAGTGTGTGTCTTTCATTTTGTTGGGTACAGCTGTCCACAAAATTTTTTTCCTCCAAAAAAAGAGAAAAATTTTTTAGCAATTAATTTTTTAGCTAATAAAAGCACAAAAACTTTGAATAAATAGATTGAATTTAAATTGAATTTAGCTAATAATTTATTTTTTTCCATTAGCTTTTTGACATTTTGATATATGCAGTTAGCCAGAAATTCTTTTTGTTTTCTTGAAAATGCTCGAAAATGCTCTAGGTTATTTTGGAAATGCTTCATCTTCTTATGAAAATGCCCCATCCTATTTTAAAAATGCTTCATCCTATTTTGAAAATGCTTCATCCTTTCCTGAAAATGCTTCATCCTATTTTGAAAATACTTCATCCTCTCCTGAAAATGCCTCGTCTTATCTATTAGAATGCTCTAGCTTATTTTGAAAATGCTTCATTATTGGGCCGAAAATGCTTCATTTTCGAGTTAAAAATTCCTCGTTTTATTTCAAAAATTCCTCATTTTATGCCGAAAATGCGCGAAAATATTCTAGCTTATACTATTCTCAGGGGCTGAAAAATGATTAATTATGTTATTGTGTTTTGTATATGTATTTCAATTTGTGTGTGCATCTGTTTGTCACACACAAACACATACACCACAGAAGTCCCGAGATTCGAGACAATACAGCTGCATTTTTATTAAGTCTTCTGAATTAAATCTTTCATATTTTTTCGTTTTCGCTACAGCTGCGCGGCGTTTTTTTTTCTCCAGCATTTTTGCATTCATTTTTTAAATGATAACAGCAAAAAATGCAAAACAAAAAATGTTTTCAAAAGAACGCAAAAATGCCAATTTAAACGCATTTTTTTGAAAGACAAAAAAAGTTTTCACCTTTTGAAGGTCAAAAAATATTGCGAAAAAAGTGCAAAAAGAAAATTCGAAAAATGCATCAATTTTCAAATCTTCTCTTCGTTTATTCTTTTTCTCTTTCTCTCTCTTCCTTTCTTTATCTCTCTCTCTCTCTCCCTCTCTTTCTCTCTCTCCTTCTTTCTTCCTCTCTCCCTCTTTCTCTTCTCTTTCTCTCTCTCTCTTCTCTTTCTCTCTCTCTCTCCAAAGTATTAATGAATTTTGAATTTTCTTTGAAATTGAGAAAATGAAGAGAAAAATGAATGAAACGAAACATTTTTCAAGACGAAATATGGCACAGGTGTCCGCCAAATAAAAATAACTTTTATAAATGAACGGATTATTGGCAATATGTTATTTGTTCCGTTAAAAAAACAAAACAATAAGAAACGCATAATACGAATTCAAATAATACACATTTAAATATAAATTCAACAAAATATGACTGTAATGATGATATGATGGACCGAAATGGGACGGAGGGGGACGGAAGGGAATAGAACAAAAAAGGACGGGTCAAACCGGAACGAGATGGAAAGGGATGTGACAAATTTAAACGGCCCTAAATGAGACGGGCCGAAATGGGATGGGCAAAACGACACCAAAAAAGGACTGGACGAAACGGGACGGGACACCAAAAAAGGACTAGACACCAAAAAAGGACTGGACGAAGCGGGACGAGACATGTGTTTGCTGGCAAATTTTTCTTCGTAATTTTTTATTTTCAACTAATCCGAAAAGAAAATGCTTGCTTATGCAACCGTACAAAAATGGGAAGAAATTTTTCCACCAAAAAAGAAAGGAGAGAGAAAATTTTGAATTTTTTCGAGATGCCAAGAGACTCAATTTTTTTTCTCGAGCAAATTTAAAATTGATAGCCATTTTAATAGAAGAGAGTAATTATTCATTTTGTTCGCTCAAAAAAATATGACATAATAATTTCTGGCTTTCTGCATTCATTAAGAAAATTTTTGCATAATCAAATTCCACAGTTTCATCGAATTTTTTTCCATTTTTTTTTTGACATTTGAGGACACAAAAATTAAATAATTTCATTAAAATGACTTTAAAAATCGGGGCATTTTGAAGCAAATTTGAATTAGCACCAATTTTCGCTATATAGCGGTGTGACAAATTGATACGGGTATTTCTAGGCCTAAAGTCTATTGTAAGATATAACCGCAATTTTGGGCGTATAACCCGCGGTTATTTAAACAAATTTCAAATTTTGACATTCTCTTTAATTCATTTTTTAATCGAAATCCAAGTCATTACAGTTAAAAATATACTTGATTTTTGATCAAAATTATTTTATCAAACTATTTTAGATCTCTGCGACTATAGGAAGATTATAACGGAATGCCAAAGAAGAGCTTAGGCCCTTTAAAGATTTTACCCTCTGGCTTTTTATGTGCAGAGTTTGAGTCCTCAACCTTTTCACCCTTTCCCTCCTTCAAACGGGGCTTTTTCAATCTTGTTCAAAATGATTGTGTTTATTTGACGTTTTAAAAAGGTACTGTATTGTGCCAAATGTCAAAAAAACGACGGCTAATTCGAATTTGCGCTAAATTAGCGCGCATCTGGCATGATGCAAATTTTCAGAAAGGAGGGGATTTCCTTCTATTTTTAGTTAGTATTTAGCCCGACGAGGTCGACCGACACATCTGTCCCGCATCGTCATCGTCATTGTTGTTGTTGTTGTTGGCTGTTGTTGTGTATAATATTTGTTGGCCATATATATTCTTTATAGTGTGACATATGGGCATGCATGGAATAGCATTTATGTATATGGCACATACATCAACAAAAAACTGTATTAATATATAATTGGCTTCGTGCCAGCTGGCGAGAAACGAACACTGAAAAGAAAGAAAAAAGTAAAGAACTTAAGTGAGATGAAAGCTCGAAACAGCCGAAGCTAGCTAGCTAGCTCGAGCATACCTCCCCTCCCCTCTCCCTCCCCCCTCATTGAGGCCACTTTCACAATGTTGTTGTTGTTTTCGTTTCTTACAGCTGCAGCTGGGGATAATTTTTGAATTTCAAATTAGGCTTTTTATATTTGGAATATCCACGAAAAGAAAATTTAATGAAGAAAAAAAAAGGCAGCCGGCCAGTTAGCGAATAATAATCTTTTTGTTTTTAAGAGGGCTCGAAAGCATTATGTTAATTATTTATCCATATTTCAATAAGGAAACTTTTTATTTGACAGTTTTAGGCTCTTACCCTCCCTAGCTTCTTCTCTATCCCCCCTTTCTTTAATGGGACGACAAAACAGAATGAACCAGAAGATCAGTGACACGTAATTGGCTCAATAGTGGCTCGCCGGGGTTTGATTCGCTAGCGAGCAAAATGAGCCAAATGGCTTCAATTTTGAGCTAAATTCTACAAAACTGAGTCAAATTTTTGCAAGAAAATGGCACAATAGCTCGCGAGAAAACCAGCCAAAAATCGGATTTTTTGGCACTTGGCTCGTTTGGTATAACCAGAAGAATGAACCCGAAAATAAATACTCTTACTTTTGAGCATTTTTCTTTCATTTTTTAGGCATTTTCGGGCATTCTTATAATATAAAGACATCATAATGTCTCTATTAGTCTCTATTAGTATCTAGTAGAAAAAAAAAGATAAACTTAACCTTAATCTTATAATAAAATGCTAATCTTAAACCCAATTTTATTTTAATCGTAGAAATGAAATTGCCGACAATTGGAAAAAATGCCTTGAAGCAAATAAATAAATACCGCACAAATAATTATTTTGTCAAATCTCACTAAAAAAGTTTGAACACATTTTTTAATTAAAAAAATTTTCAACTACTCTAATTTCGTATGTATAAAAGTGGGCACAAAATTTGAACCCCAACTGATGAATGGAATGAACTCATTGGCGCCAATTTAAATTTCACAAAACACCCGTGGAAAGAAAGAGAGAGAGAGAGAGAAATTGGACTAAACTGTTAACAGGTGACCGTTCAATTTTTCAATAAAAATATGTTAAAATATGTTTCAAAATTTGTTTACTTTCAAAAAACGCCCGTCAAAAACGCGCCATAATTTCGCGAAAAAAAGGAAAAGTTTATTTTTACAGTAAGTCTAAACTCATTACAAAAGAAACAAAAATTCCAATTTTAAAAAAGGCTGAAAATGACAGATAACAGACGGAGGACGGGCGAGGAAAAGGTGCGAAAAAAATTCAAAGAATAAAAAAAGTGAACGAAAAATTTTTGTATTTCCATTGGAAAATTGCGTCTTATTCAAAAAATTAAAAATTAATCAAAACACAAAATTATTTTTGAAGAACGTTTTTTGAAAATGTTTAAACTCTGCACTTCGGAACGATTCATTTCGGGACGAGACATTTCAAAACGAGGCATTTCGGGACGAGTCATTTCGAGAAAAGGCATTTCGGGACGAGTCATTTCGGGACAAGGCACTTCTAGATGAATCATTTCGTGGGTATATCATTCAAAGAAAAGAATCAGCTAGAAAATTTGATTCCGAAATCGCGCAGTTGAAAAAAGTTGCAAAATTTATTTTCCACAATTTATTTTTACTTTTTATCATTTTTTTTCTTCGACAAAATGTCCCACAGAGAAAAGTGTGAGAAAGAACTTTCTTTCTCTCTTAAAATCAAACGGTGAATATGAATGAAAAAACGTTTGTGAAATTTGAATCGTATTACGAAAAATCATTTGAAAATCAACGCCAACATTACTGTAAAGATTGTTTTCGCTTAAATTACACAGTTACAATCAAAAAAGTTAAATTATAGTCATGCTTAAATTACAGTTACAATATTAATATTTTTCGGAGATATTGTAAAAAAATTTCACACCGAGAAAAAAAAGTGAAGAAAAATTTTCCAAAACTTGCAATTACTAATTAGTAAAATGTAAAAATTACTAATTGCAAAAATGTAATTTTTGCACAATTTTTGAGTAATCGTATTTAATGCGAAATTTTCAATTGACACAATAATCACAATACACTTTTTTTCTTGCCATTAAATTTTGAAATTTGAGATTGCTCTCACTTTTTTTGGCATTTTGATTAGCACTATTTTTAATGCAAATGAAACATTGGCATTGCATAACTTTGTTTTAGGATTTTAATAATTGGTTGTCAAGAATAATTTTGAGATTAACTGGAACAATCTGATTTTTGGAATCTAGGCACATTTTTTGAAACCTTTAAGTAAATTAAAATAGGTTTAGCGACACTTGTGTAGGCTTTAAGATAGGCTTGTAGGCTTTAAAAAAGGACCTTTAATTAGATCAAATTAGTTTAAGGAACTTTTAAGTAGATCAAAATAAGTTTAGGGACCGACCTTTTTTTAATTAGATCAAATTAACTTTAGAGACAGTACGAATTCTTCGTTTTATTCCATTTACGATCATATTGGATGAAAATTTTAGATATATCTTTTCGAATATCCGACTTATTTCTTTATTTGTTTTACACTTATTCATTGCAAACAAGCTTATTCTTATTCTTAACTTATAAAAATGCATATGCCTCGCCTCATCGCATTTCAAAGAGGAACAAACAATGAAACTGTATTTTAAATACAATAATAACTCGGTTTAAGTGTAAATATCAACAATGATACTTGTTGTTATCGTTGTTGTTTTTTGTTGTTTGTTGTTTTTAACATTCTACAGTAATTGCTTTTACTGTGATTTGAATTACTTTTATTTTTTTTAATGTTTACACACTTTACAAATATTTAAAAGAAAATGCAAAAAAGCAAATAAAAGCATTTTTTCATTATCACCTTGAGGTCATTCATCCACATCACACTTTTTTTTGTAGTTGAAAAATTTTTTGAAAGTATAATAAAATGTTGGAAAGATAATAAATTAACTTTAGAATTTTTTTTCTCAATATGGTAATAAAAAATAATAATAATGCAATTTTACATTATATTGCAATTTAAAAGTAAACTAAATATTTTAATTAACAATCAACAAAAAATTATCTATCCAATTTAATCTTTTATACAGTATTATATCAATTTTATTTTACATCAGACATTTTTTTGTACAAATTCTTTCTGTGCAGATACCATAAATAAAAGTTGAAATTATTGAGAAAACTGTAAAGTTCAACACTAGCAAGATTCAAATACAGCAATAATGTCATAATGACAATGATGATGATATATTTAATCATAAAACTTTTATCTCACCTAAAATTTTAAGTTTTTTTAGTTTTTATTGTTTTTGTTGTTAATAAAATTATTTTTATATTTTTAGTCGTAATTAATTTTTCCGTAGTGCAGAAAAAAAATCATTTAACAAAATTAACTAAAAATTTTTCGATAGTTTTGTCGAAAGATTTACCTTTCAGAAACTAATTTTAAAGCCCAATAAATTAGCAATAAAGTTTGAAGAAGAAACAGAGAAAAGATTAAAAAATAAATAAATAGAAAAAATGCATGCATTTAATTTATACTTGTGCATTTTTGGCATTATTTTTTTACTGATTTTTAGGCGATTAAAAGAAAAGGTCCACAAATCGAAAAAAATATTTACCATAAATGCAAATTTTCAAGTCAGTCCTTGAAACGAAGAGAATGAAGAAAAACGAGCATTTATCATAAAAAACAAAGTAAAAAAATGACTTAAAACAATTGAATAATGAAATTTATATTCCACAGGTGTGCAGTGCAATATTCGAAAAAATTTTGAATTTCAGACAAATTATTTATAAATGTGCTATAAAATTATATTGATAGCATGAATCATTGGAAAAAGTTTTTTTTTTGCTCACAAATCAAACACTAGTTTAGATTAAAATTTTATAAAAAAATAGTTTTGTTCAAAAAAACATACAAACGATTTTGAATACTATTAAAAAAATTTTAAATTATTCAACATGTTAAAATAAATATTTTATTTTTATGATTTTAAAAAATTTTTTCAAAATTTTTTTATTTTTTCAAAAAGTGCAAAGGCACTAAATGCAAATTTGTTGTTTAACATTTGATTGTTTTTGATTGTTCTTTTTTCAAAAATATATTTTTGACTTAACCTTTTATTGGAATAAGTATATTTAATTGTATTCATTTAAATTTACAACTTATCGAAAAATTGAATAAACGAAATTCTTCGTTTTAATATTGAAACATATTGTTTAAATATAAAAATGGAGAGAAAAAAAAAGAAAATAAAATAAAATCGGAGATTAAATGAACAATAAATGAAAGTTTTATTATTAAAGAAATGCGTTAACGCGCAATTAATTTACATTTAAATTGCCATTCAACCTAAATAAATTTTTTGTGAAAATTATAATATTTTCTTAAATTTATTATTAAAATACTATAAAAAATTTTATTTTATTTAAATTTGATACGGTAATTAAATGTGAAATAAATTCCGTTCAAAAAATTGATATGGTACAATTTCATTTTTTATCACATGTGTGATCGAGTTAATTAAAAATTTGAACTAACAATATCATAATGATAAATACCAATACAAAAACAATAATGATGATGATATGCGCAGAAGATAATGAAATTTGGAAAAAAAATTATTTGAAATGCGTAAAAGGCCGAAATGCATACTCGGCACTTGTTTGAAACGTAAATTCCAATCATCGTTTTTCTTTTTTTTTCGTTTCGCATTGTTGATTGACAATGTGATTCTCACTCACATCATCCAATCTAAAAAAGCACCTTTGCCGCTTAATTGAGAATTGACAATCTGCGTGCGTGAAAAATGATTTTCTCATTTGCTTTTCTCACTCATTTGCCGACATTTTTTTATTCGATTTTTCATTTTCATGTCATTGTGAATTCCATTAGCTTGATATTTATAAACAGCATTGTAATAAAATGAAAAAAAAGATTATTTATTTTATTTGATAATGTCGTTTGCCTGGGAAAATGCCTCAACTAAATTGAAATTGTATGTAAACAAATTAAAAGAGCTGCTTAGAATAAAATGAATTTTAATTTTTTTCCATTTATTTTGCCTTTATGAAATTTTTTTCTAAACAATTCATTCTTTAATTTTAATCCACATGGTAAATTTTGTCCACTTAATATTATACCGTAAATGGAAAAAAAAATTATTTTAGAGTTTGCTTTTTTATGGAAATAAGAACAAAATTTAAAATAAGAATAAACAAATAAAATATTAATTAAATCAAAAGCACCGCAAAGCATTTTGTCATAAAAAAGCAAAAAGTTACATTGCGCAAAAAACGTTTTATACATTTTTAGACCATCTTTCAAAATAAAATTTATTCCCAAATGATTCGGGAACGGTATTTGATTCATACTCAATACCGCCCTTTTATGTTTTTTTATTGCAAAATATTTGTTCTTATATAAAAATACACCTGCGCAAAACATGTTTTGATTAATTAGTTTAAATAAATAATTCTTTTTAAAACTTTAATTTTTAATTTTTAAATACCATGTCATTTATATTTTGACAATAGATTTTAATAACAAACCTAGAAACAACAAGTTAATAATTATTACAATAAATTTATAAATTAAGTAATTCGTTTACTGTATATATTGCTTTTATTATTTTTTATTGTATTACTGTACATCTGCATTATGCAGTTCACTGTCAATTATTCATGCGACGTCGTTATGCGTTACGATAATGAGCGCCGGCTGGTCGCAAGAAAAAAATGCAATAAACAACTAGAACAAGAAAAATGCCGCAATACCGTCGTTGCTGCGCTCGTTTATTGTATGCATTTTGTATTTTTTTTTGTGAACGCCGAAAATGCAGCGCATCCATCCACACAATTGTCATGCGGTTTCTATGGATGACAATTATTTTCTTTGGTTGTTGTTTTTATTGTCGCCGTTTGTGACTGTAATTGGGTAATTTACGATTTGCGCAATTGGCTATTGTCGTTAATAAAATAAAAAGCATCGGATTTGTTCGAGAATTTCGAAGCATCATTCCAATAGTAATATACAAAGAAACAAAGAAATGTATTATTTAGTTTATTACAGTAAAATGAAAAATTTAAGAGAAATGTTTTACATTTTAAATAAAATTAAAGTAAAAATTTCATTGCAAAAAATTACCTATTTCTAATAAAAATTACAGTAGCAAAAAATCAACATTTTGATTAGGGTCACATTTTATAAATTTTGTTAAGTTATCGCGTTTATCATTTGAAGTTTTAATTTGCAAAAACAAAAAACTTTTTACCAAAGCAAATTTATTCGAATTTTCTTTGTTCATAGAGAAATTTTTGTATTTTTTTCTTTATCGTCCATTTTATCAGTTTTTTGACTTTATTTTTTGTCCAAAAATTTGTACCGGAAATGGCTCTCAAAACAACATTTTTTTACTGAGAAAATAAGTGGGAAAAAAGTTTGAATAATTCAGCTTTTGATTAAATCAAAATTCATTTGCATAATATCAATGTTAACCAAAATTTAAACAAAATTGCATGCAAATGAAAAGGTGACATTATGTTTATGTTTAATTTTGATCCTATAAAATAAATATCAAAAATTTCGTTTGATTCAAATTATTAGAATAAAGTTCAAAAATTAGTCCGTAATGATTTCAATGATTTATAATTTTTTTATTTTATTTAAATTAATAGATAATTTTTTGTTATTTTTAACTTTGAATAAAATTATTTTGATTAAATAAAAGTAATCTTAAAACAATTTATTTACAAAAAAAAAATAAATTTTCCTTTCCAAAAAAGTGATTTCCATAAATTATGAACGAATTTTAATTGTAATTCTTGTACTGGTTGAATTAAAATGTGTAATTCCTTTTATTTCAATGCAAAATGACTCAAGATCACAGCGTGTGTTAATACTAATCTCAAAATTAGTCTTGAGAACCAAAAGAATCACAGTTACATAACAATTACGATGATAATGGCATTTTCCGAGTTTCGGAGCAAATAGTGTATATATATGCAAAAAAAATTTTTTTGAAATTTTGTAAAATTACTCTTGAAATTGGTGAGAAAAATTAAGTTGAGTTCATCAAGCTAATAAAAAAAGGGCATTTTCAAATGTACCAATTCTCCAAATGCCCAGCTCCAAATGTTTTTATATCAAAAATAAGGGACTTAATTGAAAAAATAGAGAAGAAAATGCCAAATCAATTTAATTTTCAACATTTGTCAAATCTTATACAGTTTCTTATTGACTTTTCTTATCGTTTTTCTATATTTCCGTATTATTATTTTATATGTAGTTTTAAGCAAAAATCTTGAATAAATTTACATTATAGTCCTGAATTGATTCTAGTTAATGAAATAAGACCTCAAAAAGTTGAGTGGATTATCCGCCTTTGAGGTTGGGCCATCTCTTTATCTTTCTCTCACCTTTTTTCTCTCTCTCTCTCTTTCTCTTTCATTTTTAAACCAATTTTCTTACGAGCATTTGCATATTCTTATTTTTGGCCATAAATACAGAATATTCTTAAATTATAATTATTTTAATATATACATTTTCTCGATTAAAAAATATGTAAAAACGACGAAAAAAGTGCAACAGTATGGTGCATTTTTTACATTTCCTCAAAAAAATGCAATTCGAGTGTATTAATATTTTTGGAATTAATAAAATAAATAAATAAATAAAGCGGAATAATCCCGAAAATTTTATTCATTACGCAATCTAGGCAAAAATGGCGCATCGAAAGAAATTTGCCAGAAATTTTCAAAATTTATGCATAATAATTAATAAAAAATATTATTATTTACTATATAAAATGAATGATAGACATATGTAAAAAAAAGTAACATCAATTTCATATTCACAACATCTAATTCTCAGTTATCATCATAGCATTAATTAATTAATTATTATATGTACTTAATGTACGGACTGTATTTCCGCTACACTCGCTCATGCCATTAAAAAAATTTGACTCAATTTTGTCGAATTTGGCTCAAAATTAAAGCCATTTGACTCATTTTGAATTGCAAATTAAACAGCCGAGAGCCGCAAGCTACTTACACATAACTGATAGTAACCCATAACGATAATGAAAACAACTTAAGGTGAGACTTTATGCTTAAAACCAATGAGGCTTGATGGCTAAGATTAATCTGGAAATCTCTGTTCGTCCCATAATGTTCCAACATTATATTTTTTGAATTGTTTTATAAGTTTTATTTTAACGTTAATACATTTTGTGTGTTGTAAAAATACAAACGAATTTATAAAATATTTTTTTAATAAATATGTAATATGTACGAAATCGATCACAGTTAATATATGTGGTAAAATTTATCAATTACATAATGTGGTTTTGCTTAAATTTTTATTCCGCTTGACGCTTTTGCTTTGAACAAATTTTACGCGGGCCAATAGCGTCGCGCGTCAATTTTAACGCTGGAGAACGCGCGGCAAACACGGAATCGGCGCGCTGCGCAACATCATTTCGCGCAAAATAGCCTGAGGGAATGTTTTGCAGCGTTTCTAAAAAATATATATTTTTAAATGATAAACTATGTTACTTAATTTATGAATCAATCAGTTGACTCTTTAACTGAGTTTTCGACCGTTTAAGGAGCCAAGTAGTATCTCAAAATAGTATATTTTGAGTCTTCTTACTCGAAAACAGTGCTGGCACTTGACTCTTTAAATGCCTTCAAGTTGGTGATTCATTTAAGAGTCTTGAATGACTTCTAAATGATTCCAAACGATTCATCCTAAATGACTTCAAACCATTCGTAATGATTCCTGAATAACTTCAAATGACCTCCGAATGACTTCAAATATTTACCTCCCGGCAGCGTGCCATTTTGGACTCGTGCAATCACAGTCGCCGTTAATTGATTAATGTATTTGGTTGCCGACGTGACAATTTGAAGTGCGTCTAACGAGGCGTTGCTGGCCAACGACGCGCTTGCAATTGCGGCCCGCCGTCGTCGATTAGAGCTATTTTCATAACGCACGCGTGTGGGCAAAAGTGCGGAAAGACGGCGCATTTCCGCCATTTCTTCCAGCGACAGCCGCTTTAACGCAGAGCCGGTTGAGCTTGCGGCGGCGGATGACGAGGATGAGATCGTCGGACAAATAGATGGAAATAGTGACGAAGAGAACCTAGACGAATCAGCCGCCGGTCTATTAGTCAATGCGTTTAATAAGCTTGTCTCTTCGCCGTTTGAATGAATGTGCACGCGATGGCGCGCTGCGGCCTGCCGACGGCTCGCCATCGAGTGCCCCAGACGGCGCTTCAGTCGCGACGCGGCACGTAATGAAGCGCTCGACGACATTGCACGTATCGGTATGTTTGAAGGCATTAATGTGACGTGGAATTACGATAGGAAATGAGTTACAGTGACGTGAAATTACTGTACAAAATCAATAATGAATAAGTGAACCTGTAAAAAATTTATTTATTTGAGAAAAATGTTTCCAAAATTTAAATAAATTCAAAAATATGCATTGTATTACAGGTTCATAACTCTGTTAAGATCCAAATTACAAAGAATATTTTCTTTACTATGGATACAGAATTTTTCTTTGAATTTTGTGGATTCAATCTCCGTATGGGCCGAAATTAGGCTCAAAATTCAATGTTAATTTTCATCATATAGCTAGATCTTAAGTGTTACATTTGTACACATTTTTTAATATCCATTTACATACACTTTCGATTAAATTGGAATATAAAATAATAATCTCAAAAATATTAAAGTTTTTAAGTGAAGAAAAAAAAGAGAAAAATTTGTAAAAAGAAAAAAAAAATTAATTCGCCCCAAACGTGCACAAAGTGAAAAATTTTCTCCGCAAAATTGATGAAAAAAACGATAAAAAGAAGAGAAAAAAAAAACTTTGTGGAGAAAATGACAACACTGCTTGTTTTCTTTAATTCCTATCTTCCTTTCTTTGTTTTCTCTCTCCCTTCTTCTTTTCTTTCTTTCTCTCTCTCTCTTCCTTTCTTTGTCTTCTCTCTCTCTTTTTCTTTCTTTTCTGTAATTTTATTCTTTTTTTATCAATTCGTATATTACAAAGCTTTTCTTATTTTCTCCCCATTCTCTTTGTTTTTCTCTCTCAGATTCACCTTTTAGTCTCTTTCTCTCACTTTTTCTTTTTCTCACTTTCTTTGACTCATATTCATTGTGTATGTAGAAAAGGTAAATCATATGGCAGAACTTGAATCTACAAGAAACACTTAACTGGAGCACCTCTCTATTTACTGAGCTACAAGGATTCGAATCACTAAGAAACATTTGACCAGGACACTTTCCCAAGGAACACATTACCGGGGCGCTTCTCTAGGAAACATCTAACCGGAACATTTCCCTATTTACTGAGCTACAAGGACTCTAATCACATAAGCTTCTTCTAGTTTATCTTTGACTCTGTCATAACAATATTTTTTGCCAATCTCAAAACATTTGAGAATTAGTTATTTCTTAGTTTTTGTTTTCTCCCTTAGTTTTCGATTTTTTCTTCATTCTCTTCCCTTTTCTTGCACTTTTCATTTTCTCGCCTTTTATTTACATCTTTTACATACCTTTACTTTATTTTACATTTCAAACTTAGCATTGGCCTTTTCTGTATGTGCATATGTGTGTATGTGTGTATTCTAACATTTTGTCTTTGTGACGAGAGATGTTCTTATCGTCGTTTGTATGTTTTGTGGTATTTTGACTAAAGTGGAGGAATGAGAACGACGATAAAAACAACAACGACGATGATTGAGAATGAAAATACCATTTAAAAACATGAGAAATATATCAAAAAATGAAAAGAAATTATAATAAGGAATCCCGATTTATTTGCATTTATTCTTTAAAATTTTGTACAGTCAACACAAAAATATAAAAAAAATTAAAGAAAAAAGAAAAAAAATTCTCAAACCTTTTAGTCAGAGACAATCTAACAATAAGATTTAAAGCAATCTTATTCAAAATTTGAATAAATTGAAAAATTGAAATGATGTCTTTTAATTACAATTGTTACTATCCAATTTTCGAACTTTGTTTCGATTCAAAAATTTTTATTGAATCAAATGATATGAAAAAATTTTGTGATTTGATCTATAAATGAGGTTAATTTAGATATAATATCAATGTTTTACTTAAATTATTCAAATTTTTAAAATATTTTTTAAAAGTGAAAAGCAATAAAAATGCATATAAATTTACATATAAAATTACAGTTAACTAATTTTTATAAGTATCATTAAAGTTTGGAAAATGCTCATAAAAATGAGTTAGTTGAGAGATAATAATCGTTCAAGTTATTATTATCATTATTGTTTGATGTTATCAATTACAAAATGAATGAGTAAAAAAATAAGTAATATGCAATTAAAAACAGAAATTTTTCCACACATTCATTTACAACTTTAATTGAACATACATATTATACAGCAGGGGTGCAATAAAAAGTAACTTAAATTTAATTTGTCTCAAACTACATAAGTAGAATGTTAGTGTAAATTTAAAAAAAAAAATTATACAATTTCGTTTTTTTTTGCCTATATAACAAGTCATAAATTGCTTTTGTATGATACGGTAAACTATCAACAAAAAATTGAAGAAACTGTAGAATTCAGTCTTGGCAATATTCAATCTTGGCCACAATATTGATATACAGTGACGACTGTATTTCTGACGCTTTTCTGATACATATGTAGTAATTTTTACTTAATTTTTCATTTGTGCTTTGTTTGTTTTGGAAAAAGCAAAAATCGATTTAAATAAAAAAAATGTTTTTTTCACTTTAAATGGGCAATTTCAAATTTAAGTGGGATTCAACTCAAAAAAGTGTACAAATAAATCACATATGCAATTAACGCAACATTGTTGTGGAATTTGAAATTCGGAAAAAGAGGATAGGAAGAAAATTGGTTAAACTTTTAGTTTGAATTTTCTCATGTAAACCTCAAAAAGACTGAACTATTTAATCGTTACAAAAATGAAAGAAATTGAGCGAATAATAATTGAAAAAAATGGAAAAAATTGGAACATGTTTAATCGAGGAAAAATTAATTCCAAACGTACACTACAAACCGTAACAGAAGAGAAAAGTTTGTGGGAACGATCATTTAATTAATAATTTTCTTTTTTTAAATTTTTATTTTACAACTAAAATTTTTCCCATTGGTCCTCTCACTTTTTCGACTAATTTCATCGTTTTATAAATTTAATTTTTTTTTTTTGAAAAATTTTCCCACACTTTAAATTCATTGAAAAACAAAAACAAATACAAACAAAACACAAAAATAACAAAATGTGAAACACGAAACAACAAAACAAAAAATAAACAAGAATAAGTATCAAATACATAAGAAACAAAGTGTGAGACATGAAACAACAAAACGCTAATCAAAAAATGCGAAACGCACATGAAAAAAAATGCAAAATATTATACAAAACAACAAACGTGAAATTTTTTATTCTTTATTATCGTATACGCACAAAAACAACAACAACAAGAGAAACAATGACAACAAAATCAATGACAATAAAATAAAAACAACACCATCAGCAGTATCATTCATCACTAACAACAACAAGTAAAAATAACAGCTGCATACCGGCGGGTGCGCATTTCTCACACATTACACACAAAAATACAAGTGCATAAATACACAAAAGGCAAAGAGGGTTAGGGCAAAAAGTGCACACGTGTCTTCCCATGCGCTCGCGACGATCCCATCGAGCGTTTTCTATTGCGTTGATACGATAGCATCGCATTTTTAGCATTTTTGCATTTAATTAACTGTATTATTTTTTTTGGCATCGGGAAATGGGGTGATTGGGGCAATGTTCCCACGCAGCGCTTTCACCGCAAATTGGCGATTGATATCGAATAAAATGAAAAAGGGAAGAAGGAAGAACGGCATTGATATCATTTTGTATAAGGATGAGAACGCGCTTTTATAATAATTTTCCAATTTCGAATGTAAAATTTTTTTCTTTATATTTATTCCTTTAATTAACCTACTACTAACTGTATGTATTATTCCTTTTTAATAATCTCTTTATTTTATTTTCTCAATCTTCCCTTCAATAGTCCTTGAGAATTTACTATTTTATAGAATAAAGTCAGTATTGTCCAAATTTGAATAAAAATTATGCACAAAATTTAACAAATTTTTCTCAATCAGTCATTCCTAAATTCTTATAAATGTGTGATCTTGTCTCAATATATTTGAACTTTGCCAAACCTTTCTCAATATTATCTCCATATAGTTTTTTCAATATTTTTTAACTCGCGTCTAATGTATTGCATAATTTACGGTATCATACAAAGACAATTTACTATTTTTACTATTTTACTATTTTATAATTTACTATTTTATAGAATAAAAAAATGATACGAAACGATATAAAAACTAAATTTTTCCGAGTTTTCCCTCTATTTTGTCCTTTTCTCATCTCTTCATCTCTCCTAATTTAAGCCAATTCTTTTCTCAACCATTATATTATTTTTAAAAATTTATGTATATAATGATAATGAAATGATGTACTATGAGATTAAGCTCGTGCTGTGTTGTATAAAATATGTTGAAAAAGCCGAGTAATGAGAAAAAATATTTCCATTTTTTAATTAAATATTCAAAATTTTAACAATTTAAAAAAAATTCGAGAAAAATAAATGAGGAAATTATGTAATGATAATCAAACACACTTGAAAAATCTCGCAGCATTTAATTTATTCAAAAATATAGCATATATTTTTGCACATTTCAGAGAATTTAAATTGCTCCAAATCATGAAGAGGGGTCAGGAACTAAAATTCTCAATGAAACGTAAAAGAATAGCATTGTGTCAGCTGATTCACAGACACATTCAATGCTGAGACCTGACTCCTTAAACGACTCCGATTCCCATGAATGACTCCGGACGAGTGAGTCACTTAGGAGTCATTTAGAGTCATTATGACTGTGGTATCACTATGGTATCATTTAGAATCATAAAAATTGGCACTAAGCCTCTAATGGCATCGATAATATTTAAATAGGGAAAATTTTATTTTTGAAAAAAATATTCAGGAAAAAATAAGTAAAAATTTAATTATAAAAAAAATTAAATTTAAAAATGAAAATGTGAAACAAATGTGTGCCTTTTGCCAACTGTTAAAAATATTTTCCAGAAAAAAAATGGGAAATGTCTGCCTTTTTAACTTTAATAATAAAATCCACGACAAATGTTTCATCTGGAAAAAAAAATGAAAAATAATAATAAAAATGTGTATTTTATTGTAGGGAATTTTAGGATTTTTGATATACTCTTAATTGTGGATAAGTCGCTGAGCCAAATTCAAATTGGCGCCAATTCGTTCATTCTGGGTAGGCAGAAAATTTGAAGCCGCGCTTGGTTCCAATCACGATGGCACGGAACGAACTCGTTGGCGCCAATTTAAACTTGGCTCAAACAACGCGGGCTAATTCACAAGAAATTAGGCTAATATAAAATTATTATTCTTTTTGGTTTCCAATCAGGGAGTATAGAATTGACACTTTTTTAGCATTAAAAAAGTTGACATATTTTAATTTTAGCGGTCTGGAAAAAGAAAGAAAATGTGGGATTTGAGATTTAGAAGATGTTTAACAGATTTTTGGCTTACAAAATATTATCAACTTGAAAAAAAGACGAAAATGTGTTTGAAAAAAAAACGCAAAGCAAACGCGCCAAATGTTTTCCATTTTTCCCCTCTCCCCTCTCTCATCTCAACACCGTGTTCATTCCTCGTTCAATCGTTCAATTATTCTAATTCAAGTCATAGGCACCGGACTCCGCATGATGGAGCCATTTAGAAGTGCTCTTAATGATTGTTTCTTAATGGCTCTTAAATGACTCCAAATGACTCCTAAGAGAAATTAAGTGACTTCTAAATAACTGTTAATAACTCCAAATGATCCTTAATGACTTCTAATAACTTCTAAATAATCCTAAATGATCCTATATGATTCGTAATGACTCATAATAATTCTAAATGATTTTTAATGACTTCCAAATTTGAAAAAATGAGTGCTACCATTTTATCGCTTAAACGATTCGAAATCAAAATCGAAGCCGGGTTACAGTGGTGGATCCGAGTTATAGGAACTTTCTAAACCTTGGGAGAGGTTAAATTTTGAACACAGACAGGCAATACTTCATGTCATTTTTCCTTTTCAAAAATTATGACCCCAATGGCCGATTTGTTTTCGTCTCACAAAAGCATCTGTTCTCCACTTTTTTCTACATTTTTTTTCTTTAAAAATTGGCTTTTGTTTTCACTTTTTTTCTTTTCATTTCATTTTTTCAATTATTATTTTTTTAAAATTTCAATTAAAATTTTTTTTTTAAATAATTTTTTCCCTTTTCTATTTGAAATCATAAAAAAATATACCGAAATACACACAAATACCATACAAATATAGTCACACAAATACGGTAGCTGTGTGCCTGTGTGTGTGACATCTGTGACTTTAGACGTGTAAAAAAATTATTTTTTTTCAATTTAATTTATATTTATAAAGCTATTTTATTTTTTTAAAAAAAATATTTATTGAATGGAATGGAATAAATCCACACACATAATTTTTGAATTGATTCAAATTCAAAATTCAAAGTTGATTTCGACGTAAATCCAATTTGAAGTTTAATAATCGGTGTGAAAAAAAATAATAATGGGAAAAAATGAGAAAATTTCAGCGAAATTTATTCGCGTGGAGGCCAATTTGAGTTAAAGAGATCTCTTAAAAGGTGGATAAATATGGGGATGGAAAAAAACGAATAGGGACGAGGCAAAACGGGATAGGATGAAATGAAACGGGCTGAACACCCAATTTGTGATGTTTTTGTGGAAAAACTTTCCTTTATAGCAGCAAAAATAAAGAAAAAACATGAATGGTTGCGATCTTTCCGGGCCATTTAGACCGATGCGCCACTGAGGCAACGTCGGTAGGAATGTAAAAAACGAACTGAAAAATTTTATTAAAAAAAATTTTCGGCAAAAATAAATTTTAACGTCTTTTTTTGGAATACTTTTCGACCAATACCAACTAACAATATTTACTCCAAGTTTGGATGTGAGATGAACCGGCCCTAACCACTGAACCTATTGGAACAGATCTCTTGACTCATTAAAAATAGGCACCTGGACCCATTAAAAGTGGATCTTGAACCCCTAAACTTAATAAAAGTAAACCTTGCACTCCTGAAATAAAAGTGGATCTTGGACCCCTGAACATAATAAAAGTGGATCCATGGACACATTAAAATCTCTAATTTTGAGATTTTTTGTTGCCAAAATTCAGTCTATATATTGATTGGTTACCGAAAAGGCGTTTGTGTATATAAATTTTGCCAATTTTTTTTCAAAACCTAAAAAAGAATTTCATTTCTTTGCGAAATTCTCATTGTGGTTTTGGGTTTACCATTTATCAAATTCAATTTCATTTTTTTTTTCTATCGAAATTCTCTTTATTTTTGACTGAATGGTCGAAAAAAGCGATTTTTGTTTTCTTTGCAAGGAAAAAAAACGCATTTCCGGCCATTGTAATGATAAAATCAGACTAAAAAAAGTAAATATTTAAAATGAAGACAATATCTGAGGGTTGTTGGGACATTTTAGAACGGGACAATTCGAATTGTAGACAGATTTTAGGCTGAACTTTAAAAAAGGAACTTTGCTTTGATCAAAAAATACAAAAAATTTTGTCAAAAAAAAGTTTCTATCTGAAAAAATAGAAAAAAGATCTTGTTACAATTTTGACTGAACACTGCGCCACGAGGCGATAACGTGGAAATATAAAAAATACATTGAAAAATAATTTCTTTTAATTATTATATTTAAAAAACTGTAAATAAATCCCTGTAAATATTTCGCTATCGGTCCAATATTTTTCTAACAAAATTATTTCTCTATTATTTCTCTGAGACGATAAATTTTCCCGCACATCGTCCTTCAAAATTCCATTATTTCACCGAATTTTCTTTTCAGAAAATATTGGAAAATTTTTTTGCCACGATTAGTAACAAATTGGCTTTGTTCCATTTTTTCTTACTCTCTCCCTTTCACTCTCTCCGTTTCTCTTTCTCTCTCTCTCTCTCTTTCTTTATCTCTCTCTCTCTTTCTCCCTTTCTATCTCTCCTGTTTTTTCTCTCTTTCTAAATTTTCAATTTGATTAATTGACTTTTTGTAAAAGTTACCAGAACAAAACAATTTCTTTGTTTTCTTTCTCTCTGCCCATTTTTTTAATTAATCGAAAAGCCAATTTCAAATAAATTTTATTCAAAATCAAAACGCAAATTCACAACAAGTGCTTTTTGCACTAAGTGTCGTGTAACACATTGGCCCCACAAAAGATTTGGCCATAAAAAAGCTTAAAAAAATTTTTTTTTGAGAGAAGAGAAAGCGGAGCCTTTGATCTATAAAATGTGTACCTCTGGTTTTATAAAAAGTGGACCCCAGAATCCATAAAAATGGACCTCTAGTCCCTTTAGACTCATTAAAAATGGATTCTTAGATTTATAGAGAGCGGACTACTGGATCTATGAACCTATCAAGCGGGAGCAAACTCCTGGTCCCACGAAAAGTGGACCCCTAATTCCATAAAAAGTAAATCCATGAACCTATGTACAGAGAACCCCGTGGACCTAAAAAAAGTCCCATGAGAGCGGACCTCTGGCCCCATGAAAAGCAATGTAGTTAAATTTGGTCATGAGCCATCGAGAGACCAAGTTATCCATCATATCTTCGAGAAAATTTTTTAAGTGAGGCGGTTTACTGACAAAAAAGGGAAAAAATGGCAAAATACAATAAAAAATACTATTTTTTTTCAACTATTTCTACTCTATAATCATAG
The DNA here is from genome assembly GCA_024678965.1 of Bradynema listronoti. Classification (NCBI taxonomy): domain Eukaryota; kingdom Metazoa; phylum Nematoda; class Chromadorea; order Rhabditida; family Allantonematidae; genus Bradynema; species Bradynema listronoti. The sequence goes on along the minus strand of JANLNO010000014.1, from coordinate 1,441,037 downwards.
AGAAGTTTGTGAAGATTTGTGGTATTGCTAAAATTAAAAGTTGTGTAAAAGAAGATTTTTGGGAAAGTTTAGAGAAAATTTGGTGAAAAAACAAAATAAGGAAAAAAACGACGGCAAATTTGTTTTTTTTTGGGTTGAATAAAAGCGATTAAATTTCCAATTTTTCCAATTTTCGCATTTTTTGAGTGGTATTTTGGTTTTTTTGTTGCTATTTTTGGTCGGGATAAAAGGGCGAAAATGGCGGGGGTTCTTTCAGTGAAATGGACAAAAGGGCGAAACACAAAGGGGAATTACAAAAGAGATTGGAAAGGTGGGGAAATGGAGGGAGGGAGGCGGCTAAGAGGAATGGAACTTAATCTTCAATCTCATTTCATCTCATTTCTCATCGTAGGCAGGCCGAGAGAACGCTTTTTTGTTCACCGATACACAAAAATGATGGTCGAGATAATAATTGGATGGATGGGAATGAATGAATTGTGAAGAGGGAAGATATCGGAAGGGAATGATATCGGAATTAGGGGAATGGAAATTCCAGTGGAAATGAAGCGAAGAAAGCGAGAAAAAAGAAGCCGCGATCTATAATGGAATGGAATTGAATGGAATTGAAAATTGAGAAAGGTGAACTCGGTATAAGTGAAGGTTAAGCGCACAAATGCCCAAAATGTTCGAATACTGCGCTCAAAGTGAGAGATCTTGATTAAAAAAAAAGAAAGAAAGTAAGAGGGAGAGAAGAGAGAAAGAGAGAGATTTTGTGGAAGAACTATTGAGGGAGTAAAAGAAACTGAAAGAAAAATAGATATTAAGAAAGAGAGAGAGAAAGATAAATATTGGGAAGCAGATGTTGAGAGAGAGAACGAAATAATAAGAGAAATATTGATATAGAGGGAGATATTGAGAGAGGAAGAAAAGGGAGGGGGGAAGCTCGGAAAACAAATGTTGAGACAAAGAAAGGGAGGGAATGTTTATTCCATTGTCCTATAGAAAAAGAAAGAGATATATATGATATATTTAAAAGGAGATCTCGATGTTGGGAAAGATTGGAAAGATTTTCTACATAATGTTCTATGAGAATGTGTTGTATTTGTATTTGAGAAAGGTGTTTGAAGATGATGGTGGGAAGGCTGTGATCGGACAATGGAATAAAATGGGATAAATTTGATTCGAATTTTCTCTTTTTGGAGAGACTCTTTTTCGATGGCGGCGTTAATCAAACAAAACAAAAAATTTGAACAAAAGGGCAAAACTCATAGAAAAAAAAGAAATGAGAAGACAATACACCACCAACAGCAACATTATCCGCATCCTCATCATCATCATCAGCACCTTTAACATCATTATCTTCCTTGGCATTGTCATCCCAGCATCATCATTCCTGCATCATCATCCATTACATCATCCTCATCATTATCATCATCATCACCATTATTATCATCAGTAACAACAACACACCTATGCGCAAAAATGGGCTAAAGCCTAAGCCGATTTCTCTGTCGATCTTCTTTGAATTTTTCTGTATAAACTTAAAAAAGTGTTTTGGAAGAGATTAAATATCAAAAAAAAAATAATAATAATGGAAAAATATCTGAGACCAAATAAAAATTTTTTTTATTATTTACTTTCAAAATGTTTATTATTATTTATTTACATTTTTCTCATTTATTTTAGTCTAATGAATTCAATCCGATGGAATTTTTGCCAGAAATTTTTATAAATTCAATTATAAATTGTTAATGAAAAAATTTATCCGCCATAATTTTTTCCGATGGCTTGAGAAATGAATTTGTTTAATCCGATCCAATACAGTAAATTGAATATGTTTATATCGAAAAGTGTATTCTAATATTTTGAAATTTTTAAAATCACGGATGGTCCCGTATAGTACCAGGAAGGAATGCCAGCAAAAACGCTCGCAACAAAAAACAAAAATTTGCGAAAAATATTATAGCAACAAAAAAATTTTTTTTTACTGGATTGAGTTGAAATTTGATATTTCGAATTTTATTGTAGTCAAAAAAAAAACTTCAAAACCTTTTCACTTTTTATTTGCGCATCAATGCGAAATTGCCTTTGACATTGAAACCATTATTGAAAAAAATGGCCGAAAACAAGAGAGAAAAATGTGTGCAAAATAATGAATTATAAATAATTATCGGCATCCCAATCCGATACATTTGATACATACATATATATTATTGATGTACCGGAGGAAAGATGTGGCGGGGGGAATGAGGAGAAAGAGAGAAGGAAGGCAGGGCGAAAAACCCAGTAACACGGCTTTTTTTGGCAGAGTTTGAGCTCAATTCGATTTTCAGATTCAAAGTCAAGTACGGAGCCGATTTTTGGACTCGGTTCAGGTCCGTTTTAAAATGAAGCGTTCTGCACATCACTTGAAATATACCGAGAAATGAAATAAAATAATATTTCAATGCCTTTCCCCAATTAAAAATGAAAAAATAATTTTTTTTCTTCGGCATTATTCATTCAGACAGAAAAATGAAAGCGAAAAAACAAAGCGTTAATAAAGAAAAAATTTCATAACCCCCTTTACTCCCCTCCCCCCCTCCCCCGCCCAGCCCTTTAGAGTATGTTTTCGGCTAAATTTCAATTGTATTTGCCTATAAAAAAATGCCCATAAAGACCCAAAATATCTCCTACATCCTTCTGCGTCGTCGCTATTTTGTTGATGCCGTACAAAACCAAAATTCATATATAAACACAAAAATTTTGTTGAAAATTTTGCATAATTATGTAGCATTAAACGCGTAAGCCTTTTATTGGGAAAAAATAATCATTTTCCTTTATTTTTTTTGAAATGCCGACAAATTAAAAATTAACCGGAAAAAGCCTTTTTCAAGGGTAATTTTCAATTTTTTCTAATGATTTTGAACAGCTCTAACTTTTTTTTTTCAATTCCGCTTTCTTTTTTCTTGACTCTCTTAACACAACATTCGTGTTTCATGGGCATCACGTGGCTTTAAGCCGACAATTTGATAAAGTGAGATGTAATAAAGTGAGGCCCATAATGCGTGTAGAGTGAAGATCGCCAAAAGTAAAGTGGAGAGCGCCGAAGACGAAATATTTGTACGACCGTCCGCGAGCTAGTAAAAAACAATAATGATTATAAAATTTAAAATTTCAAAAAATCAAAAAAAAGCAAAATAAAAAAAAGCAAAAAAGAAAAGCCAACCATCCCGGCGGCGGGAAAAGGACCCAGGATACAAGTTTTTTTATGAAAACACACCGGACCGGCTCTGTCCGACGCGGCGTGGCACGACTTACCGAGTAGCCGAAGCTACACTGCGTACTGCACGAGAAGGGAATACCCGCGCCTGCGATGTGTTGATTCATAAAAAACAAGGGGATTTTTGTCCAACCCAAAAGCAAAAAACCCCAAATGAGTGCCCTTTGGTGAGAGACTAAAAATGGGGGGTCACCTAACCTAATCTAATTATTAAATGAAATTAACAATAAATTTAACTTTAATTTGAAGTGGAGAATGAAGTGAAGAGGCAAAAATCGAAAAAGTCAAAAAAAAAATTTTTTATTTATTAGCTCAGATAAATTGTAATGACGAGTAAAAAAGAATGCCGAAGACAGCATGTCTTAAAATCGCCGCAAAAAAAAGTTAGAGCTGTTCAAAATCATTAGAAAAATTGAAATACCTTGTAATATTTTTTCAGAAATACCAAATTGCTTTTAAAATTATAAACTTTATTTATTGCTGTTTATTAAAAAATAGAATAAATTAAAAATTCTATCATGTCATAAAAAATGTATTTTTTTCGGCGTTGAGATAAGACAAAACGACACGAATGGATTAGAAAACAGAGGCTTTAGACTTAGATTAGACGCAGCTTTGCTTGGCCATTTTTTAGGAGACGAGAGGAAGAGGGATTCGAAAAACCCAGTAATCTGACGTCTTTTTTTTCAGAGTCTGGGTCCGGGTCCGCTTTCCAAGGTGGGAGCTCAGATTCGGGCTCAATTCCGAACTAGGGGTCAGCTAGGCCCCGCACCATCACATACATTAATCTAGCGATTCTTGAAGGATCGAATGAAATTTCAGGAAAGACGAATGGCGAAGAATCTAAATCGATCCGACCACCGATCACCGAGCTCAAACGGGCTTATGCTCAATCTTAGACGAAGTCTTTTTAGTCTTTTATTCGGCTCAGCTTTTGATAGTTTTGATTTGATAGTTTTAAGCTTTGGTTTGGCTTTAGGCTTAGGCATAGTCATTCGGTTTTGTTCGATCCAGTTTTGTCATATCGCCATTTTGTCGATAAATTCTTTCGATTTTTTATTTTTTTGATAACCTTTAAAAATGGAAAGCAAAATTAATTGGAAAAATCTCACGAATAAAATCATCACAGATTATGAGAATACATGTAACTCGAAAAAAGAGGGAGAGAATAATTAGATTGGAAAATGTTGGATTCGTTTTTGTTTTTTTTTCACGGCAAAAAACGAAAGAAAAAAAATTGAATGACATAGAAAAATTTGGAAAGAAATTGAAAGTACGGGAAAAAAAAATTGTAAAGCGAAATATTCTTGTTTAAAATTATCTTGAAGGATCGGAATTGTTTAAAATCAACTCCAAAATTAAGCGGATTAAAGGGTATTTTCAGTCTTTAATTTGCGCTCTCTCCTTCTCCTTCTCTATCACAAAGCTACTAACAAGACACACATAAAAGCAAAAGAGATAGACCAAAGACAAACGACAAGTGAGTCTGCTCATTTCAGGAAGCCAAATGCGGCGTTGGAAGATTTTTTCGTCGTAGTTCCAGCTCCAAATTAAGTAAATTCTGCTCAAGAATTTCCACCTCCTCAAGGCGGCCGGCCTGCGCGGCCTGCAGCAAATAACTGAAAAAAGGAGAAATTATTATTCGATGATTTGAGCTTTTTTCTTAGGCTAAGCTTGAACGGCTCAGCGCCAGGCTGAGTTTTAACGAATAAGTCTCAGTCTAACCTCACATTGGGGGGGGGGAGGTGCGCTTTAGGCTGAGCTTAAACGGATGAGTCTTAGGATGAGCTTAAGCCTAGGCCTAGTGCTCATGAATAATCTATGCTCAAGGCTCTGCATAAGTTTCGAATTAATTATCGCTCAATCCGTTGCATATCATTGTTTTTGTTCTTGACAAAATTAATCAATCACCTCTTAATGTTGAGATATTGTTGTTGTATGACGTCCATTTCTTCATCGCCGCCGCCGCCAGACGCGGCGTTGTCGGGCGTTTCGTGTCGGCGGCCGCCGTTGCTAATGCTGCTCGCGTTGGTGGCGGCGTTGTGCGCTTGGACGGGCGGCCTTCGCGCCGCGGCGTGATTCTGCGGCGGCTGAGCGCTGAACGGCGACGAGCTCACCCATCCGCCGTTCGCGTTCGTGCCCACCGAGCCAGCCGCGGTGCTCGCGACCGCGCCGATAACGTGCGTCTTCAGAACGCTAAGCGACGCGCTATTGCGCAGTCGATGCGCCGCGCCGCCGCCGGCCTCGAGCATGGCGCCGGCGTGTTGGTCGGCCGACGTCGAGGCCATCGGACTCGTCAAACGATCATCACGCGATCCCGTATAGGCCGACGAAAGTGCCGGATTGGAGGCAAACTTAAGTAAGCAATTCTTTGAACTACTGTATTAATTAACTAATTTTAGAAAGCCTCAGGATCAATGAGTGATTTAGGAATAATAACAGGGCCAGATGTCCTTTTTAAAAAGATTTGTTCTTTTTTTGAGGGGGTCTGTTCTTCTTTATTTTTTGTTCTTTTTTTCCATGAAGAATGGCTCTCTTAGACACAGGATCAGGAGTTTCGAGAAGTATTAATTGTTGGGAGAATAAAGAATCTGACCCGAAAAGTTAACGAAATAGACCAATTCAGATATTTTTAAAAGAAAAATCATTTTTGTTATTGAAAATTATCAATAAAATATTTTTTTCGTGCCCAGCGTTCATTTTTATTTGATTTTCATCTGGCAATCACTAATTTTAGGATCAATGAATGGATTTAGGAATAATAATAATAACGCCTCGCACAATCCACTCCTAATTTTTTCACCCGACCTGTGCTCGATGCTCTTCCCTTTCACAATAGGCTTTCACCAGCCGATCGTACGCCTCTTGTGTGGGCAAATCCGGTAGTGTGGCGATAACGTCGTGTAGCGTGCTGACCACTGAAATTTTAATGTTCTTCTGTAGGCAGATTTCGCGAACGCCCGGCCGTTTGGTGATCACCGGATCGTCGACCTCTTCCGACACGCCCCATTTCTCGATTCGATCGCTGCAGAGAAAAAAGAATGGAGAAGAAATTATATTGTAAGCGAATTTCCAATAGCCCCCAGATTTAAATTTGGCTCAAACTAATTGAAATTAGAGCGAAAAAAGAATTGAAAAACATTCATGGAGGGTCAATTCCTTCCGTCATTAGTCAGTTCTTGTTTGGCGAATTTATTCCCTAAGTGTTAATCCAATTATGCTTTTTTACCTCAACGAGCTGATTTCCCGCTGAATTCCGAGCATTTTCCGTCGTAATTCGATGGCGGAACGAAGCGAAAAAACCGTTTTACCGCAGCTAAATTTCATATGGACTTTTTTTTGGAATTTGTTTTTGTTATAAATTTTTTACTTTTTAACTAAATTGTAAATTTTTTTTTACATTTGATTCACAACTCCCTGAGAATTTGTTTGACATCAAACTTGTCCATATTGGTTCCGATTTAGAAATTTTAAGGGTGACGAATTAGTGAGGGTGACGGATTATCGAGGTTTGACTGTACTAATATGCTAAATTTCATATAGGGTGACACAAAAGTTCCCGCACGAAATTTATAGGATTAAGATCCGGCGAGTTGGATGGCCATAAAGTTTTGTTTCCCAAACGCGAATTCCATTTTCTTGGAAAAAATTCATTGACGAACGCTCGGAATGAGCTGATGCCCAGTCTTGTTGAAGCGTCCAAGGTTTACCATTAAAATGTTTTCGAGTCCAGGGGAGTACAACGTCCCTTAAAATTCGATTTTGGTAAACTTGGGCATTGATCTTCACTTCCCGTTCAACAAAAATCATCCTATGGATTTCTCAATTTGGTCAATTTTGTAGCAAAAAGCATGCTCTATCCAACACAAAACGATAGAATCATTGAAATCATCTCTCCAACAAGCATGGGATCAAATTTCAAACGAAAAACTATCGACCATCGTCAAAAATTTTAGGAAGCGTCTCGAAGCTTGTGTGCCATCAGAAGGCGGAAATTTTGAAAATAGTTTAAAATGAAAGTTTTAGAGAATTTCGTTTGCTTTTTAATTTATTTTTTGTTGTTATATTTTTTTGCTTAATAAAAAAGTTATTGTTAAAAATATGTGTACGGGAACTTTTGTGTCACTCTGTATATAGCGAAAAAATTAGCCAAAATCTCGCAAATATTGAAGACTTAAGAGTGCAGGGTTGCCAGATGTCCTTTTTAAAAAGATTTGTTCTTTTTTTAATGGGGGTCTGTTCTTTTTTATTTTTTGTTCTTTTTTTCCATTTTTTGTTCTTTTTTGTTCTTTTTTTCCATTTTTTGTTCTTTTTTTCCATTTTTTGTTCTTTTTTTCCATTTTTTGTTCTTTTTTTCCATTTTTTGTTCTTTTTTTTCCATTTTTTGTTCTTTTTTTCCATTTTTTGTTCTTTTTTTTCCATTTTTTGTTCTTTTTTGTTCTTTTTTTCCATTTTTTGTTCTTTTTCTCCATTTTTTGTTCTTTTTTTCCATTTTTTGTTCTTTTTTTCCATTTTTTGTTCTTTTTTGTTCTTTTTTTTCCATTTTTTGTTCTTTTTTTCCATTTTTTGTTCTTTTTTTTCCATTTTTTGTTCTTTTTTTCCATTTTTTGTTCTTTTTTGTTCTTTTTTTCCATTTTTTGTTCTTTTTTTCCATTTTTTGTTCTTTTTTTTCCATTTTTTGTTCTTTTTTTCCATTTTTTGTTCTTTTTTGTTCTTTTTTTCCATTTTTTGTTCTTTTTTTTCCATTCTTTGTTCTTTTTTTCCATTTTTTGTTCTTTTTTTCCATGAAGAATGGCTCTCTTAGACACAGGATCAGGAGTTTCGAGAAGTATTAATTGTTGAGAGAATAAAGAATCTGACCCGAAAAGTTAACGAAATAGACCAATTCAGATATTTTTAAAAGAAAAATCATTTTTGTTATTGAAAATTATCAATAAAATATTTTTTTCGTGCCCAGCGTTCTTTTTTATTTGATTTTCATCTGGCAATCCTGTACTATAGCGAAAAAATTAGCCAAAATCTCGCAAATATTGAAGACTTAAGTGTCATTCGTTGAATTATGCTAAATATGAATCGATGATCACAAAATGCGTTATGATTACTTCAACGAGTCCGCCATATGCTCGTAGGTGGGCGCCAAAGTGCAAATTTCGGTCAGCAGCTGATAGAGACGATTGTAGATGTCCACAAAGACGAATTGCGACGTGCGCAAGTCCATTGCGCGCTCGCGTCGCTCCAACAAATGTTTGCACGTCTGACAAATGCGCAAACGCTCATTCGACTCCTAAATAGATAATTCGTAAGACGAATAAGAAAAAAATGTTTGTATTAGTAACTTATAAGCTTCGTTGGACTCGTAAAGCTTGAGATTGCTATGGTTATCTAATGCTTAGCAAGAAATTCGAGTAAAAGAAATTACATTGCCGATGGATCTTGACGAAGAAGAGTCGGGCGCCTCGCGGCCGCCCATCAACGAGTCGAAAATACGCCCGGTACGATGATGGACAAAATGAAGCGGCTCCCTGGGAATAAGCGAAAGTGAGCGCTTCTCGCCGAGGCCGGCTTTAACGCGCGACGCGACGAGCGCGACGTCCGACGGCGCCGCGCTGCCGTCCATCACCACCGGCCCGGTCAGCTTGCCTGAAGCGAGTCAAGAAATTAGCTCAATAATTACAATCGCTTGTAACTCCGATTCGAAACGTCACGCCGAAGTCATTTGGAGTCGCAATAATAAGCCCAAGAGCTTAGTGAAACTCGTTGATTCGAAAAAATCTACAGTCAAACCTCAATCTAATGACACCTAGGCTCGGTCCCGACGAAAACTAACGTAAAAACTTTCTTTCAATGACAGTTGTAAGGAATCCAAACCTCGATCCAATGACACCCATTGCGCTCAGCTGGCCATTTTTTTTACCTTGGTGTCGTAAACTTGGATTTACGAAATTTCATTTTTAAATTCAAATTTTCTTTTCGCTAATCTTTTCTTGGCATTATGTTCAAATTTTGCCACCAAAATATCATCAGATCGACAAAGAGATGCAAATGCTCCGTCAGAAGAAAATGCGCCAGCCAACCATCGCCGAGATCTTTTCCAAGCACTAAGAAGAAGAGGATGAGGAAGAATTGCTGCTCTAAGAATTATGCTTCCCGATTTTATTGCTTTACAGTTTTTTTTTTTGCTTCCCTAGTCTTTTGGCGAATAAAGTGCATTGATCGACAGAAATTGAGACAGGAATTCCTCAGTGGTACTAGCTAATTTCGAAAACCTTGATCTAATGACACCCTCGATCTAATGACATTTAGGCTCGCTCCCTAGGGGTGTCATTAGATCGAGGTTTGACTGTACATTATAAGCTGAGAAAAAGTGGATCGAAAGAAAACGTACGCGCCGATGTGTGTGAGAGAAACCGCGAGCAGTTATGGCACATAATCTTTCCGCACAATCGGCAATGATGACGTCGTTTTGTGATCGAGAATTTCGCGTGACAAACGCGACATTTGGAAAATTCGGAATCCAAGGACCAGCTCACCACGCTCTTCTCGAACTCTGGAATCGATATGATTATATCCAATTCGAAGTATAAGTAACAATATTGAATATAAAAGCGCGAAAAAAAAATCATAAATGAAAATGTGGAAAAATTGCAAATAAAAAAATATTATAACAATTAACAAATATGCAAAAGTTATTTCTGTGATAGAAATAAATACGATTCACAAAATAAGTATAATTTTTACTGGGAAATTCGTTTACGAGAAAAAAGCAGCCTCTAGAAAACCTCGTTGGAAACGTTTAGCGCCGATAGGGTTTTAAATAGCCTCCCTTCATATTTAGCGCGTCAATGGCATTGCATCTAACTCGAATCAAAAGTTCAGTTCAATTTTCGAACTCCTCGTATCCAATTATCTCCATATCAAATTGGTTCAAAGGCTCCCATTCGTCTTTGCATCCATTCGACTTTAAATTTGTTGAAGATTTTCAAATGGCTAATCAATTTGGCTATTGATTTTCTGCGAAAATTTAAAGAATATTAAAATTTGCGGACAAAAGCGAGACAGAAATATGCCTCCCTCATATTCAGATTTATCTCAACATTAAGCTGCCAAAAAATTGTATAGTCAATATCGAATCACTTCGATATAAAAACAATACAATACATGAAAAAAATGTGCGAATTAAAAGTAGACAAATTGAATGAATACACAAACACGACAAACAAACCTCTCTTACTGGAATCATCGATGGAAATATGATTGATCAATTTGTCGAGTCGAATGATCAAATTGTTGGTCTCCAAAGTGACTTCATTAACGAAACGATTTCGGCAATCGTTGAAGTAAGCGTTGTGTTCACGGCATTTGCCTAAATTTCTCAGAAATTATTTCAAATTTAGTGGAATAGTCATAAAAAACTGACCAATATTTGTCATTTATGATAAAAATGCGTAATCGATGAAAGAATTAAACAAAATCTAAAAGATGTTTATTCTAATATTAACGTAATAATTATTGTACAATGCTAAATGCAGACGTTAAAGATATCAGATAAATATGCAATCGTTTATTATAAAACTGGAATCGATTCTCTGAAATATTCTTTTCCCAACAATTTGTTAATCTTTTAAAAAATAAAATATATTAGACCTAAAACATATCTAGATTATGCTAAGGCCAAGCTTCGGACTTTTGTAAAATTCGATAAAAAAATATGGTTTGATAACCGAAATTCCCCCTATCTTCTGGCTCCCTTCCCTCCTCCGCCCCAAATTTAACTTTTACCCAATTTTTAGAACTTTTTTTATGCCAGTTTTATAGCTAATATTTTTTATATAAATTCAAAGCTCGCTTAAGCATATTCTCAAACTTGACTTGAAGAAATTGAAAAAAGTTTACAAAGATTGAACGAGCTACTAATCATCCACACACATTGATAATATCAGCATTATCGAAGCCAGCGAAATGTATTTTTTTCAGCAAAATTTCAAAAAATTTAATTGCCAAAAATATCATTTAAAATAATTTTGTCTTAAATGGAATTTTTGTGAATGGCTTTTGATAATCAAAAAAAAATTTTTTTCATTCCTTTCTCCTTTTTTTGTAGGCTCCCATTTTTGTCATCGTATTGTCGCTCCCTTCATTATGAATTATTATTATTTTTTTTCATTTTTTTGCCATTTTCCCCACATTATGTCCAAAATTTTTGCGTTGTTTTTCAACCCTTTATTACATTTTGTTTTTGGCAGTAAGAAAACTAGATTTACCCAAAAGATAATGTAGAGTGGCAGCAATGAAGAATGTGTGGGACCTAGAATAAAATTGGTTCAGCAAAGCTGTGCCTAATTTACAAATCATGTTGTTGAATGGGAAGAAAAGTAAAGGAGTGCCATTTTTTGGCTAAAATGGCGAATGTGGAGTTAAAGCGAGAGAGGAGGATTATATATGATTTGATCTGATTTGATTTGATTTTTGATGAACTTTTTGATATTTCATTAAATATTTTCAGTTTTATTTTTTTACATTTTCAGTATTCATATCGTTATTTACGACAATGGTGGAACTTAAAGAAACCAAAGGCAAGAATAAGAAGAGTTCTCTTCCGAATCCGGTAAAGCTTCCGCCAAAACTTCAGTTCGCCTCTTCCGATGAGGATGACGATGATGAGGAGGAGCTTTCCGACGAGGAAGTCGACATTGACGACGAGGAGATGGACGATGAGGGACTCGACAGCGACATTGATGACGAGGAAGGCGATGAGAGTCTCGACGACGAGGATGACGACGATGACGACGATGAGGAGGAAGACGAAGAGGAAGAGGAGGAGGATGCAGGTAAATAATTTATTGGGAGTGCGATGTGATAGGAGAAATTAGGTAATTGGAACTTGGCGGTATGATTAGGCCTTGTCGTGATCCCAAATTTCGGGCAAATTTTGATTAGCAATAGAGTGAATAATTTTAGTAGTATTTTTACGTCCTATACGAAATCGGTTCATTTCTTAGGTCCTCTCACGAAGACTCCCAAGCTCAATTCGAACTGTGTCGAGGCCAAGTCTTTGAAGGGCACTCCGGCGGTCGTCAACGCGAAGGGCGACTCAAAGACGCCCAAGAGTGCATTGAAGAGCGTTGCGAAGGTGCCCGAGTCGGCCAAGTCCAAGAAGAATGTCGACTTGTCGGCTATTCCGTCGCCGAATCTCGTGGTTCGTGACTATTTGACGCACTCATTCAAATCAAAGATCACATAATTTCTGTCGTTTTTTTCAGACTAAAACTCCATCGACTCCGCATCCGACGAAGACCAAGAGCGAGCCGGCGTCGGCCAAGGTTGTGCCGATGGAGGTCGACACACCGATGAAGAGCGGAAAAAGTGAGTTTTTTCCTATTTTATAGACTTGAGAACATTTTGAGAAGGTTTTTTAAGAATTTTTTTTTGGAATGATTTATAAGAAAATTAAAAATGAATTTTAGTCGGTGTTTTACGCCGAGTCAATTACGATTTTAAAGACAGGCTCAGCTTTTGGACTTTGATATAAATGTTTGACTCGGAACTGTGTGGCGCTGAATGCGTTCACCGGTGCCCAGTCATTTTTGGCTTCGATATTTTTCTTCTTTTACGGAATATTTTTTTTTTCAGAGGCCAAGGGGACTCCGGCCTCGGCGCCTGTCGCCAACGAGACGCCCACCGCCGCTGGCAAGAAGCGAAAGGCCAACGGTGAGCCGACGAAGGAGAATGGCGAGAGCGCCGCGCCGGCGCCGAAGTTGGCGCGCCCATCGGAGGCGGAGATTCGCAAGGAGGAAAAGCGCCGTCTCGAACATCGCAATTCCCACTCGCTTTTTGTTAAAAATGCCATGACATACGTGAGAAAGAGCAACGAACTCAAGGCGCTTCATCCGGAGATTGCGGCGGTTCGCGTAATCAACAAGCACGCCTGGTTGCTTTTCCCGAGCGCGGCCAGCTGCACGAAGGCGTTGGAGTCTCTTCGCAGCCTGAAGCTACAGGGACGTCCGGTTACCATCAGCCATGCGTCGAACAATCCGAAAAAGGATGACGGTATGTTGTGTTGTTTATGATCGAAACGAATATATTTTGTCTACTATAATCGATTCAAAAATCGGGCGTATTGGATTGTATAAATTTTAAGTTAAAAATAACGCGATTTAAATTTTTCTTGAATTTTTTGTGGAGAGAGAATTTAGTCGGTGTATTATTATACATGAATCAGTGCGATTTTCAGATCGTCCCATCGATTTGCTGCAAGTCGTCATTACCGGCATTCCGAACGGCACCGATCCGGAGAGTCTCAAGACGATTTTTCCGGCCTGCAAGGAAGTCAGCTTGCCGCCGTATTGGAAGGATAAGAGAAAGTAAATTGTTTAGGACGCCCATTGTGTGAAGGGCTCAAGTTTATATTGCATGGATTCATTGCTTTGGTATGCTTTTTAGCCTTTGCTACTCCGCGTACCTTAGCTTCGCCACGGAGACGGATGCGTTGGCCGCGTTCAACAAGGGCGCCTCGTTGAAAATTGCCGGCACTCCGGTGGAAGTTTTCTACGGTCGAGTTCGGTATGTTTTGCCAAACTTGTTTTCTTCTCGATTGATTTGTGGCTATTTATTAAGCTTTGAGGCAAGTAGGCTTAGTGCGAGGATGACTTGGCTCTTAAACGATTTTGGGTTGGTGGGTTATTAATCGCAAATTCAAAAGTTTTTTAAAATGTCTTCGAGTCAACTCATAGCATATGAGTTGACTCGGAGACATTTCAAAAAACATGTAGAACATTAGGAATACAAGTTATCTATTCAAGGATGCTAAAGACCATTATTTTTAAGTCCTTGAACAATTAAAATTAAACTATGTCATTTTTAAGTGGTTCTAAGAAGCAGGATGAGGCTGCCACGCCGGATTCCAATCAAACGGAGAAGCAAAAGGCGAAGAACGCTGTGACGGAATCGCCGGTTAAGAACAAGGAGGCGGCCGAAAAGAAGGCCGAGAAGAAGGCCAAGCAACAGCAGCAACAGCTGGAGGCGGATCCCAAGTTACTAAAGCTTATAGCCGAAAAGGAGCGCGAGCTTGCGGAGCTGAAGAAATTGGCTCAGAAGAAGGGTATTGTCGCGAAATCGAATGAGAAGACGGTCGTTTCCGCCACTCCGAAGGCTAATGGCAAGCCGGCTGCTAACGCGCCCAAGACGGGCGCAACAAAAGTGAATGCCAATGCTAAGGCGGCACAAAAACAAAAGTTTGGTGAAAATAGTGACGACGAGGAAGAGGATGACGACGACGTCGACTCGTCCGACGACGACGTCGACTCGTCCGACGACGACGAAATCCCCTCGTCCGACGAAGGCATTCAGGAGACGGACAGCGAGGATGAGGACGATGAGGAATAAAAAGGCCAACCGAATAAAATAAAATTGCCTTTCCTTCTTCACTTTCTTTCCCTCTCGTCTCCCCATTTTGTTGCGCTGTTTTTCTTCTTGACATAAGTGGCTGAAATGATTGTTGGGAAAATATATTAAGCTCTCCGGATAAAATATCATTTAATTTTTAAGTTTGTCATTCTATAATAGCATTGTCAGCCACTTTTTCAAAAATTGTTGTTAATTGTTAATTCGAATATTGAAATTCCTTCTTTTTTTTGTTGCTTTTCCACTCGTTTTCTCCTAATTTTCTTAGGAAAAATTCATTGTTGTTGTTTTTAATTATCACCACATAAAGTTTATTTAATAAAAAAAATTCTATAATTTCAAATTCATTGGAAAATTTTCTTAATGTTAATGAGGTTTTGATTGATTGATGAAAAAAATATTAATAAACTTATTGTTAGCTTAAATTATTTTTTGCCTCAATAGTAAAATTATTATTATTATAATACATCAATTTCACGCAGATAAGTCGCTGATGCTTTAAAACAAATTTAAATTGGCACCAACGGGGTTCATTCTGTTATATTCGCGTCGATATGGGTACAAATTTTCGGTAATGCGACATTCCGCAATTCGGGAAGGAATGTTTCGTGACAAACGACATACTGTGGCAATCACTTCTTTTTTTTCTTATGGTCCTTGTGCTTATTGCCGTTCGATTGCCGAGTGATCGCCCCAAAATTTATTTTACTTTGTTGGTGTTTCGAATTTTACACTTTTCCTTTATTCAACAAAAGTGCTAACGCACGAACTAACAACAATTTTTATAAGAAGCAAAAAACTGCTCTAAACTTAAAAACTAAAAAAATTGGGCCTAGAACATTATAAGCGAACAAATTATTGCAATAAAGGAATTTCGCGGTGAAACCAACAAATGTTTAAATAATAAACTAATGCTTAAGCTACATATACTGAGATTATTTTATTAGATTTTCTTCGCGTTCGCGACACATACCACAGCATAACGATGGTGAAAACAATTTAACACGAGGCTTAGCCTAAGCCTAAAAAGCTAATAGATAAATAAACTAGACCTAATGGCTAAGCCTAAGCCTTGGTTCAGCTTAAAATCTGTGTTCGTTGCGAAATGTCACGTCCCGATTCGTCCGTTCCGAAACGTTCCAACATATTAATTTTGTGCTCGCATTTATTTCCGCGTTGTGACTTGGCTCTTCTGTTGACTCCGGGGCATTTTTGGCAGACCAGCAGACAAACCCATTATATTTTTCTATAAAAATGGCGAAATATAATGGTGCTCTGCTCGTTTGCCGGAACCTAGTCATAGCACTGCTCATAACGATGGGAAATTCCAACATTTGTTTGATAATCTTTCAATGCTTCAAATTAATTTTTTTAATGTATTGATTTTATAAAACTGATTGATATTAAATCTCAAAATAATATGCAAAATAGTTAGAAGATAAAATTTTCACTTTTCACTTTTTTTTTCATTAATGAGAAATATGAATGAATATATCATTTACAGAAATTTGGCTTTCATTTCATGAAGCTCTTGCTTTCAAATGTTTCTTTCTTTTTTCTCAATAATCGAGTGGGGGAGGTGGGAGGGGAAGGGAAAAGATGAGTAAAGAGTTAAAAATGTTTGGAACAATGTAAAAGTTGAAACCTTTCAAAAAATGATATTTAAAAGAGAGCATCAGTGTTAAGATGCTGGAAAAAGATATCAGGATAAGATTGTAAAATTAATGGAGAAAAAAATATTACTGGGAAAAACTGATTGATAAAAAAAAGAGCAAAAATGCTTTTTGGCTGCTTTAAAAAATATTTTTGATTGAGAAAATCGTCGGAGATTAACGAATTGACGTGATTATTGCATAATCATATGAATGTAATAAAATTATTACTTTATTGGTTACATTTAAAATATAATTTACTCTTCATTATTTTTTATTTTTGGTTTTTTTATATCTATAAGCAGTGTTGTAAACTAGCTCCGGGTTGACTCCTGAGCCGCGAACCGCCAGCTCCGTTAACTCTTTTCAAAAAAGCTAGAGCCACGAAAAAGCCAAATGACTCCATAAATTGACCCCACATGGTTCCAAATGGCTCCAAATGGCTCCAGATGGCTTCAGATGGCTCTAAACGGCTCCGGCAGATGACTCGAAGCTTTTCGTTTTGCAGCTTATCGAGCCAAGTCACAACACTATCTATAAGTGATCCCAGACAAATCTTCCCCCCCCTTCCCCCTACATCATTTAGGAGAACACAATCAATAGGCCACCGGCTCTCTTCATATGTATCATCTGTATAAAATTGCAAAGTGTGACACATACTTTGAAAGTTTAGGAGGTTTAAAAAATGCAAATTTGTAATGTTCCAATAATAACATTACTTTATTTCCTATGTCAATTTGAGTCATTTTTCGCGGATTTCAACGCGCAAAGCGCTGATGCGCACGCGCGTCGACGCCGCAGTAATTTTCCGTGCGGAAACAGCTTTGTACGATGCGCCATGAATCCGCAGCTGATCGGCGATTTTGCGCTCGACGCGGATATAACGCGCGGAGCGGGCGCTCCGACGAAGCGTTCGCGCGTGTTCGCTGTACGCGTCGAGGACGCGGCAGAAGGTTACTTATTACATTGTATATTGGATGGAGCATTGAGAAAACCCACCAATACAATTTCGTATGTATAATATAAGCCGCGGGCGTTCGTACAATTTTTGACTTTTCTTTTGGCCTTTTGTCACTAGCTGGGCCGACTCAAAATTTAAAAAATTTCACTACGACTGCGACTTATACGAAAAATAATTCGAGGCCAATAAACCAAAAATTTTACGCGATATAGTTATCGACAAGTCGGGGCTGGAAACCATTTCGAGCGTGAAAAAATCGCCGGCCAGCGCATCGCGCGGAATAAACGACGTGCTAGCACACACGGCCGCCGACCGCGCGTTGCGCGAAATCGACGAGCTTTTCAATCGCACCGAGCCGACTTTGTTTAACGAATTTCGAAGTAAATTTATTAATTTTAAAACCAAATGGCAAATTAATAACTTATGAGCTCAGCGCCATTTGTGTATACAAAGCCAGGTATTTTGAGCCAAATTCAAATTGGCGCCAATGAAATCATTCTGCTGTATTGGATCCAAATTTTGTGCTGCCCACTTTTATGAAGACAGGCAAAATTTGGACCCAAACGGATCCGATACAATAGCAATGAACATATTGGCGCCAATTTAATTTGACTCGAAACATTTGCGGCACACGAAATTATGGTAAATTCAATGCGCATTATCACAGTGAAAAATTGAAATTGAATGTTTACAGCGACAAATTTTCTCCATTCCACAATCGCCTGGACGGAGCTATTTCCGATGGACGAAACGGCGAAAGCGTTATCGCGTCTGGCGCTTGCCGCGTTGCGCATGTCCGAGGTAGTGGCGCGCTCGGGTGCGGTGTTCTCGGCGGTGCGCGTCGAGCGCACGCGCTTGGCGCGCGAGTGCGCCGCGGTCAGCGCGTCCTCGCGCGTCGACAATTGCGTTATCGGACGATATCGCAGCTATGGCGGCGAATGCAACAATGTCAGGGAGCCGCTTTGGGGCGCCGCCTACGAGCCATTCGCCCGACTTCAGCCGCCTCATTATGCGGATGGTAAATGTGGATCTTTTAGGATTAATTAACGATTGAAAAATTTTTCTAGATCTAGAACGTATAAGCCGAGGCCGTTGCATTTAATTTTGAATAAAAAAAAAATTCAATTTTTTTAAGTAAAGGAGTGATCGAATTTTGTATTATCTCCCCGATCGATACTCTTCACAAAAATATTTGCTTTCAGCTACTAGCTTGTATCAAAAAATCAGTTCAATTTTCGGACTCTCGAAAGTCTCAAATTTAAATTCTCCAAATTGGATATAGGCAAGTATGGAGTGGCCGAAAATTTTAATATCTCGTCGATTTGAGCTGGATGGAAGGCCGAAATCGTCAAAAATATTTCGATTATAAAACAAACAGTTAATATCTGAAAAAATATCATCAGAGTGTCTGACTTCTCTGACCGGTTGACGAAGCCCATCGCCCGTTTTTCGCGAATGAAATTTGGGTTATATAGACGAGAAAATCTATCTCAATTCCCAATATTTAGTCAATCCTGTTTGTGTTCACTGATTACATGATTTCGATTCCGGTTTGACTCGGCTAAGCTAGAGTTAAGTCAATACCAGTGTTTGTGGTTCACTGGACCCTCTGGGCACCATTCCCAGTGTTGGTACGTCCCACAGCTAACTGAGTCAGCCGGATGAGAAAGTATTGTGATGGTGCACAACTATGATTCCACATGACACAACGGATCCGCGTACTGCGGTAGGCGCATAGTTGGCTTGCTTGGCTGGATCGCTCTCTTTCGATAAGTCCCATTGCCCAAGATATCGTGGCATAGTCGGATCGACTATAGTCGGATCGAAGATTGAGCAATGGTTTCGGCCGCACCAACCTTTTGCCAAAAAAATTAATTTTTGAATTCAAATATTTCTCGAACGGTCCACCGGAGTGCTGTACAAGCCATTTCTTTTTTAAGCTTCTTCATATTTGATCTCTTTTACCTTAATCTTGTTTTATAGTTTCATGAAACATACTCCACAAATGTTTACTGGTTTCCAATACATAATGATGGAATGCTAAGCCAACGAAAAATTCTGCCATTTTTCGCACGTTCGCGGCTTATACACCCGTAATTTGATTAATAATTTTTATTCGTTTTTGTCAGGAATTGGCAGTATTCGCAGATCGCGAAACAGTAGTAGCGAGCTGCCTAGCACACGGTTTATCTCTCGTCGTTTGACCGTGAAGCAGCCGGCGGCGGCGGCAAGTAACGCCGCGCCGCGAAGCGCCTCCGTGACGCTGATGCTCGTCCAATGGGCGCAATTCGTCTACGAGGACGTCAGCCAGATCGCGTCGAATCGTCTAATTTACGGTTGGTGAAATCTGAGCACTGGCGCCAATATTTTATGGCTAACTGGTGGGCAATACGGCGACAAAACGGGATTATGATTATGCCTACTCTTAAAAGTCTAAGCTTAAAAGTGCAAATCTCATGCCTAAGACTAGGCCTAAAAGATTTAAAAGGCCCAAAGCTTTTGTCTTCTAATTTATACCGTTTTTTCACATTCCATTTTGCTCATTCCGTTTGGTTACAATACCAGCTAACAGGATATTGTATTTATAATTAAACCTTTTAAACGCCGTGGGATTAGTGAATAATTTTTTAGGCGACAAAAGTCTGCCGATACCATGTTGCGCGGAGAAGCACGCCGAGTGCATGCCAATTTTCACGGATCCGAACGACATCAACTTTCAAGGTTTTCATTCAATTCCAAGTCACGCACAGTATGCTCAGCCAGGCCCGGCTCGGCTAAACCTGGCCCGGCCCAGTCAGGCTCGGCTCGGCTCGGCTAGGCTTGACTCAGCTCGAGTATAATATTGTCGAGTCGAACAATCATTAATATAAAGTTAAAGTAATTACGCTTGATCCATTATTTAATAGCTCGCGCCTATTGCATACCGTACGCGCGTTCGTTTGTCGCGTCGCGCGCCAACTGTACGTTGGGAGCGCGCGAACAGGGCAATTTGGCGACTTCGTTTCTCGACGCCAGCCACGTTTACGGTCGAAGTCGAGCGGAGGCTCGCCAATTGAGAACTTTCAACGACGGTATGTGAAATGCGTTCTGTACCGCACTTTATTAAAAAATTAATTTAAGCTATTGGATTCAGAATTTAATTCTCTATCGATTACTTTTTAAATCAAATCTCTAAATAAATTGGAAAAAAAGTTACAGCTAAAAAAGTAAAGTCAATTTTTTTTATTTTAAGTTAAAGTGACTTTAGTTTTTTGGCTGTAACTTTTTTTTGAACTTACTTAGAGACTTGATTTAAAAAGTAATGAATAGAAAATTAAATTCTGATATCAATTGGTGAAATTATTTTTTGGAAAAATATTTTTATGCCTTTCAAAAAGTTAATCAAACTTGGGACTGCCACTCCACCTTTTTGAGCTTATAAAAAAAGTAAGAAAGTACTCATTGAATCATGAGCTTGTCCTTCGCAATTCCTTAAGCAAATTCCTCATTCATTGAATTCTAAGATTTGTTTGCCATAGTATGCAGGTCTCTTAAAAAGCAGCGCGCCGCCGCCGACGCGACGCGAATTGCCGCCGCCGGCGAACGCGGCTAGCGCGGCGTGCGCCAGCGCTGCGCCCACAATTCGGCCGTGCTTTGCTAGCGCATCGCCGTGGACAAACCTCCTGCCTACCGGCGGCGCGGTACACACCGTAATTCTCCGACAACACAACCGTATTGCCAAAGCGCTTAAAGTGGAAAATTTTGACATTTACTGCCCAGATATTTGCGATTTTTTCAACTTTGGCCAACTTTTTGACGATCAAAACCCTAATTATATGAAAATTTATTTAAGCTATCGGATTCAGAGTGTAATTTTCCATTAATTACTTGCTAAATCGAAGCTCTAATTTACTTTTTAAGAAAATTACAATTAAATTAGCGAAGTCACATCTAAAAGCTTTGGTTATTTTAAATTCGCGCTATTTTTAACTTAAGACATTTTTTTAAGAACCAAAATGCTATTTTTAAGAAAATTAATTTAAGCTATTGGATTCAGAATTTAATTCTCTATCGATTACTTTTTAAATTAAGTCCCTAAGTAAATTGGAAAAAAATTTACAGTTAAAAAAGTAAAGTCAATTTTTATTTCTTGAAAATTTTTTGAGTGATTTTACTTTTTTAGCTATAACTTTTTTTTTCAATTTACTTAAAAAATTGATTTAAAAATTATTGGATAGAGAATTAAATTCTGAATCCAATAGCTAAAATTAATTTTTCTGAAAATATCTTTATGCCTTTTAAAAAGTTGGGCAAAGTTGAAACTACCGTAAATGTCGGCGAGCCTTTGAAATGAACTCAAACCCCCGATTTGATTACGTTCAGGTAATTAATCCGCATTGGGAGGACGAACGCTTGTACCAGGAGGCACGACATATCGTAATCGCGCAGCTTCAACACATCACTTACTCGGAGTTCCTGCCTTTGGTGGTGGGACGGGAACGACTGCGATCCGCCGGACTCGCGCTTCGTCACACCTCATATGATAGCGATTACAATATGGTTGGGTGTCTTGATAAACACAAAGGCTTTGAGCTCAAATAAGTTTAGATTTTAAGCCTAGATTGGTCTCTTACCAAGCATATTCAAAAATTTCGGGCTGAGCCAAAAACAACTCGAGCCGGGCCAAAACGGACCGTGCCCGGCCGAAACGAACCGGGCCAACCCAAAACGGACTGAGCCGGGCCAAAACGGACCAAGTCGGGTCAAAACATACTGCGCTGGGCCAAAACGGACTGCGCATGGGCCAAAACGGACCGGGCCGGGCAGACTCGGAGCATCTTTACTGAACACCCACCTTATAAGAGTCTTGAGTCTCGGAAAGGGGTCAGACGTGCTGAGCAGTCCCATTGGAGATGTGCCGTGCCAGTAATTGCCGATCCAAGCCGGGCCGGCAATTTTCTGTCCGAGCCGCGACGGGCCGGTCAAAAACGGACCAGGTCGAGCCGACTAGGAATTAATCGAAAAAAAACCTATCGGCCAAAAACTGATCGAGCCGGACGAAAATGGGACGGGCCGAAGAAACAGGATGAAGCATAAACTCCCTTGCTTATACATAGGATTCAAGCATTTAGGCTTAGACAACTTAGGCTCAGCCATAGTCATTCCATATTGTTCCGTCCCCTTTTGTCGCATTGTCCCATAAATTCCCATAACAATTTTTCAGCGCGCCAATCCGAATACGCTGAACGAATACGCGTCGGCGGCGGGACTCTTTTTTCTGGCCCTCTGGCCGGACTCCATTGGTCAGACGGACCGCACCGGACGGGTCACGCAACGCCGACATTTGAGCACGCTCTTCAACGACCCGTCCTCGTTGTATGCGCACGACCGCGTGGACGGCGCGCTGCGCTTTTTGATACGCGAGCGAATCGCCGCTCCCGCTGGCCTAAGCGAAGAGCTTCGCGAGCGATTTCTTCGCGGCCCCGACATCTACGGACTCGACGCGGTGGCACTCGTCCTACAAATGGGCCGGGATCACGGATTGAATAGGTTTTTTTAAGGCCAAATTTTTGAATCAATATATAAAGTGCGGTGATCGCTTTTTTTTTAAAGCTATACAACTTGGCGCCGCGTTTGCGGACTCAGCGTGCCCGATTCGTTCGAGGCGCTGCGCGATATTGTCCACGAAAGCTTCAACATTACCGTAATCGCCGAGCTCTACGAAAGCGTGGAAGACGCAGATCTGTTCGTAATGGGATTGGCCGAGAAGGCGGAAAACGGCGTATTATTGGGGCCCACATTTGCGTGTATTATAGCGAGGCAATTCGAAAAAGTTATATATATTTTTAATTGATTTCATATGAATTATACCTTATCAATCACCAGTCCCTCTGCTCATTTCAAACGGAAGGGAGGCGAAAATTGATAAAGTGTTGGGGGCATTTCGGCACGACATTTCGGCTAGGCTAGACATAAGAAATTTTTTGGATCCGACCAAGCCATTCATCAAGTCGGGCCGGGCCAGGCTAACGTCATTTCGAGCCGAGCAGAATCCGGCCTAACGCCAGGCTAGAGCTGTTTTGGGCCCGGATCCGACCAAGCTATTCAACAAGTCGGGTGGTGCCGGCTCGAACCCGGCTAGCGTCATTTCGAGTCGAGCCGAATCGGGCCTTGCGCCAGGCTAGAATTATTTCGGGTCGGATTAGCCAAAATAGGTGCCAAGCTGTTTGGCTTGGCACCACAAGCCAGACAGCCTGGCACTTCTCAAATATGAAGCATAGCTTATCGATTCCATACACATTTTTCTATAGATTCGTCGCGGCGATCGCTTCTGGTATGAAAACTTTTTCGAGCCGTCGGCGTTCAGCGCCGCGCAGCTCGCCGAAATTCGCGTCACGACCTTGGCGGGATTTTTATGCGCGAACAGCGACGACATCGGCGTTGTACAGCCCAACGTGTTTCAAGCCATTGACGACTATGGGTAGGAGTTGTGTTGATTCAAAATCGTCTGCTAATATATTGTTAGCGCTCGTCCGAAAGAAACCGAACGGAGGCCATCTTTTAGATCATTTGGTTCAAGTGGCCATTTAACCCCGGGGAATTAAAACACTTAAGCTACTGGATTTAGATATTAAAATTCAAATTTTTAACACTTTTGCGTATTGAAATATTACAGAAATCATCCAATGCCTTGCAATCTCTCGACTGTAAACCCGCCAATGGACCTCGGCCATTGGCGGGACGAGGAGCCGCGTCGGCGGTTGCCCATCACAAAAGAGGTCGTCGAAAAGGCGATTCGCCTCGGCGCCGAGCAATTTCGTCGTTTGCGCGCCGCCGAGGCGGCGCGCATTCAGCGACAGCGCGCGCAAGCCACCGCCCCGCCGCCGCCGGCGTCGTCGGCGGCGGCTTCGACCGGCGGTTCCTCACCGAGTTTTGTGGCGCACGCCAATTTTTTGGCGCCAAAAAAGGAGGCGCTCGACGTGGCGCTGACGGCCGGCGTGTTGCGTGAGGCCACCAATATTCTAGTTAAAGGGTTTGACACTAATTCAGTATGCCAACATAATAACCAGGCTTGGGAGTTGACTCTTTTAATGACTCCGACTTTCTAAATGATTCCGTGTTGGTAAGCCATTTAGGAGTCATAATGATTCGCAATGACTTCGAAATGACTTCTAAATAACTCCCAATGACTCCTTAATGACTCCTAAATGAGCTTTAATGACTCTTAATGACACTTAAATGACCCACAAATGAGCTTTAATGACTCTTAATGACTCTAATGACCGCTAAATGACCCCTAAATAACTCCTAAATAACTCTTAATGACCTCTAAATGACTTGATTCTTTGAACTACTCCGATTCTCTAAATGATTCTGTCTTGGTGAGTCATTTAGAAGTCACAATGATTTGTAATGACTTTGAAATGACTTCTAAATGACTTTTAATGATTTCTAAATGATCTCTAAATGATCTTTAATAACTTTTAATAATCTCTAAAGACCTTTAATGACTTTTAATAACTCTCGAATGACTTCAATGACTCCAAATGACATTAAAATTAAAAAAAAGTCATTTAACTATTTAACGAAATCGTATCGAAATGACTCGAAGTCGAGTAAAAGTCAACTCCCACTATCGACTTATAGTAATGAATACTTTGACCGCTATTTTATGATATTCCTTCTAGCAAGGCTCTCGACGCCGGCGAGCGCTTGCCAGCCGAGCTCGACATTCCGACGCTGCGACGTCTTTTGCCGGAAGTCGATGTGACGCGCGTGGTGGGCAACATCACCGACTACTTGTATCCGGAGGAGAGCTCCTCGTTGTCGCGACGCGACGAGTGCCTGCCGAGGGCGCTGCCATGCGACTACACCACCAAATATCGCGCCTACTCGGGCTGGTGCAATAATTTACGCTTTCCGCACTACGGTAACGCGTTTGAGCCGATGCGACGGCTGCGCGATCCCGTCTACGATGACGGTACACAATGCATGAATTACTTCAAGCCTTTCAAAAAAAATTTAAAATACAGAATGAGAAATCAGAATGGAAGGCATCGGGTTTAGGAACCCGAGCTCGATCAGAATCCAATTTGTGGACTCCATTTTTTAGCTTGCCGATTCAGAATTTTCCGCTGAATCAAATGACATATGGACTTTTTTTTTTTTGGGAGGCGAGGATGGAGTGACATTTACGGTAGTTTCAACTTTGCCCAACTTTTTGAAAGGCTTAAAGATATTTTCAGGAAAATTAATTTTAGCTATTGGATTCAGAATTTAATTCTCTATCCATTACTTTTTAAATCAAATTTCTAAGTAACATTGAAAAATAGTTACAGCTAAAAAAGTAAAGTCACTCAAAAAATTTTAGAGAGATAAAAAGTAACTTTGCGTTTTTAGCTGTAACTTTTTTTCCAAGTTACTTAGAGACTTGATTTAAAAAGTAATGAATAGAGAATAAAATTCTGAATCCGATGGCCTAAATAAATTTTCGTAAAAGTAGGGTTTTTGGACCTTAAGAAGTTGGCCAAAGTTGAAAAACAGCTGCCTTTTTATTTTAGGATTTGATAGTCCGCGAACAATCGGACAAAATGGAAGGTAAAATTTTTTAAATTTATAAAATTTTTGCCAAATAAGAATTTAGTGATATTAATTTAGTAATTATGTGGGACGCTGGGTTTTAAAACTGGACCCGGAACTGAAATTTCAGACTCGAATTCAGACTATAAAAAAAAGCCGCGTACCCGGCACACCACCAGTGAATACTAAAAAAACCCAGATTTTAAACCTTTTTTTCAACCATTGCGGCTTATACATCTAATTTTGATTTCATTTATATTTCTTGCAGGCCTCTGCCGTCGGCGCGCCGCGTATCGAACGCGGTGCACGTGGACGCGCCGCGTTTTCATGTCGCGTTCTCGCATATGCTCATGCAACTCGGCCAAATGATCGACCATGACATAACGCACTCGCCGATCGCGCGAGGTCCTTCCGCATACAATTTTCTTTATTGGCCTACAGTATTCTCTGGCTTTTCTCAAGTCTAGCCTTTTTTTAGCTTAAGTTTAGCTTCTTTTGACTTAAGCTTAGGCGCTTTTGGCTTAAGTTTAGCTTCTTTTGACTTAGGCCTAGACTCTTTGGGTTTAAGTTAAGCTCCTTTTGACTTAGGCTTAGACGCTTTTGGCTTAAGATTAGGTTCTTCTGGTCTAGGCTTATACTCTTTGGGCTTAAGGCTAGCTTCTTTTGGTTTAAGTTTAGCTCCTTTTGACTTAAGCTTAGGCGCTTTGGCTTAAACACCTTAAGCCTCGACTCTTTGGGCTTAAGCTTAGGTCCTTCTAGGCTTGGCTTAGACACTTTGGACTAAAGCTTAGCTTCTTTTAGCTTAATCTTAGGTCCTCATGACTCAGGCTTAATTCAAAGATCTCTCTCTTCAGGTTTCACCCGTTGCCAAATATGTAATTTTGCTTCCTCCATTTTCAGGACCGAATAACGCGATCCTCAACTGCAGTCGTTGCGATTCCGCGGAGAGTCTTTCCATTCACTGTTTTCCCATACGAATTGAGCCCGACGATCCATTCTTTCCGGCGTTTCACGCGGACGGCTCGCCGCGTTGTATGCCATTTGCGCGCTCTCTATTGGGACAACTCACTCTCGGCTATCGTAATCAGGTGCGTATATTACGGGATACGGACACGAAATTACCCTAATTTCGTGTGTGTGGATAAGCCGCAAATGTTTTAAACCAAATTTAAATTGGCGCCAATTGGAGTTCATTTTGTGTTGTATCGAATACGTTGCAGTCCAAATTTTGTGCCCGCCTTCGTTTAAGTTTCATAAAAGCGAGGCACAAAATTTGGACTCCAACGGATCCGATACGAACTAAATGAACTCATTGGCGCCAATTTAAATCTGGGCTAAAAACACTCGCGGCTTATACACACGAAATAAAAGGGTAATTATTTTTCAATCTCGTATTCAGCTGAATCAATTGTCTTCATTTCTGGACTCATCTAACATTTACGGCTCAACCGACTGCGAGGCGAACGCCTTGCGGCTCTTCAATCGGGGTCGGCTCAATTTCACCGATTTGGGCTACCAACGCGAGGCACTTCCGCAGGGCCCGCAGGAGCGCGACTGCAGGTGCTCAAAATTTTTTTTGTCGTATAAGTCGCGCATTTTTTTTTTAACTATGCGATCTATCCTAATTTCGCGTGTATAAGACCGGGTGCTTTGAGCCCAGATTTAAATTTGCGCCAATGAGTTTATTTTGTTCGTATCGGATCCGTTGGGGTCCAAATTTTATGAAACTGAAAAAGCGGGCATAAAATTTGGACTCCAACGAATCCGATACGAACAGAATAAACTTATTGGCGCCAATTTAAATTTGTGCTCAAAACTTATACATGCGAAATTTGGGTTAATTCATATTTTTAGATCCCGGCCACGATATCCCTGTTTTGTGGCCGGCGACGAGCGTAACAATGAACAACCGGGACTCACCGCATTGCACACGATCCTGCTACGCGAACACAATCGTATAGCCACGACGCTGAGTCAAATCAACACCCATTGGGACGACGAGAAACTCTTTCAGGCGAGAGTTTCGCAAAACTATGCATATATAAGAGCTTTGGAGTCAATCGGCGAATGTGACTTCGCTGATAACGTTGCGATGGATGACCCCGGAGCCAATCCGCAGGAGCCGGAGCCATTCATTAAAGAGTCACTGATTGGAAACATTGCTGTCCAAAAATTTCAAATAAAATGAAAAATTGGCATTGTGTTTGTGTCTGTCTGATTTTGATCTTGTTGATGATCGTATCTGTCTCATTCATTATATTTCATTCATTAAAAAATTCTCATTCATTAAAAAATTCTGAATCAGACTAATTGAAAATAAAGTGCATAAATTGGATTATGAGCCCAAAGTCCCGGCCTGATGGATCTTGGGTCGCGCCAAGCCGGCCCGAAATTTTTGAGATTGCTTGCTAAAAATCAGATCATATAAAGACGGACTCGGTCCGACCCGTTTCGACCCCGCTCAATTCGTTTTTGTCTGGCCGGGCCGAGCTCGACCCATTTTGACTCTACCTGGCTTGTTTTTATCTGACCGGGTCCGGCTCCACCCGTTTTTTGATCGTTTCCCGACTCGTTTTTGTTCGAATTGCAAATTGCCAGCCAATCGGTTTATCAGAATCACTTTATGCTTTATTCCAGGAAACGCGTCGGATTATGATTGCCAAACTGCAGCATATCGTATTTGGCGAATTTCTTCCGGTTGTATTGGGCGTCGAGACAATGGAACGCCGCGCGTTGACGCCGTTACGCCGCGGCTATTTCGACGGCTATGACGCGGCCTGCGACGCGGCCGTCTCGCAGGAGGTCTCCGCGGCCGCACTTCGCTTCGGGCACACGCTGATTCGCGCCACGTTTCCGCGCATGAATGCGTCGTTCGGCTCGCACGCGGAGGCCGTGCGTCTCGAGGCGAATTTCAACAACGCCTCGTTGATGTACGACCAGGCCGGCGGGCATTTGGAGTCCATTCTAATGGGACTGCTCGGCACGCCCGGGTAAAAGACTTCTTTCTCGTTTAGCTCTTAGGTAAATGGGGGAGGAGGTCCGGGCAAATTCTTATCCGTTGATCCTATGCCAAGCCGAGCCAAAACGAGCAGGGCCAAGTCGGCTTGGCCCATTACTAATATAAAAAACGTATGAACTATAGACTTGAGAGGTATAAATTTTGGTGCATGCGGCTTATACACTTTGAAAGCTTGGCTTTTTTTTGTGTTCGTTATTTACAATATCGGCTTATATCTCAAAAAAAATATTTCAAGCATGGACTACGATCGTCACATTGTGGACTCGGTTCGAAATCATTTGTTTCAACGCCCCGGCGGTCCGCTGACGGGGCTGGACTTGCCCGCGGTGAACATTCAACGCGGTCGTGATCACGGCATTGCGCCCTACAACGCCTATCGCGAGTTGTGCGGAATGCGACGCGCGGCAGCGTTTGACGAGTTGCGCGACGTAATGGACGCGGACGCGGTCGACGCGCTGCGCGCTGTTTACGCGCATGTCGACGACATTGACCTCTTTCCGGGACTCATGTCCGAAAGACCCTTGAAAGGTGCGTGTCCAGTGGAGATGTTCTGAGCCAGGCCGGCCTCTTTTGGTCCGTCCAGATCCGTTTTTGGCTGGCCCGGCCCGATCTGATGGGCTGGCCCGTTTTGGCCCGGCCGGAATTGGCCTGTCCAGACCCGTCTTTGGCTGGCTTGGCCAGACTTGATGGGCTGGCCCGTTTTGGCCCGGCCTGTTTTGATTCGTCCAGACCCGTTTTTGGCTGGCCCAGCCCGAAATTTTTGAGCATATCTGGAAAAAATCAGACCATATTAGAGATGTTTATGCCCGACTCGCTTTGCTTCCTCCGTTTTTAATTGGCCTAGCCCAACTGGAAAATTTTTTTGTCCTTTATTCGGCCCGATTTGAAAATTGCCGGCTCGGCATATCTCTAGTATTCCGTTCGATATATATGATTTGAACATAAATGACGAATGAGCTATTTGACATGAGTTGTTTTGTGTCAAACGTTCCGCACATATTTTTCGCTTTTAAAATATTTCCAGGCGTTTTGGTGGGTCCGATGCTGGCCTGTCTGCTCGGCGAGCAATTCGATCGACTGAAGCGATGCGATCGTTTCTACTACGAAAACGACAATCCACGAACGCGTTTTACGCCCTGTGAGTTGTGATACTTTGAGAATTACCCGTCAAATCTATTGAAACTCTGGACGGAATTGGCCCATGTGTTCGGAAAGCTTATAAACCTATAAATTCCATTGCCTTCAAGCGGTTCAAACGGTATAAGGCTGAGTCAATGGTCGCCAGAAATTTGCGCACCATAAAACTTTTGACTTTGAGCTGGTTTTTCATCACGGTAAAATTATTTTTCCGAAAATTAATTATGGCTATCCGATTCAGAATTTAATTTTCTATCGAATGCTTTTTGAATCAAATTTCTAGCTGACTTTGAAAAAAAAGTTACGGCCAAAATAGTAAATTAAAAAATTTTTCAAAAATCGAAATTGACGTTACTTTTTTACGTGTGACTTTTTTTCCACAAGCTAGCTAGAAATTTAATTCAAAAAGCATTGAATAGAGAATTAAATTCTAAATCAAAGTGATAAAATTAATTTTTCGAAAAAAAAATTTTATCGTTACGAAAATCCGGTTCAGAGTCAAAAGTGCGCAAGTTTCCGGCAGCTATGAATATGCTAATATAGAATAGGAGCAGTTTTATGACTTGGATCACAAATGGCTCGGGCTTTATAAGTGGCTCCGAGTCATTTGGAGCCATATGGCTCGGCTGCGGATCCAACTGGTCGAAGTCATCTATCGGATCCGGAGCCATCTGGAGTGTTTTAATGGCTGGAAATTTATAGAGTCATTTAGCTTTTTGTGGCTCCGGCTTTTTTTGAAGAGAACTAAAAGAGTCGTTAGCGATTCTCTTATTTCCGCAGTCAACCCGGAACCAAGTCACAATACTGAATAGAACGCATAATTATTATTATATTCCAATCTCATTAATACATATACATATATTTAAAAAACGATTGACCATTTTCGAATATTCAGCACAATTGGCGGAAATTCGCAAGACAACCTTGAGCAAAATAATTTGCGACAATAGCGAATTCGCGCAACGCATTCAGCCCAAAGCGCTGCTCTTGCCGGATGAACTTTCGTGAGTATACTATAGACAAATATATACATATAATCTAAATATAAAATAGCACTGTATTTCTAGCCAAATTGATTAGGCATTCGAAATTTTTTATTGCTATTTGCGGTTTGAATTCCAGTGGGAGCGTTCTTTTTTTTCCGAAATAATAATGGAATGAGGAGTAATCGGATTAATAGCTAGAAGGCAAAATGACCATTATCTAACCCAAATTAGGGAGATATTGAAATTCGGCACCCCTTACCATATCCAATGACATATCCAACAAATTT
Source organism: Bradynema listronoti (assembly GCA_024678965.1). Lineage (NCBI taxonomy): Eukaryota > Metazoa > Nematoda > Chromadorea > Rhabditida > Allantonematidae > Bradynema > Bradynema listronoti. Next base: position 1,409,795 of record JANLNO010000014.1, on the reverse strand, counting down.
AAATCGCTCGCCATTAATTTTAAATTTGGCACTGCGTCAATCTTTTTATTTCAAAAATTTTGAAAAAATTTGTAAAAATGGCAAAAGGTTGGTGCGGCCGGGATCATTGCTCAATCTTCGATCCGACCACCGGCCACGGTATTCCGGGCACAATGGGATCGACAGAGAGCGGATCTGGCCAAGCAAGCCAACAGTTCGCGTTCCGCACACCGGCGTAATTGCGGGTTCGTTGTGTCATGTGGAATCATAGTTGTGCACCATCACAATACTTTCTCATCCGGCTGACTCAGTTAGCTGTGGGACGTACCAACACTGGGAATGGTGCCCAGAGGGTCCAGTGAACCACAAACACTGGTATTCGCTTAACTCTAGCTTGGCCGAGTCAAACCGGAATCGAAATCATGCAATCGGTGAGCACAACCACGATTGATTGATGGGGATGGGGTTGATTTTCTCGCTTATATCACCCGAATTGCATTCAAGAAAAATGGGCGATGGCTTTTGCACAATGTCCAGACAAGCCAGACACTCCAATACTATTTCTTCCAATTTTAATATTAACCTTTTGCTTAATAATATAACCCGAATTTCATTCGCGAAAATCGCCAGATGGCTTTGTTTCGACGGCCAGAGAAGTCAAACATTTTCTTCAGATATTAACCGTTTGCTTAATATAATTTTTCATAACTTCTATCGAGCTCAAATCGGCGAGATAATATTGAAATTTGACCATTACTATGCAGAGTGATTTCGGTGCCTGGATAATCCCATCCAAACCCGCGAAATGATTGATTCCATTTTGTCCTGTCCCAATATGTCATCCCATTTTGCCGGATCGCCGAAGAGTACAGAATAAAATTTTCCATAATTTATACATTTTATAAGTTGACTTTTTTCTTTTTTTAATAGAAATGCACCCATCAAATGCTCGGAGCTTATGGGTACGGACCTCTACGAATGGATTGATAGACGTATGTTTTGTAGAATTTTTATGAGCATAGCCTCTGAACTCTAAAAGCCCCCAAATGACAACGCAATTTTTGAAACGGAGGTCTTCGTAGCTCAATGGGTAGAGCAAGTAAGCTTCTTTTGGCTTAGCCATCATTCTTCGAGGGTTTGAATTAATGATGGGGTCGAGCTGGCAATAATGAACTCGAGCCGAATCAAGTCGAGCGAGGCCGAGCCGAACCAAGCCGAGCCTGGTCGAATCAAGCCGCACCAAGCTTAGTCAAGCCGGGCCGAGTCGAGCCGGAACGAGCCAACCGGGCCGAGCCGAACCCAGCCGAGTCGAGCCGCGCCGAGCCTGGTCAAAACGGCCGAGTCAAGCTGGACTGAGCCGAGCCAGCCAAACCCAGCCAAGTTGAGCCGGGCCGAGCCTGGTCAAGTCGGGCCGAACCGAGCGGGACCTAGCCGAATCGGAAAAAAATGTCTCGAGTAGAAGAAAAACTAAAAAACAACAACAACAATATTACTCTTTGCAATTCATTACATATTTTTCAGAATTCTGTGTTGTGGATCAACGCGTAATCCCGCTGGGGCGAACGCGTCGCGTGACGCCGTGTATTGCGTGTACCTGCACCGCTGAAGGCGTATGTTTTTTACTAAACAAAAATTGAGTCAGTAAATTGGTTAATAACTCAGTTACGAACTCCAAACACAATGCCAAGAAGCCAATTTATCAGAATTTTTCAAATAATTTGAATATTCAGAAAAATGGTCTAGTAGTTAATGCCTTTTTGATTTCAATTCTCTTTGGCCACATTTTCCTTTTTTTTCATTTTTTTTAATTAGCTCTTAATTACCATATTATTTTAATTACTGTATAATTATGGTATCATATCTTAATCACCGTATTTTTTTATATTTATAATCTTTTTTTCTTTAGCCCGAATGTCGTTCCGTTACCGTACAGCGTTGTGAGGACCTTTTCGAGGATCATTTACTCTCCGAAATCAAGCAGGATACGGTATGTGTGATACAGTGTGCACAAACGATTCGTGAAAAGTCTCGATTATATCGTAACGGCTTTACGTCGAGAGAGATTTAAATTCTAGCTTAAGCTTACAGTATGCCCATTGAAATTACTGCAAAATTACAGTAATTTTTCAGCTGATTTTCAAATTTTTTTTTCTTTGCGTTTTATCAAGTGAAAATTGTTTAAATTATTACTGTATTTTAATTATCGTATAATTTCGCATGTAAATTTAAGCTAAAAATTGAGCTTACGTTGATTTTTAAAGATTGAACTTAATCCAAGTCAAACACTTCAAAAAATGACAAGTTTATTGATTTATTTAAGATCAATCTTGTATAATTAAGTTCGATCTTGATCACTATGTATTTTTTTGCGTTGCTAATAAAACGGGTCCTGGTCCTTTTTAATGGTTTAACACTTTCAATTTTATTGTTAATTTAATTTGATAAATAAATTTAAAAAAAAATGAAAAAGTCGCTTGCCGGGATCGAACCCGAGACCTACAAAAAACATAATTAAACCTAATATGAGCTTACTTCCATTTAAGACTAAATCATTTTAATCATTATAATCATACTCGCGTCCGCGACAAAATATTAGAAATAAAATTTTTATAAACAAAATTTTTTATTTTGCAAAATATTTTTCGAAGATTTTTATTCAATAACAAAGACAAATTGGTTGTGAAATTTATTTTAAATTTATATTAATATTGCATAAAAACTTTCACTTTATTCATAAAAGTGCTTATTTTAAATATTTTTTCTCAATTTCAATTCAATCGTGATTTTCGGTCGGTATTTTAGAAAAGTATTTAAATCGAATTTATATAATGCGAGAAATATTTTCAGAAAAGTATTTTAACAATTACCTTTTTTTGGTACCATGTCTTCTGTCCTTCCTGCATTCATTGTCATGACGATGGGTCCATAGCCGGCAAATATTGAATTCGAGCAGAACAGAATTGGGTTGAGCAGGGCCGAGCCGGACCGGGTCGAATCGTGCCGGACCGTGCTGAACCGGGCCGAGCTGAGCTTAGTCAAGTCGGGCCGATTCGGGCTAAGCCAAGCTCGGTCGGATTGGCTCAGCTGGATGGGAAGCGGAACTTGAAATTATTTCCCATATATCCATAAAACGAGCAAATTTTTAGGTGTCATTCTGATTTATTTGTTCATTTATTTTCAACTATTGTAAAAGGCATATTATTGTGGGTCGGTAATTTTAGAATTTTCTTGGAATGTATCTCAAAAAAATTGAAATCATTTCGCTGCTTTTTCTCGTTTCATTCGGAGGAAATTTAAATTATGCGGAAGAAGTTGGTCAATTCGGTTTTGAAGATGGTAATAAAAATAAAAAGCTTAATACCACAAAATGTAAATGATAATTTTCCATTTTTCCTTCTATACTTACGATGAGTTTTGAATAAGCCATTAAAAATGCATATGCTAAAAATTCATTTTATGAGCGTAAAATATCTATCAGCTTATCGCTGTGCGACGAAATCTGCTGATTTTTCAACTTTGATTAACTTTTTCAGAAGCATAAAAGAATTTTCCGAAAGTTAATTTGATCATTTTGATTCAGAATTTTATTCTTTATCAAATTCTTTTTATATTAAGTCTCTAAAAAAATTAGAAAAAAAGTTACAGCCAAAAAAGTAAAAAATTTTCACGAAATTAAAAGTAACACTTTACTTTTTTGACTATAACTTTTTAACTAAGTAACTTAACAACTTTATTTAAAAATTAATGGATAGAGAATTAAATTTTGAATCGAATTGGTTAAATTAATTTTCTTAAAAGAAGCTTTTTGGTCCTTAAAAAGTTAAAGTTAAATCGCTCTCCCCGCCCCATTCGCAAATGGCGGATTGCTCCGGTTCCGAAATGTCCCAATACCGTTAATTATCGCTCTCGAGACCCATTCATATAAGCTTATAGAATGCTTATAGAATATAATACTCAATTAACACATCTAATTCTTAATTCCTATCAAATACAAACCGATTACAAATATGGCGACACTATTAACCGCACCTATAAATTCGTCGCCAAACCGCCAACCGATAAATATCTCATCTGCAAAGACGACAATAAGTATCTGCGTGCGTACTTAAAAATGAGCATAAACTCTGCGGTAAATCTCTGTGAAAATTTTCACAACTATGCCTGTGGTGGTTTTCCGGCTATCACGCAGGACGAAGAAAATAAAAACATTTATACGGCGAATCTCGCGCGTGCATATGAAGCGATTGCGCGAAAGAATTCAACAAGAAAGGCATGTGAATTATAGTACCCGAATTTTGGGTGTATAAGCCGCAGGCGTTTTGAGCCAAATTTAAATTGGCGCTAATGTGTTCATTCCGCTTGTATTCAATTTAAGCGAGTCGAAATTTTATGCAGCCCACTTTTAAGAGACTAAAAGGATGGCGGGCACAAAATTTGGATCCGATACAACACAGAAAAAACTCAATGGTACAAATTTAAATTTGGCTCAAAATAATCGGATCTGAGTTCGTTTCACCACTAACTAAAATGTCTCAGGTTCAGATTCGGGTTCATTTCATAAATATAAAGTGTCTCCAAATGCCGTTGAACCATTTTTTTAGATAATTTGAATAGATTTAAATGTATTTTAGAGCATTATGCTCGATGTAGCCCAACGCCTTTTAATCGATTGCATTGTCACCGGTGACAACGGTGATCAGGCCGAGGAATTAGAAACAAATTTACTTGAAGCATCGTGCTTTTTCAAACAATTCCAACTCAAGCTGCCGTTTGATCAAAAATACATACCGACATGCAACCGGAGCTTTGATAATATATCCCATTACGACCAGCCGACACTGATCGGGCATATTTGGGGCTCATTGCTCGGCGTGCATCGGCCAATGACTGTGCTCGACCCGTTCGGTGTCAGCGTTGGGAAAAAAATAGGAGGAAAAATGGAAAATTATTTACGTTTTGGAGAGTATTCGTTCTGCCAAAAAGTCGGCGCCGCAAAGCATTGGGTTGGTGAAACGAACAAACGTGCTATTCAAATGGGATATTTCGAGATCGGATTTTAGTCTAAAACTAAAAATTTAATTTAAAAAATGGAAAAAAAGCATGTGAAGCCGCATGTGAGGGATTCAAACTCGCAAGTTCAAATTTTTTTAATTTTTCGGACAACTTATTAACAATCAAATCGTTATATATATTTAATTCCCTATCGATTACTTTTTAAATCAAGTCTTTAATTAAATTGGAAAAAAAGTTACAGCCAAAAAAGTAAGGTTACTTTTTATTTTTTCGAAATTTTTTGAGTGACTTTACTTTTTTAACTATAACTTTTATTTTCAAAATAGTTAGAAATTTGATTTAAAAAGTAATTGATAGAGAATTAAATTTTGAATCGAAGCAATAAAATTAATCTTGTAAACTAATTCTTTATGCTCCTGAAAAAGTTAATCAAAGTTGAGCATTATTTGCATCAGCAAATAATGCTCCATTCAAAACTGCATAAATTTTTAGTTCGAAAAAAAAGCCTTACACTATTATACGATGTCGGAGACATTCCTGAGTTGGTTGAAGGATTACTATATTAGTATAATGGAGATGCTAATAAACTTCTGCAGAATAGATTTGTCCTCGTGGCGTAGGTATAACGCGACGACGGCGTCAAAGAAATACCCATTTATAAATTTTACCGCATTTTTGTATTCGTATTCAAAAGATTTGAACATCGACTACATCACGCAACCCGACTTTATGTTCGATATCAACGAACATAAAATGAAATTTTTAAAACATATATTCCATAAAAATTACACGGAAAGCATGAATATGCTCATATTTTTTAATTTCATCCTCAACAAACACGTCCCTTACAATAAACGCAAGACAATTACATTATTTCAAAATCACAATACCAAGTATTTGAATACGGATTATGTTAAGGTATGAGATTACAAGTTGATTCAAGAATGAATTACGCTAATTTCGTGTCAATAAGCCACGGGTGTTTTGAGCCAAATTTAAATTGGCGCCAATGAGTCATTCTATTATAGCAAGTCCGTTGGGTTTCAAATTTTGCGTTTCATAAAAGTGGGCACAAAATCTGGACCCGCTTGGATTCAATACAACAGAATGAACCCATTTTAAATATGGGCTAAAAACACCTGTGGCTTATACACAATGAAAAAAAAACAAAAAATGAAAAATGCATCCGATTATTCTAAAAATTGTCATAATGTGGTTTTCAAGGATTCTGATTTTAGTTACTTTTGATTCTAATTTTTAATTTTATAAATTTTCTTGACTTGCAATGCGATTTAATTCAAAATGCAAATAGCAAAGACCCTGAAAGAAGACCCTGAAAGATTCGTAAATTACTACCCTAAAACACGGCGTATAAGCCATTCAGACGGAATTTTTGATTATTGACTTGGCCTTCAACAAACAAAATTCGAAAAAATTGATTGCACTTAAAAATTTAAGTCACTCAGAAAAATTTTCTTTTAATATACTCAAACTTGAAGCTAAAATGCGTTGAAGAATTGGATGAACCGCTGCGCGAATTAGCATTTGCAAAATGGATAATGGACAGAGAAAATCAAAATACAACGTTTTTATTTTATTTTAACGTGGCGAAAATGTATGACGACGTTCTGCAATCGACAAAAGCATTTATTTTAGAGGTATGTATGTACCATATTAAAGTTGTAACCAGTGATGGGTCGCGAGTGTTGTTCGGAGTCAACCCTTGGCTCCGGGTTGACTTCGGAGCCGCGAGCCGCTAGCGGCTCCATTAGCTTTTTCAAAAAAAAGCCGGAGCCATGATGATTTCATAAATTGGCTTCAGATGGCTCCGGCAGATGACTCGGAGCGTTTTGCTTCGTAGCGAGCCATCTGGCTCCAAATCTCAATTGTCATTTATGGAGCCGGAGCCAATTATCGAGTTAAGTCACAACATTGCTTGCAATGGTTAACGAGCCAATTGCCAAAAAATTTTTGACTGGTTTTCTCGTGAGCCATTGGGGCATTTTCTTGCAAAAATTTAGCTCAATTCATAAATTTTCGATAATGTTTCTCCCCAGGAAAAAGTCAAAAAGTCTAACAACCCAAAATGAAAAAATTACAAACATAAATTACTAATCTTAACAAGAAAAATTTTTCAAGTCAAAAATGCTTTCCAATGAGACACGCAAAGAGGCACTGAACATACTCGGCGACATTAGGCGAGCCCTTTTGAATATAGAAAACTTAGTGTCGAGCCATTGGTTCGGCACTAGATGGAATTATTTGGTTGTGGAAATAAAAAAATTCGGCGGGGTTGAGCGTATACCGTTAACTAAACTTCGCCAAATTCTTCATCGCTTTAATTTTCACGAATCCATGCGCCGACTTTTGCCACATTCTGAAGGAATATTCAAAGAGAATCAGCTTGAGGTGATTTTATGGCGCATCCGATATTTGCAGATTTTTCAGAACTTTGATTAACTTTTTAACAATCAAAATGTTACATTTAAGAAAATAAATTTAAACTGTTAGATTCAGAATTTAATTCTCTTTTCAATACTTTTTAAATCAAATCTCTAAGTAACTTGGAAAATAACTAACTAAAAAAGTAAAGTCACTCAAAAAATTTTCACGAAATAAAAAGTAAGCTTACTTTTTTAGCTGTATCTTTTTAATTAAATAACAAATTTTTAGTAACAAATTTATTAAGTAACAAATTTATTTAAAAATATAGAGAATTTAATTCTGAATCTGATTTTTTTTTAAATTAAGTCCTAAATAAATTGTAAAAAAAGATTACAACTAAGAATGTGAGGTTTACTTTTTATTTTCTGGAAATTTTTTGAGTGACTTCACTTTTTTAGGTGTAATTTTTTTCCAATTTAATTAGAGATTTGATTTAAAAAGTAATTGGTAGAGAATTAAATTCTGAATCAAATAGATCAATCGGATATTATCAGTTAACTTTAAAGGCAGAAAAATCGCGATCAAAATCTGCAAATGTTGTTTTTTCAGCGTCGTTAAAAATTCATTTTTTTCGATTAATTAATAAGTTAATCCCATTTTTATTCAGCCAAAAATCACTTATCGATTTTATGATAACATACTGGAAATTCCAATGGGCATTTTTGAGCGTCCATTTTACTCAAGTGACGATTTATGGATTTACGCAAGAATTGGATATTTTATCGCGAAAGAAATTTTGCGTCCCCTTGGTTTGTTATTAGCGTTCCGCTGCTTAGGATTTGAAACATTGTTGTGACTTGGCTTATCGGTTGACTACGGAGCCGCGAGTTGCCAGCAACTCTAGCTCTTTAAAAAAAATGCTAGAGCCACAAAAAGCCAGATGATTCCATAAATTGCGAGCCATTTTGGCTTGACACAACTTAAAATATCGCAACGGCGGGATTTAACTTTTCGCTTATATAACCTGACGTGCGTTAGCCGAAAATCGACGATGGACTTCGCCAACCGGCCAGAGAAGTCAGACACTTCAATGATATTTCTCCATTTTTTCAAGACTCCATAAATTGCGAGCTATTAAGATGATAAATGGCTCCAGATGGCTCCGGCAAATGAGTTGGCTCCGCAGCGGAGCCACTTATAAGGCCGAGTCACAACACTAATTTGAAATAATAAATGTTTTTTAGGTTTAAAAAAAGATTTCAAAAATTGCTTTCCTTACAAAAAACAGATTTATCAGAACGAGCTGTATTTTAAGCAAATAGGTTTGTCTTTTTTCTAATAATTTAACCTCTTAGAAACTGTACCAGCAAAGCTCTTAGCCCTCAGATTTTTCGGAAAAATTACTTTAATTTCGAGTATGTATAAGCCGCGGATGTTTTGAGCCAAATTTAAATTGCCGCCAATGACTTCATTCTGTTGTATCGAATCCGTTGATATCCAAATTAGAATATTTCATCGTTCTTCGATCAGCATAAATATATAAATGTTTTAAGCATGACTCTTTTTTCAAAAAATTCCATGAGCGACCCCCTAACTGCTTCATAGTTTTTGAAATGTGCCAGTATTTCAATGATCCAGGATTGAAAACAAACGAAGTCATTGGTTGATTTGTCTTTATTGTATGTTCTAAGTTGGAGCATTTTTTCTCCCAATTGAACCAATTTAAATAAATCAAATCAAATAATTTATTTTAAATTACATAAAATTCAAAAATTTGGAAGAATTCAATTTGTTACAGCCGCACATATTGTACAATCAGCAGTGGATAAATCTTTTCCTAAGGGATATTCCATGGAACGTTTCTACATGTTCTTGGCTCAGGTTTTCATTTTTCGGTCCATTTATTCAAGTCATTTATTTATTTACCATAATTTCGCGTGTATAAGCCCTCGGGGGTTTTAAGCCAAATTTAAATTGGCGTCATTCTCTTATATTGGATCCAAGCGAGTCCAAATTTTGTGTCCGCCTTCGTTTAAGTTTTGTAAAAGTGAGCACAAAATTTGGACCCCAACGGATCGAATACAACAGAATGAACTCATTGGCGCCAATTTAAATTTGCATCAAAATACCCGCGGCTTTTCCGCGCAAAATTAGCATAATAAAAAATTAGATAATATTGGAGTAAAAATGAGATTTTTTTCAGAATTTCTGTTATTCCGATCGCGTATACGATTTCAATTCTATCGTCAAAAAGAGCAAAATTAATATAAATATTGCTCCTTGTAATGAAAATGCTTCTTTTTCGAATTATAATGCGAGTTATTTGGATTGTGTGATATTTTAATTTTCATATTTACATATTTTCATTGTCGAGTATTTTAATTTAAATCTTTTCCATTTATTTGATAAATTTTTTCTTCGAACAAAAATTTAATTTAAAAGTTTTGATGACGCAATTTAGAAAGAAAAATTTGAAAAAAAAATAAAATTCATTTATGGTTGAAATTGACTTTTCTTTCTCTTTCTCTCTCTCTCTCTTTCTCTCTAACGAACGCAAAGCTTGAGGTGAAAACGAGTTTGTAAATTACGTCAAATCTAACCCCCTCCTCAAAAAGAAAAAAAAACGTGAAAACAACGGGAAAAATTAAACACACAAAACACAAAAATCGAGAAAACAGAAGAAAAAAACGAGGAGAAAATGGAAAAATATGTGCAAAAAATGGGTATCAAAAAAATTTTTGAAGGCATTTCCTGCAAAAATGATTACGTTATTTGTTTTTAGGACCAAAAATAACTCCCAGATACGATAAAAAAATTTCGAAATTCTGCGAAAGGTATAAACTAGGATTGAGTCTAAAAAATTGAGCCTAACAAAGAGAGAAATGATAGAAAAATGAGAGAACAAAATAGATGAGGAAAATTTTTTTGAATGGAATGTCTTCAAGAATAATTTCCCCACAAATTCACACAAATCAATTGAAAAAATTTTTGATTAAACAAACGAGAAAAACGAATGAAAAAAAAATAGCCATGCCCAATTAATTTTTATATTTTTCTCTTTTTTTCTTCAAAAATGGAGAAAAAACACAAAAATTTTTCGATGAGTTTAGAAAATTTTTGATCAAAACTTTTTAAATTTTTCAACTTTTTTTTTTTGATGAGTCAATTTTTTCAAAATTTTTCATAAAATTTTTGAATTTTGATACAATTTTATTGGCCTTTTAGCGATTAGCAATGTTATGATTTGGCTCAGGGTTGGACTCCGGAGCTAGGCAAGTCGCCAGCGAATCTCTTAGCTCTTTTTAAAAAAAGCTGGAGTCACAACAAGCCAGATGACTCCATAAATCGCCAGCCATTAAGACATAAATGGCTACAGATGGCCCCGGCTCCGATAGATGACTACGATCAGTTGGCTTCGCAGAGGATATATAGCTCCAAATGACTCGGAACTACTCATAAAATCATAACAATAATTGCCAGCCGTTAAGACACAAATGATTTCAGATGACTCATGACTCTGACCTGAATTCAAATTTAAATCGCTCGCCATTAATTTTGGCACTACGTCAATCTTTTTATTTCAAAAATTTTGAAAAAATTTGTAAAAATGGCAAAAGGTTGGTGCGGCCGGGATCATTGCTCAATCTTCGATCCGACCACCGGCCACGGTATTCCGGGCACAATGGGATCGACAGAGAGCGGATCCGGCCAAGCAAGCCAACAGTTCGCGTTCCGCACACCGGCGTAATTGCGGGTTCGTTGTGTCATGTGGAATCATAGTTGTGCACCATCACAATACTTTCTCATCCGGCTGACTCAGTTAGCTGTGGGACGTACCAACACTGGGAATGGTGCCCAGAGGGTCCAGTGAACCACAAACACTGGTATTCGCTTAACTCTAGCTTGGCTGAGTCAAACCGGAATCGAAATCATGCAATCAGTGAACACAAACAGGATTGACTAATTATTGGGAATTGCGATAGATTTTCTCGCCTATATAACCCGAATTTCATTTGCGAAAAACGGGCGATGGGCTTCGTCAACCGGTCAGAGAAGTCAGATACTCTAATGATATTTCTCCATTTTTTCAAAACTCCATAAATTGCGAGCCATTGAGACATAAATATCTCCAGATGGCTCCGGCGCCAATGGATGACCAGTTGGCTACGCAGCAAAGCCATATGGCTTCAAATGACTCAGCGCCGTTTATAGAGCCAATTCGCGATATTCTCCCCCTTGGTCCCATCACGTTTCGCCCCGTCCGTTCTGTTTTGTCCTATTTTATTTTGCACCACCGCGTTTCCTTCCTTTATGTCCCGTCCCATTTCGTCCCATCCGGTTCTGTTACGTTCCGTTTTGTTGAATTCCGTCTCGTTTCGCTCCGCTTCGTTTGAGCCCGTCCAGTTTCATCCCGTCCTGTTTAATCCCATCCTGTTTTGACCCATTTCGTTCCGTTCCTTAAAGTAATATGTACAAAATTACCATAAATTAATTCCATTCACCATTATTATTTTCGACTTTATTTATTAGGAAAAAGGTTTTCCTCATTCTCTTATCTTCTATTTTTTTATCTTTATGGAAAAAAAACATTTTTAACCAAAAATTTTAAAAAAGTGAAAAAAATAAAATAATAAAATTTTTTTTAGTCATAAGCCTAAAATTTTCTTAATTTTTTAAACGAATTTTCATTGACAGCTGACTTTGTAATCATTTTTTTTTTTCAAATTTTTTATTACTTTTTTTATTACTTTTAAAAAAAATATACCTCTATTTTTCAGTTTTCGGCTTTTTAATATTCATTTTTATTTTTGTTTTTATTCGAACTTTTTCACTTTTTTTACGAAATTTTACAAAAATTTTACGTAAAAATCATTTTGATAAAGTACCCTAATTTTGCGTATTTAAGGCCGGATGTTTTGAACCAAATTTAAATTCGCGCCAATGAGTTCATTCTGTTGTATTGGATCTAAGCGAGTCCAAATTTTGTGCCCACTTTTATGAAACCGAGACAAAGACGATCACAAAATTTGGACACCAACGGATTCGATACAACAGAATGAACTCATTGGCGCCAATTTAAATTTGATTCAAAACACCTGGCCTTATACACGCGAAATTAGGATAATTTCAATTTTCATTGTATTTGAACGAAAAATCTTTCGACAAAATTACCAAAAAATTAACTTTTTTTGTTATTTCGTTTTGCTCAATTGAAATAATTATGTAAATGAAAATTTCTTTAAATAATACGTGAATGAGAATGAGAATGAGAATGTGGGGAAAAATAATTGATATTTAATGATTGATATTTTTTTTATAATTGTTTACCACTTAAGGACGCCTCTCCAATTGCTTAAGCGCTTAAGATATAAGATACAATTTTTTTTCTAGGACAATTTTTTAAGCATTTATATTTTTGCTCTTGTATCGTTTTTCCCATTATTAAGCTTGATCTTAAGCTTAATATGATGATTTAAGTGCATTGCAATAATAATTTTCTTCTCAATTTCTTATATTTAGGTGGATTTTTTGTGACGAATTTTTCGCCGGTCCAAATTATTTTTGCTTAAAAATTCGATCTTCAGAATTTAGTAAGTTTTTCAAATTTTAAAAAACCGCTAAAAGATAATACGCCAAAAAAATTTAATTTTAAAAAACCGCCAGAAAATATTACCCCAAAAAACCTAGGTACAGGCTCATAATTTAAGTGTAGGCTCATAACTTGACTACAAGCATGTAAATCAAGTTTAGACTCATAACTTGAGTTTAGGCTTATAACTTAAGTGCAGGCTTATAATTTAAATACAGGTTTTAAGAGCGGGCTTATTATAACTTGAGTATAGGCTTATAACTCAAGTAGAAACTTGCAACTTAAGTACAAGCTCATAACTTAAAAGCAGGCTTGTCCAATTTGTTTCAAAACTATTGGAAATTCTACAGTAATTTTTGCCTATGCCTTAGTGATACGTATACGATCATTCCTCGTGTTTTCCGCAACCGTAATTTTATTCGTGGAGGATTACGGTAGCGCGGAAGGCGGAATCGCCGAGATGAAGGCGCTCACTGGCGACGCGCCCTATTTGGGCACTGGCAATCAGGAACAGGCGCCCGAATATTTCGGCTCGGCGGCGTATCGACAGTACGCCGCGGACGCGGGACAATACGCGCCGCCGGGCTTAGGCTACCGTAGCCGTTACGCATACAATGCGATGAACAGTCTTAACGGCGGTCAGGGCCTATACGGTCCTATGGGCGGCTATCGGCTACCGTATCGCGGCTACGGTACATTGGGAAATTATCCCAGTGAGTAAAAATTGGCTTTTTTTCGAAAATTTTTTTTCCATTTTTAACTCAATTTTCAGGGTCCAATAGAATAATTTTTTAAACTTTCATTTTGGCTAATCGTTTTAAAATTTAATTCTCTATCCGTTACTTTTAAATCAAGTCTCTAAATTACTTCGAAAAAAAGTTACAGCTAAAAAAGTAAAGACACTCAAAAAATTTTCGAAAAAATAAAAATAACTCTACTTTTTTTACTGTAACTTTTTTTCCAATTTGTTTAGAAATTTAATTTAAAAAGAAATCGATAAAGAACGAAATTTCGAATCAAATGGCTAAAATTATATTTTAGAAAAATAATAATATTAGGCTTAAAAAGTTGGTTGAACTTACGTAAAAAAATTAAGAAGAATTTCATAAAAATGATTCATTTTTCGTCTAGCATATACCTTAACGGACTACGGTATCAACGGACCTGCTTCGATACCGCCGATCGGAGGCCGTAACGGTTACTATACAGGACGCGGTAATGAATGGATCGTCAAACATTGAGATCATTTTACAGTATAAATATCATCGAGTCATTGCGCAAAAATGATTAAAAAAATTGTATAAGCAAATCTAGATTTGTTTACAATATAAAATAAGCTTAAGCTTAGGCTTATAACATAAGTTCAAGTTTAAACGTAAGTTATGTTTAAGTTAAAAAAAGGCAGATGTCAAGTATTAGATAAAGCTTTAATCTTTATTGATAGACTGTGAAAAGAAAGTTCTTCAACAAAAGTATTCTAAAATAAATGTATAAGCCGCCGAACCGTTCGACGAATTTTTGAATATGAACGCATCGCCTGGTATTCTGTTATTTTCTCTTTGTTAAGCATAAAATTCAATGAACACCCCGCGGTTTATACACCCATTTTAACGCCTTTAACATTGGCTCAGGCTGTAGTTTAATAAACATTTTGAGCTCCATTTCGTTTACACCAGAATGTCAGGTTAAGTCAAAATTTAAAAATTCTACGAAAAGCCCCGCGGCTTATCAGAACTTAGTCAAAGTACCTTAAAATGGATGTATTTTTGTCGAAAAACTTTTCTTATAGCCAAAAATATTTTTTTTCAATTAATTATTTTTAAAATTGAATATTTAAATATATTTTTTAAATTCAATGTTTTTATTGTAAAGTATTTACTTAAAAGTGTTTAAGATTAACTTCTAATTATTTATATTATAAGCCCCATGCATTGTATTGGCTTTATTATTGCCAATTAGCCTTTGAGTATTATTGATTTTACTTTTTGATTTTAATTTGTGACTTTTATTCGAAATAAATAATTTAAAAAATTTCAAACTGGTATGTATAAATAATTTCGAATAATGTCAAATAATATCAAATGATGCCAAATGATGTAAAAAATTATATTAAATGATGTCAAATATTGTCAAAAATTGCGCTAAAAATTATATTTTGAATGATGATAAATATTAGGTTGTAAAGAAAATTCTTGCGGTTTTTGTTACATATACATATAAATGGCAAAAACTTTCTTAAAAACCTAATAATAACAGTATATAAAAGTACTTGCAATTTGGAGATCGGCGACGACTTCTAAAATTCGATCCGTCAACGTCAATTTCATTGTCAAAATGTGGTAGAGATAAGACTCTCAAATTTTTGGTGATAAGACATCTCAATATTCAATCACTCAGTCAAATTTCAATCAATATATTCACTTTAACAATCCAGCCAAGGTCGACACATATCGAAAGCACTCCGAGTTTTTATTTTTGGCCCTTGTTTTATCGGTTGTTTGGAGTTCAACGACAGAAATTTAATTGTAATTTCAATCAAGTTTAATTGATTCAATAGACGATTAAAATAATTTATTTGCAATCTCAACAAAAGCAAAGAAGTAATAATTAACAATAAACAATAATAAAAATAATTACTTAATGACAATAACCACGCGACAACAAAAAATCATAAATAAAATATAACCTAACATATTAAAATTACTTCTGTTGTGTATGTGAAAAAGATAACTTCCGTGGCAGGACTTGAACCTGCGACCAACGCTTAACCGGAGCGCTGCTCTACCTACTGAGCTACACGGATCTTGATCACATACTTAGAATTTCTTCTTATAACTCCGTCACAACATCTCCCCGTTCAAGATGTTAATAGATGCAACCACAAAGATGTGGAAGGTCACAGGACTAGATCCCCGGACCAGCTTAGCACCAATGGCAATACATTGAAATACAAGCATTTTACGCATAATAGAATTGCGCGACCAACTGCCGGAGTGGTTTTTTTGGAATAGAAATTCCGGACTTATGCTTGGTTCAACATTACGCGCGGCCTAAGGGAAGCTGACCACTAACTTCCCGGCCAAATACCGGCTTACGGCGCTACCCAGCGGCACGGAGTTCGAGATGATGACGCTTGACGCGCCATCTCATCCTGATCGCCAAATTGTTGTGTATGTGAAAAAGGTAACTTCCGTGGCAGGACTTGAACCTGCGACCAACGCTTAACCGGAGCGCTGCTCTACCTACTGAGCTACACGGACCTTGATCACATACTTAGAATTTCTTCTTATAACTCCGTCACAACAACTTCCATTTTTTTAAATTATTTTAATCATTATAATAAGTCCGCGACAAAATACCAGAAATTTTTTTAAACAAAATTTTTTATTTCGCAAGGTATTTTTCAAAGTTTTTTATACATTAACAAAGCAATTTGGTTATGAAATTTATTTTAAATTTATATTAATATTGCATAAAAACTCATTTTATTCATAAAAGTGCTTATTTTCAATTCAATCGTAATTTTAGAAAAGTATTTAAATCGAATTTATGGAATGCGAGAAATATTTTCAGAAAAGTATTTTAACAATAACCTTTTTTTTGGTACCATGTCTTCTGTCCCTTCTGCATTCATTATCATGGCGATGGGCTCATAGCCGGCAAATATTGAATTCGAGCGGAGCCGAGCCGGGCCGAGTCGAATCGTGCCGAACCGTGCTGAACCGAACCGAGCCGAGCCGGACCGAACTGAGCCGAGTCGGGCCGAGCCGGGCTGAGCCAAGCCGAGCTTAGTCAAGCCGGGCCGAGTCTGGCCGGGCCCAATTAAGCTAAACCGAGCAGGGCCGATCCGGGCTAAGCCGAGCTTGGCCGAGCCAGCCAAGCCGGACCGAGCCGAGTCCAGCTCATCCGGCGAAAAATGAACCAAGCCTAGTCAAAAATATGTATGTCCGAATTAATGATGATGGATCGAGCCGACTCGGCGCTTCACTAATAATTAGGCATGGCTGGATCGGGGAGGGTCGGCTCCGCAAAAAATTTATGTCTTAATGACGAGTCAACAGAGAAGTCAAGTCACAACAGTTTCCTTGTTAGACTTATTATCGCCTCGATTTTGCCCTACTTTAACTGACTTGGTTCTCCCTTCTTTGGCTCAGCTGGATGGGAAGCGGAACCTGAAATTATTTCTCATATATCCATAACACAAGCAAATTTTTGGTTGTCATTCCGATTTATTTGTTCATTTATTTTCAACTACTTTAAAAGGCATATTACTGTAGGTTGGTAATTTTCGAATTTGCTTGGAATGTTTCTCAAAAAAATTGAAATCATTTCGCTGCTTTTACTCGTTTCATTCGGAGGAAATTTAAATTATGCGGAAGAAGCTGGTCAATTCGGTTTTGAGGATGGTGATATACAAATTCTTCACGGTGGGTTTTGAATGATTTTGAAAGATATTAAAATTGCATGTATTAAAAATTCATTTTATGAGCGTAAAATATCTATCAGCTTATCGCTGTGCGGCGAAATCTACTGATTTTTCAACTTTGATTAACTTTTTCAGAAGTATAAAAGAATTTTCCGAAAGTTAATTTGATCATTTCGATTCAGAATTTTATTCTTTATCAAATTCTTTTTATATTAAGTCTCTAAAAAAATTTAAAAAAAGTTACAGCCAAAAAAGTAAAAAATTTTCACAAAATTAAAAGTAACACTTTACTTTTTTGACTATAACTTTTTAAATAAGTAACTTAGCAACTTTATTTAAAAATTAATGGATAGAGAATTAAATTTTGAATCGAAATGGTTAAATTAATTTTCTTAAAAGAAGCTTTTTGGTCTTTAAAAAGTTAAAAAAAAAAAATCGCTCTCCCAGGCCCATTCCCAAATGGTGGATTGCTTCTGTCCCGAAATGTCCCAATAACGTTAATTATCGTTCTCGAGACACATTCATGTAAGCTTATAGAATGCGTCGTGGATAATACTCGATTAACACATCTAATTCTTAATTCCTATCAAATACAAACAATTTACACACATGGCGACACTATTAACCGCACCTATAAATTCGTCGCCAAACCGCCAACCGATAAATATCTCATCTGCAAAGACGACAATAAGTATCTGCGTGCGTACTTAAAAATGAGCATGAACTCTGAGGTAAATATCTGTGAAAATTTTCACTACCATGCCTGTGGTAGTTTTCCGGCTATCACGCAGGACGAAGAAATTAAAAACATTTATACGGCGAATCTCGCGCGTGTATATGAAGCGATTGCGCGGAAGAATTCAACAAAAAAGGCATGTGAATTATAGTACCCGAATTTTGGGTGTATAAGCCGCAGGCGTTTTGAGCCAAATTTAAATTGGCGCCAATTTGTTCATTCTGCGTTGTATTCAATTTAAGCGAGTCCGAATTTTATGCTGCCCACTTTTAAGAGACTAAAAGGATGGCGGGCACAAAATTTGGATCCGATACAACACAGAAAAAACTCAATGGTACAAATTTAAATTTGGCTCAAAATACTCGCGGCCCGGATCTGAGTTCATTTCATCACTAACTAAAATGCCTCGAGTTCAGATTCGGGTTTATTTCATAAATATAAAGTGTCTCCAAATGCCGTTGAACCATTTTTTTTATATTTGAATAGATTTAAATGTATTTTAGAGCGTTATGCTCGATGTAGCCCAACGCCTTTTAATCGATTGCATTATCAACGGTGACAACGGTGATCAGGCCGAGGAATTAGAAACAAATTTACTTGAAGCATCGTGCTTTTTCAAACAATTCCAACTCGAGCTGCCATTTGATCAAAAATACATACCGAAATGCAACCAGAGCTTTGATAATATATCACATTACAACCAGCCGACACTGAGAGGACATATTTGGGGCTCATTGCTCGGCGTGCATCGGCCAATGACCGTGCTCGACCCGTTCGGTGTCAGCGTTTGGCTAGAGATTATAGGAGGAAAAATGAATAATTATTTACATTTTGGAGCACATTCGTTCTGCGAACATGAAAACGCCGCAAAGCAATGGGTTGGTGAAACGAACAAGCTTGCTATTCAAATGGGATATTTAGGGATCGGATTTTAGGCTTAAACCCAAAAAATTTAATTTAAAAAAATTGAAAAAATAAGCCGCGTGTGAGAGGGATCAACTCACAAGTTCAAATTTTTTTAATTTTTTTAATAACTTATTAACAACCAAATCGTTATATTTAAGAAAATCAATTATTTGCATCAGCAAATAATGCTCCATTCAAAACAGTTTTAGTTTGAAAAAAAACACTATTACTATCATACGATGTCGAAGACATTTCTGAGTTGGTTGAACGAACACTACGTTTATTTAATCAGGTTTCTAACACAATTCTGCAGAACAGATTACTCCGGGTCGCGTATTTACAACGCGACGACTGCGTCAAAGAAATACCCATTTATGAATTTTACCGCACTTCTGTATTCGTATTCGAAAGATTTGAACAACGACTACATCACGCAACCCGACTTTAAGTTCATTATCAACCATTATACAATGAAAGTATTAGAAGTATTATTCCATAAAAATAATACGCAAAGTATGAATATGCTTATATTTTTTAATTTCATCCTCAACAAACACGTCCTTTACAATAAACGCAAGACAATTACATTATTTGAAAATCACAATACCGAGTATTTGAATATGGAATATGTTAAGGTATAAGATTACAAGTTGATTCAAGAATGAATTACGCTAATTTCGTGTCAATAAGCCACGGGTGTTTTGAGCCAAATTTAAATTGGCGCCAATGAGTCATTCTATTATAGCAAGTCCGTTGGGTTTCAAATTTTGCGTTTCATAAAAGTGGGCACAAAATCTGGACCCGCTTGGATTCAATACAACAGAATGAACTCATGGACTTGAAACACCTGTGGCTTAAACACCATGAAATTGGAGTAGATAAAAAATGAAAAATGCATAGGATCATTCTTAAAATTATCATAATGAGGTTTTCAAGGATTCTGATTTTAATTACTTTTGATCCTAATTTTCATTTTTATCAAAATGCAAAGAGCAAAGACCCTGAAAGCCTCGTAAATTACTACCCTAAAGCACGGCGTATAAGCCGTTCAGACGGAATTTTTGATTATTGACTTGGCTTTCAAATTCGGAAAAATTGAGTGCACCTAAAAATTTAAGTCACTTAGAGAAATTATCTTTCAATATAATTAAAATTGAAGCTTAAATGCGTTGAAGAATTGGATGAATCGCTGCGCGAATTCGCATTTACTCAATGGATATTAGACAGAGAAAATCACAATACAACGTTTTCATTTTATCTTAACGTGTCAAAAATGTATGACGCCGTTCTGCAATCTACAAAAACATTTATTTTAGAGGTATGTATGTACCATATTAAAATTCCTTAAGAAAAAGTCAAAAAAGATAATAAACCAAAATGAAAGAATCACAAACATTAATTACTAATTTTAACAAGAAAGATGTTTTAAGTCACAAATGGTTTCCAATGAGACACGCAAAAAGGCACTGAACATACTCAGCGACATTCGTCCGGCTCTTTTGAATCCGGAAAAAATAGCGTCGGCCCATTGGTTCGACTTGACAAACGCATTTGTGATTGAGGAAATAAAAAAATTCGGCGGGGTTGAGCGTATACCGTTAAATAAACTTCGCCAAATTCTCAATCGCATTAATTTTCGCGAATCCATGGACCAACTCTTGCCACATTATGAAGAAATATTCAAAGAGAATTTGCTTGAGGTGATTTTATGGCGCATCCGATATTTGCAAGTTTTTCAGCTTTAATTAACTTTTTAACAACCAAATTGTTACATTTAAGAAAATAAATTTAAACTGTTAGATTCAGAATTTAATTCTCTTTTCAATACTTTTTAAATCAAATCTCTAAGTAACTTGGAAAATAACTAACTAAAAAAGTAAAGTCACTCAAAAAATTTTCACGAAATAAAAAGTAAGCTTACTTTTTTAGCTGTATCTTTTTAATTAAATAACAAATTTTTAGTAACAAATTTATTAAGTAACAAATTTATTTAAAAATATAGAGAATTTAATTCTGAATCTGATTTTTTTTTAAATTAAGTCCCTAAATAAATTGTAAAAAAAGATTACAACTAAGAATGTAAGGTTTACTTTTTATTTTCTGGAAATTTTTTGAGTGACTTCACTTTTTTAGGTGTAATTTTTTTCCAATTTAATTAGAGACTTGATTTAAAAAGTAATTGGTAGAAAATTAAATTCTGAATCAAATAGATCAATCGGATATTATCAGTTAACTTTAAAGGCAGAAAAATCGCGATCAAAGTTGAAAAATCTGCAAATGTTGTCTTTTCAGCGTCTTTGAAAATTCATTTTTTTTCGATTAATTAATAAGTTAATCGCATTTTTATTCAGCCAAAAATCACTTATCGATTTTATGATAACGTACTGGAAATTCCACTGGGCATTTTTGTGCGTCCATTTTACTCAATTTACGATTTATGGACTTACGCAAGAATTGGATATTTTATCGCGAAAGAAATGTTGCTTCCCCTTGGTTTGTTATTAGCGTTCCGCTGCTTAGGATTTGAAACATTGTTGTGACTTGGCTTATCGGTTGACTACGGAGCCGCGAGTTGCCAGCAACTCTAGCTCTTTTCAAAAAAAAGCTAGAGCCACAAAAAGCGAGATAATTTTATAAATTGCGCGCCATTGAGACATAAATGGCTCCGGCTCCAATAGATGACTCCAGTGTTGAAGTCCATCACCGAAAATCGACGATGGACTTCGCCAACCGGTTAGAGAATTCATACATTCCAATGATATTTCTCCATTTTTTCAGGACTTCATAAATTGCGAGCTATTAAGATGATAAATGGCTCCAGATGGCACCGGCTCCGGCAAATGAGTTGGCTCCGCAGCGGAGCCATATGGCTCCAAATCACTCAAAGCCACTTATAAAGCCGAGTCACAACACTAATTTGAAATAATAAATGTTTTTTAGGTTTAAATAGCGATTTCAAAAATTGCCTTGCTAATAAACAACAGTATTATCATGTCGAGCTGTATTTTACGCAAATAGGTTTGTCTTCTTTTTAATAATTTAACTTCTTAGAAACTGTACCAGCAAAGCTTTTAGCTCTGGGATTTTTCGAAAAAATTACCCCAATTTCGTGTATGTATAAGGCGCGGATGTTTTGAGCCAAATTTAAATTGCCGCCAATGAGTTCATTTTGTTATATTGGATCCTTTGATATCCAAATTAGAATATTTCATCGTTCTTCGATCAGCATAAATATATGAATGTTTTAAGCATGAGTCTTTTAGTTTTTGAAATTTGTGCGAGTATTTCAATGATCCAGGCTTGAAAACAAACGAAGTCATTGGTTGATATGTCTTTATTGTATGTTCTAAGTTGGAGCATTTTTTCTCCCAATTGAACCAATTTAAATAAATCAATCAAATAATTTATTTTAAATTATATAAAATTCAAAAATTTGGGAGAATTCAATTTGTTACAGCCGCACATATTGTACAATCAGCAGTGGATAAATCTTTTCCTAAGGGATATTTCATGGAACGTTTCCTCATCTTCTTGGCTCAGGTTTTCATTTTTCGGTCCATTTATTCGTCATTTATTTATTTACCATAATTTCGCATGTATAAGCCCTCGGGGTTTTTAAGCCAAATTTAAATTGGCGTCATTCTCTTATATTGGATCCAAGCGAGTCCAAATTTTGTGTCCACCTTCGTTTAAGTTTTGTAAAAGTGAGCACAAAATTCGGACCCCAACGGATCGAATACAACAGAATGAACTCATTGGCGCCAATTTAAATTTGCATCAAAATACCGGCGGCTTTTCCGCGCGAAGTTAGGATAATAAAAAATTAGATAATATTGAAGTAAAATTGAGATTTTTTTCAGAATTTCTGTTATTTCGATAGCGTAAGCTCTTTCAATTCTATCGTCAAAAAGAGCGAAATTAATGAAAATATTCCTCCTTGTTTTGAAGATGATTCCTATTCGAATTATAATGCGAGTTATTTGGATTGTGTGATATTTTAATTTTTCAAATGTAAATATTTTCATTGTCCAGTATTTGTCGAATAAAAAAAATAACGAAAGAAAAAGCATTAAACTTTTTAAATAATCACAAAAATTTTAAAAATAATCACAAAAAAAGCATTGTTAACATATTGACGAGCAGATGGTAAATACATACGCAGTATGTACATGCATTGAGGTCTGTGTTGTGACTTGGCCCGATAAGTCTCTCGCTTCTGCTTCATAAATGGTTCCGGAGATATTTGAAGCCAGATGGCTCACTGCGAAGCGAAAAGCTGAGTCATCTGGAGCCAACCGGAGTTATCCTCCGGATGGCGAGTCATTGGAGCCATTCGAATTTTGACGTCGAGCACAAAACGGATTTTGCCATTTATTTGTGATTTCATTAACACATTTGACAAGCAAATGCGATCAATGGCCTTACGGTTGTGTGATAGGTTTCATTTTGCAACTGGGGACGAATTTCGGTTCCGTCCAAATCCGAACCCGAAAAAAATATTCGTTTATCTTTTTAATGAGAAATTCAAGTACGAATATTTTTTGTTAACAATATTATTTGTTCATTTATTTTCAACTATTGTAAAAGGCATATTATTGTGGATCGGTAATAGGTCGGTAATTTTCGAATTTTCTTGGAATGTTTCTCAAAAAAATTGAAATCATTTCGCTGCTTTTTCTCGTTTCATACGGAGAAAATTTAAATTATGCGGAAGAAGCTGGTCAATTCGATTATGAGGATGGTTATAAGAATGAAAATCTTAATACCATTTACGGTGTGTTTTGAATGATTTTGAAAGCCATTAAAAATGCATGTACTAAAAATTGATATTATGAGCTTAAAATATTTATCTGCTTATCGCTGTTTTTGATTTTAATTTGTGACTTTTATTCGAAATAAATAATTTAAAAAATTTCAAACTGGTATGTATAAATAATTTCGAATGATGTCAAATAATATCAAATGATGCCAAATGATGTAAAAAATTATATTAAATGATGTCAAATATTGTCAAAAATTGCGCTAAAAATTATATTTTGAATGATGATAAATATTAGGTTGTAAAGAAAATTCTTGCGGTTTTTGTTACATATACATATAAATGGTTGAAAACCGCAAAAACTTCCATTACAACCTAATAATAACAGTATATAAAAGTACCTGCAATTTGGAGATCTCGGCAACGAGTTCTAAAATTCGATCCGTCAACGTCAATTTCATTGTCAAAATGTGGTAGAGATAAGACTCTTGTTGTGGTGTCATAATATTCACAAAGTATTGTAATATCGTATTTAATTATTGTGTCCATATTATCGTATTAAATTATTGTAAGTATTGTGTCCAGTATACTGTTCTTTAAGAATTATAATTCTTCTGCTTCTAGTCATTATTGACGTGTTATTATTATCCTGTGAATATACTATTCGTACCTGTTTTAAATAAATATTATTTGTTGTACAACCTCTCGACCACATACAAAGATACAACAAATTGGCGATATTGACTTGAGTGATGCTTATTTACAAATAGAACTTGACGAAGAATCGAAGCGTCTCGTCAGCATTAACACTCATATGGGAATTTATCAATATCAACGTTTGGCGATTGGTGTGAAATCAGCTCCCAGCATTTTCCAGAAGGTTATGGATCAAATGTTAGCCGGT
This sequence comes from Bradynema listronoti, assembly GCA_024678965.1. NCBI lineage: Eukaryota > Metazoa > Nematoda > Chromadorea > Rhabditida > Allantonematidae > Bradynema > Bradynema listronoti. Next base: position 1,385,097 of record JANLNO010000014.1, on the reverse strand, counting down.
TTGGACGGATGTTTTGCATATCTGGACGACATAATTGTCGCATCAAAAAACAAGGAGGAGCACATCAAGAAAATCTTCGCCGTATTTGCAAGATTAAAAGATTTTGGATTTACTTTGCAATTTGAAAAATGTAAATTTTTTAGCTCCGAAATCACGTTTCTAGGTCATGTAATCAACAAAGATGGAATCAGACCGAACCCGAGCAAGACCGCAGCTATTCAAAAGATGCCAAGCCCGACAAATGTTTCGGAAGTGAGAGCGTTTCTTGGTGCTATAAACTTCTATGGAAAATATTTGAAAGAGATGCGTGATCTACGTGAGCCGCTGGACAACTTGCTACGCAAGGACGTCGTATTTGAATGGTCGGAGGAGTGCGAGAATGCAGTGCGAAAAGCAAAGAAGCTGCTTCAATCGGAAATTATTCTGACGCATTTTGATCCCAAGAAACCGATCGTAGTGGCCGCCGACGCATCCAAAAATGGTATTGGGGCATCGATAAGTCATCAAATGGCAGATGGATCTCAAAAGGTCATCGAGTACGCCAGCTGCACGTTGAAACCTGCCGAACGGAACTACTCCCAAATCGAAAAGGAAGGGTTGGCTTTAATTTATGCTGTAAAAAAATTTCATAAATATATATTTGGTAGGAAATTTACGTTGCTAACGGATCATAAACCGCTTTTAGCAATCTTCGGTTCAAAGAAAGGAATCTCTGCGCATGCAACTTCTAGGTTGCAGCGCTGGTCTTTAATTTTATCTGCTTATAGTTTCAAATACATTAAGACTGCAGATTTTGGAAATGTAGACGTGCTGTCACGTTTAATCGGAAATTACTCGAAGGAGGACGAAGACATTGTCATCGCTTCTCTAGATTACATCGAAGCAAATGTCAACGAGTACCTGACGACTTTAGTGGAAGTTCTTCCGATATTAAGTGATGAAGTGGCATCAGAAACGTCTAAGGATAAGCTTTTTCAAGAAGTAATAAAGTTTATGGAAAATGGTTGGCCTAAGAAGTCACCACCGGGTGTTATTTCTCAATTTTATAATAGGAAAAATAATTTATCACTCGTTAAAGGCTGTTTAATGCTAGATGGAAGAGTTGTAGTACCAGAAACGTTACAGCAACGAGTCTTGGCCTCTCTTCACATTGGACATCCGGGAATTACTCGAATGAAGGCATTAGCACGTTCTTACGTCTATTGGCCTGGAATTGATGGACGCATTGAGACCATGGTGAAATCATGTAGCAATTGCGCAATAGCCCTGAGACGTCCTGTTAAAGCCGATTTACAGCCGTGGAAACCAGAATCAGAACCGTGGACTCGAATTCACATAGACTACGCTGGACCAATAAAAGGAAGTTATTTTCTTATTGTAGTTGATTCTTGTTCAAAATGGGTTGAAATTTATGTAGTAAAAAGCATAACAAGTAAAGTTACAGTTGCTGCGTTAAACTCATGTTTTGGACATTATGGTTTTCCAAAAGTTTTGGTTTCAGACAATGGTAGACAATTTACCTCCGACGAATTTCGACAATATTGTGAAGCAAAGGGAATTAAACACGTTCGAACACCGCCCTATCATCCACAGAGCAATGGACAAGTCGAACGCTTCGTTGACACTTTCAAGCGGTATTTACTTAAGAACCAGTCGACGGACATGTTCAAAGCAGCATCAGAATTTGGTTTGATGCATCGCTCAACTCCATCAGAGTCTCTTGGCGGACGTACACCAGCCGAAATATTCCTGGGACGTAAACTACGAACGGAAATAAGTTTAATTTTGCCAGAAAAAGGTAAAAAGTTTAAAAATTCTATTGCTGAAAACAATAGCCGAAAAATGGCAATTCAATTTAATCGTCGTAATGGAACTAAACATAGAAAATTTCGAATTGGTGATTTAGTCTACTTCAGTTCTCGTAATGAAAAAGGTGATACGTTTTGGACTGAAGGTGTGGTTCGCAAGCGGAAAGGCCGTGTGGCATACATTATCGTTGGTATCGATAATCGCGAACATGTGCGGAGCGTAAATCAATTGATACAACGCTACATGACTCCGGAAATTATGAGCGCGCCTGAGCAACGCAATCAACTTCAAATGGAGCAACGTCAAGCACAATCATCACACAGATGGACAGCACCAAATGGAAATACGACATCACCAGCGAAGACATTTGAAAATCAACGACGTTATCCATTGAGGCAGCGCAAGCCTCCCAAATGTTATTGTGACGAATAAATAAGAATATTTTTTTCGCTTCTTTTCTTTGATTTGGTTTGGAAATTATTTGCTATTTTTTCTCTAAAAATATAACTTTATAAATTTGGTTAAATAGCTTGGTACGAACAAATAAAAAGGCCATTATATGCTTTACAATTATAAGCTAGATGCTGTCTCTTCCTGGTAGGAATAAATGGACACTACAGGTTGATGACTGACACTTACGGTTGCGTAAGGTCACAAGTCCTTTGTGATTCGGCCTTGCTTATTTCTCTTCTTTATAAAGTTTTCTAATTATTATCAAAATAGCATTTAACAACCTCTCCTCTTCATTGGAAATTAGCATTTTCAAATCTTCGTTCATGTCTCACACTTCGAGCCTTCTTTTAAGGGGGGAGATGTTGTGGTGTCATAATATTCACAAAGTATTGTAATATAGTATTTAATTATTGTGTCCATATTATCGTATTAAATTATTGTAAGTATTGTGTCCAGTATACTGTTCTTTAAGAATTATAATTCTTCTGCTTCTAGTCATTATTGACGTGTTATTATTATCCTGTGAATATACTATTCGTACCTGTTTTAAATAAATATTATTTGTTGTACAACCTCTCGACCACATACAAAGATACAACAACTCTCAAATTTTTGGTGATAAGACACCTCAATATTCAATCACTCAGACAAATTTCAATCAATATATTCACTTTAATAATCCTGCCAGGGTCGCCACATATCAAAAGCACTCCGAGTTTTTATCTTTGGCCCTTGTTTTATCGGTTGTTTGGAGTTCAACGACAGAAATTTAATTGTAATTTCAATCAAGTTTTGTTGTGACTGAGTTATAAGAAGAAATTCTAAGTATGTGATCAAGGTCCGTGTAGCTCAGTCGGTAGAGCAGCGCTCCGGTTAAGCGTTGGTCGCAGGTTCAAGTCCTGCCACGGAAGTTACCTTTTTCACATACACAACAATTGGCGATCAGGATTCGAACTTTGTTCATCAGGTGATCTGCTATTGGGGGTTATATAAGTCTAGCATTGTGTTAGCGTAATCCTAAATATTAATTGTTACCTATAATATTGTATTACCTAGGTTTAAGGCATGGATGCTAATCAATTTCAGGCATTTTTAGCTATGCAGCAGAAAATTCTAGAGCAATTAACGGTGAACGCCGGCGGCCATATGCCGGCTACCGCAATAACAGCGAAAGAACAGCTCATCGCATCTCTCAACTCACGCATTATGCCGTTTCAGTATGTGCCGGATGACAATCTAACTTTTGAAGGATGGTACGATCGTTACGGCGTTTGCTTCACCAAAGACGGGGCCCAGCTTACTGAAGAAGAACGCGTTCGTTTGCTCGTCGGAAAATTACAAGCAGCCGAATTTCAACGACTTGCCGACGCAGTAGCTCCCAAACTTCCGCAAGACCGGCCATACGACGATATCGTCGATACGTTGAAACGACTATTCGGGTCAACTAAGTCATTACTCATGCAGCGGTTTGAATGTTTTAACTTGAAACAGGAACCAGGTATTACTCTTTCAACCTTTTATGCACAAGTAAATAGTAATTGCGAGAAGGCAATGTCTAAGCCATTGACGGTAGAAAGTTTAAAGTGTTTGAAGTTTGTCTCAGGTTTAAGAGTAGAATTCCAAGACCTCCGACTCCATTGTCTTCGTTACATGGAGAAGAAAGCTTCAGAGCCAAATGCGGCGGAATGCACTCTGTTGGAGCTCTACGACGAATGCCTCAAACAACAGACGCTGAAGGGCGATATCAGCACGCTCGCTCAACAATTCCAGTCGACGTTAAAGACTACAAATGCCGTCAACGTCAAGAAAGGTGGAAAGTTTTTGAGTCCTATACCGGTTATAGGGAAATGTGCTGGCTGTGGAAAGCGCCACCCACGTGAAAATTGTTTCGCAAAGTCACTATGTTGCAACAAGTGTGGTGAGCTCGGCCATATTTCTCCTATGTGTCGAAGGTCTGGTAAAAAGGGTAACAACAATCGTAAGTCGAATTTTCGTCAGTTAAATGCCAAGTTTAACCGTAATATGAATGCGGATTGTGTTTCAATCTTGAATTGCAGGTCTATTCCAGGAAACCAAGTGGCTAATGACAAGCCGTGGAATGTAGCGTTACAGATTAACGGTCGTACTCGGGAGATGCTTCTTGACACGGGAGCTCGAGCGACATTGCTGACGCATCGGACATGGAAACTAATTGGCAGCCCGACCCTTCACGAGACTCAATGTAAGGGCGAATCATTCACGCACGACAAGTTCAACCTTCTCGGTTATGCCTCTGTCGATGTGCAATTCGAGAACGAGCCAATACAACGACTGCAAGCATTCATCATTCCCGACATCTTCTTTGACATCGTCGGACGTAATTGGATAAGTTCTTTGAACTTTATTGATCGAATATCTCAGGTATGCCATCTTAATAATAATTCGCATCATGCAAATGTTATGAATTCTTTTTCTATTAATTTTTCCAATGTTAAATCGCCAAATGAAATGAAATCTGCTTTAATAACTCAATTCCCAGATATTTTCAAACAGGGACTAGGGCGGTGCACGATGATGAAAGTGCACCTTTATTTGAAGTCGGATGCACAACCGGTCTTCTGCCCGAAGCGACCGATTCCTATCGGCTCCGAGTCTGCAGTAAATGGCGAGCTGGATCGACTATAGGAAATGGGCGTGATCACCCCTGTCGACTTCAGTCATTGGGCGGCCCCTATTGTGGCAGTTCGCAAAAAGAATGGCAAAATTCGCGTTTGTGCTGATTTCAGCACTGGTCTAAACGTCGCCATAGAACTTAACCGTCATCCACTCCCAACGCCAGATCGTATTTTCGCTGAAATACATGGTGCGACGGTCTTTTCGAACGTCGACTTGTCAGACGCTTATCTGCAGATTGAGTTGGATGACTTCAGCAAAAAGTTGGTGACGATAAACACGCATCGAGGTTTATTCAGGTATGAGCGTTTACCATTTGGTATAAAGTCTGCACCTGCAATTTTTCAAAAGGTAATGGACCAATTGGTCTCTGGTTTAAAAGGTTGCTTTGCTTATCTTGACGATATTATTATCGCCAGTAAAGATAAAGATGAGCATGTTAAAATGATTTTTCAGGTCTTTCAGCGTATTCAGCAATACGGATTTAGAATCCAAGCTGAAAAATGTAAGTTTTTCGAGTCTGAGTTAAAATTTTTGGGGTTCATAATCAATGCGAAGGGTATCAAACCCGATCCTAAACGAACTACGGCTATACAATGTATGCCGGCCCCTAAGAACGTATCCGAAGTAAGATCTTTTCTCGGTGCTTTAAATTTTTATGGTAAATTTATTAAAGAAATGCGTGTTCTTCGTGAACCGCTTGATAATTTGCTTAAAAAAGATGTTGATTTTAGTTGGACTCCGGAGTGCCAAGAAGCGATGGACAAAGCGAAGAAAATTTTGCTTTCAGACTTGTGTCTCGTCCATTATGATCCGTCAAAGCCGATTGTCGTAGCTGCGGACGCTTCTAAAGCTGGCATTGGCGCGACTATCAGCCACTCTTATCCGGACGGCTCTATCAAAGTCATCGAGCATGCGGCTTGTACCTTGAAACCAGCGGAGCGGCAATACTCCCAAATCGAAAAAGAGGGTTTGGCTCTCATTTTCGCGGTAAAAAAATTCCACAAAATGATATTCGGTAGGAAGTTTACTTTATTAACCGATCATAAACCACTCCTTTCTATTTTTGGCAATAAAAAGGGTATTTCTGCGCACTCATCGAGTAGATTGCAACGCTGGGCGTTGCAATCTACAAGCCGGGCCGAGTCTGGCCGGGCCCAATTAAGCTAAACCGAGCAGGGCCGATCCGGGCTAAGCCGAGCTTGGCCGAGCCAGCCAAGCCGGACCGAGCCGAGTCCAGCTCAAAGTCGAGCCAATCCGGCGAAAAATGAACCAAGCCTAGTCAAAAATATGTATGTCCGAATTAATGATGATGGATCGAGCCAGCTCAGCGCTTCACTAATAATTAGGCATGGCTGGATAGGGACGAGTCGGCTCCGTAAAAAATTTATGTCTTAATGACGAATCAATCTAGAAGTCAAGTCACAGCACAGTTTCCTTGTTAGACTTATTATCGTCTCGATTCAGCCTTACTTTGACCCCGACTTGGCTATTTGCATTTTGAATTAAATCGCATTGCAAGTCAAAAAAAATTGATAAAATTGAAAATTAGGATCAAAAGTAACTAAAATTAGAATCCTTGAAAACTGATAATTTTAAGAATTATTCTATGCATTTTTCATTTTTTATCTACCTTAATTTCATGATGTATAAACCATAGGCGCTTCAAGCCCAAATTTAAGTTTGAGCCATTGAGTTCATTCTTTTGTATCAACAAACACGTCCATTACAATGAACGCAAGACAATTACATTATTTCAAAATCACAGTGCCGAGTATTTTAATATTGATAATAATACGGTATAAGATCACAAGTTGATTCGATAATGAATTACGCTAATTTTTTGTGGATAAGCCGCAGGTGTTTTGAGCCAAATTTTAATCAGCGCCGAAGAGTTCATTTCGTTGTATCGGATCCGTTGGAATTCAATTTTTGTGCCCGCCTTCATTTCAGTTTCATAAAAATGGGCAGCACAAAATTTGGACCCCAACAGATCCGATACAACGAAATGAACTCTTTGGCGCTGATTAAAATTTGGCTCAAAACACCCGCGGCTTATCCACAAAAAATTAGCGTAATTCATTATCGAATCAACTTGTGATCTTATACCGTATTATTATCAATATTAAAATACTCGGCACTGTGATTTTGAAATAATGTAATTGTCTTGCGTTCATTGTAATGGACGTGTTTGTTGAGCATGAAATTAAAAAATATAAGCATATTCATGCTTTGCGTGTTATTTTTATGGAATAATTCTTCTAATACTTTCATTGTATAATCGTTGATATCGAAATTAAAGTTGGTTTTCGTGATGTAGTCGGTGCTCAAATATTTCGAATACGAATACAGAAATGCGGTAAAATTTGAAAATAAAATTTTTCAATTAGGATAAAAGCTAATAAAGTTATGATTAACAATATAGTCCAAAAATCGGAAAAATTTTTTTATCCGAGAGGCACCAAACATATTGGAGAGTATCGTAAACTAACAAAATATGTGCACAAATTTTGTTGTTTTTTTTGACGAATTTTACTCAAAATTGGAAGAAAAGTTATAAAATATCGTAATTCAACTCATTTTAACGACAATGTTGTTAATAATTGGCGGCGCCAACATTTTCGCGGCGCCAAATATTTTAAAAAGGGGTGTATAAACGTCGCGTATGTGGCGGGCGCGATCAATATTCAAACATTTTTCGGTGGAACGAAAATAGCGTTTTTACTTAAAAAAGTGTTCGCCGCGGCGCATTTCTAGTATTAATTACTTAATGACAATAATCATGCGACAACAAAAAATCATAAAATATAACTTTACACATTGAAATTACTTCCATTTAAGACTAAATCATTTTAATCATTATAATCATACTCGCTTCCGCGACAAAATACTAGAAATAAAAATATTTTTAAACAAAATTTTTTATTTCGCAAGGTATTTTTCGAAGTTTTTTATACATTAACAAAGCAATTTGGTTATGAAATTTATTTTAAATTTATATTAATATTGCATAAAAACTTTCATTTTATTCATAAAAGTGCTTATTTTACATATTTTTTCTCAATTTCAATTCAATCGTAATTTTCGGTCGGTATTTTAGAAAAGTATTTAAATCGAATTTATGGAATGCGAGAAATATTTTCAGAAATCTATTTTAACAATACCCTTTTTTTGGTACCATGTCTTCTGTCCCTTTTGCATTCATTGTCATGACGATGGGCCCATAGCCAGCAAATATTGAATTCGAGCAAGGCCGAGTCGAATCCGGCTGAGGCGGGCCGAGCCTAGTCAAGCCGGGCGGAGTATGGCCGTGCCAAATCGAGCTAGGCCGAGCCGGGCTGATTCGGGCTGATCCGAGCTGGGTCGTAACAGCCAAGCCGTACCAATCCGAGTCGAGTCCAGTTGGCTCGGCGCTCAAAATCGAGCCAATTTGGCGAAAAATAAACCAAGTCTAGTCAAAAATATGTATGTCTAAATTAATGATGATGGATCGAGCCGGCTCGGCGCTTCACTAATAATTAGACATGGCTGGATAGGGACGGGTCGGCTCCGTAAAAAATTTATGTCTTAATGACGAATCAATCTAGAAGTCAAGTCACAGCACAGTTTCCTTGTTAGACTTATTATCGTCTCGATTCAGCCTTACTTTGACCCCGACTTGGCTATTCCTTCTTTGACTCAGCTGGATGGGAAGCGGAACCTGAAATTATTTCTCATATATCCATAACACAAGCAAATTTTTGGTTGTCATTCCGATTTATTTGTTCATTTATTTTCAACTACTTTAAAAAGCATATTACTGTAGGTTGGTAATTTTCGAATTTGCTTGGAATGTTTCTCAAAAAAATTGAAATCATTTCGCTGCTTTTTCTCGTTTTATTCGGAGGAAATTTAAATTATGCGGAAGAAGCTGGTCAATTCGGTTTTCAGGGTGGTAATAAACAAATTCTTAATACTTCTCACGGTGGGTTTTGAATGATTTTGAAAGATATTAAAATTGCATGTATTAAAAATTCATTTTATGACCGTAAAATATCTATCAGCTTATCGCTGTGCGGCGAAATCTACTGATTTTTCAACTTTGATTAACTTTTTCAGAAGTATAAAAGAATTTTCCGAAAGTTAATTTGATCATTTCGATTCAGAATTTTATTCTTTATCAAATTTTTTTTATATTAAGTCTCTAAAAAAATTAGAAAAAAGTTACAGCCAAAAAAGTAAAAAATTTTCACAAAATTAAAAGTATCACTTTACTTTTTTGACTATATCTTTTTAACTAAGTAACTAAACAACTTTATTTAAAAAGTAATGGATAGAGAATTAAATTTTGAATCGAATTGGTTAAATTAATTTTCTTAAAAGAAGCTTTTTGCTCTTTAAAAAGTTAAAGTTGAAAAATCGCTCTCCCAGGCCCATTCCCAAATGGTGGATTGCTTCTGTCCCGAAATGTCCCAATAACGTTAATTATCGTTCTCGAGACACATTCATGTAAGCTTATAGAATGCGTCGTGGATAATACTCGATTAACACATCTAATTCTTAATTCCTATCAAATACAAACAATTTACACACATGGCGACACTATTTACCGCACCTATAAATTCGTCGCCAAACCGCCAACTAATAAATATCTCATCTGCAAAGACGACATTGAGTATCTGCGTGCGTACCTGTATATGAGCATCAACTCTGAGGTAAATCTCTGTGAAAATTTTCACAACTATGCCTGTGGTGGTTTTCCGGCTATCACGCAGGACGAAGAAATTAAAAACATTTATACGGCGAATCTCGCGCGTGTATATGAAGCGATTGCGCGGAAGAATTCAACAAAAAAGGCATGTGAATTATAGTACCCGAATTTTGGGTGTATAAGCCGCAGGCGTTTTGAGCCAAATTTAAATTGGCGCTAATGTGTTCATTCTGCGTTGTATTCATTTTGAGCGAGTCCGAATTTTATGATGCCCACTTTTAAGAGACTAAAAGGATGGCGGGCACAAAATTTGGATCTGATACAACACAGAAAAAACTCAATGGTACAAAATTAAATTTGGCTCAAAATACTCGCGGCCCGGATCTGAGTTCGTTTCACCACTAACTAAAATGTCTCGGGTTCAGATTCGGATTCATTTCATAAATATAAAGTGTCGCCAAATGCCGTTGAACCATTTTTTTAGATAATTTGAATAGATTTAAATGTATTTTAGAGCATTATGCTCGATGTAGCCCAACGCCTTTTAATCGATTGCATTATCAACGGTGACAACGGTGATCAGACAGAGGAATTAAAAACAAATTTACTTGAAGCATCGTGCTTTTTCAAACAATTCCAACTCAAGCTGCCTTTTGATCAAAAATACATACCGACATGCAACCGGAGCTTTGATAATATATCACATTACAACCAGCCGACACTGATCGGACATATATGGGGCTCATTGCTCGGCGTGCATCGGCCAATGACTGTGCTCGATCCATTCGGTGTCAGCATTTGGCCAGAGATTATAGAAGAAAAAATAGATAATTATTTACATTTTGGAGAGTATTCTTTCTGCCAAAATATCGGCGCCGCAAAGCAATGGGTTGGTGAAACGAACAAACGTGCTATTCAAATGAGATATTTCGGGATCGGATTTTAGGCTAAAACTCAAAAAATTTAATTTAAAAAAAGGAAAAAAGGAGCCGCGTGTGAGAGGGATCGAACTAGCAAATTCAATTTTTTTAATTTTTCGGACAACTTATTAACAACCAAATCGTTAAATTTAAGAAAATCAATTTAAGCTATCGGATTCATAATTTAATTCCCTACTTTTTAAATCAAGTCTCTAATTAAATTGGAAAAAAATTACAGCCAAAAAAGTAAGATTACTTTTTATTTTTTCGAAATTTTTTGAGTGACTTTACTTTTTTAACTATAACTTTTATTTTCAAAATAGTTAGAAATTTGATTTAAAAAGTAATTGATAGAGAATTAAATTTTGAATAGAAGCGATATAATTAATCTTGTAAACTAATTCTTTATGCTCCTGAAAAAGTTAATCAAAGTTGAGCATTATTCGCATCAGCAAATAATGCTCCATTCAAAACAGTTTTAGTTTGAAAAAAAACACTATTACTATCATACTATGTCGAAGACATTTCTGAGTTGGTTGAATGTTAGTTACGTTAGTATAATGGAGATGCTAACAAAATTCTGCATAGTAAATTACTCCAGGTCGAGTTGGTACAACGCGACGACTGCATCAAAGAAATACCCATTTATGAATTTTACCGCATTTCTGTATTCGTATTCGAAAGATTTGAGCACCGACTACATCACGCAACCCAACTTTAAGTTCTATTTCAACGATTATACAATGGAAGTATTAGAAGAATTATTCCATAAAAATAACACGCAAAGCATGAATATGCTCATATTTTTTAATTTCATCCTCAACAAACACGTCCATTACAATAAACGCAAGACAATTACATTATTTCAAAATCACAATACCGAGTATTTGAATACGGATTATGTTAAGGTATAAGATTACAAGTTGATTCAATAATGAATTACACTAATTTCGTGTCGATAAGCCACGAGTATTTTGAGCCGAATTTAAATTGGCGCCAATGAGTCATTCTGTTATAGCGAATCCGTTGGGTTTTAAATTTTGTGTTTCATAAAAGTGGGCACAAAATCTGGACTCGCTTGGATCCAATACAACAGAAAGAACTCATTGGCGCCAATTTAAATCTGGCCTTGAAACAACTGTGATTTATACACCATGAAATTGGGGTAGATAAAAAATGAAAAATGCATAGAATAATTCTTAAAATTATCAGTTTTCAAGGATTCTGATTTTAGTAACTTTCATAATTTTCAATTTTATCAATTTTTTTTGACTTGCAATGCGATTTAATTCAAAATGCAAAGAGCAAAGACCCTGAAAGCCTCGTAAATTACTACCCTAAAGCACGGCGTATAAGCCGTTCAGACGGAATTTTTGATTATTGACTTGGCCTTCAACAAACAAAATTCGGAAAAATTGATTGCATTTAAAAATTTAAGTCACTCAGATTTTCTTTTAATATACTTAAACTTGAAGCTTAAATGCGTTGAAGAATTGGATGAATCGCTGCGCGAATACGCATTTATACAATGGATATTGGACAGAGAAAATCAAAATACAACGTTTTTTCTTAACGTGTCGAAAATATATGACGACGTTCTGCAATCGACAAAAGAATTTATTTTAGAGGTATGTATGTACCATATTAAAATTCCTTAAGAAAAAGTCAAAAAAGATAATAACCCAAAATGAAAGAATCACAAACATTAATTACTAATTTTAACAAGAAAGATGTTTTAAGTCACAAATGGTTTCCAATGTGACACGCGAAGTTGCACTGAACATACTCAACGACATTCGTCCGGTGTTTTTGAATCCAGAAAAAATAGCGTCGTCCCATTGGTTCAACACTACAAGGAATTATGTGATTGAGGAAATAAAAAAATTCAGTGGAGTTGAGCGTATACCGTTAACTAAACTTCGACAAATTCTCAATCGCATTAATTTTCGCGAATCCATGGACCGACTTTTGCCAAATTATGAAGAAATATTCCAAGAGAATTTGCTTATGGTGATTTTGTGGCGCACCCGATATTTGCAGATTTTTCAACTTTGATTAACTTTTTTATTTCAAATTGTTATATTTAAGAAAATAAATTTAAACTTTTAGATTTAAAATTTAATTCTCTTTCCATTACTTTTTAAATCAAGTCTCTAAGTAACTTGGAAAAAAAAGTTACAGCTAAAAAAGTAAAGTGACTCAAAAAATTTTCAAAATTTTCACGAAATAAAAAGTAAGCTTACTTTTTTAGCTGTATCTTTTTAATTAAGTAACAAATTTATTTAAAAATATAGAGAATTTAATTTTGAATCTGATTTTTTTAAAATTAAGTCTCTAAATAAATTGTAAAAAAGATTACAACTAAAAAAGTAAGGTTTACTTTTTATTTTCTGGAAATTTTTTGAGTGACTTCACTTTTTTAGGTGTAATTTATTTCCAATTTACTTAGAGACTTGATTTAAAAAAAATCAAATAGATCAATCGGATATTATCAGTAAATTTTTAAAGGCAGAAAAATCATGATCTAAGTTGAAAAATCTCCAAATGTTGTTTTTTTCAGCGTCTTTGAAAATTCATTTTTTTTCGATTAATTAATAAGTTAATCGCATTTTTATTCAGCCAAAAATCACTTATCGATTCGATCATAACGTACTGGAAATTTCAATGGGCATTTTTGTGCGTCCATTTTACTCAAGTTACAAATTCTGGACATACGCAAGAATTGGATATTTTATCGCGAAAGAAATTTTGTCTCCCATTGGTTTGTTATTAGCGTTCCGCTGCTTGGGATTTGAAACATTGTTGTGACTTGGCTTATCGGTTGACTACGGAGCCGCGAGTTGCCAGCAACTCTAGCTCTTTTCAAACAAAAGCTAGAGCCACAAAAAGCGAGATAATTTTATAAATTGCGCGCCATTGAGACATAAATGGCTCCGGCTCCAATAGATGACTCCAGTGTTGTGACTTGGTTTGACACCCTATACCATATCTTACCGGAGAAACCAAATGGCTCCGAATCACTTATAGAGCCGAGTCACAACACTAATTTGAAATAATAAATGTTTTTTAGACTTTATAAAAATTGATTTCAAAAATTGCCTTCCTAATAAAAAACAGATTCATCAAAATTTCGATCGGTATTTTACGCAAATAGGTTTGTCTTCTTTCTAATAATTTAACTTCTTAGAAACTGTACCAGCAAAGCTTTTAGCTCTGAGATTTTTAGGAAAAATTACCCTAATTTCGTGTAAGTATAAGGCGCGGATTTTTTGAGCTAAATTTAAATTGCCTCCAATGAGTTCATTTTGTTACATTGGATCTGTTGATATCCAAATTAGAATATTTTATCGTTCTTCGATCAGCATAAATATATGAATGTTTTAAGCATGACTCTTTTTTCAAAAAATTCCATGAGCGACCCCCTAACTTCTTCATAGTTTTTGAAATTTGTGCCAGTATTTCAATGATTCAGGCTTGAAAACAAACGAAGTCATTGGTTGATATGTCTTTATTATATGTTCTAAGTTGAATCATTTTATATCCCAATTGAACCAATTAATCAATCAAATAATTTGTTTTAAATTACACAAAATTCAAAAATTTGGAAGAATTCAATTTGTTACAGCCGCATATATTGCACGAACATCAGTGAAAAAATTTACTTTGAACTTTCACTTTTTGTATTGGTTATTGAACGTAATAAAAAAATATCGTCAAAAAGAAAACAAACCTCGCTTCATCGCCTTGGCTCAGGTTTTCATTTTTCAGTCCATTCATTTAAATCATTTATTTATTTACCATAATTTTGCGTGTATAAGCCCTCGGGGGTTTTAAGCCAAATTTAAATTGGCGTCATTCTCTTATATTGGATCCAAGCGAGTCCAAATTTTGTGTCCGCCTTCGTTTAAGTTTTGTAAAAGTGAGCACAAAATTTGGACCCCAACGGATCGAATACAACAAAATGAGCTCATTGGCGCCAATTTAAATTTGCATCAAAATACTCGCGGCTTTTCCGCGCAAAATTAGGATAAAAAAAATTAGATAATATTGGAGTAAAAATGAAATTTTTTTCAGAATTTCTGTTATTCCGATAGCGTATACGGTTTTAATTCTATCGTCAAAAAGAGCGAAATTATTAAAAATATTGCTTCTTGTAATAAAAATCCTTATTTTTTGGATTATAATTCGAGTTATTGGGATTGTGCGATATTTTAATTTTCATATTTACATATTTTCATTGTCGAGTACTTGTCGAATAAAAAAAATAACGAAAGAAAAAGCATTAAACCTTTTAAATAATCACAAAAATTTTAAAAATAATCACAAAAAAAGCATTGCCTTTTAGAAACTGTACCAGCAAAGCTCGTAGACCTCAGATTTTTCGGAAAAATTACTTTAATTTCGTGTAGGTATGAGTTGCGGATGTTTTAGGCCAAATTTAAATTGCCGCCAATGAGTTCATTCTGTTGTATCGGATCCGTTGATATTTAAATTTTGTGCCCGCCTTCGTTTCGGTTTCATAAAAGTTCGGATTTGATAGAACAGAATAAACTCATTGGCTTCAATTTAAATTTGGCTCAAAACACCCGCGGCTTATACACACATAAAATTAGGGTACATAAAAAAATCTACTTTCGAACTAAACTTGAATTTAAGCCCAAAACCGTTGTCTTCTGCTTCATCCTGTTTTGACCCCGTATCGTTTTGTCGTCCAAACGAAGTCATTGGTTGATATGTTGGGATTTTTTTTATTCGAACTTTTTCACTTTTTTTACGAAATTTTACAAAAATTTTACGTAAAAATCATTTCGGTAAAGTACTCTAATTTCGCGTGTATAAGGCCGGGTGTTTTGAACCAAATTTGAATTTGCGCCAATGAGTTCATTCTGTTGTATTGGATCCAAGCGAGTCCAAATTTTATGTTCACTTTTATGAAACCGAGACAAAGACGATCACAAAATTTGGACATCAACGGATCCGATACAACCGAATGAACTCATTGGCGCCAATTTAAATTTGATTCAAAACACCTGGCTTTATACACGCGAAATTAGGATAATTTCAATTTTCATTGTATTTGAACGAAAAATCTTTCGACAAAATTGCGAAAAAATTAACTTTTTTTGTTATTTCGTTTTGCTCAATTGAAATAATTATGTAAATGAAAATTTCCTTAAGTAATGCGTGAATGAGAATGACAATGAGAATGTGAGGAAAAATAATTGATATTTAATGCTTGATATTTTTTTTATAATTGTTTACCACTTAAGGACGCCTCTCAAATTGCTTAAGCGCTTAGGATATAAAATACAATTTTTTTCTAGGACAATTTTTTACGTACGCCGCGGACGCGGTACAATACGCGCCGCCGGGCTTAGGCCAAAAGAATAATTTTTTGAAAAATCAAATGGCTAAAATTATACTTTAGAAAAATAACAATATTAGGCTTAAAAAGTTGGTTGAACTTGCGTAAAAAAATTAAGAAAAATTTCATAAAAAGGATTCATTTTTCGTCTAGCATACACCTTAACGGACTACGGTATCAACGGACCTGCTTCGATACCGCCGATCGGAAGCCGTAACGGTTACTATACGGGACGCGGTAATGAATGGATCGTCAAACATTGAGATCATTTTACAGTATAAACATCATCGAATCATTGCGCAAAAATGATTAGTGTCTAAAAAATTGTATAAGAAAATCTAGGTTTGTTTACAATATAAAATAAGCCTAAGCCTAGGCATATAAAATAAGCTTAAGCTTTGGAGTATAACATAAGTTCAAGTTTAAACGTAAGTTATGTTTAAGTTAAAAAAAAGGCAGATGTCAAATATTAATTATTTTTAAAATTGAATATTTAAATATATTTTTTAAATATAATTCAATGTTTTTATTGTAAAGTATTTACTTAAAAGTGTTTAAGATTAAATTATAATTATTTATATTATAAGCCCCATGTATTGTATCGGCTTTATTATCGTCAATTAGCCTTTGAGTATTATTGATTTTACTTTTTGATTTTAATTTGTGACTTTTATTCGAAATAAATAATTTAAAAAATTTCAAATAAAATAAAAACGTTGTATTTTGATTTTCTCTGTCCAATATCCATTGAATAAATGCGAATTCGCGCAGCGATTCATCCAATTCTTCAACGCATTTAAGCTTCAAGTTTGATTATATTAAAAGATAATTTCTCTGAGTGACTTAAATTTTTAGGTGCACTCAATTTTTCAGAATTTTATTTGTTGAAGGCCAAGTCAATAATCAAAAATTCCGTCTGAACGGCTTATACGCCGTGCTTTAGGGTAATAATTTACGAGGCTTTCAGGATCTTTGCTCTTTGCATTTTGAATTAAATCGCATTGCAAGTCAAAAAAAATTGATAAAATTGAAAATTAGGATCAAAAGTAACTAAAATTAGAATCCTTGAAAACTGATAATTTTAAGAATTATTCTATGCATTTTTCATTTTTTATCTACCTTAATTTCATGATGTATAAACCATAGGCGCTTCAAGCCCAAATTTAAGTTTGAGCCATTGAGTTCATTCTTTTGTATCAACAAACACGTCCATTACAATGAACGCAAGACAATTACATTATTTCAAAATCACAGTGCCGAGTATTTTAATATTGATAATAATACGGTATAAGATCACAAGTTGATTCGATAATGAATTACGCTAATTTTTTGTGGATAAGCCGCAGGTGTTTTGAGCCAAATTTTAATCAGCGCCGAAGAGTTCATTTCGTTGTATCGGATCCGTTGGAATTCAATTTTTGTGCCCGCCTTCATTTCAGTTTCATAAAAATGGGCAGCACAAAATTTGGACCCCAACAGATCCGATACAACGAAATGAACTCTTTGGCGCTGATTAAAATTTGGCTCAAAACACCCGCGGCTTATCCACAAAAAATTAGCGTAATTCATTATCGAATCAACTTGTGATCTTATACCGTATTATTATCAATATTAAAATACTCGGCACTGTGATTTTGAAATAATGTAATTGTCTTGCGTTCATTGTAATGGACGTGTTTGTTGAGCATGAAATTAAAAAATATAAGCATATTCATGCTTTGCGTGTTATTTTTATGGAATAATTCTTCTAATACTTTCATTGTATAATCGTTGATATCGAAATTAAAGTTGGTTTTCGTGATGTAGTCGGTGCTCAAATATTTCGAATACGAATACAGAAATGCGGTAAAATTTGAAAATAAAATTTTTCAATTAGGATAAAAGCTAATAAAGTTATGATTAACAATATAGTCCAAAAATCGGAAAAATTTTTTTATCCGAGAGGCACCAAACATATTGGAGAGTATCGTAAACTAACAAAATATGTGCACAAATTTTGTTGTTTTTTTTGACGAATTTTACTCAAAATTGGAAGAAAAGTTATAAAATATCGTAATTCAACTCATTTTAACGACAATGTTGTTAATAATTGGCGGCGCCAACATTTTCGCGGCGCCAAATATTTTAAAAAGGGGTGTATAAACGTCGCGTATGTGGCGGGCGCGATCAATATTCAAACATTTTTCGGTGGAACGAAAATAGCGTTTTTACTTAAAAAAGTGTTCGCCGCGGCGCATTTCTAGTATTAATTACTTAATGACAATAATCATGCGACAACAAAAAATCATAAAATATAACTTTACACATTGAAATTACTTCCATTTAAGACTAAATCATTTTAATCATTATAATCATACTCGCTTCCGCGACAAAATACTAGAAATAAAAATATTTTTAAACAAAATTTTTTATTTCGCAAGGTATTTTTCGAAGTTTTTTATACATTAACAAAGCAATTTGGTTATGAAATTTATTTTAAATTTATATTAATATTGCATAAAAACTTTCATTTTATTCATAAAAGTGCTTATTTTACATATTTTTTCTCAATTTCAATTCAATCGTAATTTTCGGTCGGTATTTTAGAAAAGTATTTAAATCGAATTTATGGAATGCGAGAAATATTTTCAGAAATCTATTTTAACAATACCCTTTTTTTGGTACCATGTCTTCTGTCCCTTTTGCATTCATTGTCATGACGATGGGCCCATAGCCAGCAAATATTGAATTCGAGCAAGGCCGAGTCGAATCCGGCTGAGGCGGGCCGAGCCTAGTCAAGCCGGGCGGAGTATGGCCGTGCCAAATCGAGCTAGGCCGAGCCGGGCTGATTCGGGCTGATCCGAGCTGGGTCGTAACAGCCAAGCCGTACCAATCCGAGTCGAGTCCAGTTGGCTCGGCGCTCAAAATCGAGCCAATTTGGCGAAAAATAAACCAAGTCTAGTCAAAAATATGTATGTCTAAATTAATGATGATGGATCGAGCCGGCTCGGCGCTTCACTAATAATTAGACATGGCTGGATAGGGACGGGTCGGCTCCGTAAAAAATTTATGTCTTAATGACGAATCAATCTAGAAGTCAAGTCACAGCACAGTTTCCTTGTTAGACTTATTATCGTCTCGATTCAGCCTTACTTTGACCCCGACTTGGCTATTCCTTCTTTGACTCAGCTGGATGGGAAGCGGAACCTGAAATTATTTCTCATATATCCATAACACAAGCAAATTTTTGGTTGTCATTCCGATTTATTTGTTCATTTATTTTCAACTACTTTAAAAAGCATATTACTGTAGGTTGGTAATTTTCGAATTTGCTTGGAATGTTTCTCAAAAAAATTGAAATCATTTCGCTGCTTTTTCTCGTTTTATTCGGAGGAAATTTAAATTATGCGGAAGAAGCTGGTCAATTCGGTTTTCAGGGTGGTAATAAACAAATTCTTAATACTTCTCACGGTGGGTTTTGAATGATTTTGAAAGATATTAAAATTGCATGTATTAAAAATTCATTTTATGACCGTAAAATATCTATCAGCTTATCGCTGTGCGGCGAAATCTACTGATTTTTCAACTTTGATTAACTTTTTCAGAAGTATAAAAGAATTTTCCGAAAGTTAATTTGATCATTTCGATTCAGAATTTTATTCTTTATCAAATTTTTTTTATATTAAGTCTCTAAAAAAATTAGAAAAAAGTTACAGCCAAAAAAGTAAAAAATTTTCACAAAATTAAAAGTATCACTTTACTTTTTTGACTATATCTTTTTAACTAAGTAACTAAACAACTTTATTTAAAAAGTAATGGATAGAGATATAAATTTTGAATCGAATTGGTTAAATTAATTTTCTTAAAAGAAGCTTTTTGCTCTTTAAAAAGTTAAAGTTGAAAAATCTCTCTTCCAGGCCCATTCTTAAATGGTGGATTGCTTCTGTCCCGAAATGTCCCAATAACGTTAACTATCGTTCTCGAGACCCATTCATATAAGCTTATAGAATGCGTTGTGAATAATACTCAATTAACACATCTAATTCTTAATTCCTATCAAATACTAATCACGTACATATATGGCTACACAACTAACCGCAACTATAAATTCATCGCCAAACCGCCAAACGAGAAATATCTCATCTGCAAAGACGAAAATGCGTACCTGAATATTAGCATGAACTCTACGGTAAATCGCTGTGAAAATTTTCACAACTATGCCTGTGGTGGTTTTCCGGCTATCACGCAGGACGAAGAAATTAAAAACATTTATACGGCGAATCTCGCGCGTGTATATGAAGCGATTGCGCGGAAGAATTCAACAAAAAAGGCATGTGAATTATAGGGCTCAAAATTTGGATCCGATACAACACAGAATAAATTCAATGGTGCAAATTTAAATTTGGCTCAAAATACTCGCGGCTTATACACGCGAAATTGGTGTAGATAAATTTTGTATTAACATATGGAATTTTGAAAATATGTGAATAATGAAGAAAAAAAGAAAAAATACCCTAATTTCGTGTAGATATGCCGCGGATGTTTTAAGCTCAGATTTAAATTGGCGCAAATGAGTTCATTTCGTTGTATCGAATCCGTTAGAGTCCAAATTTCTTCTCATAAGACCCGGATCTGGATTCGTTTCATCACTAATTAAAATGTCTCGGTTTCAGATTCGGGTTCATTTCATAAAAATAAAGTGTCTCCAAACGCCGTTGAACCATTTTTTCAGATAATTTGAATAGATTCAAATTTATTTTAGAGCATTATGCACGATGTAGCCCAACGCCTTTTAATCGATTGCATTAGCAACGGTGACAACGGTGTTCAGGCCGAGGAATTAGAAACAAATTTACTTGAAGCATCGTGCTTTTTCAAACAATTCCAACTCAAGCTGCCATTTGATCAAAAATACATACCGACATGCAACCAGAGCTTTGATAATATATCACATTACAACCAGCCGACACTGATTGGACATATTTGGGGCTCATTGCTCGGCGTGCATCGGCCAATGACTATGCTCGACCCGTTCGGTGTCAGCATTTGGCCAGAGATTATAGAAGAAAATATAAATTATTATTTACAATTTGGAGATTATTCGTTCTGCCAAAAAGTCGGCGCCGCAAAGCAATGGGTTGGTGAAACGAACAAACGTGCTATTCAAATGGGATATTTCGGGATCGGATTTTAGCTATTCAAATGGGATATTTGGGGATCGGATTTCAAAAAATTTAATTTAAAAAATAGAAAAAGCCGCGTGTGAGAGGGATCGAACTCGCAAGTTCAAATTTTTTTAATTTTTCATACAATTTATTAACAATCAAATCGTTACATTTAAGAAATTCATTTTAAGCAATTGGATTCAGAATTTAATTCTCTATCGATTACTTTTTAAATCAAGTCTCTAATTAAATTGGAAAAAAAGTTACAGACAAGTTACAATTAAAAACGTAAGGTTACTTTTTATTTTTTCGAAATTTTTTGAGTGACTTTACTTTTTTAACTATAACTTTTTTTTTCAAAATGGTTAGAAATTTGATTTAAAAAGTAATTGATAGAGAATTAAATTTTGAATCGAAGCGATAAAATTAATCTTATAAACTAATTCTTTATGTTCCTGAAAAGGTTAATCAAAGTTGAGCATTATTTGCATCAGCAAATAATGACCCATTCAAAACAGTTTTAGTTTGAAAAAAAAGCCTTACACTATCACTATCATACGATGTCGAAGACATTTCTGAGTTGGTTGAACGAACACTACGTTTATTTAATGGGGTTACTAACAAATTTCTGCAAAATAAATTTCTCCGGGTCGCGTATGTACAACGCGACGACTGCGTCAAAGAAATACCCATTTATGAATTTTACCGCATTTCTGTATTCGTATTCGAGAAATTTGAATCCGTTGACCATCACCATCTTCAAGCATCCCAACTTTGAACTCATTGTCGAAGATGGAAAAATGAAATTTTTAGAAGAATTATTCCATGAAAATTACACGCAAAGCATGAATATGCTTATATTTTTTAATTTCATCCTCAACAAACACGTCCATTATAATGAACGCAAGACAATTACATTATTTGAAAATCACAATACCGAGTATTTGAATATGGAATATGTTAAGGTATAAGATTACAAGTTGATTCAATAATGAATTACACTAATTTCGTGTCGATAAGCCACGAGTGTTTTGAGCCAAATTTAAATTGGCGCCAATGAGTCATTCTGTTATAGCGAATCCGTTGGGTTTCAAATTTTGTGTTTTATTAAAGTGGGCACAAAATCTGGACCTGCTTGGATCCAGTACAACAGAATAAACTCATGGACTTGAAACACTTGCGGCTTAAACACCATGAAATTGGGGTAGATAAAAAATGAAAAATGCATAGGATCATTCTTAAAATTATCATGATGAGGTTTTCAAGGATTCTGATTTTAGTTACTTTTGATCCTAATTTTCATTTTTATCAAAATGCAAAGAGCAAAGATTCTGAAAGCCTCGTGAATTACTACTTTAAATCCTGGCGTATAAACCGGGGCCTTTCAAACGGAATTTTTGATTATTGACTTGGCCTTCAACAAACATAATTCGGAAAAATTGATTGCATTTAAAAATTTATGTCACTCAGAGAAATTTTTTTTTAATATACTCAAACTTGAAGCTTAAATGCGTCGAAGAATTGGATGAATCGCTGCGTGAATTCGTATTTGTTCAGTGGATATTGGACAGTGAAAATCATACAGCGAATTCATTTTCTCGTAAAGTGTCGAAAATGTATGATGCCGTTCTACAATCGACAAAAGCATTTATTTTGAAAGTATGTATGTTCTTTATTAAAATGGCTCGCGACCAGTGTTGTGCGAAGTCAAACCCTTGGCTCCGGGTTGACTCCGGAATCGCGAGCCGATAGCGGCTCCGGTTATTTTTTTTCAAAAAAAAAGCCAGAGTCACGAAAAAGCCAAATGACTCATAAATTGGCATCAGATGGCTCCGGCAGATGACTCGGAGCTTTTCATTTCGTAGCGAGCCATCTAAATCCAAATCTCCATAGCCATTTATGTAGCCGGAGCCAATTATCGAGTTAAGTCACAACACTGCTTGCCATGGTTAACGAGCCAAATGCCAAAAAAATTTTTGACTAATTTTCTCGTGATTAGGTCATTTTCTTGCAAAAATTTGGCTCAATTCATAAATTTTCGATAATGTTTCTCCCCAAAGAAAAGTCAAAAAGATTAACAACATAAAATTAAAGAATCACAAACATTAATCACAAACATTAATTACTAACCTTAACAAGAAAAATTTTTCAAGTCAAAAATGTTTTCCAATGAGACACGCGAAAAGGCACTGAACACACTCAGCGACATTTTTGCGGCCATTTTGAATCCGGTAAAAATAAATTCGGTCGCTTGGTTCGACTTGACAAACACATTTGTGATTGAGGAAATAAAAAAATTCGGCGGAGTTGAGCGTATACCGTTAACTAAACTTCGCCAAATTCTCAATCTCTTTAATTTACAAGAATCCATGAACCGACTTCATTTTCCGCAATATCGCGAAGTATTCAAAGCGAATTTGCTTGAGGTGATTTTGTGGCGCATCCGGTATTTGCGGATTTTTCAGCGAAAATTCATTTTTTTTTCGATTAATTAATAAGTTAATCCCATTTTTTAGCCAAAAATCACTTATCGATCCGATGATAAAGTACTGGAAATTCCAATAGGCATTTTTGTGCCTCCATTTTACACAAATTACGATTTATGGACATACACAAGAATTGGATATTTTATCGCGAAAGAAATTTTGC
Source organism: Bradynema listronoti (assembly GCA_024678965.1). NCBI lineage: Eukaryota > Metazoa > Nematoda > Chromadorea > Rhabditida > Allantonematidae > Bradynema > Bradynema listronoti. Next base: position 1,361,415 of record JANLNO010000014.1, on the reverse strand, counting down.
GTCCCCTTGGTTTGTTATTAGCGTTCCCCGGCTTTGGATTTGAAACATTGTTGTGATTTGGCTTATCGCTTGATTGCGGAGCCGCGAGTTGCCAGCAACTCTAGCTCTTATAAAAAAAAGCTAGAGCCACAAAAAGCGAGATAATTCCATAAATTGCGCGCCATTGAGACATAAATGGCTCCGGCACCAATAGATGACTCCAGTGTTGTGATTTGGCTTGACACCCCTTACCATATCCCACCGGAGAAACCAAATGGCTCCGAATCACTTATAGAGCCAAGTCACAACACTAATCTGAAATAATAAATCTTTTTTAGACTTTATAAAAAATGATTTCATAAATTGCCTTCCTTTGTTAAATAAAACACAGATTTATCAGAATATCGGGCTGTATTTTACGCAAATAGGTTTGTCTTTTTCTAATAATTTAACCTCTTAGAAACTGTACCGGCAAAGCTCTTAACCCTCAGTTTTTTCGGAAAAATTACTTTAATTTCGTGTATGTATAAGCCGCGGATGTTTTGAGCGAAATTTAAATTGCCGCCAATGAGTTCATTTTGTTATATTGGATCCGTTAATATCCAAATTAGAATATTTTATCGTTCTTCGATCAGCATAAATATATGAATGTTTTAAGCATGACTTTTTTTTCAAAAAATTCCATGAGCGACCCCCTAACTTCTTCATAGTTTTTGAAATTTGTGCCAGTATTTCAATGATTCAGGCTTGAAAACAAACGAAGTCATTGGTTGATATGTCTTTATTGTATGTTCTAAGTTGGAGCATTTTTTCTCCCAATTGAACCATGTAATCAATCAAATAATTTATTTTAAATTACACAAAATTCAAAAATTTGGGAGAATTTAATTTGTTATAGCCGCATATATTGCGCGATCAGCAGCGGATAAATCTTTTAAACGGAGATATTCCATGCGAAGTTTCTACACGTTCTTGGCTCAGGTTTTCATTTTTCGGTCCATTTATTCAAGTCATTTATTTATTTACAATAATTTCGCGTGTATAAGCCCTCGGGTATTTTAAGCCAATTTTAAATTGGCGTCATTCTTTTATATTGGATCCAAGCGAGTCCAAATTTTGTGTCCGCCTTCGTTTAAGTATTGTAAAAGTGGGCACAAAATTTGAGCTGACGGATCTGATACAACAGAATGAACTCATTGGCGCCAATTTAAATTTGCATTAAAATACCCGCGGCTTTTCCGTGCGAAATTAGGATAATAAAAAATTAGATAATATTGGAGTAAAAATAAGATTTTTTTCAGAATTTCTGTTATTCCGATTGCGTAAACGATTTTGGTTCTATCATCAAAAAGCACGAAATTAATTTTGTTTCTTCTTGTGATGAAAAACCTTCATTTACTTTTCCGAATTTTTCTGCGCTTTATTTGAATTGTGCGATATTTTAATTTTCATATTTACATATTTTCATTGTCGAGTATTTGTCGAATAAAAAAAATAATGAAAGAAAATGCATTAAACTTTTTAAATAATCACAAAATTTTTAAAAATAATCACAAAAAAAGCATTGTTAACATATTGACGAGCAGATGGTAAATACATACGTCGGTATGTACCATGCATTGAGGTCAGTGTTGTGACTTGGCCCGATAAGTGGCTCCGGCTTCATAAATGACTCCGGAGTCAATTGGAGCCAGATAGCTAACTACGAAGCGAAAAGCTCCTAGCCATCTGCCGAAGCCGGAGTCATCTGGAGCCATTTGAAGTCATCTGGAGCCATCTAGAGTCATCCGGAGCTATCTGGAGCCATCCGGAGCCAGATGGCTCGCTGCGAAACGAAAAGTTCCGAGTCATTTGCCGGAGCCGGAGCTATCATGCATTGATATCAGTGTCATTGGCGCCAATTTAAATTTGACTTAAAACCTCAAAACACTCGGCCTCATACACACGCAAACAATTTATTGTAATTTTTAAAACTGATTTTTATAGTTTAAAATAATCTATTTTATTTAATTCGGTATATTAGGTATACAAATATGAAATTCGTTTTTTTAAACAAATTCATTCACTCTCATTTAACTTGAAAACAAATGAAAGAAAAAAATTGGGAAGTTTCGCTGAATCGGCGGATCAGGGTGTCATAATTACGCGAGAATTTGCAATTGGTCCGCAAGGACTTTCCTACCACCCTTGACTTTTTCATATAGTTATCAAACGCCTCAAAACGAAACATCCACAAGGTAAAGATGAGAAAATTTTCGCTTATATCACCGGCAGTGCATTCGCCGAAAATTCGCGATGGTTTTGGCGAATAGGCCAGACGAAAGGCAGTGTTCCGTTATCTTTCTAGAATTTTTTTCTTTCTTTTAAGTTTGAAAGAACTTTCATTTATCTCTTCCCATTTTTTTCGATTTTTCAAATCATTCAATTCCTTTATAATTGGAAATAATGTATTAGGTTGTAACATAATTTTTTAGCCATATTTTTTGGAAAAGTTTATTTTATTTTTCTGACAAAAGAAGCAATAACATTATATAAAGTATGCACCATTAGCATCCACAACAGCTTGCCACTTATTGGGTAATTGAACTATGCCTTGAGAATAAAACTCCGAAGAGCGAGACGCAAAAAAATCGGCGAGGTCATTTTTGAGATGGGTCTCGTCATCGAAGTGCCTGCCCCGCAGATGATCGCTGAGTGCCAGGAACAAATGGTAGTCTGTTGGGGCAAGGTCCGGAGAATACGGCGGATGTGGCAGAACAGTCCAGCTCAGCTCCCTGATTTTTTGCCAAGTCGTTTTTGCAGTATGTGGTCGCGCGTTGTCGTGTCAACTCGTACAGTAGCTTGTAATGGAGATAATTCATGCGGAATCCAAACTCCCCATTTAGACATTTTTCCGAGGCGATGCAGATGGCGAGTGATAGTCATATGGCTGCAGTCGAGTAACTCTTCCAGTTCTCGTGAGCTTCGCCGAGGGTCCTCTTCAATGAGCGCCAGGAGTCGCGATTCTTCCAATTCCACTGGACGGCCACTATGATCATGTTCGTCGAGGTCGAAGTCGCCATTTTTGAATTTGGCGAACCAATTCTTTGCGGTGCCATAAGAGACTGTCCCTTCGCCCATGGCGCTGCAAATGTTTCGAACCGCGTCGGTCGCTTGATGATGAAGGCGGAACTCGTAAAGCAACAGCGTCCTAACTTGCTTACGGTCAAGTTCGATTTTCTCCGTCATAGTAACAAATAGCTCTGAATTTTAAAATGTTATTAGATAGAGTACAGACCAACCTTTATATAGTTATAGAAAAAAAAATTCGGAACTTTGTTAAAAATTCGGAAAAAATTTTTTTTCGAGATGGCTAAAAAATTATGTTACAACCTAATAATATGTACACAAATACACAGCTGCACAAAATTATAGCGCCACTTTAAAAAATGGCATAATTTTTAATTGAATTATCGAGTTAAGTCACAACACTGCTTGCCATGGTTAACGAGCCAAATGCCAAAAAAATTTTTGACTAATTTTCTCGTGATTGGGTCATTTTCTTGCAAAAATTTGGCTCAATTCATAAATTTTCGATAATGATTCTCTCCAAAGAAAAGTCAAAAAGGCTAACAACACAAAATAAAAGAATCATAAACGATAATTACTAACCTTAACGAGAAAAATGTTTTAAGTCAAAAATGGTTTCTAATGAAACACGCGAAAAGGCATTGAACATACTCAGCGACATTTCGCCGATCATTATGTATCCGAGAGAAATGATGTCGGGCGCTTCGTTTGACTTGAAATACACATATGTGATTAAGAAAATAAAAAAATTAGGCAGAGTTAAGCGTACACCGTTAACTAAACTTCGCCAAATTCTCAATCGCTTTAATTTGCGCAAATCCATGGACCGACTTTTGCCACATTATAAAGGAATTTTCAAATCGAATTTGCTTGAGGTGATTTTGTGGCGAATCCGATATTTGCAGATTTTTCAGCTTTAATTAACTTTTTAACAATCAAATTGTTACATTTAAGAAAATCAATTTAAACATTCGGATTCAGAATTTAATTCTCTATTACTGCTAAAAAACTAAGGTTTACTTTTTATTTTCTGGAAATTTTTTGAGTGACTTCACTTTTTCAGATGTAATTTTTTTCTAATTTATTTAGAGACTTGATTTAAAAATTAATTGGTAGAGAATTAAATTCTGAATCAAATAAATCAATCGGATTTTATCGGTAAATTTTTAAAGGCAGAAAAATCGTGATCAAAGTTGAAAAATCTGCAAATGTTGTTTTTTTCAGCGTCGTTAAAAATTCATTTTTTTTTCGAATGAGTTAATCTCATTTTTATTCAGCCAAAAATCACTTATCGATCCGATGATAACGTACTGGAAATTCCAATGGGGATTTTTGTGCGTCCATTTTACACACATTACGATTTCTGGACATACCCAAGAATTGGATATTTTATTGCAAAAGAAATTTTGCGTTCCATTGGTTTGTTATTAGCGTTCCGTGGCTTTTGATTTGAAACATTTTTGTGACTTGGCTTATCGGTTGACTGCGGAGCCGCGAGTCGCTAGCAACTCGTCTAGCTCTTTTCAAACAAAAGCTAAAGCCACAAAAAGCCTGATGATTGCATAAATTGCGAGCCATTTTGGCTTGACACATCTTAACATATCCCAACGGTGGAATTTAACTTTTCGTTTATATAACCCGGCGTGCATTAGCCGAAAATCGGCGATGGGCTTTGCCAACCGGTCAGGGAAGTCAGACACTTCAATAATATTTTTCCATTATCACTCGGAGCCACTTTTAGAGCCGAGTCACAACACTAATTTGAAATAATAAATGTTTTTAGACTTTATAAAAAATGATTTCGTAAATTGCTTTCCTTGGTTAAATGAAACTCATAATCCGATGATTTCTCAAAAATTAGATCGGTTTTTTTCGCAAATAGGTTTGTCTTTTTATTTTTCTAATACAAAATGTAGTATATCAAAATGATCACAAATAAATGCTCTATCAGATACAAAAAATAAAAATAAATTATCTGATTTTTAAAAAAAGTTATGCCAAAAAATCCGAAAATTTAGTTTTCAACCTAATAAATCCCATTTGGCTTTTCCATCATCATAAATCAATCAAATAATTTGTTTTAAATTACACAAAATACAAAAATTTGGAAGAATTCAATTTGTTACAGCCGCATATATTGTGCGATCAGCAGTGGAAAAATCTCTTCCAGACGAATATTTCATGAAACGTTTCCTCATCTCCTTGGCTCAGGTTTTCACTCAAAACAATTGCAAAAGTTGAGAGAACTTGCTCATTTTTGACTTTGAGCCGGTTTTTCGTCATGATAAAAATTTTTTCGAAAAATCAATTTAACCTATTCGTTTCAAAATTTAATTCTCTATTCAATACTTTTTGAATCAAATTTTTAGCTAGCTTGGAAAAAAAGTTATGCTTTAAAAAGTAACGTCAATTTTAATTTTTTTGAAATTTGTGAAATACGTTTACATTTTTAACGATAACTTTTTATTCAAGTTAGCTGGAAATTTGATTCAAAAAGCATTGGATAGAGAATTAAATTGTGAATCGAAAAGCTTAAATTGATTTTTTGAAAAATAATTTTATCGGAACGAAAAATCGGCTCTAAGTCAAAAATGCCCAGCCCAGGTAAGATATAAAATATGACTTTAACATTTTACGTATATGCATTTCAAAAATAATATCCTAATTTCGTGTGGATAAATCGCGGACGTTTTGAGCCAAATTTAAATTGGCGCCAACGAGTTCATTCGATTGTATTGGATTCAAACACGTACAAAATTTTTGCCCAATTTTATGAAGATGAAACGAGGGTGGGCGCAAAATTTCTACCCGAACTGATTCGATATGAACAGAATAAACTCATTGGCGCCAATTTAAATTTGGCCCAAAATACTCGCGGTTTATCCGCGCGAAATTAGGGTAATAAAAAATTAAATAATATTAGAGCAAAAATGATATTTTTTTCAGAATTTCTGTTATTCCGATAGCGTAAACGATTTCAATTTTATCATCAAAACCAGCGAAATTAATCAAAATGTTTCTCCTTGTAATTCGAATTCGAGTTATTATGCGAGTAATTCGAATTCGAATTGTGTGATATTTTAATTTTTCAAATGTAAATATTTTCATTGTGGAGTGTTTGACGAATAAAAAAATAACGAAAGAAAAAGCGTATAAAAATACTCACAAAAAAGCATTGTTAACATATTGACAAGCAAATGATACATACATACGCCGGTGTGTACCATGCATTTAGGTCAGTGTTGTGACATGGCTCGATAAGTGGCTCCTGCTTCATAAATGACTTTGGAGTCATTTGGCTCACTGCGTAGCGGAAAGCTCCAAATCATTTTCCGGAGCCGGAGTCATCTGGAGTCATTTAGAGCCATCCGGAGCTATCAAGAGTCATTTGGAGCTATCTAGAGCCATCTAGAGCCATATGGAGCTAGATGGCTTGCTGCGAAGCGAAAAGTTCCAAATCATCTGCCGGAGCCGGAGCCATTTGGAGACATTATGCTTAAATTTTCGATAATGTTTCTCTCCAACAAAAAGTCAAAAAGAGTAACAAAATGTTTTGAGCAAAATTTAAATTTCCAAAATCAAATTTAAAACTTTTTTATTATTCAAAATACAATAACGGCCTTTTTAATGGCTAAATTAAATTATAAATTTATTTTTTTTTTGTTTTATACATAATAACCGAAAATTACTTTTTTTTTACTTCGCTATTTTTTTGTAATATAATTTTTAAAAATTGAATCCTAAAAATAAAAAATTTGTTGGCTTATGTTACGTATGTAAAAAAGGTTTCCAAAATCAAATTTAAATCTTTTTTATTATTCAATATACAATTACGGTCTTTTTAATGGCTAAATTAAATTATAAATTTGTTCGCTTATGTAAAAAAGGTTTCCAAAATCAAATTTAAATCTTTTTTATTATTCAATATACAATTACGGCCTTTTTAATGACTAAATTAAATTATAAATTTGTTGGCTTATGTAAAAAAGGTTTCCAAAATCAAATTTAAATCTTTTTTATTATTCAATATACAATTACGGCCTTTTTAATGGCTAAATTAAATTAGAAATTTATTTTTTTTTGTTTTATACATAATAACCGAAAATTACTTTTTTTTTACTTCGCTATTTTTTTGTAGTATAATTTTTAAACATTAAATCCTAAAAATTAAAAATTTGTTGGCTTATGTTACGTATGTAAAAAAGGTTTCCAAAATCAAATTTAAATCTTTTTTATTATTTAATATACAATTACGGTCTTTTTAATGGCTAAATTAAATTATAAATTTGTTCGCTTATGTAAAAAAGGTTTCCAAAATCAAATTTAAATCTTTTTTATTATTCAATATACAATTACGGCCTTTTTAATGGCTAAATTAAATTAGAAATTTATTTTTTTTTGTTTTATACATAATAACCGAAAATTACTTTTTTTTTACTTCGCTATTTTTTTGTAGTATAATTTTTAAACATTAAATCCTAAAAATTAAAAATTTGTTGGCTTATGTTGCGTATGTAAAACAGATGAATTCCGGAGTGGGACTTGAGCCCGCGACCAACGTTTAACCGGAGTGGCGCTCTATCGACTTAGCTACACGGACCTTACTTAAATGCTTCGAATTTCTTCTTATAACTTCGTCATAACACATTAAGTCCTGAAAATTAAAAATTTGTTGGCTAATAAATTGAGTTGAAGCTAAAGTTTGATTGAGACTATAAGCCGTAATCAATTGTTTTTATCATTCCGTTATTTGTTTCTCAATTTATTTCTCATTGAAAAATTCTTAATCATTTACGCAAGCGCTATTTTCACAATCTCTGAGAACTTTTGAGACTCTTTAAAGCGAATTGAGCGCATTGAGGTCCTTTAAGGTTCTCTGAGAATCTCTGAGAACTTTTGAGACTCTTTAAAGCGAATTGAGCGCATTGAGGTCCTTTAAGGTTCTCTGAGAATCTCTGAGAACTTTTGAGACTCTTTAAAGCGAATTGAGGTCTAATGTAACCCTCTTTTTTTGAATGATATTTCATATTTTCTCAGTTTTGAAGTTTTTTTTAATTCTATTCAATTTATGGTTCAAATTGGTTTATTTATTAAGCGATTTATACTGAAATTTATTTATTAAATTTAAATGTCTGAAATTGTTTTTTGATATAGAAAATTATTATTTAGAAATTTACTACCTAATAAGAATATTTTTGTGACTTTCCAAAATTCAATTAAATATATTTTCACGAGATATTGGCTAGAAAATTTCTGACATTTTGAAAATAATCTTTAAAACAGATTTATTAATAATAAAAGCAAATATAAAAGAATTTCAATGATTAATAGCGTGATTTTTTTCGCCTACTAAACAGAGATGTTTTGGAGGGACAAAATTCAATTCAATATGATATATTAACTTACCCTAATTTCTAATGTGTATAATCGGCGGGTGTTTCGAGCAAAAATTTAAATTGGCGCCAACGTCTTCATTCTGTTGTATTGGATCCGTTGGGATACAAATTTTATGCTCACTCTTATGAAACTGAAACAAAATTTGGACCCTAATGGATCCGATACAACTGAATGAACTCATTGGCGCCAATTTAAATTTGGGCTTAAAACACCCGCGGCTTATCCGCACGAAATTAGAGTAATAACTTTAGCCGCGTCAAAATGACGACTTTATTGACGCTGGTAATGAAAATTCATTTTACCGTAGTCTCATTGGCGGCTATTTTTTTGAACGCACTTTTGGCGTGGATCATTATGCGGAGTCGCGACCGCGCCACTCGCAATTACAGTCGCGTTCTCATTATCATTTGCATAATCGACATACTGTACGCGGGCAGCTATTTTGTAATGCAAACGGTATTTTTAAACTTTTACTTTTTACACAAATCTTATGTGTGTCAATTTTTTGAGGTCCAATGAGGAATAATAAATGTTCGTTGTGTATTCTCAGTCTGGACCTCAATGTCTCTGCAGGGAGTAGAATTTGATGCTAAAGTCCCGAAAATTTGCAAAATTTTTGTAATTTTTCTCAGAAAAAAGTTTTTGTTTTTTGTTAAACAGGACATGATTGTCATGACATGATTTCCCAGATCCCGTTTTGTCCGAATTCCATTTTGTCCGGATCCCATTTTGTCCGAATCCAATTTTGTCCAAATCCCACTTTGTCCGGATCCCATTTTGTCTGAATCCCATTTTGTTCGGATCCCATTTTGTCCGGATCTCATTTTGTCCAGATCCCATTTTGTCCGAATCCCATTTTGTCCGAATCCCATTTTGTCCAAATCTCATTTTGTCCGGATCCCATTTTGTCCGAATCCCATTTTGTTCGAATTCCATTTTGTTCGAAATTATGGTATGCTATTGATAGGTGGCGTTAGCCAACAAAGAACTATTCCTTATGGTAAATATCGGAGACATATGGGGCGTATTTCGCTCGTATTTTCCACAATTTGAGCCGCTATTTACCGGGCTTGTAACATTCCTATTTTACGCTCACTCTCACTATCTCACGCTACAGTACGTCCTGCGCTATCTTATCGTCTGCAGGTTACTTGAAATTAGAACTCAACATTGGAGATAATATAATCATTTTCAATTTCTCGATAATAATTTTTGGTCTCAATTTTTGCAAAGTGTGAGTTTTTTTTCCAGACGGATTCAAATTACGACGCTATACTATATAGAACTTTTGACGGTGACTGGCGTCACGCCATTGGCGCTAACCGCCGTCTCGATATACATCAACGATTTGGTGAATGAGCCGGATGCGTTGAGAGCCAATCCGGCTATGGCGAAAATGGAACGCGATTTGGCGACGATTCTCGACGGAATACCGGTACACGTGGCACGAGTGGTGAGTAAAAAGCCTATTCGAAACCGAATTCAAGACAAGCATCCCTAGGGTACACCCCAAGCTCAAATCCGAGATTTTTCAATGTTAACATTAATTATTAGAGGGAAATTAACTCTTTTAGAAAAGGCTCACCGACATTTTTCGGGTTTTTTTTTCAAATTTGACTAGTTTTTTAATGATCAAAAAGTTACTTTCAAGAAAATTAATTTTACCATTTCGATTCAGAATTTAATTCTCTATTCATTTCTTTTTAAATCAAATTTCTAAGTAATTTGGAAAAAAAGTGATAGCTAAAAAAAGTAAAATCAATTTTTATTTTTTGTAACTTTACTTTTTTGGCTCTAACTTTTTTTTTCCAAAGCATTTAGAGCACGGTTGCCAGATGTCCTTTTTAAAAAGATTTGTTCTTTTTTTGAGGGGTCTGTTCTTTTTTTTTTTTTGTTCTTTTTTGTTCTTTTTTTCCATTTTTTGTTCTTTTTTTTAATTTTTTTGAAACGATTTTTTCTTGAAACGATTTGAAACGATATCGACTGAGCCTTCAGTAACGCTATCGCTTATCGCTATTGAGAATCGCTATCGAAGCAAAAAAACAAAAGAAAATGTTGCGCAAGCGTGTCAATTTGTGTGTCAATTTAGGACAACACCACGCTGCCGAATCTCTACGATCTTGTCTCACGAATCCTTTCCATCCCGGTGTCGAACGCCTTTGTCGAGCGGATCTTCTCACTCTGCGCTGCCCAATGGATGAAGCGATTTTGGCGCGTGGAGACCATCAAGGCGATTTTGGCGACGAAGACCAACTTCGATTTCAACTGCACTGAAATGTTTGAGTATCTGATGAAGAATGGCTCTTTTAGAGACAGGATCAGGAGCGCAGAGAAGTATTAAGTTCCGAGAAGTAAAAATCTTTTTTTTGTTGGAAATTGTTAATAAAATCTTTTTTTTCGTGCTCAACGTTCTTTTTTATTTTATTTTCATCTGGCAACCCTGATTTAGAGACTTAATTTAAAAAGTATCTGATTCGGAATTTAATTCTCTACCAAATGCTTTTTAAATCAAATCTCTAAGTAACTTGGAAAAGAAGTTACAGATGAAAAAGTAAAGTCACTTTAAAAATTTTCAAAAAATAAAAATTGACTTTACTTTTTCAACTGTAACTTTTATTCCAAGTTATTTGGAGACATGATTTAAAATGTAATGGATAGAGAATTAAATTCTGAATCCGATAGCTTAAATTGATTTTCTGAAAAATATTTTTATGCATCTGAAAAAGTTAATTAAAATTGAAAAAACAGAAAATGTCGTTCCATCGCTCAAAGAAATTTTTTTGGATTGTCTATTCTAAAACTGTCACCAGTTTTATGACCTAGCTCCGGTTAAAAAACAGGTTGACTCCGGAGCCTCGAGCCGCAAGCGGCTCCGTAAGCTCTTTTCAAAAAAAGCCGGAGCCATATAGCTCCAAATGACTCCGGAGCCATTCATGGAGCCGGAGCCACTTATCGAGCCATGTCACAACACTGATTGTTACAAAGTCACTAATTCGGGCTCAAATGAATATGAAGACAAATTTCAAATAATAAAAGCGCTTTTTTAAGCAAACTATGGACTACTATATATACTGTGGTGCCGAGTTACTCTCATTTCTACTTGTCTATATAATAATTTTTGCATGTATCCGACAAATTCGACGCGAAATACGCGCAATGGTCGCCAGCGATTTGACACAACGCATTCATCGTCAGATAAGCCGCGCGCTCAACGCTCAGGTTAATAAACAAACAAAAAAAAACACTAGGATGGGAATAAACGTTGGACCGAAACTTGTCAATGTCTTAGAAGATGAAACCGAATGGGAAACAAATACGTTACCAACGAATCACGTGAAAAATAAAAATTATAAAAAAACGTTGTATCTAATGTTAGCGATTCGAACAGTTCGAATAGGATACAGTACAGACCGAAACGTATTAATTAGTAATGAAACAAATCCAAAAATTCGAACCCAAGACATTTTATATTGATAAAACGAACCCAAATTCAAACCCGAGACATTTTATATTGATAAAACGAACCCAAATCCGAACCCGAGACAATTTATATTGATAAAACGAACCCAAATCCGAACCCGATACATTTTTGCTTATAAGTTTTAATGAAAATTCAAGTACAAATATTTTTTGTTCACAATAAATAGAAAATTTTAGCAGAATCACTAATAAAGAAATTACATTAATCAATTAATAGGAAAGATAGTTATGGTTAGTTATTAGTGAAAACCGGCCGGGTTCGAACGTTCGGACCCGGAGCATTTACCAAACAATATTTTCGTCAGATATAAATCAATTCACACGGGAATTTTTAACAGTTCTTTCGAAAAATTTTCTGCTTAATAAATAAACGTATTTGGAGGTCTCATTAAAAAAAAAATTATTAACGAAAATGCTTCAGGCTCGGGTTTGCAGGTTCATTTTATCACTAACTAATAACGATACAGAACACAAAAAAAAGAAAATTTCGATATATATAGAAAAGTGTGCCCGATTCGCGTGTATAAGGCCGGGTGTTTTGAACCAAATTTAAATTGGAGCCAATGAGTTCATTCTGTTGTATTGGATCCAAGCGAGTCCAAATTTTGTGCCCACTTTTATGAAACCGAGAAAAAGGCGGGCACAAAATTTGGACTCCAATGGATTCGATACAAACAGAATGAACTCATTGGCGCACACTGCCATATACACGCGAAATTAGGGTATTTTGAATTTTAAAATTTACAGGCCGTTTTGCCACTTTTTGTCATTTTTACTGTGCTCGTCACTCAAGCCACAAATTCCATTCGCCTTGGTGCTTATGTTTGCATGATAAATCCCATTTTACCGTTGGTCGATCCCATCTTGACGATTTTATTTGTCAGCAGTTATCGTAAAGCAACAATTGCATTTTTCTGTGGGTTTCTAAATGCGTTAAATATTTGGTTATGGTCCTTCAGTTTTTGGATGGACTATATGCATATTAATGATGAAACGAATCGCCAAATCCGAACCTCGGGCATTTTCGTCAATAACATTTTTTATGAGACCTTCAAATTCAAAACACGTTTGGGTAAATAAGACGCGGTCATTCGAAGAATTTTTGAATATTGACTTGGTTTGGCATTCTGTTATTTTGTGTCGGTTAAGCATAAAATTTATTATAAACACCTTTATTAAAGCAGGCCCAAGCCTGTAGTTCAAAAATTTTAGACTCAACTTTGTTTATAACAAAATGAAGGCCAAATAAATATTCAAAAATTCTTCGAACGGCCGCGACTTATTTACTCGAAATTTTAGTTTAATGTGGACAAAAAATATTCGTACTTGAATTTCTTATTAAAAAAATACAGGAATATTTTTTTCGGGGTTCGGATCTGGATGGAACAGAACTTCGTCCCCCATTGCAAAGTGAAACCTATCGCACAACCGCTAGGCCATTGTTCCCATTTGCTCGTCAAATGTGTGAATGAAATCACAAATAAATGGCAAAATCCGTTTTGTGTTTAGCACGTCGACGTCAAAATTCGAATGTAATAAGCGTATCAACGGCATCGAAAATGCGAGCCACTTTTAACACATCGGCTTATCAGTCAATCGGCAAATGGCACAGCAATATTTGTATTTGAGAAATGGGCCCGGATCAAATTTTGCGGATGGAACATTAAAACGGACTGAATTTTTGGAGATCCAATTTTTTACCTTAAGCCGCGGGTGTATTGAGCCAAATTTAAATTGGCGCCAATGAGTTTATTCTCTTTTATTGGATCTAAGCGAGTTCAAATTTTGAGTCCAATTTTATAAAGGTGAAACGAAGGCAGGAGCAAAATTTGGACCCCAACGGATCCGATACAACAGAATGAACTCACCGGCGCCAATTTAAATTTGCCTCAAAACACCTGGCTTTATACATACGAAATTAGGGTAACCAATCAATACCTTACGAAACTTTTCTATTTTATTTTGGATTAAACTATTATATCGAATTAAATAAAATAGATTATTTTAAACTATAAAAATTCAGTTTTAAAAATTACAATAAATTGTTTGCGTGCGTATAAGGCCGAGTCTTTTGAGGTTTTGAGTCAAATTTAAATTGGCGCCAATGACAATGATATCAATGCATGATGGCTCCAAATGGCTCCGGCTCCGGCAGATGACTCGGAGCTTTTCGTTTTGCAGCGAACCATCTGGCTCCAAATGGCTCCAATGACTCGGATAGCTCCGGATGGCTCAATATGGCTCCATATGGCTCCAAATAGCTCCGGATGGCTCCAGATGGCCCCGGCAAATGACTCAGCCTTTTGCTTCGCAGTGAGCCATCTGGCTCCAAATATCTCCGGAGCCATTTATAAAGCCGGAGCCAATTATCGGGCCAAGTCACAACACTGACCTCAATGCATGGTACACATAGGCGTATGTATGTACCATCTGCTCGTCAATATGTAAACATGGCTTTTTTTGTGATTATTTTTATACGCTTTTTCTTTCGTTATATTTTTTATTAGTCAAATACTCGACAATGAAAATATTTACATTTGAAAAATTAAAATATCACACAATTCGAATTCAAATAACTTGCATATAAACTCGAATTCGAATAAAAATCATCGCGATCACAAGGAAAAATATTTAAATTAATTTCGCTCTTTTTGACGATAGAATTGAAATCGCCCTCGTGATCGGAATAACAGAAATTCTGAAAAAAATCTCATTTTTGCTCCAATATTATTTTTTTTATTACACTAATTTTGCGCGAATAAGCCGGTTTTTTGATGCAAATTTAAATTGGCGCCAATGCGTTCATTCTGTTGTATCCGATCAGTTGGAGTCCAAATTTTGTGCTAACTTTTACGAAGCTTAAACGAAGGCGGACACAAAATTTGGACTCGCTTGGATCAATATAAGAGAATGACGCCAATTTAATTTTGGCTCAAAACACCCGCGGGCTTATTAGGGTAAATAAATAAATGACTTGAATGAATGGACCGAAAAATGAAAACCTGAGCCAAGGCGAGGAAGAACCAATACCTGCTATAATATTTCGGAATAAATGTTTTCACTGCTGTTTGTGCAATATATGCGGCTGTAACAAATTGAATTCTTCCAAATTTTTGAATTTTGTGTAATTTAAAACAAATTATTTGATTGATTTATTTAAATTGGTTCAATTGGGAGAAAAAATGCTCCAACTTAGAACATACAATAAAGACATATCAACCAATGACTTCGTTTGTTTTCAAGCCTGGATCATTGAAATGCTGGCGCAAATTTCAAAAACTATGAAGCAGTTAGGGGGTCGCTCATGGAATTTTTTGAAAAAAGAGTCATGCTTAAAACATTCATATATTTATGCTGATCGAAGAACGATAAAATATTCTAATTTGGATATTAACGGATCCAATATAACAAAATGAACTCATTGGCGGCAATTTAAATTTTGCTCAAAACATCCGTGCCTTATACATATACGAAATTAAGGTAATTTTTCCGAAAAATCTCAGAGCTAAAAGCTTTGCTGGTACAGTTTCTAAGAAGTTAAATTATTAGAAAAAAGACAAACCTATTTGCTTAAAATACAGCTCGTTCTGATAAATCTGTTTTTTATTTGGAAAGCAATTTTTGAAATCATTTTTTATAAAGTCTAAAAAACATTTATTATTTCAAATTAGTGTTGTGACTCGGCTTTATAAGTGGCTCCAAGTGATTTGGAGCCATTTATAAGTGGCTTTGCTGTGGAGCCAACTCATTTGCTAGAGCCGGTGCCATCTGGAGCCATTTATCGTCTTAATAGCTCGCAATTCATGGAGTCCTGAAAAAATGGAGAAATATCATTAGAGTGTCTGACTTCTCTGACCGGTTGGCGAAGTCCATCGTCGATTTTCGGCGCACTGGAGTCACACTGGAGTCATTAACAGGTGCCTGAGCCAATTATGTCTCAATGGCGCGCAATTTATGGAATTATTTTGTGGCTCTAGCATTTTTTTATAAGAGCTAGAGTTGCTGGCAACTCCCGGCTCCGCAGTCAGCCGATAAGCCAAGTCACAACAATGTTTCAAATCCAAAGCCGCGGAACGCTAATAATCCGAAGCCGCGGAACGCTAATAACGAACCAAGGGGACGCAAAATTTCTTTCGCGATAAAATATCCAATTCTTGAGTATGTCCATAAGATGTAACTTGAGTAAAACGGACGCACAAAAATGCCCAGTGGAATTTCCAGTACGTTATCATCAAATCGATAAGTGATTTTTGGCTAAAAAATGGGATTAACTTATTAATTAATCGAAAAAAAAATGAATTTTCGCTGAAAAATCCGCAAATATCGGGTGCGCCATAAAATCACCTCAAGCAAATTCGCTTTGAATACTTCTCGACGTTGCGGCAAATAAATTCGGCTAATGGATTCTCGAAAATTAAAGACATTAAGAATTTGGCGAAGTTTAGTTAACGGTGTACGCTTAACTCCGCCTAATTTTTTTATTTCTTTAATCACATATGTGTATTTCAAGTCGAACCATGCGGGCGCCATCATTTCTGTCGGATTCAAAATGATCGGCAAAATGTCGCTAAGTGTCTTTAGTGCCTTGTCGCGTATCTCTTCGGAAACCATTTGTGACTTAAAACATTTTTCTTGGAAAGGTTAGTAATTATCGATTATGATTCTTTCATTTTGCGTTGTTAGCCCTTTTACTTTTCTTTGGGGAGAATCATTATCGAAAATTTATGAATTGAGCCATATTTTTGCAAGAAAATGACCCAATGGCTCAAGAGAAAATTAGTCAAAAATTTTTTTGGCATTTGGCTCGTTAACCATCGCAAGCAGTGTTGTGAGTTAAATCGATAATTGGCTCCGGCTCCATAAATGGCTATGGAGATTTGGTACCATATGTCTCGCTACGAAGCGAAACGCTTCGAGTCATCTGCCGGGACTAAGGAATGACTCAGACAACACTGAACGCGAGCCATCACTAGTTACAACTTTAATAGGGTACATACATACCTTTACAATAAATGCTATTGTCGATTGCAGCTCGGCGTTAAATATTTCCATCACGTTAAGATAATTTATTAACGTTGAATTTTGATTATCTCTGTCCAATATCCATTGAGTAAATGCGAATTCGCGAAGCGATTCATCCAATTCTTCAACGCATTTAAGCTTCAAGTTTAAGTATATTGAAAGAAAATTTCTTTGAGTGACTTAAATTTTTATGTGCAATCAATTTTTCCGAATTTTGTTTGTTAAAGGCCAAGTCAATAATCAAAAATTCCGTCTGAAAGGCCCCGGCTTATACGGCAGGATTTAAAGTATTAATTCACGAGGCTTTCAAGGTCTTCTTTCAGGGTCTTTGCTCTTTGCATTTTGAATTAAATCGCATTGCAAATTGAAAATTAGGATCAAAAGTAATTAAAATCGGTATCCTTGAAAACCTCAGTATGATAATTTTTAAAATGATCCGATGCATTTTTCATTTTTTATTTATCCCAATTTCATGGTGTATAAGCCATAGGTGTTTCAAGCCCAGATTTAAATTGGCGCCATTGAGCTCATTCTGTTGTATTGAATCCAAGCGGGTCCGAATTTTATGCCCACTTTTATTAAACACAAAATTTGGAACCTAACGATCCGCTATAACAGAATGACTTATTGGCGGTAAATAAAACTTGGCTCAAAATGCCTGCGGCTTATACGCAAAAAATTAGGGTATTTTTTATTTTTTTTTGCACTTATTCAAACCTCTTCAAAATTTCAAAAGTCAATACAAAATGGACCTATTCTAATTTCGACGCGGGTGTTTTGAGCCAAATTTAAATTTGCGCCACTGGGTTCATTCTTTTGTATCGGATCCGTTGGGTTCCAAATTTTGTGATCGTTTTCTTTTCAGTTTCATAAAAATGGCCAGCACAAAATTTGGACCCCAACGGACCCGATACAACGAAATGAACCTTTTGGCGCCGATTTAAATTTGGCTTAAAACACCCGCGGCTTATTCGCATAAAATTAGCGTAATTCATTATCGAATCAACTTGTGATTACATACCTTATCATTATCAATATCAAAATACTCGGCTCTATGATTTTGAAATAATTTAATTGTCTTGCGTTTATTGTAAGAGACGTGTTTGTTGAGCATGAAATTATAAAATATAAGCATATTCATCGTTTCCGTGTTATTTTCATGGAATAATTCTTCTAAAAATTTCATTTTTTCATCATTGAAAGTGAACACAAAGTTGGAATGCTTGAGGATGGTGGCGGTGAACGCATCCAAATTCCTCGAATACGAATACATAAATGAGGTGAAATTTATAAATGGGAATTTCTTTGACGCCGTCGTCGCGTTATAAATATTCAGCTCGTGCAAATTTATTCTGCAGAATTTTGTTAGTAACACCATTATATAAACGTAGTAATCCTTCAAATAACTCAGAAATGTCTTCGACATCGTTTGATAGTGTAAGGCTTTTTTTTCGAACTAAAAATTTGTGCAGTTTTGAGTGGAGCATTATTTGCGGATGCGAATAATGCTCAACTTTGTATAACTTTTTCAAGTGCATAAAAAATTAGTTCACAAGAATAATTTTACCAATTCGATTCAAAATTTAATTCTCTATCAATTACTTTTAAAATCAAATTTCTAACTATTTTGAAAATAAAAGTTATAATTAAAAAAGTAAAGTCACTCAAAAAATTTCCAAAAAATAAAAAGTAACCTTACTTTTTTGGCTGTAACTTTTTTTTTAATTAGAGATTTGATTTAAAAAGTAATCGATAGAGAATTAAATTCTGAATCCGATTGCTTAAATTGATTTTCTTAAATAAAACGATTTGATTGTTAATATTAGGTTGAGGGGAAATAAATGTGCGTTGCATTTGTCCATTTATTTCTCTGGTACAATAAAAGATTTTATAAAACGGTTTTGTCTATCAGAAAGAGCGTTTTATTCCGCATCGTTTGATATATAACTTATCTATGTTTACTTTGTTTTTTACAAGAAAAAGTGTTTAGAAAATGTTTCAGCAAAAATTTCGAATTCGAGCTTGCATATGGTACGACTTCAAGCAAGGCAAATCGGCTGCTGAATCTCATCGTGCCCTGTCTGAGGTATTCGGCGAAGAAGCCCTGTCCGAAAGTCAGTGTCGACGATGGTTCCAGCGCTTGAAGAACGGTGATGAAAGCTTTGAGGACGAAGAACACGGAAGTCGGCCTCAAATCGTCGATAACGAAGTATTGAAGTCCGTCATTGAGTCAGACCTCAGCCAAACAACTTGCTAGCTTGCAGAACAGTTTGGCTGCGATCAAACAACCATCGTCGACCACTTGCACGTACTGGAAAAGGTAAATCGGTGCGGAAAATGGGTGCCGCACGAGCTTTCCGACGCAAACAAGGCGACACGCGTCGCAATCGCCAGCATTCTCGCTCGCCGCGCCAAGAACAGAGGCTTCTTCGACTCCATTATTACTTCGGAAGAGAAATGGATTCGAGTCAAACAGTTACGGCGGACCTCTACTAACATCAATTGGGCCGTGTGGATCAAGCACTGCGACATCAAAGTGTGGATACGGCGTCGACAAAATTTCTTCACGACAACGCCCGGCCGCATGTCGCAAAGATCACTTCACAGAAAATCGAGGAATTGGACTGGGAAGTCCTGCCTCACCCGCCATACAGCCCAGACCTGGCGCCATCCAACTACCATCTGTTCCGGTCGATGCAGCACTCCCTGGCCGAGAAAAAGTTCAAAAACCGCGACGAGATCAAAATTTGGGTGTCCAACTTCTTTGAGTCGCAGCCGGCCGAGTTCTTCGAGAAGGGCATCCATTCTTTGCGTAAACGTTGGCGACAAGTAGTCAATAATAATGGCGAATATCTTTTGGATTAAAGTGTTGTAATTTTGTTTTTACAATAAAAAAAATTTTTGACTCAAACGCGCATTTCTTTCCCCTCAACCTAATAATTTGTACGAAAAATTAAAAAAAATTGAACTTGCGAGTTCGATCCCTCTCACACGCGGCTTTTTTTTCTATTTTTTAAATTAAATTTTTTGAGTTTTAGCCTAAAATCCGATCCTGAAATATCCCATTTGAATAGCACGTTAGTTCGTTTCACCAACCCATTGCTTTGAGGCGTTGGCTTGATTGCAGAACGAATGCTCTCCAAAATGTAAAAAATAATTTGTCACTTTTACTTTCTTAATCTCTTGCTTAACTCTGACACCGAACGGGTCGAGCACGGACATTGGCCGATGCACGCCGAGCAATGAGCCCCAAATATGTCCCAACAGTGTCGGCTGGTCGTAATGTGATATATTATCAAAGCTCCGGTTGCATGTCGGTATGTATTTTTGATCAAATGGCAGCTTGAGTTGGAATTGTTTGAAAAAGCACGATGCTTCAAGTAAATTTGTTTCTAATTCCTCGGCCTGAACACTGTTGTCACCGCTGATAATGCAATCGATTAAAAGGCGTTGGGCTACATCGAGCATAATGCTCTAAAATACATTTAAATCCATTCAAATCATCTAAAAAAATGGTTCAACGGCATTTGGCGACACTTTATGTTTACGAAATGAACCCGAATCTGAACCCGAGACATTTTAGTTGGTGATAAAACGAACCCAGATCCGAGTATTATGAGAAGATAATTTGGACTCCAACGGATTCGATACAACAAAATGAACTCATTGGCGCCAATTCTGGCTCAATACACCCGCGGCTTATCCACACAAAATTCGGATACTATAATTCACATGCCTTATTTGTTGAATTCTCCCGCGCAATCGCTTCATATACACGCGCGAGATTCGCCTTATAGATGATTTCATTTTCTTCGTCTTGCGTGATAGTCGGAAAACCACCACAGGCATAGTTGTGAAAATTTTCACACATATATACCGCAGTGTTCATGCTCATATTTAGGTACGCATACAGATACTCAATGTCGTCTTTGCAGACGGTTGCCGTTTTCTCGGTGAATTTATAGGTACGGTTAATAACGTCGCCATGTGTGTAAATGGTTTTTATTTGAAAGGAATTAAGAATTAGATGTGTTAATCGAGTATTATTCACGACGCATTCTATAAGCTTATATGAATGAGTCTCGAAAACGATAATTAACGTTATTGGGACATTTCGGGACAGGAGCAATCCACCATTTAGGAATGAGGCTGGGAGAGCGATTTTTCAACTTTAACTTTTTAAGGACCAAAAAGCTTCTTTTAAGAAAATAAATTTAACCAATTCGATTCAGAATTTAATTCTCTATCCAATACTTTTTAAATAAAGTTGCTAAGTTACTTTGTTAAAAAGTAAAGTGTTACTTTTAATTTCGTGAAAATTTTTTTTAGTGACTTTACTTTTTTGGCTGTAACTTTTTTTCTAATTTTTTTAGAGACTTAATTTAAAAAGAATTTGATAAAGAATTAAATTCTGAATCGAAATGATCAAATTAACCTTCGGAAAATTCTTTTATGCTTTTCAAAAAGTTAATAAAAGTTGAAAAATCGGCAGATTTTGCCGCACGGCGATAAGCTGATAGTTATTTTACGCTCATAAAATGAATTTTTAGTACATGCATTTTTAATGACTTTCAAAATTATTCAAAACTCACCGTGAGAAGTATTAAGAATTTGTTTATTACCGTCCTGAAAACCGAATTGACCAGCGTCTTCCGCATAATTTAAATTTCCTCCAAATGAAACGAGAAAAAGCAGCGGAATGATTTCAATTTTTTTGAGAAACATTCCAAGAAAATTCTAAAATTGCCGACCCACAATAATATGCCTTTTATAATAGTTGAAAATAAATGAACAAATGACACCCAAAAATTTGCTTGTGTTATGGATATATGGGAAATAATTTCAGGTTCCGCTTCCCATCCAGCTGAGCCAAAGAAGGGAGAACCAAGTCAGTTTAAGTAGGGCAGAATCGAGGCGATAATAAGTCTAACAAGGAAACTGTTCTGTGACTTGATTTCTAGGTTGATTCGTCATTGAGACATAAATTTTTTGCCCGTCCCGATCCAACCATGCCTAATTATTAGTGAAGCGCCGAGCCGGCTCGATCCATCATCATTAATTCAGACATACATATTTTTGACCAGACATACATATTTTTGACTAGATATTTTTGACTATTTTTGCCGAATTGGCTCGATTTTGAGCGCCGAGCCAACTGGACTCGGCTCGGATTGGTATGGCTTGGCTGTTACGACCCAGCTCGGCTCATCCCGAATCAGCCCGGCTCGGCCTAGCTCGATTTGGCACGACCATACTCCGCCCGGCTTGACTAGGCTCGGCCCGCCTCAGCCGGATTCGACTCGGCCCGCCTCAGCCGGATTCGACTCGGCCTTGCTCGAATTCAATATTTGCCGGCTATGGGTCCATCGCCATGACTATGAATGCAGAAGGGACAGAAGAAGGGACAGGTACCAAAAAAAGGTTATTGTTAAAATACTTTTTTGAAAATATTTTTCGCATTCCATAAATTTGACTTAAATACTTTTCTAAAATACCGACCGAAAATTACGATTGAATGGAAATTGAGAAAAAATATGTAAAATAAGCACTTTTATGAATAAAATGAAAGTTTTTATGCAATTTTAATATAAATTTTAAAAAAATTTCACAACCAAATTGCTTTGTTAATGTATAAAAAACTTCGAAAAATATCTTACAAAATAAAAAATTTTGTTTAAAAATATTTTTATTTCTAGTATTTTTATATACAGAGTGACGGGGAAAATTCCTTTTGCATTCGATTCCCAAAGTATTACCATTTTGTTTGACACCAAACTTGTCGATATTGGTTTAGTTTTAATTTTAGTCAGCTATTAATGACCCATCGGCCGGGAAGAGCCGGGTCGAAAACAGGCCGATTCGAGCCGGCTCGGAACATTTCGAATTGGAACTCATCAGCCTGGAGGGGGCCGGGTCGAAAACGGGCCGATCAGGGCAGGATCAAAAACAGGCCGATTTGAGCCGGCCCAGAACATTTCGAATTGGAACCCATTGTAATTTGTTGTTTACACAACTTTTTAATCGACGAATCTCCTGATAACAATCAATTAAATTTGTTGGCTGATCGTGGAGATAAAGACGACGGATTGTGGCGCAATCAAGTACAAAATCCATTAATGAACATCAATCCTGTAAAAAATCGAAACGGAACGAATGAAGCAAAAGAAATTCGAGAAAATTTGGTAGAATTTTTTAATGGTATTGGTGCTGTTGCTTGGCAGAATTCAATGATTTGATACGGAAATATCAAATATATTTGTTGTTAAACTTTGTATTATTGTTGTTAATTAATAAACATTTTAAAAATAAATAAAAGTTTTTTTACGTGAGTTAACTCACGAGTTGAATCATTTTTTAAATAAAAAAAAACAAAAAAACTGCTTACAATAAAAAAAACCGCAAACCGCAAAAAAAAATGCGGTTCGCGGTTTGCGGCGGGTGTGCTTACAATAAAATTGATAAAATCTGCGATTTGCGGTTTGCGGCGAAAAAAAGCGGTTTGCGGTTTTTATTGTAAGCACCTTCGCCGCAAATCGCGAACCGCAAAAAAAGTTAATTGTAATCCTAGCATTAGTTTTAATTTTAGTCAGCTTTTAAGGGCCCATCGGCCGGGAAGAGCCGGGTCGAAAACAAACCGATTCGAGCCGGTCCAAAACATTTCGAATTGGAACCCATCGACCGGAAAGGGAAAGGTCGAAAACGAGCTGATTCGAGCCGGCTCGAAACATTTCGAATTACAACCCATCGACTTGGACCGGGTCGAAAACAAGCCGATCCGGGCACGATCGAAACGAGCCGACTCGAGCCGGCCCATAACATCTCGAATCGGAACCCATTGTATGTATCTCTGTGCGTATATATGTGTGTACATATTACATTTCATTTTCAACAAATTTATTCCAATTATTTCCAATTATAAAAAAATTGAATGTTTCGAAAAGAGCGAAAAAAATGGGAAAAGATAAATGAAAGTTCTCTCAAACTTAAAAGAGAGAAAAAAATTCTAGAGAGATAACGGAACACTGCCTTTCGTCTGGCCTATTCGCCAAAACCATCCCGAATTTTCGGCGAATGCACTGCCGGTGATATAAGCGAAAATTTCTCATCTTTATCTTGTGGATGTTTCGCGTTGAGGCGTTTGATAACTGGGGACGAACGCCAGCTGATATTGCGATTGAAGATTGAAAAATTGAATCGTATATATGATTTGTTGATTCCTCGTGAAAGAGCAACCTTCAATTTCCTACACGAGACTGGGCGCGAATCTTACTACTGGCTTCGAAGATATATATATGAAAAAGTCAAGGGTGGTAGGAAAGTCCTTGCGGACCAATTGCAAATTCTCGCGTAATTATGGCACCCTGATACGCCGATTCAGCGAAACTTCCCAATTTTTTTCTTTCATTTGTTTTGAAGTTAAATGAGAGTGAATGAATTTGTTTGACAGGAAGCTTGAGGGTATAAGTTTCGATTTTTAGAGATATCCGGTTAGTTTTTTTTAGACACCGGCGTATGTATGTATTATCTGCTCGTCAATATGCTAACAATGCTGTTTTTGTGATTGTTTTTATACGCTTTTTCTTTCATTATTTTTTTTATTCTTTGAATACTCGACAATGAAAATATGTAGATTTGAAAAATTAAAATATCACACAATTCGAATTCAAATTGCTCGCATAGGAACTCGAATTCGAATAAGAACAATTACAAGGAAGAATATTTTGATTAATTTCGCTTATTTTGACGATAGAATTTATTTCGAACACGCTATCGGTATGACAGAAATTCTGAAAAAAATCTCATTTTTGTTCTAATATTATTTAATTTTTTAATACCCAAATTTCGTGCGGATATGCCACAGGTATTTTGAAGCAAATTTAAATTGGCGCCAATGAGTTTATTCTGTTCCGGTACAAATTTTGTGCTCGCCTTCGTTTCACTTTTTTTGTGTATGTGATAAAGGTGACTTGCGTGACAGGACTTGAATCTGCGACCAACGCTTAACTGGAGCACTACTCTACCGACTGAGCTACACGGACCCTATTCACATACTTTGAATTTTTTCTTATAACTCCGTCATAACAACCTTCATAAAATTGGCATTTTATAGGCGCTTGAATCCAATACAATCGAATGAACTCGTTGGCGTCAAATTTAAATTTAGCTCAAAACACCCGCGGGCTTATACACGCGAAATTAGGGTAAATAAATAAATAAATGACTTGAATGAATGGACCGAAAAATGAAAACCTGAGCCAAGGCGATGAGGAAACGTTTCATGAAATATTCGCCTGGAAGAGATTTTTCCACTGCTGTTCGCACAATATACGCGGCTGTAACAATATTTTGTATTTTGTGTAATTTAAAACAAATTATTTGATTGATTTATGTATGTGCTGATGATGGAAAAGCCAAAACGGGATGGGATTTATTAGGTTGAAAACTAAATTTTCGGACTTTTTAGCGTAACTTTTTTTAAAAATCAGATAATTTATTTTTATTTTTTGTATCTGATAGAGCATTTATTCGCAATCATTTTGATATATTACATTTTGTATTAGAAAAATAAGAAGACAAACCTATTTGCAAAAAAAACCGATCGAATTTTTGATTACGAGTTTTATTTAACAAAGGCAAGCAATTTTTGAAATCATATTTTATAATGTCTAAAAAACATTTATTATTTCAAATTAATGTTGTGACTCGGCTCTATAAGTGATAATGGAAAAATATCATTGAAGTGTCTGACTTCTCTGACCGGTTGGCGAAGCCTATCACCGATTATAAGTGGTTCCAAGTGATTTGGAGCCATCCGCTATTTCTCGATGAGTCTTTTTGCTCAAGATACCGTCGGATCGAAGATTGAGCAATGATCTGGCCGCACCAACCTTTTGCAATTTTTGCCAAACTTTTCAAAATTTTTGAAATAAAAAAATTGACACAATGCCGGAATTAATGACGCGCTATTTAAATTTGGTTCCTCCGGTGGGATATGGTGAGGGGTGTCAAGCCAAGTCACAACACTGGAGTCATCTATTGGAGCCGGAGCCATTTATGTCTCAATGGCTCGCAATTTATGGAATCATCATTTGTGGCTCTAGCATTTTTTTTAAAAGAGCTAGAAGAGTTGCTGGCAACTCGCGGCTCCGCAGTCAACCGATAAGCCAAGTCACAACAATGATTCAAATCCAAAGCTGCGGAACGCTAATAACAAACCAATGGAACGCAAAATTTCTTTCGCCATAAAATATCCAATTCTTGTATATGTCCATATATTGTAACTTGAGTAAAATGGACGCACAAAAATGCCCATTGGAATTTCCAGTACGTTATCATCGGATCGATAAGTGATTTTTGGCTGAATAAAAATGAGATTAACTCATTCGAAAAAAAATGAATTTTTAACGACGCTGAAAAAAACAACATTTGCAGATTTTTCAACTTTGATCACGATTTTTCTGCCTTTAAAAATTTATTGACAATATCCAATTGATCTATTTGATTCAAAATTTAATTCTCTACCAAATACTTTTTAAATCAAGTCACTAAGTAAATTAAAAAAAATACACCTAAAAAAGTAAAGTCACTCAGAAAATAAAAAGTAAACCTTACTTTTTTAGCTGTAACCTTTTTTAACAATTTACTTAAGGACTTAATTTAAACAATATCTAGGATCTATATTATTTTCCTTTTATATGCATGATATAATGAAAAATAAATCCTTTCCAAATATTAAGATAAAATCGTTTGCAGACGATATAGAATTTGAACGGTCTGATAATAATTATCACAATCATTTGCAAGAATTTATTGATTACTTTTATGTTTGGTGCCAAGATAACGGTCTTACTATTGCTACATTAAAATGTCAAATCTTGCATATTGGCTTAAAAAATCCAGAAAAGGACTATTCATTAAATGGTGAAAAAATTTCTAAAGTCAAAGAGTGTATCAGAGATTTAAAAATATATGTTTCTCCAAATCTAAAATGGAATCAACATATCAAAAAAATATGTCAGTCAGCCAATTACAAGTTCTTTAACATTTTAAAAGCATTTAAAACTAATGATTCCAAAATGCTAGTCAAATTGTATTTATGTTATGTACGGCCAATCCTAGAATTCGCTTCACCTATATTTAATACTGATATTGTTGTAAATGTTAATTTGCTAGAGTCTGTACAAAGAAGAATAACTAAGTCTATTATAAGAAGATGTTTTAAATCACTCCGAGTCATACCAAAGTATGAAGAAAGACTTGTTGACATGGAAAAATTGGCCACAAGGTACTTAAAGCTTGACCTGACTCTAATTCATAAATACAGGCTAGGACTTTTGCCTAAACTCTTAGATTTTTCTGATATGACAATGAAGAGAGGCAGAACGTCACTTTATGTTCCAAGCTTAAAGAATCGTGTGAGAAACAACTTTTTCACTGTCCGTGCATTTAAGAAATATATCAAGCTTAATCCATTGACGCAATTCTCTCCTTCTATCGAACAATTTAAATCTCTATTAAATACCGTTAAATAAATTAATGTTTTCTTTAATAAATATTTTTGTAACAGAGCTTAAAAATATTATTTTAAGCCCGAAATATCCCACTCCTAATCCTAGTCCGCTTTTATTTCTCAACTATAATTTATTCCCAAATGTCGTTACTTCATTTT
Source organism: Bradynema listronoti (assembly GCA_024678965.1). Taxonomy (NCBI): domain Eukaryota; kingdom Metazoa; phylum Nematoda; class Chromadorea; order Rhabditida; family Allantonematidae; genus Bradynema; species Bradynema listronoti. Next base: position 1,333,799 of record JANLNO010000014.1, on the reverse strand, counting down.
CATTGTTTCACCTTATTTTAATCTAATTTATTGTTTATCTTATTTAGTCGCAATTTATCGTTAATAAATTATTATTATTAATATCAGATTTAGAATTAAATTTTCTATCCAATACTTTTTAAATAAATTTGCTAAGTTACTTAGTTAATAAGATACAGCTAAAAAAGTAAGCTTACATTTTATTTCGTGAAATTTTTTGAGTGACTTTAAAATTTTTTGAGTGACTTTACTTTTTAACTGTAAATTTTTTTCCAAGTTACTTAGAGACTTGATTTAAAAAGTAATCAATGGAGAATTAAATTGTGAATCCGAATGCTTATATTGATTTTCTTAAATGTAACAATTTGGTTGTTAAAAAGTTAATCAAAGTTGAAAAATCCGCAAATATCGGGTGCGCCATAAAATCACCTCAAGCAAATTCGCTTTGAATACTTCTCGACGTTGCAGCACATAAATTCGGCTAACGGATTCTCGAAAATTAAAGACATTAAAAATTTGGCGAAGTTTAGTTAACGGTGTACGCTCAACTCCGCCGAATTTTTTTATTTCCTTAATCACAAATGTGTATTTCAAGTCGAACCATGCGGGCGTCATCATTTCTGGCGGATTCAAAATGATCGGCAAAATGTCGCTGAGTATCTTCAGTGCCTCGTCGCGTATCTCTTCGGAAATCATTTGTGACTTAAAACATTTTTCTTGGAAAGGTTAGTAATTATCGATTATGATTCTTTCATTTTGCGTTGTTAGCCCTTTTACTTTTCTTTGGGGAGAATTATTATCGAAAATTTATGAATTGAGTCATATTTTTGCAAGAAAATGACCCAATGGCTCAAGAGAAAATTAGTCAAAAATTTTTTTGGCATTTGGCTCGTTAACCATCGCAAGCAGTGTTATGAGTTAACTCGATAATTGGCTCCGGCTCCATAAATGGCTATGGAGATTTGGTACCATATGTCTCGCTACGAAGCGAAACGCTCCGAGTCATCTGTCGGGGCTAAGGAATGACTGCGGACAACACTGGTCGCGAGCCATCACTGGTTACAACTTTAAAAGGGTACATACATACCTCTACAATAAATGCTTTTGTCGATTGCAGCACAGCGTTAAATATTTCCTTCACGTTATAATTATTTACTAACATTGAATTTTGATTATCTCTGTCCAATATCCATTGAGAAAATGCGTATTCGCGCAGCGATTCATCCAATTCTTCGACACATTTAAGCTTCAAGTTTAAGTATATTGAAAGAAAATTTCTTTGAGTGACTTAAATTTTTATGTGCAATCAATTTTTCCGAATTTTGTTTGTTAAAGGCCGAGTCAATAATCAAAAATTCTGTCTGAAAGGCCCCGGCTTATACGGCAGGATTTAAAGTAGTAATTCACGAGGCTTTCAGGGTCTTTGCTTTTTGCATTTTGAATTAAATCGCATCGCAAGTCAAAAAAAAATTGATAAAATTGAAAATTAGAATCAAAAGTAACTAAAATCGGCATCCTTGAAAACCTCAGTATGATAATTTTAAGAATGATCCAATGCATTTTTCATTTTTTATCTATCGCAATTTCATGGTGTATAAACCATAAGTGTTTCAAGTTCAGATTTAAATTTGCGCCACTGGGTTCATTCTTTGTATCGGATCCGTTGGGTTTCAAATTTTGTGATCGTTTTCGTTTCAGTTTCATAAAAATGGCCAGCACAAAATTTGGACCCCAACGGACCCGATACAACGAAATGAACCTTTTGGCGCCGATTTAAATTTGGCTTAAAACACCCGCGGCTTATTCGCATAAAATTAGCGTAATTCATTATCGAATCAACTTGTGATTACATACCTTATCATTATCAATATCAAAATACTCGGCTATATGATTTTGAAATAATTTAATTGTCTTGCGTTTATTGTAAGAGACGTGTTTGTTGAGCATAAAATTATAAAATATAAGCATATTCATCGTTTCCGTGTTATTTTCATGGAATAATTCTTCTAAAAATTTCATTTTTCCATTGTCGATAATGAACTCAAAGTTGGAATGCATGATAACGGTAACGGTCAACGCATCCAAATTCCTCGAATACGAATACATAAATGAGGTGAAATTTATAAATGGGAATTTCTTTGACGCCGTCGTCGCGTTATAAATATTCAGCTCGTGCAAATTTATTCTGCAGAATTTTGTTAGTAACCCCATTATATAAACGTAGTAATCCTTCAAATAACTCAGAAATGTCTTCGACATCGTTTGATAGTGTAAGGCTTTTTTTTCGAACTAAAAATTTGTGCAGTTTTGAGTGGAGCATTATTTGCGGATGCGAATAATGCTCAACTTTGTATAACTTTTTCAAGTGCATAAAAAATTAGTTCACAAGAATAATTTTACCAATTCGATTCAGAATTAAATAAATATAACGATTTGATTGTTAATAAGTTGTACGAAAAATTAAAAAAATTTGAACTTGCGAGTTCGATCACTCTCACACGCGGCTTTTTTTTATATTTTTTAAATAAAATTTTTTGAGTTTTAGCCTAAAATCCGATACTGAAATATCTCATTTGAATAGCACGTTTGTTCGTTTCACCAACCCATTGCTTTGCGGCGCCGACTTTTTGGCAGAACGAATACTCTCCAAAACGTAAATAATTTTCCATTTTTCCTCTTATTTTTTTCCCAACGCTGACACCGAACGGGTCGAGCACAGTCATTGGCCGATGCACGCCGAGCAATGAGCCCCAAATATGCCCGATCAGTGTCGGCTGGTCGTAATGTGATATATTATCAAAGCTCCGGTTGCATGTCGGTATGTATTTTTGATCAAATGGCAGCTTGAGTTGGAATTGTTTGAAAAAGCACGATGCTTCAAGTAAATTTGTTTCTAATTCCTCGGCCTGATCATCGTTGTCACCGGTGACAATACAATCGATTAAAAAACGTTGGGCTACATCGAGCATAATGCTCTAAAATACATTTAAATCCATTCAAATCATCTAAAAAAATGGTTCAATGGCATTTGGCGACACTTTATGTTTATGAAATGAACCCGAATCTGAACCCGAGACACAGAAAATTCGAGTACTATAATTCACATGCCTTTTTTGTTGAATTCTTCCGCGCAATCGCTTCATATACACGCGCGAGATTCGCCTTATAGATGCTTTTATTTTCTTTGTCCTGCGTGATAGTCGGAAAACCACCACAGGCATAGTTGTGAAAACTTTTACAGTGATTTACCGTATGGTTCATGACCTTATTCAGGTACGTAAGCAGATAATCATTATCGTCTTTGCAGTCGAGAATATTCTTGGTTGGCGGTTGGACGATGAATTTATAGGTGCGGTTAGAAGTGTCGCCAAGTATGTACATGATTTGTATTTGAAAGGAATTAAGAATTAGATGTGTTAATCGAGTATTACCCACCTCACATTCTATAAGCTTATGAATGTAAGCTTATCGAAAACGATAATTAACGGTATTGGGACATTCTCGGACCGGGGCAATCCGCCATTTGGAAATGAGACGGGGAGAGGGATTTTTCAACTTTAACTTTTTAAGGACCAAAAAGCTTCCTTTAAAAAAATTAATTTAACCATTCCGATTCAGAATTTAATTCTCTATCCATTACTTTGTAAATATAGTTGTTAAGTTACTTAGTTAAAAAGTTATAGTCAAAAAAGTAAAGTGTTACTTATAATTTCGTGAAAATTTTTTACTTTTTTGGTTGTAACTTTTTTCTAATTTTTTTAGAGACTTAGTTTAAAAAGAATTTGAGAAAGAATAAAATTCTGAATCGAAATGATCAAATTAACTTTCGGAAAATTCTTTTATGCTTCTGAAAAATCAGCAGATTTCGCCGCACAGCGATAAGCTGATAGATATTTTACGCTCATAAAATGAATTTTTAGTACATGCATTTTTAATGGCTTATTCAAAACTCACCGTAAGAAGTATTAAGCTTTATATTTTCATTACCATCCTCAAAACCGAATTGACCAGCTTCTTCCGCATAATTTAAATTTCCTCCGAATGAAACGAGAAAAAGCAGCGAAATGATTTCAATTTTTTTGAGAAACATTCCCAGCAAATTCTAAAATTACCGACCTATTAACCCACATATTAACCCACAATTTACAATAGTTGAAAATAAATGAACAAATAAATCGGAATGACACCCAAAAATTTGCATGTGTTATGGATATATGAGAAATAATTTCAGGTTCCGCTTCCCATCCAGGTGAGGCAAAGAAGGAAAAGCTAATTCGGTCAAAGTAAGGTTGAATCGAGGCGATAATAAGTATAACATAAAAACAGTGTTGACTTCTCGGTTGACTCGTCATTAAGATATAAATTTTTTGCGGAGTCGACCCGTCCCGATCTTGCCATGCCTAAATATTAGTAAAGCGCCGAGCCGACTCGATCCATTATTATTAATTCAAAGATACATATTTTTGACTAGGCTTGGTCCATTTTTGCTGGATTGGCTCGATTTTGAGCGCCGAGCCAATTGGACTCGGCTCGCAAAAGGGACAGAAGACATGGTACCAAAAAAAGGTTATTGTTAAAATACTTTTTTGAAAATATTTTTCGCATTCCATAAATTTGACTTAAATACTTTTCTAAAATACCGACCGAAAATTACGATTGAATGGAAATTAAGAAAAAATATGTAAAATAAGCACTTTTATGAATAAAATGAAAGTTTTTATGCAATTTTAATATAAATTTTAAAAAAATTTCACAACCAAATTGCTTTGTTAATGAATAAAAAACTTCGAAAAATATCTTGCAAAATAAAAAATTTTGTTTAAAAATATTTTTATTTCTAGTATTTTTATATACAGAGTGACAAGGAAAATTCCTTTTGCATTCGATTCCCAATGTATTACCATTTTGTTTGATAAACTTGTCGATATTGGTTTAGTTTTAATTTTAGTCAGCTATTAATGACCCATCGGCCGGGAAGAGACGGGTCGAAAACAGGCCGATTCGAGCCGGCCCGGAACATTTCGAATTGGAACTCATCAGCCTGGAGGGAGCCGGGTCGAAAACGGGCCGATCAGGGCAGGATCAAAAACTGACCGATTTGAGCCGGCCCAGAACATTTCGAATTGGAACCCATTGTAAGTATCCCTGTGCGTTTATAAAATAAACGTTGAAAAGTTTAGTGGCGCTATAATTTTGTGCAGCCTAAAATCAAGCAATCAGTGATGGGTAACTCGCGAACCATCGCGAGCCAGTGAGCCATTGAGCACAAGAACTGATATTAATAAGCTAATTATTGGTCGTCATCGTTTGCGTTGTTTAATGCTTTCGTTAGTGGCCGGTCATACCAACATTGATTACGACTTGACTATGATTATAATATTCAGCGATCATCGTATTAACGCTTAATTTTTCCATCGGCTATACCTTTACTGGTTTTTTTTGTTAATTTTCTTTGCCGGCTATACTTATTTTATCGAAACATAATATTATTGCATTTTTCGGTCATAATTGTATCGATTTTTTTCGGCTATTACTGATTTCCGCTTATGTCATTATTAATTATGCGGGTATACAAAATATAAAGTCTTTGAATAGAAGTATTTTTAATTATAATCAATTATCTGTGATTCATAAATGGTCTTTAAAAATATTTAGCTTTTTTAGGTATAAAAGATGAGTATTTTTATATTACTTTAACGCTTTATTCTTTTAATGGGTTTATTTGATACATTTTTACAATAAATAAATGTTTTATACTGCAAACAATTGAGCGAACCACGCGAGAAATTTTTTTTCAAAAAAAGCAAAAATTTTGATTTTTGCGAGCCAAAAGGCTCGCGTATGGCTCGTAGAACTTTTGTTCCAAGAAAGCAAAAGTTTTTATATTGCGAGCCAAATGGCTCGCGTATGGCTCCCGTGGCTCGCTCACTGGCTCGCTGAACATTTTAGAAGAAAGCAAAAATTTTTGGAGAAAGAAAAATTTGCGAGTCACGCGAGCCATGTGAGCTAGTCGAAAGATGGCTCGCCTGTGCGAGCCACCATTGAAAATTTGGCTCGCGAGCCAAGAACCAACCTCGTTTCTAGCAAAAATTTGGCTCTCAAAAAATTGAGCCATTATTTTTAAAAGAGCCAAGTTGGCTCGCGAATTTTAAATGGCTCACGAGCCATAGAGCTAAATGGCTCGTCAAATTCCAAATGGCTCACGAGCCAACGAGCCAACTTGGCTCTCTGGATCTTGAGCCATTTAAAATTTTAAGAGCTATTTGGCTCTATGGCTCGCGACCAAAAATACGAGCCAAGAGCCACAATTCGAGCCATTACCCATCACTGGTGTGTACATATTACATTATTTCCAATTATAAAGGAATTGAATGATTTGAAAAGAGCGAAAAAAATGGGAAGAGATAAATGAAAGTTCTCGCAAACTTAAAAGAGAGAAAAAAATTCAAGAGAGATAACGGAACACTGACTTTCGTCTGGCCTATTCGCCAAAACCACCGCAAATTTTTGGCGAATGCACTGCCGGTGATATAAGCGAAAATTTCTCATCTTTATCTTGTGGATGTTTCGCGTTGAGGCGTTTGATAACTGGGGACGAACGCCGGCCGAGATTGCGATTGAAGATTGAAAAATGGAATCGTATATTAAATTTGTTGATTCCTCGTGAAGGAGCAACCGTCAATTTCCTTTGCGAGACCGGGCGCGAACCTTACTACTGGCTTCGAAGATATATATGAAAAAGTCAGGGGTGATAGGAAAGTCCTAGCGGACCAATTGCAAATTCTCGCACCCTGATCCGCCGATTCAGCGAAACTTCCCAATTTTTTTCTTTCATTTGTTTTCAAGTTAAATGAGAGTGAATGAATTTGTTTAAAAAAACGAATTTCATATTTTTATACCTAATATATCGAATTAAATAAAATAGATTATTTTAAACTATAAAAATCAGTTTTAAAAATTACAATAAATTGTTTGCGTGTGTATGAGGCCGAGTGTTTTGAGGTTTTAAGTCAAATTTAAATTGGCGCCAATGACACTGATATCAATGCATGATAGCTCCGGCTCCGGCAAATGACTCGGAACTTTTCGTTTCGCAGCGAGCCATCTGGCTCCGGATGGCTCCAGATAGCTCCGGATGACTCTAGATGGCTCCAGATGACTTCAAATGGCTCCAGATGACTCCGGCTTCGGCAGATGGCTAGGAGCTTTTCGCTTCGTAGTTAGCTATCTGGCTCCAATTGACTCCGGAGTCATTTATGAAGCCGGAGCCACTTATCGGGCCAAGTCACAACACTGACCTCAATGCATGGTACATACCGACGTATGTATTTACCATCTGCTCGTCAATATGTTAACAATGCTTTTTTTGTGATTATTTTTATAAGCTTTTTCTTTCGTTATTTTTTATATTCGTCAAATAGATTATTTTAAACTACAATGATAATCTACAATGAGAATATGTAAATTTGAAAAATTAAAATATTACACAATTTATATAACTCGCATAATAATTCGAATAAGAATCATCTTCATCACAAGGAGTAATAACTTGATAAAATTCGTTCATTCTGACGACAGAATTGAAATCGCTTACGTGATCGGAATGACAGAAATTCTGAAAAAAAATCTCATTTTTGCTCCAATATTATTTAATTTTTCATTATCCTAACTTCGCGCGGAAAAGCCGCCGATATTTTGAAGCAAATTTAAATTGGCGCCAATAAGTTTATTCTGTTCATATCGGATCAATTCGGGTAGAAATTTTGTTCTAACTTTTACGAAACTTAAACGAAGGCGGACACAAAATTTGGACTATAGAATCCAATACAACAGAATGACGTCAATTTAAATTTAGCCTAAAACACCCGAAATCATACACGCGAAATTATGGTAAATAAATAAATGACTTGAATGAATGGACCGAAAAATGAAAACCTGAGCCAAGGCGATGAGGAAACGCTTTATGGAAAATCCGTCAGGAAAAGATTTTTCCACTGCTGATCGCACAATATATGCGGCTGTAACAAATTGAATTCTCCCAAATTTTTGTATTTTGTGTAATTTAAAACAAATTATTTGAATGATTTATTTAAATTGGTTCTATTGGAATAAAAAATGATTCAACTTAGAACATACAATAAAGACATATCAACCAATGACTTCGTTTGGACGACAAAACGATACGGGGTCAAAACAGGATGAAGCAGAAGACAACGGTTTTGGGTTTAAATCCAAGTTTAGTTCGAAAGTAGATTTTTTTATGTACCCTAATTTTATGTGTATATAAGCCGCAGGTGTTTTGAGCCAAATTTAAATTGAAGCCAATGAGTTTATTCTGTTCTATCAAATCCGAACTTTTATGAAACCGAAACGAAGGCGGGCACAAAATTTGCATATCAACTGATGAAAACATTGGCGGTAATTAAAATGAAATGAAAACATTGGCGGTAATTAAAATTTGGTTCAAAACATCCGCGGCTTATACATACTCGAAATTAAAGTAATTTTTCCGAAAAATCTGAGCGCTAAGAGCTTTGCTAGTACAGTTTCTAAGAGTTTAAATTATTAGAAAAAAGACAAACCTATTTGCGTAAAATACTGCTCGAAATTCTGATAAATCTGAGTTTCATTTAACCGAGGAAAGCAACTTATGAAATCATTTTTTATAAAGTCTAAAAAACATTTATTATTTCAAATTAGTGTTGTGACTCGCTCTATAAGTGATTCGGAGCCATTTGGTTTCTCCGGTGGGATACGGAGTGTCAAGCCAAGTCACAACACTGGAGTCATCTATTGAAGCCATAAATTGCGAGTCTCAATGGCTCGCAATTTATGGAATCATCTAGCTTTTTGTGGCTCTAGCATTTTTTTAAGAGCTAAAGTTGATGGCAACTCGCGGCTCCGCAGTCAACCGATAAGCCAAGTCACAACAATGTTTCAAATCCAAAGCCGCGGAACGCTAATAACAAACCAATGGAACGCAAAATTTCTTTCGCCATAAAATATCCAATTCTTGTATATGTCCATATATTGTAACTTGAGTAAAATGGACGCACAAAAATGCCCATTGGAATTTCCAGTACGTTATAATCAGATCGATAAGTGACTTTTGGCTGAATAAAAATGCGATTAACTTATTAATTAATCGAAAAAAAAATGAATTTTTAACTGAAAAAACAACATTTGCAGATTTTTCAACTTTGATCACCATTTTTCTGCCTTTAAAAATTTAATATCTGATTGATCTATTTGATTCAGAATTTAATTCTCTACCAATTACTTTTTTTTCGTAAAAGTTCTTAAAAGCTGATGAAAATTAAAATTTGCGCGAATTTAAAATAATCAAAAAGCTTTTAGATGTGACTTTACTTTATTAGCTGTAACTTTTTTTCCAATTTAATTAGAGACTTGATTTAAAAAATAATCGGTGGAGAATTAAATTCTGAATCCAAAAGTTTAAATTTATTTTCTTAAATGTAACAATTTGAAATTAAAAAGTTAATCAAAGTTGAAAAATCAGCAAATGTTGGATGCGTTACAAAATCACCTCAAGCATATTGCATTCTATAATATTTTGATCTAACTGCCAAACTCGGTCCATGGATTCGCGAAGATTAAATTGTTTGAGAATTTGGCGAAGTTTACTAAACGGTGTACGCTCAACTCCGCCGAATTTTTTTGTTTCTTTAATCACATATATGAATTTCTGATCGAAATAAGAGGCCGGCATTATTCCTTCCATATTAATGAGCGAATAAATTTTTTTGAGTATGTTCAGTGCCTTTTCGCGTGTTTTAGTGGAAATCATTTTTGACTTAAAACATTTTTCTTGTTAAGATTTGGGGAGAGACATTATCGAAAATTTATGAATTGAGCCAAATTTTTGCAAGAAAATGAGCCGATGGCTCACGAGAAAACCAGTTTTTTCGGCATTAAGTCAACCCGGAGCCAAGGGTTGACTGCAGACAACACTAATCGCGAGCCATCACTGGTTACAACTTTAATAAGGTACAAACATACCTCTGAAATAAATGCTTTTATCGAATTAAGCACTTTCTTAGATATTTTCAACCCGGTAAGATATAATGGAAAATTTAGTTCTTCATTGTTCGATAGCCATTGAGTAAATGCCATTTCGCGCAGCGATTCATCCATTTCTTCGACGCATTTAAGCTTCAAGTTTGAGTATATTAAAAGAAAATTTTTCTGAGTGACTTAAATTTTTAAGTGCAATCAAGTTTATCGAATTTTGTTCGTTGAAGGCCATGTCAATAATCAAAAATTCCGTCTGAACGACTTATACGCCGTGCTTTAGGGTAGTAATTTACGAGGCTTTTAGGGTCTTCTTTCAGGGTATTTGCTCTTTACATTTTGAATTGAATCGCATTGCAAGTCAAAAAATAAAATTGATAAAATTGAATATTATGATCAAAAGTAATTAAAATCGGCATCCTTGAAAACCTCCGTATGATAAATTTAAGAATGATTCGATGCATTTTTCATTTTTTATTTACCCCAATTTCATGGTTATAAACCATAGGCGCTTCAAGCCCAGATTTAAATTTGCGCCAATGAGTTCATTCTTTTGTATCGGATCCGTTGGAGTTCAAGTTTTGTGCCCGCCTTTGTTTCAGTTTCATAAAAATGGGGAGCACAAAATTTGGACCCCAACGGATCCGATACAACGAAATGAACTCTTTGGCGCTGATTAAAATTTGGCTCAAAACACCCGCGGCTTATCCACATAAAATTAGCGTAATTCATTATCGAATCAACTTTTGATTACATACCTTATCATTATCAATATCTAAATACTCGGCTCTATGATTTTGAAATAATTTAATTGTCTTGCGTTTATTGTAAGGGACGTGTTTGTTGAGCATGAAATTATAAAATATAAGCATATTCATCATTTCCGTGTTATTTTCATGGAATAATTTTTCTAAAAATTTCATTTTTCCATCGTCAATAATGAACTCAAATTCGGGTAGCATGATGAATTCGGTGGTAAACGGACTCAAATTCCTCGAATACGAATACAGAAATGCTGTGAAATTCATAAATGGGAATTTCTTTGACGCCGTCGTCGCGTTATAAATATTCAGCTCGTGCATATTTATTCTGCAGAATTGTGTTAGCATCCGCATTATCATAATGTAGTAATCGTTCAACCAACTCAGGAATGCCCTCGACATCTTATGATAGTGTAAGACTTTTTTATTGAACTAAAAATTTGTGCAGCTTTTAATGAAGCATTATTTGCGGATGCGAATAATGCTCAACTTTAATTAACTTTTCCAAAAACATAAAGAATTAGTTCACAAGATTAATTTTATCACTTCGATTCAAAATTTAATTCTCTATCAATTACTTTTTAAATCAAATTTCTAACTATTTTGAAAAAAGAAGTTATAGTTAAAAATGAAAAGTCACTCAAAAAATTTCCAAAAAATAAAAAGTAACTTTACGTTTTTAATTGTAACTTTTTTTCCAAGTTACTTTTAGAGACTTGGTTTAAAAATTAATGGAAAAAGAAGAAAATTCTGAATCAAATGAACAAAATTAATTTTCTTAAAGATCGAGTTCTTAAAAGTTGGCTAAAATTAAAATTAGCTCTAATTTAAAATAATCAAAAAGCTTTTAGATGTGTCTTTATTTTTTTAGCTGTAACTTTTTTTCCAATTTAATTAGAGACTTGATTTAAAAAGTAATCGATAGAGAATTAAATTCTGAATCCGATAGCTTAACATGATTTTCTTAAATATAACAATTTAGTTGTTATTAAGCTGTCCGAAAAATTAAAAAAATTTGTACTTGCGATTTCGATCCCCCTCACACGCGGCTTCTTTTTTCTATTTTTTTAAATTAAATATTTTGGATTTAAGCCCAAAATTTGATCCCGAAATATCCCATTCGAATATCACGTTTCTTCGTTTCACCAACCCAGAGAAATGCGGCGTCGGCTTGTTTGCAGAACGAATGTTCTCCAAAATGTAAATGATAAATTTCCGATCTTTTAAATATTAATTTGTCGCTTTTATTATTTAGCTGAATGCTGACACCGAACGGGTCGAGCACAGTCATTGGCCGATACACGCTGAGCAATGAGCCCCAAATATGTCCGATCAGTGTCGGCTGGTCGTAATTTGATATATTATCAAAGCTCCGGTTGCATGTCGGTATGTATTTTTGATCAAAAGGCAGCTTGAGTTGGAATTGTTTGAAAAAGCACGATGCTTCAAGTAAATTTGTTTTTAATTCCTCGGTCTGATCACCATTGTCACCGTTGATAATGCAATCGATTAAAAGGCGTTGTGCTACATCGAGCATAATGCTCTAAAATACATTTAAATCTATTCAAATTATCTAAAAAAATGGTTCAACGGCATTTGGCGACACTTTATATTTATGAAATGAACCCGAATCTGAACCCGAGACATTTTAGTTGGTGATGAAACGAACCCAGATCTGAGTATTATGAGAAGAAAATTTGGACTCCAACGGATTCGATACAACAAAATGAACTCATTGGCGCCAATTTAAATCTGGGCTCAATACACCCGCGGCTTATTCACACAAAATTCGAGTACTATAATTCACATGCCTTTTTTGTTGAATTCTTCCGCGCAATTGCTTCATATACACGCGCGAGATTCGCCTTATAGATGCTTTTATTTTCTTCGTCCTGCGTGATAGTCGGAAAACCACCACAGGCATAGTTGTGAAAACTTTCACAGTGATTTACCGTATGGTTCATGACCTTATTCAGGTACGTAAGCAGATAATCATTATCGTCTTTGCAGTCGAGAATATTCTTGGTTGGCGGTTGGGCGATGAATTTATAGGTACGGTTAATAACGTCGCCATGTGTGTAAATGGTTTGTATTTGAAAGGAATCAAGAATTAGATGTGTTAATCGAGTATTATCCACGACGCATTCTATAAGCTTATATGAATGGGTCTCGAAAACGATAATTAACGGTATTGGGACATTGGCAATCCGCCATTTGGAAATGAGACGGGGAGAGGGATTTTTCAACTTTAACTTTTTAAGGACCAAAAAGCTTCCTTTAAAAAAATTAATTTAACCATTCCGATTCAGAATTTAATTCTCTATCCATTACTTTGTAAATATAGTTGTTAAGTTACTTAGTTAAAAAGTTATAGTCAAAAAAGTAAAGTGTTACTTTTAATTTCGTGAAAATTTTTTACTTTTTTGGTTGTAACTTTTTTCTAATTTTTTTAGAGACTTAGTTTAAAAAGAATTTGAGAAAGAATAAAATTCTGAATCGAAATGATCAAATTAACTTTCGGAAAATTCTTTTATGCTTCTGAAAAAGTTAATCAAAGTTGAAAAATCAGCAGATTTCGCCGCACAGCGATAAGCTGATAGATATTTTACGCTCATAAAATGAATTTTTAGTACATGCATTTTTAATGGCTTTCAAAATCATTCAAAACTCACCGTACGAAGTATTAAGCTTTATATTTTCATTACCATCCACAAAACCGAATTGACCAGCTTCTTCCGCATAATTTAAATTTCCTCCGAATGAAACGAGAAAAAGCAGCGAAATGATTTCAATTTTTTTAAGAAACATTCCCAGCAAATTCTAAAATTACCGACCTATTAACCCACATATGCCTTTTACAATAGTTGAAAATAAATGAACAAATAAATCGGAATGACACCCAAAAATTTGCTTGTGTTATGGATATATGAGAAATAATTTCAGGTTCCGCTTCCCATCCAGGTGAGGCAAAGAAGGAAAAGCTAATTCGGTCAAAGTAAGGTTGAATCGAGGCGATAATAAGTATAACATAAAAACAGTGTTGACTTCTCGGTTGACTCGTCATTAAGATATAAATTTTTTGCGGAGTCGACCCGTCCCGATCTTGCCATGCCTAATTATTAGTAAAGCGCCGAGCCGACTCGATCCATTATTATTAATTCAAAGATACATATTTTTGACTAGGCTTGGTCCATTTTTGCTGGATTGGCTCGATTTTGAGCGCCGAGCCAATTGGACTCGGCTCGCAAAAGGGACAGAAGACATGGTACCAAAAAAAGGTTATTGTTAAAATACTTTTTTGAAAATATTTTTCGCATTCCATAAATTTGACTTAAATACTTTTCTAAAATACCGACCGAAAATTACGATTGAATGGAAATTGAGAAAAAATATGTAAAATAAGCACTTTTATGAATAAAATGAAAGTTTTTATGCAATTTTAATATAAATTTTAAAAAAATTTCACAACCAAATTGCTTTGTTAATGTATAAAAAACTTTGAAAAATATCTTACAAAATAAAAAATTTTGTTTAAAAATATTTTTATTTCTAGTATTTTTATATACAGAGTGACAAGGAAAATTCCTTTTGCATTCGATTCCCAAAGTATTACCATTTTGTTTGATAAACTTGTCGATATTGGTTTAGTTTTAATTTTAGTCAGCTATTAATGACCCATCGGCCGGGAAGAGCCGGGTCGAAAACAGGCCGATTCGAGCCGGCCCGGAAACTTTCGAATTAGAACTCATCAGCCTGGAGGGGGCCGGGTCGAAAACGGGCCGATCAGGGCAGGATCAAAAACAGGCCGATTTGAGCCGGCCCAGAACATTTCGAATTGGAACCCATTGTAAGTATCCCTGTGCGTATATAAAATAAACGTTGAAAAGTTTAGTGGCGCTATAATTTTGTGCAGCCTAAAATCAAGCAATTTACAGTATTTTTCAAATTTCGTAAAACATATTTTGTATAATGTAAAATTAATTACACCATCATATTTTCGATTTAAAAATATGCTATATGGTAATGTTTAACGTCATTTGAATAATTCAATTAAAAGTTATGCCATTTTTTAAAGTGGCGCTATAATTTTGTGCAGCAGTGTATGTGTGTACCAGTGATGGGTAACTCGCGAACCATCGCGAGCCAGTGAGCCATTGAGCACAAGAACTGATATTAATAAGCTAATTATTGGTCGTCATCGTTTGCGTTGTTTAATGCTTTCGTTAGTGGCCGGTCATACCAACATTGATTACGACTTGACTATGATTATAATATTCAGCGATCATCGTATTAACGCTTAATTTTTCCATCGGTTATACCTTTACTGGTTTTTTTGTTAATTTTCTTTGCCGGCTATACTTATTTTATCGAAACATAATATTATTGCATTTTTCGGTCAAAATTGTATCGATTTTTTTCGGCTATTACTGATTTCCGCTTATGTCATTATTAATTATGCGGGTATACAAAATATAAAGTCTTTGAATAGAAGTATTTTTAATTATAATCAATTATCTGTGATTCATAAATGATCTTTAAAAATATATAGCTTTTTTAGGTATAAAAGATGAGTATTTTTATATTACTTTAACGCTTTATTCTTTTAATGGGTTTATTTGATACATTTTTACAATAAATAAATGTTTTATACTGCAAACAATTGAGCGAACTACGCGAGAAATTTTTTTTCAAAAAAAGCAAAAATTTTGGTTTTTGCGAGCCAAAAGGCTCGCGTATGGCTCGCGTGGCTCGCTCAATGGCTCATAGAACTTTTTTTCCAAGAAAGCAAAAGTTTTTATATTGCGAGCCAAATGGCTCGCGTATGGCTCCCGTGGCTCGCTCACTGGCTCGCTGAACATTTTAGAAGAAAGCAAAAATTTTTGGAGAAAGAAAAATTTGCCAGCCACGCGAGCCATAGTCGAAAGATGGCTCGCCTGTGCGAGCCACCATTGAAAATTTGGCTCGCGAGCCAAGAACCAACCTCGTTTCTAGCAAAAATTTGGCTCTCAAAAAATTGAGCCATTATTTTTAAAAGAGCCAAGTTGGCTCGCGAATTTTAAATGGCTCACGAGCCATAGAGCTAAATGGCTCGTCAAATTCCAAATGGCTCACGAGCCAACGAGCCAACTTGGCTCTCTGGCTCTTGAGCCATTTAAAATTTTAAGAGCTATTTGGCTCTATGGCTCGCGACCAAAAATACGAGCCAAGAGCCACAATTCGAGCCATTACCCATCACTGGTGTGTACATATTACATTATTTCCAATTATAAAGGAATTGAATGATTTGAAAAGAGCGAAAAAAATGGGAAGAGATAAATGAAAGTTCTCGCAAACTTAAAAGAGAGAAAAAAATTCAAGAGAGATAACGGAACACTGACTTTCGTCTGGCCTATTCGCCAAAACCACCGCAAATTTTTGGCGAATGCACTGCCGGTGATATAAGCGAAAATTTCTCATCTTTATCTTGTGGATGTTTCGCGTTGAGGCGTTTGATAACTGGGGACGAACGCCGGCCGAGATTGCGATTGAAGATTGAAAAATGGAATCGTATATTAAATTTGTTGATTCCTCGTGAAGGAGCAACCGTCAATTTCCTTTGCGAGACCGGGCGCGAACCTTACTACTGGCTTCGAAGATATATATGAAAAAGTCAGGGGTGATAGGAAAGTCCTAGCAGACCAATTGCAAATTCTCGCACCCTGATCCGCCGATTCAGCGAAACTTCCCAATTTTTTTCTTTCATTTGTTTTCAAGTTAAATGAGAGTGAATGAATTTGTTTAAAAAAACGAATTTCATATTTTTATACCTAATATATCGAATTAAATAAAATAGATTATTTTAAACTATAAAAATCAGTTTTAAAAATTACAATAAATTGTTTGCGTGTGTATGAGGCCGAGTGTTTTGAGGTTTTAAGTCAAATTTAAATTGGCGCCAATGACACTGATATCAATGCATGATAGCTCCGGCTCCGGCAAATGACTCGGAACTTTTCGTTTCGCAGCGAGCCATCTGGCTCCGGATGGCTCCAGATAGCTCCGGATGACTCTAGATGGCTCCAGATGACTTCAAATGGCTCCAGATGACTCCGGCTTCGGCAGATGGCTAGGAGCTTTTCGCTTCGTAGTTAGCTATCTGGCTCCAATTGACTCCGGAGTCATTTATGAAGCCGGAGCCACTTATCGGGCCAAGTCACAACACTGACCTCAATGCATGGTACATACCGACGTATGTATTTACCATCTGCTCGTCAATATGTTAACAATGCTTTTTTTGTGATTATTTTTATAAGCTTTTTCTTTCGTTATTTTTTATATTCGTCAAATAGATTATTTTAAACTACAATGATAATCTACAATGAGAATATGTAAATTTGAAAAATTAAAATATTACACAATTTATATAACTCGCATAATAATTCGAATAAGAATCATCTTCATCACAAGGAGTAATAACTTGATAAAATTCGTTCATTCTGACGACAGAATTGAAATCGCTTACGTGATCGGAATGACAGAAATTCTGAAAAAAAATCTCATTTTTGCTCCAATATTATTTAATTTTTCATTATCCTAACTTCGCGCGGAAAAGCCGCCGATATTTTGAAGCAAATTTAAATTGGCGCCAATAAGTTTATTCTGTTCATATCGGATCAATTCGGGTAGAAATTTTGTTCTAACTTTTACGAAACTTAAACGAAGGCGGACACAAAATTTGGACTATAGAATCCAATACAACAGAATGACGTCAATTTAAATTTAGCCTAAAACACCCGAAATCATACACGCGAAATTATGGTAAATAAATAAATGACTTGAATGAATGGACCGAAAAATGAAAACCTGAGCCAAGGCGATGAGGAAACGCTTTATGGAAAATCCGTCAGGAAAAGATTTTTCCACTGCTGATCGCACAATATATGCGGCTGTAACAAATTGAATTCTCCCAAATTTTTGTATTTTGTGTAATTTAAAACAAATTATTTGAATGATTTATTTAAATTGGTTCTATTGGAATAAAAAATGATTCAACTTAGAACATACAATAAAGACATATCAACCAATGACTTCGTTTGGACGACAAAACGATACGGGGTCAAAACAGGATGAAGCAGAAGACAACGGTTTTGGGTTTAAATCCAAGTTTAGTTCGAAAGTAGATTTTTTTATGTACCCTAATTTTATGTGTATATAAGCCGCAGGTGTTTTGAGCCAAATTTAAATTGAAGCCAATGAGTTTATTCTGTTCTATCAAATCCGAACTTTTATGAAACCGAAACGAAGGCGGGCACAAAATTTGCATATCAACTGATGAAAACATTGGCGGTAATTAAAATGAAATGAAAACATTGGCGGTAATTAAAATTTGGTTCAAAACATCCGCGGCTTATACATACTCGAAATTAAAGTAATTTTTCCGAAAAATCTGAGCGCTAAGAGCTTTGCTGGTACAGTTTCTAAAAGGCAATGCTTTTTTTGTGATTATTTTTAAAATTTTTGTGATTATTTAAAAGATTTAATGCTTTTTCTTTCGTTATTTTTTTTAATCGACAAGTACTCGACAATGAAAATATGTAAATATGAAAATTAAAATATCGCACAATCCCAATAACTCGAATTATAATCCAAAAAATAAGGATTTTTATTACAAGAAGCAATATTTATAATAATTTCGCTCTTTTTGACGATAGAATTAAAACCTTGTTGTGACTCGCTCTATAAGTGATTCGGAGCCATTTGGTTTCTCCGGTGGGATACGGAGTGTCAAGCCAAGTCACAACACTGGAGTCATCTATTGAAGCCATAAATTGCGAGTCTCAATGGCTCGCAATTTATGGAATCATCTAGCTTTTTGTGGCTCTAGCATTTTTTTAAAGCTCTTGTTAATTGGTTTATGCCTGGCGAAGTTATTGTTTGGTAAAATTCGGCCTGTTTTTATTAACCATAACTATCTTTCCTATTAACTGATTGAATAATTCCTTTATCAGTGAATTTGTTAAACATTTTGTTCATTGTGAACAAAAAATATTCGTATTTGAATTTTCATTAAAACTTATAAGCAAAAATGTATCGGGTTCGGATTTGGATGGAACCGAACTTCGTCCCCCGTTGCAGTATGTATTTACAATCTGCTCGTCAATATGTTAACAATGCTTTTTTTGTGATTATTTTTAAAATTTTTGTGATTATTTATAAAGTTTTTTCTTTTGTTATTTTTAAAATTTTTGTGATTATTTAAAAAGCTTTTTCTTTCGTTATTTTTTTTATTCGACAAATACTCGACAATGAAAATATGTATATATGAAAATTAAAATATCACACAATCCGAATCACGCGCAGGACGATTCGAAAAAGAAAAAAATCTTTCTCCACTACAACGAGCAGTATTTCGAATAATTACGTTCTTTTTGACGATAGAATCGAAATCGCTTATGCGATCGGAATAACAGAAATTCTGAAAAAAATCTCATTTTTACTGCAATATTATCTAATTTTTTATTATCCTAGTTTCGCACGGAAAAGCCGCGGGTATTTTGATGCAAATTTAAATTGGCGCCAATGAGTTCATTCTGTTGTATCAGATCCGTTAGCTCAAATTTTGTGCCACTTTTACAAAACTTAAAAGAAGGCGGACACAAAATTTGAACTCGCCAATATAAGAGAATGACGCCAATTTAAATTTGGCTTAAAATACCCGAGGGCTTATACACGCGAAATTATGGTAAATAAATAAATGACTTGAATAAATGAACCGAAAAATGAAAACCTGAGCCAAGAACAAGTAGAAACGTTCCATGGAATATCCCTTATTAAAAGATTTATCCACTGCTGATTGTACAATATTTGCGGCTGTAACAAATTGAATTCTCCCAAATTTTTGAATTTTGTGTAATTTAAAATAAATTATTTGATTGATTTATTTAAATTGGTTCAATTGGGAGAAAAAATGCTCCAACTTAGAACATACAATAAAGACATATCAAACAATGACTTCGTTTGTTTTCAAGCCTGGATCATTGAAATACTGGCACAAATTTTAAAGACTATGAAGCAGTTAGGGGGTCGCTCATGGAATTTTTTGAAAAAAGAGTCATGCTTAAAACATTTATATATTTATGCTGATCGAAGAACGATAAAATATTCTAATTTGGATATTAACGGATCCAATATAACAAAATGAACTCATTGGCGGCAATTTAAATTTGGCTCAAAACATCCGTGCCTTATACATACACGAAATTAGGATAATTTTTCCCAAAAATCTCAGAGCTAAAAGCTTTGCTGGTACAGTTTCTAAGAGGTTAAATAATTAGAAAAAAGACAAACCTATTTGCGTAAAATGCCGCTCGAAATTCTGAGAAATCTGAGTTTCATTTAACCAATAAAGGCAATTTATGAAATCATTTTTTATAAAGTCTAAAAAAGATTTATTATTTCAAATTAGTGTTGTGACTCGGCTCTATAAGTGATTCGGAGCCATTTGGTTTCTCCGGTAAGATATGGTAAGGGGTGTCAAGCCAAGTCACAACACTGGAGTCATCTATTGGAGTCGGAGCCATTTATGTCTCAATGGCGCGCAATTTATGGAATTATCTCGCATTTTGTGACTCTAGCATTTTTTTAAAAGAGCTAGAAGAGTTGCTGGCAACTCGCGGCTCCGCAGCCAACCGATAAGCCAAGTCACAACAATGTTTCAAATCCAAAGCCGCGGAACGCTAATAACAAACCAATGGAACGCAAAATTTCTTTGGCCATAAAATATCCAATTCTTGTATATGTCCATATATTGTAACTTGAGTAAAATGGACGCACAAAAATGCCCATTGAAATTTCCAGTCGGTTATAATCGGATCGATAAGTGACTTTTGGCTGAATAAAAATGCTATTAACTTATTAATTAATCGAAAAAAAATGAATTTTTAAAGACGCTGAAAAAACAACATTTGCAGACTTTTCAACTTTGATCATGATTTTTCTGCCTTTAAAAATTTAATATCTGATTGATCTATTTGATTCAGAATTTAATTCTCTACCAATTACTTTTTTTTCGTAAAAGTTTTTAAAAGCTGATCAAAATTAAAATTTGAGCGAATTTAAAATAATCAAAAAGCTTTTAGATGTGACTTTACTTTATTAGCTGTAACTTTTTTTCCAATTTAATTAGAGACTTGATTTAAAAAATAATCGGTGGAGAATTAAATTCTAAAGTTTAAATTTATTTTCTTAAATGTAACAATTTGAAATTAAAAAGTTAATCAAATTTGAAAAATCCGCAAATGTTGGGTGCGTTACAAAATCACCTCAAGCATATTGCATTCTATAATATTTTGATCTGACTGCCAAACTCGGTCCATGGATTCGCGAAGATTAAATTGTTTGAGAATTTGGCGAAGTTTAATAAACGGTGTACGCTCAACTCCGCCGAATTTTTTTGTTTCGTTAATCACATATATGAATTTCTCATCGAAATAAGAGGCCGGCATTGCTCCTTCCATATTAATGTACGGTAAAATTTTGTTGAGTATGTTCAGTGCCTTTTCGCGTGTCTTATTGGAAACCATTTGTGACTTAAAACATTTTTCTTGTTAAGGTTTGGGGAGAATCATTATCGAAAATTTATGAATTGAGCCAAATTTTTGCATGAAAATGACCCAATGGCTCACGAGAAAACCAGTCAAAAATCGGATTTTTTCGGCATTTGGCTCGTTAACCATCGCAAGCAGTGTTGTGACTTAACTCGATAATTGGCTCCGGCTCCATAAATGGCTATGGAGATTTGGAACCAGATAGCTCGCTACGAAGCTAAAAGCCCCGAGTCATCTTTCGTAGCCATTTGAAGCCATCTGGAGCCATCTAAAGCCAATTTATGAATCATCGTGGGTCCGGCTTTTTTTTTTTGGAAAAAGCTAACGGAGCCGCTAGCGGCTCGTGGCTCCGAAGTCAACCCGTAGCTAAGGGTTGACTGCAGACAACACTGGTCGCGAGCCATCACTGGTTACAACTTTAATAGGATTTAAACATACCTTTGAAATAAATGCTTTTGTCGAATTAAGCACGTTGTTAAATATTTGCAACCCTGCAAGATATAATGAAAAATTTATTTCTTCATTGTTTGATAGCCATTGAATAAATGCCATTTCGCGCACCGATTCATCCATTTCTTCGACGCATTTAAGCTTCAAGTTTGAGTATATTAAAAGAAAATTTTTCTGAGTGACTTAAATTTTTAAGTGCAATCAAGTTTATCGAATTTTGTTCGTTGAAGGCCATGTCAATAATCAAAAATTCCGTCTGAACGGCTTATACGCCGTGCTTTAGGGGAGTAATTTACGAGGCTTTTAGGGTCTTCTTTCAGGGTATTTGCTCTTTACATTTTGAATTAAATCGCATTGCAAGTCAAAAAAAAAAAATTGATAAAATTGAAAATTATGATCAAAAGTAATTAAAATCGGCATCCTTGAAAACCTCCGTATGATAAATTTAAGAATGATTCGATGCATTTTTTATTTTTTATCTACCCCAATTTCATGGTTATAAACCATAGGCGCTTCAAGCCCAGATTTAAATTTGCGCCAATGAATTCATTTTTTTGTATCGGATCCGTTGGGGTTCAAGTTTTGTGCCCGCCTTTGTTTCAGTTTCTTAAAAATGGGGAGCACAAAATTTGGACCCCAACGGATCCGATACAACGAAATGAACTCTTTGGCGCTGATTAAAATTTGGCTCAAAACACCCGCGGCTTATCCACATAAAATTAGCGTAATTCATTATCGAATCAACTTTTGATTACATACCTTATCATTATCAATATCTAAATACTCGGCTCTATGATTTTGAAATAATTTAATTGTCTTGCGTTTATTGTAAGGGACGTGTTTGTTGAGCATGAAATTATAAAATATAAGCATATTCATCGTTTCCGTGTTATTTTCATGGAATAATTTTTCTAAAAATTTCATTTTTCCATCGTCAATAATGAACTCAAATTCGGGTAGCATGATGAATTCGATGGTAAACGGACTCAAATTCCTCGAATACGAATACAGAAATGCTGTGAAATTCATAAATGGGAATTTCTTTGACGCCGTCGTCGCGTTATAAATATTCAGCTCGTGCAAATTTATTCTGCAGAAGTATGATAGCATCTCCATTATTATAACGTAGTTATCGTTCAACCAATTCAGGAATAACCTCGACATCGTATGATAGTGTAAGACTTTTTTATTGAACTAAAAATTTGTGCAGTTTTTAATGAAGCATTATTTGCGGATGCGAATAATGCTCAACTTTAATTAACTTTTCCAAAAACATAAAGAATTAGTTCACAAGATTAATTTTATCACTTCGATTCAAAATTTAATTCTCTATCAATTACTTTTTAAATCAAATTTCTAACTATTTTGAAAAAAGAAGTTATAGTTAAAAATGAAAAGTCACTCAAAAAATTTCCAAAAAATAAAAAGTAACTTTACGTTTTTAATTGTAACTTTTTTTCCAAGTTACTTTTAGAGACTTGGTTTAAAAATTAATGGAAAAAGAAGAAAATTCTGAATCAAATGAATAAAATTAATTTTCTTAAAGATCGAGTTCTTAAAAGCTGGCTAAAATTAAAATTAGCGCTAATTTAAAATAATCAAAAAGCTTTTAGACGTGTCTTTATTTTTTTAGCTGTAACTTTTTTTCCAATTTAATTAGAGACTTGATTTAAAAAGTAATCGATAGAGAATTAAATTCTGAATCCGATAGCTTAAATTGATTTTCTTAAATATAACAATTTGGTTGTTATTAAGCTGTCTGAAAAATTAAAAAAATTTGAACTTGCGATTTCGATCCCCCTCACACGCGGATTCTTTTTTCTATTTTTTTAAATTAAATATTTTGGATTTAAGCCCAAAATTTGATCCCGAAATATCCCATTCGAATATCACGTTTCTTCGTTTCACCAACCCAGTGCAATGCGGCGTCGGCTTGTTTGCAGAACGAATATTCTCCAAAATGTAAATGATACTTTTCCGATCTTTTAAATATTAATTTGTCGCTTTTATTATTTAGCTGAATGCTGACACCGAACGGATCGAGCACAGTCATTGGCCGATACACGCCGAGCAATGAGCCCCAAATATGTCCGATCAGTGTCGGCTGGTCGTAATGTGGTATATTATCAAAGCTCCAGTTGCATGTCGGTATGTATTTGTGAACAAATGGCATTGTGAGTTGGAATTGTTTGAAAAAGCACGATGTTTCAAGTAAATTTGTTTCTAATTCCTCGGTCTGATCACCGTTGTCACCGCTGATAATGCAATCGATTAAAAGGCGTTGGGCTACATCGAGCATAATGCTCTAAAATACATTTAAATCTATTCAAATTATCTAAAAAAATGGTTCAATGGCATTTGGCGACACTTTATATTTATGAAATGAACCCGAATCTGAACCCGAGACATTTTAGTTGGTGATGAAACGAACCCAGATCCGAGTATTATGAGAAGAAAATTTGGACTCCAACGGATTCGATACAACAAAATGAACTCATTGGCGCCAATTTAAATCTGGGCTCAATACACCCGCGGCTTATTCACACAAAATTCGGGTACTATAATTCACATGCCTTTATTGTTGAATTCTTCAGCGCAATCACTTCAAATACACGCGCGAGATTCGCCTTATAGATGATTTCATTTTCTTCGTCCTGCGCGATAGCCGGAAAACCACCACAGGCAAACTTGTGAAAATCATCACAGTGATATACCTTAGAGGTCATGCTCATATTCAGGTACGCACGCAGATACTCAATGTCGTCTTTGCAGTCGAGAATATTCTTGGTTGGCGGTTGGGCGATGAATTTATAGGTACGGTTAATAACGTCGCCATGTGTGTAAATGGTTTGTATTTGAAAGGAATCAAGAATTAGATGTGTTAATCGAGTATTATCCACGACGCATTCTATAAGATTATGAAGCTTAAAAAAAATTAATTTAACCAATCCGATTCAGAATTTAATTCTCTATCCATTACTTTGTAAATATAGTTGTTAAGTTACTTAGTTAAAAAGTTATAGTCAAAAAAGTAAAGTGTTACTTTTAATTTCGTGAAAATTTTTTACTTTTTTGGTTGTAACTTTTTTCTAATTTTTTTAGAGACTTAGTTTAAAAAGAATTTGATAAAGAATAAAATTCTGAATCGAAATGATCAAATTAACTTTCGGAAAATTCTTTTATGCTTCTGAAAAAGTTAATCAAAGTTGAAAAATCAGCAGATTTCGCCGCACAGCGATAAGCTGATAGATATTTTACGCTCATAAAATGAATTTTTAGTACATGCATTTTTAATGGCTTTCAAAATCATTCAAAACTCACCGTAAGAAGTATTAAGCTTTATATTTTCATTACCATCCTCAAAACCGAATTGACCAGCTTCTTCCGGATAATTTAAATTTCCTCCGAATGACACGAGAAAAAGCAGCGAAATGATTTCAATTTTTTTGAGAAACATTCCCAGCAAATTCTAAAATTACCGACCTATTAACCCACATATTAACCCACAATTTACAATAGTTGAAAATAAATGAACAAATAAATCGGAATGACACCCAAAAATTTGCTTGTGTTATGGATATATGAGAAATAATTTCAGGTTCCGCTTCCCATCCAGGTGAGGCAAAGAAGGAAAAGCTAATTCGGTCAAAGTAAGGTTGAATCGAGGCGATAATAAGTATAACATAAAAACAGTGTTGACTTCTCGGTTGACTCGTCATTAAGATATAAATTTTTTGCGGAGTCGACCCGTCCCGATCTTGCCATGCCTAATTATTAGTAAAGCGCCGAGCCGACTCGATCCATTATTATTAATTCAAAGATACATATTTTTGACTAGGCTTGGTCCATTTTTGCTGGATTGGCTCGATTTTGAGCGCCGAGCCAATTGGACTCGGCTCGCAAAAGGGACAGAAGACATGGTACCAAAAAAAGGTTATTGTTAAAATACTTTTTTGAAAATATTTTTCGCATTCCATAAATTTGACTTAAATACTTTTCTAAAATACCGACCGAAAATTACGATTGAATGGAAATTGAGAAAAAATATGTAAAATAAGCACTTTTATGAATAAAATGAAAGTTTTTATGCAATTTTAATATAAATTTTAAAAAAATTTCACAACCAAATTGCTTTGTTAATGTATAAAAAACTTTGAAAAATATCTTACAAAATAAAAAATTTTGTTTAAAAATATTTTTATTTCTAGTATTTTTATATACAGAGTGACAAGGAAAATTCCTTTTGCATTCGATTCCCAAAGTATTACCATTTTGTTTGATAAACTTGTCGATATTGGTTTAGTTTTAATTTTAGTCAGCTATTAATGACCCATCGGCCGGGAAGAGCCGGGTCGAAAACAGGCCGATTCGAGCCGGCCCGGAAACTTTCGAATTAGAACTCATCAGCCTGGAGGGGGCCGGGTCGAAAACGGGCCGATCAGGGCAGGATCAAAAACAGGCCGATTTGAGCCGGCCCAGAACATTTCGAATTGGAACCCATTGTAAGTATCCCTGTGCGTATATAAAATAAACGTTGAAAAGTTTAGTGGCGCTATAATTTTGTGCAGCCTAAAATCAAGCAATTTACAGTATTTTTCAAATTTCGTAAAACATATTTTGTATAATGTAAAATTAATTACACCATCATATTTTCGATTTAAAAATATGCTATATGGTAATGTTTAACGTCATTTGAATAATTCAATTAAAAGTTATGCCATTTTTTAAAGTGGCGCTATAATTTTGTGCAGCAGTGTATGTGTGTACCAGTGATGGGTAACTCGCGAACCATCGCGAGCCAGTGAGCCATTGAGCACAAGAACTGATATTAATAAGCTAATTATTGGTCGTCATCGTTTGCGTTGTTTAATGCTTTCGTTAGTGGCCGGTCATACCAACATTGATTACGACTTGACTATGATTATAATATTCAGCGATCATCGTATTAACGCTTAATTTTTCCATCGGTTATACCTTTACTGGTTTTTTTGTTAATTTTCTTTGCCGGCTATACTTATTTTATCGAAACATAATAATATTGCATTTTTCGGTCAAAATTGTATCGATTTTTTTCGGCTATTACTGATTTCCGCTTATGTCATTATTAATTATGCGGGTATACAAAATATAAAGTCTTTGAATAGAAGTATTTTTAATTATAATCAATTATCTGTGATTCATAAATGATCTTTAAAAATATATAGCTTTTTTAGGTATAAAAGATGAGTATTTTTATATTACTTTAACGCTTTATTCTTTTAATGGGTTTATTTGATACATTTTTACAATAAATAAATGTTTTATACTGCAAACAATTGAGCGAACTACGCGAGAAATTTTTTTTCAAAAAAAGCAAAAATTTTGGTTTTTGCGAGCCAAAAGGCTCGCGTATGGCTCGCGTGGCTCGCTCAATGGCTCGTAGAACTTTTTTTCCAAGAAAGCAAAAGTTTTTATATTGCGAGCCAAATGGCTCGCGTATGGCTCCCGTGGCTCGCTCACTGGCTCGCTGAACATTTTAGAAGAAAGCAAAAATTTTTGGAGAAAGAAAAATTTGCCAGCCACGCGAGCCATGTGAGCTAGTCGAAAGATGGCTCGCCTGTGCGAGCCACCATTGAAAATTTGGCTCGCGAGCCAAGAACCAACCTCGTTTCTAGCAAAAATTTGGCTCTCAAAAAATTGAGCCATTATTTTTAAAAGAGCCAAGTTGGCTCGCGAATTTTAAATGGCTCACGAGCCATAGAGCTAAATGGCTCGTCAAATTCCAAATGGCTCACGAGCCAACGAGCCAACTTGGCTCTCTGGCTCTTGAGCCATTTAAAATTTTAAGAGCTATTTGGCTCTATGGCTCGCGACCAAAAATACGAGCCAAGAGCCACAATTCGAGCCATTACCCATCACTGGTGTGTACATATTACATTATTTCCAATTATAAAGGAATTGAATGATTTGAAAAGAGCGAAAAAAAATGGGAAGAGATAAATGAAAGTTCTCGCAAACTTAAAAGAGAGAAAAAAATTCAAGAGAGATAACGGAACACTGACTTTCGTCTGGCCTATTCGCCAAAACCACCGCAAATTTTTGGCGAATGCACTGCCGGTGATATAAGCGAAAATTTCTCATCTTTATCTTGTGGATGTTTCGCGTTGAGGCGTTTGATAACTGGGGACGAACGCCGGCCGAGATTGCGATTGAAGATTGAAAAATGGAATCGTATATTAAATTTGTTGATTCCTCGTGAAGGAGCAACCGTCAATTTCCTTTGCGAGACCGGGCGCGAACCTTACTACTGGCTTCGAAGATATATATGAAAAAGTCAGGGGTGATAGGAAAGTCCTAGCGGACCAATTGCAAATTCTCGCACCCTGATCCGCCGATTCAGCGAAACTTCCCAATTTTTTTCTTTCATTTGTTTTCAAGTTAAATGAGAGTGAATGAATTTGTTTAAAAAAACGTATTTCATATTTTTATACCTAATATATCGAATTAAATAAAATAGATTATTTTAAACTATAAAAATCAGTTTTAAAAATTACAATAAATTGTTTGCGTGTGTATGAGGCCGAGTGTTTTGAGGTTTTAAGTCAAATTTAAATTGGCGCCAATGACACTGATATCAATGCATGATAGCTCCGGCTCCGGCAAATGACTCGGAACTTTTCGTTTCGCAGCGAGCCATCTTGCTCCGGATGGCTCCAGATAGCTCCGGATGACTCTAGATGGCTCCAGATGACTTCAAATGGCTCCAGATGACTCCGGCTTCGGCAGATGGCTAGGAGCTTTTCGCTTCGTAGTTAGCTATCTGGTTCCAATTGACTCCGGAGTCATTTATGAAGCCGGAGCCACTTATCGGGCCAAGTCACAACACTGACCTCAATGCATGGTACATACCGACGTATGTATTTACCATCTGCTCGTCAATATGTTAACAATGCTTTTTTTGTGATTATTTTTATAAGCTTTTTCTTTCGTTATTTTTTATATTCGTCAAATAGATTATTTTAAACTACAATGATAATCTACAATGAAAATATGTAAATTTGAAAAATTAAAATATTACACAATTTATATAACTCGCATAATAATTCGAATAAGAATCATCTTCATCACAAGGAGTAATAACTTGATAAAATTCGTTCATTCTGACGACAGAATTGAAATCGCTTACGCGATCGGAATGACAGAAATTCTGAAAAAAATCTCATTTTTGCTCCAATATTATTTAATTTTTCATTATCCTAACTTCGCGCGGAAAAGCCGCCGGTATTTTGAAGCAAATTTAAATTGGCGCCAATAAGTTTATTCTGTTCATATCGGATCAATTCGGGTAGAAATTTTGTTCTAACTTTTACGAAACTTAAACGAAGGCGGACACAAAATTTGGACTATAGAATCCAATACAACAGAATGACGTCAATTTAAATTTAGCCTAAAACACCCGAAATCATACACGCGAAATTATGGTAAATAAATAAATGACTTGAATGAATGGACCGAAAAATGAAAACCTGAGCCAAGGCGATGAGGAAACGCTTTATGGAAAATCCGTCAGGAAAAGATTTTTCCACTGCTGATCGTACAATATATGCGGCTGTAACAAATTGAATTCTCCCAAATTTTTGTATTTTGTGTAATTTAAAACAAATTATTTGAATGATTTATTTAAATTGGTTCTATTGGAATAAAAAATGATTCAACTTAGAACATACAATAAAGACATATCAACCAATGACTTCGTTTGGACGACAAAACGATACGGGGTCAAAACAGGATGAAGCAGAAGACAACGGTTTTGGGTTTAAATCCAAGTTTAGTTCGAAAGTAGATTTTTTTATGTACCCTAATTTTATGTGTATATAAGCCGCAGGTGTTTTGAGCCAAATTTAAATTGAAGCCAATGAGTTTATTCTGTTCTATCAAATCCGAACTTTTATGAAACCGAAACGAAGGCGGGCACAAAATTTGGATATCAACTGATCCGATACAACAGAAAGAAAACATTGGCCGTAATTAAAATTTGGTTCAAAACATCCGCGGCTTATACATACTCGAAATTAAAGTAATTTTTCCGAAAAATCTGAGGGCTAAAAGCTTTGCTGGTACAGTTTCTAAGAGGTTAAATTATTAGAAAAAAGACAAACCTATTTGCGTAAAATACTGCTCGAAATTTTGATAAATCTGAGTTTCATTTAACCGAGGAAAGCAACTTATGAAATCATTTTTTATAAAGTCTAAAAAACATTTATTATTTCAAATTAGTGTTGTGACTCGCTCTATAAGTGATTCGGAGCCATTTGGTTTCTCCGGTGGGATACGGAGTGTCAAGCCAAGTCACAACACTGGAGTCATCTATTGAAGCCATAATTTGCGAGTCTCAATGGCTCGCAATTTATGGAATCATCTAGCTTTTTGTGTCTCTAGCATTTTTTTAAGAGTTAAAGTTGATGGCAACTCGCGGCTCCGCAGTCAACCGATAAGCCAAGTCACAACAATGTTTCAAATCCAAAGCCGCGGAACGCTAATAACAAACCAATGGAACGCAAAATTTCTTTCGCCATAAAATATCCAATTCTTGTATATGTCCATATATTGTAACTTGAGTAAAATGGACGCACAAAAATGCCCATTGGAGTTTCCAGTACGTTATAATCGGATTGATAAGTGACTTTTGGCTGAATAAAAATGCGATTAACTTATTAATTAATCGAAAAAAATGAATTTTTAACGACGCTGAAAAAACAACATTTGCAGATTTTTCAACATTGATCACGATTTTTCTGCCTTTAAAAATTTAATATCTGATTGATCTATTTGATTCAGAATTTAATTCTCTACCAATTACTTTTTTTCGTAAAAGTTTTTAAAAGCTGATCAAAATTAAAATTTGAGCGAATTTAAAATAATCAAAAAGCTTTTAGATGTGACTTTACTTTATTAGCTGTAACTTTTTTTCCAATTTAATTAGAGACTTGATTTAAAAAATAATCGGTGGAGAATTAAATTCTGAAGTTTAAATTTATTTTCTTAAATGTAACAATTTGAAATTAAAAAGTTAATCAAAGTTGAAAAATCCGCAAATGTTGGGTGCGTTACAAAATCACCTCAAGCATATTGCATTCTATAATATTTTGATCTGACTGCCAAACTCGGTCCATGGATTCGCGAAGATTAAATTGTTTGAGAATTTGGCGAAGTTTACTAAACGGTGTACGCTCAACTCCTCCGAATTTTTTTGTTTCGTTAATCACATATATGAATTTCTGATCGAAATAAGAGGCCGGCATTATTCCTTCCGCATTAATGTACGGTAAAATTTTGTTGAGTATGTTCAGTGCCTTTTCGCGTGTTTTAGTGGAAATCATTTTTGACTTAAAACATTTTTCTTGTTAAGATTTGGGGAGAATCATTATCGAAAATTTATGAATTGAGCCAAATTTTTGCAAGAAAATGAGCCAATGGCTCACGAGAAAACCAGTTTTTTCGGCATTAAGTCAACCCGGAGCCAAGGGTTGACTGCAGACAACACTAATCGCGAGCCATCACTGGTTAGAACTTTAATAAGGTACAAACATACCTCTGAAATAAATGCTTTTGTCGAATTAAGCACTTTCTTAGATATTTTCAACCCTGTAAAATATAATGGATAATTTAGTTCTTCATTGTTCGATAGCCATTGAGTAAATGCCATTTCGCGCAGCGATTCATCCATTTCTTCGACGCATTTAAGCTTCAAGTTTGAGTATATTAAAAGATAATTTCTCTGAGTGACTTAAATTTTTAGGTGCACTCAATTTTTCAGAATTTTATTTGTTGAAGGCCAAGTCAATAATCAAAAATTCCGTCTGAACGGCTTATACGCCGTGCTTTAGGGTAATAATTTACGAGGCTTTTAGGGTCTTCTTTCAGGGTATTTGCTCTTTACATTTTGAATTAAATCGCATTGCAAGTCAAAAAATAAAATTGATAAAATTGAAAATTATGATCAATAGTAATTAAAATCGGCATCCTTGAAAACCTCCGTATGATAAATTTAAGAATGATTCGATGCATTTTTTATTTTTTATCTACCCCAATTTCATGGTTATAAACCATAGGCGCTTCAAGCCCAGATTTAAATTTGCGCCAATGAATTCATTCTTTTGTATCGGATCCGTTGGGGTTCAAGTTTTGTGCCCGCCTTCGTTTCAGTTTCATAAAAATGGGCAGCACAAAATTTGGACCCCAACGGATCCGATACAACGAAATGAACTCTTTGGCGCTGATTAAAATTTGGCTCAAAACACCCGCGGCTTATCCACATAAAATTAGCGTAATTCATTATCGAATCAACTTTTGATTACATACCTTATCATTATCAATATCTAAATACTCGGCTCTATGATTTTGAAATAATTTAATTGTCTTGCGTTTATTGTAAGGGACGTGTTTGTTGAGCATGAAATTATAAAATATAAGCATATTCATCATTTCCGTGTTATTTTCATGGAATAATTTTTCTAAAAATTTCATTTTTCCATCGTCAATAATGAACTCAAATTCGGGTAGCATGATGAATTCGGTGGTAAACGGACTCAAATTCCTCGAATACGAATACAGAAATGCTGTGAAATTCATAAATGGGAATTTCTTTGACGCCGTCGTCGCGTTATAAATATTCAGCTCGTGCAAATTTAATCTGCAGAAGTATGATAGCGTCCGCATTATCATAATGTAGTAATCGTTCAACCAACTCAGGAATGCCCTCGGCATCGTATGATAGTGTAAGACTTTTTTATTGAACTAAAAATTTGTGCAGTTTTTAATGAAGCATTATTTGCGGATGCGAATAATGCTCAACTTTAATTAACTTTTCCAAAAACATAAAGAATTAGTTCACAAGATTAATTTTATCACTTCGATTCAAAATTTAATTCTCTATCAATTACTTTTTAAATCAAATTTCTAACTATTTTGAAAAAAGAAGTTATAGTTAAAAATGAAAAGTCACTCAAAAAATTTCCAAAAAATAAAAAGTAACTTTACGTTTTTAATTGTAACTTTTTTTCCAAGTTACTTTTAGAGACTTGGTTTAAAAATTAATGGAAAAAGAAGAAAATTCTGAATCAAATGAACAAAATTAATTTTCTTAAAGATCGAGTTCTTAAAAGCTGGCTAAAATTAAAATTTGCGCGAATTTAAAATAATCAAAAAGCTTTTAGATGTGTCTTTATTTTTTTAGCTGTAACTTTTTTTCCAATTTAATTAGAAACATGATTTAAAAAGTAATCGATAGAGAATTAAATTCTGAATCCGATAGCTTAAATTGATTTTCTTAAATATAACAATTTGGTTGTTATTATGCTGTCCGAAAAATTAAAAAAATTTGAACTTGCGATTTCGATCCCCCTCACACGCGGATTCTTTTTTCTATTTTTTTAAATTAAATATTTTGGATTTAAGCCCAAAATTTGATCCCGAAATATCCCATTCGAATATCACGTTTCTTCGTTTCACCAACCCAGAGAAATGCGGCGTCGGCTTGTTTGCAGAACGAATGTTCTCCAAAATGTAAATGATACTTTTCCGATCTTTTAAATATTAATTTGTCGCTTTTATTATTTAGCTGAATGCTGACACCGAACGGATCGAGCACAGTCATTGGCCGATACACGCCGAGCAATGAGCCCCAAATATGTCCGATCAGTGTCGGCTGGTCGTAATGTGATATATTATCAAAGCTCCGGTTGCATTTCGGTATGTTTTTTTGATCAAAAGGCAGCTTGAGTTGGAATTGTTTGAAAAAGCACGATGCTTCAAGTAAATTTGTTTTTAATTCCTCGGTCTGATCACCATTGTCACCGTTGATAATGCAATCGATTAAAAGGCGTTGTGCTACATCGAGCATAATGCTCTAAAATACATTTAAATCTATTCAAATTATCTAAAAAAATGGTTCAACGGCATTTGGCGACACTTTATATTTATGAAATGAACCCGAATCTGAACCCGAGACATTTTAGTTGGTGATGAAACGAACCCAGATCTGAGTATTATGAGAAGAAAATTTGGACTCCAACGGATTCGATACAACAAAATGAACTCATTGGCGCCAATTTAAATCTGGGCTCAATACACCCGCGGCTTATTCACACAAAATTCGAGTACTATAATTCACATGCCTTTTTTGTTGAATTCTTCCGCGCAATTGCTTCATATACACGCGCGAGATTCGCCTTATAGATGCTTTTATTTTCTTCGTCCTGCGTGATAGTCGGAAAACCACCACAGGCATAGTTGTGAAAACTTTCACAGTGATTTACCGTATGGTTCATGACCTTATTCAGGTACGTAAGCAGATAATCATTATCGTCTTTGCAGTCGAGAATATTCTTGGTTGGCGGTTGGGCGATGAATTTATAGGTACGGTTAATAACGTGGCCATGTGTGTAAATGGTTTGTATTTGAAAGGAATTAAGAATTAGATGTGTTAATCGAGTATTATCCACGACGCATTCTATAAGCTTATATGAATGGGTCTCGAAAACGATAATTAACGGTATTGGGACATTCTCGGACCGGGGCAATCCGCCATTTGGAAATGAGACGGGGAGAGGGATTTTTCAACTTTAACTTTTTAAGGACCAAAAAGCTTCCTTTAAAAAAATTAATTTAACCATTCCGATTCAGAATTTAATTCTCTATCCATTACTTTGTAAATATAGTTGTTAAGTTACTTAGTTAAAAAGTTATAGTCAAAAAAGTAAAGTGTTACTTTTAATTTCGTGAAAATTTTTTACTTTTTTGGTTGTAACTTTTTTCTAATTTTTTTAGAGACTTAGTTTAAAAAGAATTTGAGAAAGAATAAAATTCTGAATCGAAATGATCAAATTAACTTTCGGAAAATTCTTTTATGCTTCTGAAAAAGTTAATCAAAGTTGAAAAATCAGCAGATTTCGCCGCACAGCGATAAGCTGATAGATATTTTACGCTCATAAAATGAATTTTTAGTACATGCATTTTTAATGGCTTTCAAAATCATTCAAAACTCACCGTAAGAAGTATTAAGCTTTATATTTTTATTACCATCCACAAAACCGAATTGACCAGCTTCTTCCGGATAATTTAAATTTCCTCCGAATGAAACGAGAAAAAGCAGCGAAATGATTTCAATTTTTTTGAGAAACATTCCCAGCAAATTCTAAAATTACCGACCTATTAACCCACATATGCCTTTTACAATAGTTGAAAATAAATGAACAAATAAATCGGAATGACACCCAAAAATTTGCTTGTGTTATGGATATATGAGAAATAATTTCAGGTCCAGGTCCCATCCAGGTGAGGCAAAGAAGGAAAAGCTAATTCGGTCAAAGTAAGGTTGAATCGAGGCGATAATAAGTATAACATAAAAACAGTGTTGACTTCTCGGTTGACTCGTCATTAAGATATAAATTTTTTGCGGAGTCGACCCGTCCCGATCTTGCCATGCCTAATTATTAGTAAAGCGCCGAGCCGACTCGATCCATTATTATTAATTCAAAGATACATATTTTTGACTAGGCTTGGTCCATTTTTGCTGGATTGGCTCGATTTTGAGCGCCGAGCCAATTGGACTCGGCTCGCAAAAGGGACAGAAGACATGGTACCAAAAAAAGGTTATTGTTAAAATACTTTTTTGAAAATATTTTTCGCATTCCATAAATTCGACTTAAATACTTTTCTAAAATACCGACCAAAAATTACGATTGAATGGAAATTGAGAAAAAATATGTAAAATAAGCACTTTTATGAATAAAGTGAAAGTTTTTATGCAATATTAATATAAATTTAAAATAAATTTCACAACCAAATTGCTTTGTTAATGTATAAAAAACTTCGAAAAATATCATACAAAATAAAAAATTTTGTTTAAAAATATTTTTATTTCTAGTATTTTTATATACAGAGTGACAAGGAAAATTCCTTTTGCATTCGATTCCCAAAGTATTACCATTTTGTTTGACACCAAACTTGTCGATATTGGTTTAGTTTTAATTTTATCCAGCTTTTAAGGACCCATCGGCCGAGAAGGGCCGGGTCGAAAACAAGCAGATTCGAACCGACCCGGAGCATTTCGAATTGGAACCCATCGACCTGAAAGGGAAAGATCGAAAAAGAGCTGATTCGGGCCGGCCCGAAACATTTCAAATTGGAACCCATCGGCTTGGAGGGGCCATCACGAATTTTCGGCGAATGCACTGCCGGTGATATAAGCGAAAATTTTCTCATCTTTATTTTGTGGATGTTTCGCGTTGAGGCGTTAGATAACTGGGGACGAACGCCGACCGAGATTGCGATTGAAGACTGAAGAATGGAATCGTGTATTTGATTTGTTGATTCCTCATGAAAGAGCAACAGTCAATTTCCTTCGCGAGACTGGGCGCGAACCTTACTACTGGCTTAGAAGATATATATGAAAAAGTCAGGGGTGGTAGGAAAGTCCTTGCGGACCAATTGCAATTTCTCGCGTAATTATGACACCCTGATCCACCGATTCAGCGAAACTTCCCAATTTTTTCTTTCATTTGCTTTGAAGTTAAATGAGAGTGAAAGAATTTGTTTTTTCTCCAGATTGCTCCAAATTTAAAGAATGCGCAAAAATGTTTAAAAAAAAATTTTTTAATTTTTTGAGCCGTAAATTCAGAAAAGTTAGAACTTTCCCGATCTTCGGCCAAGTTCTAACTTTCGTGAAGTTCTATCTTTCCTGTAACATATAAACATAAGTGTTTTGTAACAATTTGTCCAAATAAATAAATAAATATGCATATTCTATGGGTGGAACAAATTTCGATTTTGTAGGATTTTTCCTTTCGATTTTTGAAAAAAAAAGTAAAAGCTTTCTTTTTTAGCATTTCAAATTGGTACTAATTTTGTGGCAATTTTATTATAAATTTTTAAATATTTTTTCTTATTTTTGATGCGCAATTGCAGCACTAAAAATTGAAAAAAAAATATTCAAGCTACAAACGTAAATTTGTGTGGAAGATGGGTTTGTATCTGAATATGATGAAATTATATAATTAATTCTGGGGGATGAAAAACTGCTTACCCTGCTTTGGTGGCTTAAAACAACGGTTAGTTAATGCTTTAATTGTTTATAAAATGAACATAAAAAATTAGTTTTCAAAATTATAAAATGTATTAGTTTTAAAGTCCATTTTATTATTTGAAATCTTAGCTCAAATGGAACAAATCAGATCGATGAAAATATAGAACTTCGCGAAAATGTGCCGACGGTGTCACACGAGAAACGAGCATTTCGTTTTTTCCCCGAGTTAAATTCCGACGGAAAAGATC
The DNA here is from genome assembly GCA_024678965.1 of Bradynema listronoti. Lineage (NCBI taxonomy): Eukaryota > Metazoa > Nematoda > Chromadorea > Rhabditida > Allantonematidae > Bradynema > Bradynema listronoti. The sequence goes on along the minus strand of JANLNO010000014.1, from coordinate 1,296,679 downwards.
CGGTAAATTATTTCGACTCATCACATTTTTTTAAATTAATTGCTTTAAAAACTTTGAAATAATATGGAGATTGGCCGGCTATAAATACTAAAAAGCAAAAAAAAAAACGACCATGACTAAAAAATTTGCTATAAAAAAATTACGGATCAATCCGCTATTTATCTAATTTATTAAAATTTCAAAAATTATATTTTTTTTAATCATATTTAGACATCATTAAAGCGATTTTCTTTTTTGAGACAAATTGGTCGTCAGAAGTCGACCGCTTGTAGCGCCACTCCAACGTACGATTACATTGACGCGATCAACGATCGCAAATACTCAAAGGTCAGATTAATTGCTTTTAATTTCAAACCTTTTTCACTGTTAATAGATAAATAAAATATTGAGAAGATGACTTTTAAACCAATCGAAATACGTTTTATAGACAGGAGAAAATCCGGCAAATTCGCATCGTTATGATCACCCTTCATTTGGGACGTTTTCTCAGCCACAACCTTCTGCCTGCAATGAACCCTTTTATACAAGTGCCTCGCAAATCTATTATGTGGCCAGCGATGATCCGTATAGGTTATATATGCTTTAAAAAAATGAAGAAAAATGATTTTATAACTGGACTATTAAAGGACGCATGAACACCAATATAGATTTCACACAATTTGTTCTAACTTTTTTTCTACAATAGATAGAGGCATGGGTTTTTTTGCATTTTGTAGAGCGTACCCGATTTATGGGGGACGTGTTTCAGCGATTTTTAAAATGTTTATTTTTAGCAATTTTATAGAGGAAAATGCAACGAAAAAAGTGCATTAGGCTGAGCATTTTTTCGGAGGGTGATCCGATGGACTTGAAACTTTTGCTATAAGTTTCTCTTACATACACTATTACACTCTATAAATTTGAACCTGATCGATTGGATAGGAGCCGAGTTATGAAACTTCAAAAAACGGAAAAAATGCGAAAATTTATCATTTTTGCCGTTTTTTGAAGTTTTATAACTCGGCTCCTATCCAATCAATCAGGTTCAAATTTATAGAATATAATAGTGTACGTAAGAGAAACTTATAGCAAAAGTTTCAAGTCCATCGGATCACCCTCCGAAAAAATGCTCAGCCTAATGCACTTTTTTCGTTGCATTTTCCTCTATAAAAATGCTAAAAATGAAAATTTTGAAAATCGCTGAAACACGTCCCCAACAAATCGGGTATGCTCTACAAAATGCAAAAAAACCCACGTCTCTATCTCTCGTAGAAAAAAAAATTTTTACGGATGGGTAAAAAATTTTGCCTCAACCTAATATATATATATATATGTTGCGGGAAAATATGTTGCACGGCCAAATACGTATTTTCCCGGCCAAATACGTATTTTCCCGCCCGGCGGCCAAATACGTATTTTCCCGGCCATATAAAAAAAATTTTTCACATTCATTTAAATTATCGTAAACTTTTATCGATAAAAGTTTACGATAATACGATAAAATTTACGATAAAAGTTTACGATAATTTAAATGAATGTGAAAAATTTTTTTATATGGGCAGGAAAATACGTATTTTCCCGGCCAAATACGTATTTTCCCGGGAAAATACGTATTTGGCCGTGCAACATATTTTCCCGTAACATATATATATATATATATATATATATATATATATATATATATATATATATATATATATATATATATATATATATATATATATATATATATATATATATATATATATATATATATATATATATATATATATATATATATATATATATATATATATATATATATATATATATATATATATATATATATATATATATATATATATATATATATATATATATATATATATATATATATATATATATATATATATATATATATATATATATATATATATGTTGCGGCCAATACTAGAAATCGGCCATTTCTAGAAATGGCCGGCCAAAACTAGAAATGGCCGGCCAAAATAATTATGATATAAAAAAAAATCTTTTCAAAGACAAAAAACTGTAATAATAACTGTAATAATAAACTGTAACAATGAAAACTGTAATAATAAATGATTTGCTGTCTATTTTTCGCTAATACGCTAATTCACAATCATTTATTATTACAGTCATTTATTATTACAGTTTCAGTTTTGGCCGGCCATAATTATTTTGGCCGGCCATTTCTAGAAATGGCCGATTTCTAGTATTGGCCGTAACATATATATATATATATATATATATATATATATATATATATATATATATATATATATATATATATATATATATATATATATATATATATATATATATATATATATATATATATATATATATATATATATATATATATATATATATATATACGCTGCTAAATTTCAGCTCTATCGTGAGTGACGCGTGGCGGCAGAATGCCGCAAATTACGAACTTGAATCAACTGGCAGCGGATTTTACGAGCTTGGCTACGAGCGCGTCGCGCCCAACGATCGTAGACCTCTTTCCGCCAGGCCGGCGACGACTTCGTCAACATCGCACGCGCTCGGACAGGTGTCGCCGACAATCAATGGTATCGATGCTCTCTATGCGAAGGTATAAATCAAATTGCTCGTTCTTTTTGTAGTGATCTGAACAGAAGGATAAAATTACCCTAATTTCGACGTAAAAAATCCGATAAATACCCTGATTTCGCGCGTATAAGGTCGTGGGTGTTTTGAGCCAAATTTAAATTGACGCCAATGAGTTCATTCTGTTCGTATCGAATCCGTTGGGGTTCAAATTTTGTGTCCGCCTTCGTTTAGGTTTCATAAAAGTTGACACAAAATTTGGAGCCCAACGGATCCGATACGAACAGAATCAACTCATTAGCGCCAATTTAAATTTGACTCAAAACACCCGCGGCTTATACACGCGAAATTAGGCCAAATTTATTTTCGTTGCACTTCTAGATGATTTAAAAGTCCGAAAAGTATTTTTCCGCTTAAAAATTTACTTTTTTTTAAATCGGACTTTCATTTTTTCTCAAAGTTTTTAAAAAAAAAATCCAAAAGTTTTTGAAGTTTCCATATATTATATAGTCTTTTCAGATAAGACGACGTCCAAATATTCTAGACGTGAAACAGGTCAACGGTGACCTCGCTAACTCTATGCAGGATTTTCAGCCTTCCACGGTATGCGAGCCTAAAATTGGATAAATATTATAATGCTGGTAATGCGACATTTCGGGACGAACGCGTCGAAAAGGGCTAAGTGGCTAAGCCTAATAGCTAATGGCTAAGGGGCTAAGCCTAATGGCTAATGGCTAAGGGGCTAAGCCTAATGGCTAATGGCTAAGTGGCTAAGCCTAATGGCCAAGAGGCTAAGCCTAATGGCCAATGGCTAAGAGGCTAAGCCTAATGGCCAATGGCTAAGAGGCTAAGCCTAATGGCCAATGGCTAAGAGGCTAAGCCTAATGGCCAATGGCTAAGAGGCTAAGCCTAATGGCTAATGGCTAAGAGGCTAAGCCTAATGGCTAAGTAGCTAAGCCTAAGCCTTCAGCTCAAAATTTGTGTTCGTTCCGAAATGCTTCGTCCCGAAATGCCCCAACATCTATGTGCCCATTTTCAGTCGACGATGCGCCAACAAGTCGGCAACGATTCCCTCCTCCAACTTCCGCTGCAGGACGAAGAGAGTGGTTCGGGAAGCGTCGGCAGCAGCAGCCAAAATCCGTCGTATCGATATCTTACCGTCCGTGAGCCGGTCGACATCATTCGAGAGCGTATTCGTCGACAGGAATTGTGAGAAAATACATACAGCAATACTTTGGAATGATTTGTCGCTTATTTTTTGTTTTTAGGCTGAATAATAACGAACGAGGAGCCGAAGACGACGCGTATTCGCTTCAGGCCCAACATCGCGAGCATTACTATTCCACTATTGCAAACGAGTACGAATCGGTCGGTTGTTACTGAAGAAAATGGATAATCCAATTAGCTAGACATCCAATAAATAAATGATGATTAGGTGGGCGACGAGCGATCGCTCGTCAATGGAGCTATGCCACAGGTCGTGAATGAGGCACCGATGCCATCATCGTCTCTCTCACAGCCGCGGCGTCCTCAATGCGGTCTGTTTAACGGAATTTTTTTTATAATAGTGGGGATCAGGATGCAAATGATCATGGAAATAATCATTTCGCGAGTTTGGATTAGCCTGAAATTTCGACTGGTTCACTCATGGCATAGGCACGTGGTATTGAGCTGATGCGGCTTTTCTTGGGCCTGATCAGCACCGCCCGCCGTATCACCCCACACTGTGCAATATGTGATACCTATTGTCCAGCCAAATATGGAGACCACCTAGGTGGGTTCTTGGAGGGAGAAGACCACCTAGGTGGGTTTTTGGAAAGGGGGAAACCACCTAAGTGGGTTCTCGGGAAGAGGAAGACCAGCGGGGAGCGGAACCGAACTTCGTCCCCATTGCAAAGTGAAACCTATACCATTAGGCCATCGCTTCTCTTTTTTTTTTAAATAACTTCATTTTTATCCATCCTTCGTTTGGTCCACATATATTTTTAAGTGAAATTTGCCCGTTCCTTTCTATTTGAAATCTTTTTAGTTTTTCGATTATTTTCGGCATCATCCACGATCACTTTACCTTTTTCTTTACTCACCGGTCGCTTTCATAATCATCGATCGCCGGGCAATAATGCCAATAGCATTGCCGTCGAGTCGGGCGATTTGGCGGCGGACGATCGCCGACCGAAACCGCCCATCTCGCCGATACCCAATCGTAGTCTGGAGGAGTTAGCATCTTCTTCAGCTGGCTCACGACCGGCGATTCTCTCGCCCACCGTGCCCATGGCATCATCAAACGTCGGCCAGTTGGACGCGTCACCGGCGAATGGTCGTAGCAGTTTACTGAATCATTCCAACATTCCGTCACTCTCCGCCATTGTCAGCTACAACGAGGCGGCTGGAACGAGCGGTGTTAATAGCAATAATCAACAACAACAACGCTTTTCCTATTCATTTGATCCTCGACCACCGGCGGCGGGTTTCGTTGTGTCGCGTCCGCATGTGGAGTTGACGCACAACAACATCGAAGTGAATTCCCTGCGAAGAAATCGTGTTTCAGCGCCGGCTTCACACACGCCGAAAAGTTTCTCCGCCACTCCGCCACCGCTGCCGCCATTACCAACGCCGCACGGGTACGGCGCGCAGCATCAGCATCACGTTCTTTACGCCCTAAATCGAACGTCGGAAATGAGTGAGAACGAAATTTCGAACAATTTGCGTTGATTTGATGGAGATAAAACAAAAAAAAAATTTTTCATCAATAACAAAACGGGTGTCTTCAAAAAAAAACTTTCTTTCATACTTATCTTCGCAGCTTCAAATTATCGGCACCTCATCTTTAGTTTTACATAATAATCATAGTTTTACGCAGTTCAAATAAATTTTATGCCTTTACCATTTCTTTTTCCGTGCTTTTTATATATATGTATATGCGATGGAATCACATTGCTTTTGAAAAACTATAATAAAGTGCCTTTTTTATGCAAAAATATTACTTTTGGGGCCGATGTTTTGTCCGATGAAATTTTTGCTTGTTTTTGTTCGTATAAATTTGTTATGTTTGTTAAAAGTAAAAATAAGTTGACCTATTAAATAGAGCTTGAAATTCTCTATCAAACCATATCAAAACATTTCTCTAGAAAAATCGGTTTGAAAAAATATTATTTTTTTTTTGGGACCGATGCTATAGCTGAAAATTTTTAGAAAAATTCGAATAGGTTTAGTTTTTTTTTTTAAAAAAACTGGTGGTATTCAGCCACCCCATAGTTCCGAAATTTTAGCCATTTTTTCGGAAATTGATAGGAAAAAATCGCCGGAAATCGGAATATACGCGACATCCCCGATATACATTCAAACGTCCATTTATTCATATAATTTACTATTACAGGCGATTCACAATAAATTTTTTTTAAAGTTGTTCAGCTTTCGATTGGCCTTTTACGTGTCGATTTCGCCTCGCAAAATTCGTTGCTATATCACGTTGGCGCGGTTTCTCCTCGCCGTCATTCTTTTCAGTTCCTAAAAAGAGTTAGCAGGCTAAGAAAAAAAAACTGAATTTTTTTTTATCAATTTTGCTTACTTGAGCGCTTAGGAAATCGACATTTTTCGTGTCGCCCAACCGCTTGATATTGGGCTGGAAGATTTCGTCGAAGAATGAATCGTTGAGCAGCGCTTCGCCGTGCAGTCGTCTAGCGGGATTGTAGACGAGAATCCTATCCAACAACGCGATCGCCTCGGCCGGCGCGTTCGGAAGCAGCGATCGGCACGGCGACGTTCGACAACTTTCCGCTTTATTAATCTGAACGAATTGAGCGCTTTTAAGTCGTATTCAAAAAGTTCATGTGCGTAGCATAAGCCGCAGCCATTCATTCGAACAATTTTTCAAATTTTTGCCTGGCCTTCATTCTTTAATGAGCTTGTCGCGTATGACGCGAGAATTTAAAGATAATTTAAATTAGCGCTCAAAGTTGATAAGTTTTTCGGTTGTCGCGTCAAGTGGGGTTGGGTGAAAATAATAATTGGAGACGAATAGGAAAGAGCAGTTCATTTTTTTCATTATTCTGGAGAAAAATATTATCTTCTGAGACCTTTGATAATTTTATTCCGTATTGTTAATCGTTTTCTTTTTGAAAATAAATTAATTCTTTATTGAATATCCGGTTGTATGTGGCAAAGAAAAAGGAAACAAAAAAGAAAAGCGCGACTAGGTCTTGGTGGGAACGAACCGGGAGGCCGAACGAGCAGACCAATCGAAAACTCCCGACGTACCCAACAGAGCTCTTCTGTATTGAATCCGGCAAACCTACGGCAGACGAGCAGAGCATCATTATATTTCGCCATTTTTATAAAAAAATATAATGGGCTTGTCTGCTCGTCTGCCAAAAATGCCCATAGAGTCAACCGAGGAGCCGGACTAACAACACTTTATTTAGACCAACCGCTGCTCTCATCGTGGATTTGCTGTACTTATCCTTGCATCTCATCGCCCTAATGTCCTCTAGCGTCGGATAGCCGAATCGTTCGACGATAACCTAAAGGCAAAAAAAGAAAACAAATACCCTAATTTCGCGTGTATAAGCCCTCGGGTGTTTTTTGAGCCAAATTTAAATTGGCGTCATTCGGTTCGTATTGGATCCAAGCGAGTCCAAATTTTGTGCCCGCATTCGTTTCGATTTCATAAAAGTTGGCAGCACAAAATTTGGACACCCCAATGGATCCGATGCGAACAGAATGAACTCATTGGCGCCAATTTAAATTCAAAACACCCGCGGCTTATAAACATTAGAAATCAGGGTAAGCTAATTGATCATATTGAATTTCGTCCCTCAAAAACATCTCTGTTTAGTAGGCGAAAAAATTACGTTATTAATCCGCGGCTTATACACTTTAGGCTACTTGCCAAAAAAGACAAACAAACCGAAAAAAGTACCTCGTATTGTTGAAGGCTGGAATTGCCGCGTAGAAGCGTACCGCCGCGAAGTAGTTCGCCGAAAACGCAGCCACACGACCAAACATCTTTAGAGAAAAAAAAACGAATTCAAAAAATTATGGAATAGCCACATTTTTTTTTAAAAAAAAAGTTTTTCTCAGGGTGTCGCGAACGCGATGAAAATCTGATAATCTCAGTTTGTAGCTTAAGCCATAGTTTATTATTTAAGCTTCTGTTGGTTCCACCACGAAATTCCTTTATTGCAATAATTTGTTCGCTCATAATGTTCTAGGTCCAATTTTAGTTTTTAAGTTTAGTTTAGTTTTTTTGCTTCATATAATTGTTGTTAATTGGTGCTCTGCACTTTTGTTGAATAAAAAAGAAAAGATAAATTCGAAACACCAACAAAGAAAAATAAATTTTTGTGGCATCACTTAATAATAAGCACAAGGACCATAAGAAAAATAAAGAAGCGATCGCCACACAAGGTTTCGCTTTCAACTTAAAGCTGAAAGCTGGGAAAAAAAATGATAATGCGAGAATTTGGCACAATATGAAAAAACGAAAACCGAAATCAGATTAAAATTTCAATGAAGAGTTCGCTGAAACACGAAGCTTTGATTAAACACCGCAAAATGAATATTGTTCTAAATCCAATGATTCTATTCTAGGCGTAATAATACCGATATTTGTTGTGTAGTGATGAGAGCCCAAGAGTAGTTCGGGCGGACGATAGTAGCGCGTGACCTGATAGTAGTCCGCCTCAGTTCCATCTTCCAAAATCTGCAAAAAAAAAACAAATAAAACAAAGTGTTGTTTCGATAATGATAACGAGGAAGCCAGTCAGCCGGTATTTGTTGTTATAACATTTCTTCAAATCGCTTACGACGGACGAGCCAAAATCGCCGAGTTTGAGCAGACCGCTGGTTGCGTCAATGAAAATGTTGTCCGGCTTAATGTCACGATGGCATACGTTGTGCTGGAAATTTTTGAGCATGAAATACGTGTGGGGAATTATTTGATTTATCCTCCCCTTTCTTTTTTTCCATTCTTTATAAGTGATACGTGAAAACCCCGGGATCAATCCTTTCCCGTTGGTTAACTCCGGAGCCGCGCGTCGCCAGCGGCTCCGTTAGCTCTTTTCAATAAATGCCGGAGCCACGAAAAGCCAGATGACTTCATTAATTGGCTCCGGATGGCTCCAGATGGCTTCAGATGGCTCCAGATAGCTCTAGATGGCATCGGATGGCTCCAAATGTCTCCAAATAGCTCCGGATGGCTCCAAATGTCTTCAAATGGCCCCATATGGCTCCAAATGGCCCTATATGGCTCCAGATGACTCCGGAGCCATTTATGGAGCCTGGCAAACACTGAAACCTATCGCACAACCACTAAGTCTCCCATTCTTTATAAGTGCTTATTATATTCTGTCCTTTTTTCATTCTTTCTCCAAAAACAAAATAAAGTGAAAAATGTGACGTGACGTAAAATTATAGAAAATTTCACTTAATAGGACATTTAAATGGAATAAAAATTGAATATGAAAAAGAAAAACGCGTAAATTATACGTCAGCTAAGTGATGTTGTGCGTTGAAGAGCTGCCAGGTGAACAGCTTCACGTCCACCAGTTCGAGAATGCCGCCGGCCACGGCCGATCGATATTTCTTGTCATATTGAGTGAGCGTGAATTGCATACGCTCAAACACCAGCGCATTACATCGCTAAAAATTGGTGAAATTTAACGCGCGCAATCATTTGGAAATATTCCAATTTATGCTGTACTCGTTATAATAATACCCATAAGATCCATGACTTTAAGAATTATAGACGGAGAACAGGAGATACGAGAGATGAAAAGTATTAAAAGTGAATTCAAAGGAAAAATGGACTCTCATATGCAAAGCGCATATAATATAGCGACATACCCTTCCATCGGAATAGTAGTTTGTGAAAATGTATAATAATTGCACGATGTTTCGGTAGTTTTGAGAATTCAACATTTTTAAAATCTTCACTTCGCTCATGGATTTGTGCCCTAAAAGCTTATGCTAGCTTTTTAGAGAGAAAAATATTACAATAAAGTCTGAAGCCAAAAATTTCGGAAACCCGCTGACGGAAATTTTTTTTAAAGGATGCGAAACAGCGCTGCGATTTGACCTTCTAAATGACCAACCCAAATGGATGAGTCATTTAGAAGTGATCTTAATGCCTTCTAAATGGCTCACAAATCTGAAAGGCGTCATTCATGTTTTTTTCTATTTGCAGATATTTTTTTTTAATTTTTGAGGGAAAGAGTGCGAAAAAGCAGACTTAATGACTTTTTAAATGATTATATGTTTAAACCTTTGCTCCATGTCTTTTTGATTACGACTTTTTGTCGATGTGGATGAACCAATTTGCCGGCGTAGACATTACCAAAAACGCCGAACGCGAGAAGTGAAAGCGATTCCACTCGAATGTTAACATAAAATTGAATAAAAAATTATTTAAATTTGGATTCATCACTAATATCATCATATTAATAATATCATCAAATTCATCACTAATATTATCATATATGCAGCCAGTATGAATTTCTTTATGTAAAACTGAATATATAAATTATTCTTATCCAAAAAGCTTGATAATAAAAATTTTTTCTGACAATTTCCTTACTGTTAAATCATCGCAGTTGCGTGTGGCATCCACGTCAACGAAATTAGGACGAGACATTTTTTTGCGCCTCGCTCGTTTTCACGTCGCCGAAAAGAGAAGCACGGTGATGATGATAATGATGATGATGATAACGGGAATGGCGTAATGACGCGATGTGGTGCGTCTCAATGGGCGTTAGAGTGTCGAAATGGGAACCAAGGAGCACATCCTATCCACGCTTTTACGAAGTACGAAGCGAACGAGTAGACCAGTTTCACTTTTCATCTCTCGCGCCAATAATATATGCGCATCTTGTCACTTGACGATAATACCGTTCATGAACGTTTATATGTCTACTCGTGCGCGATTTTCCCCCAAAATTGCGGTAAAATACCAAACGTATTTTAAGCTATTTCGTTTACAATGAGTTTTATCACTACATTCTATATGTCATTCGATTCGAAATTTTATGCTCTCCAAGAATATTTCACTATTTTAGCACGAAAATGCATGCACAAATAGTTATTTGCATTAAAAAGTATTATAGGATTAAAATAAAAAATTATAAAATTTTTAAACATTTTTATTTTCGCTGCGGGACCACTTTTCACTTTTTATATCGTTTGAAATTGGCGTGCGTTCATATTCAATCGTTATTATATCGTCTCGCTGGATCGTTATCCAAAAAGAAAATTTACAGAAAATAAAAAATCATAGAAAAAATTTTACACGATAACTCGACATTGTCGGTTCTTTGAGATTCTTAAATCTAAGAGCCTCGAAAGATTTGATCGATACTTTTTGCTAGACTGCCCTCTCTCCCCAAAAAAATTTTTCAATTTTTTATTGGGGATATTTGGCGAATATAAGCGATTTTGTATAAAATTGCAAAACGAAATGGAAGCAGGGATTTTCAGCATTTTTTTTATATAAAGGCATTATCATACAAAGGGTCATAAAAGGTCTTGTAAGGGATTCCGAAAAAAATGCATATTCGGACTCCACGAATCACGTGGATTTTAATGGTATATGATCATGTGGTCCCATATTCGCCAATTTAGCCTTTTATTGTATTAAGGGATTTTCGATAGCATATCACGTTTAAAGTGATGATAGACAAACTTTTAGAGTTGAAATTTATCTTATAAAGAAAACCTTAATTTGAACAAAAACGCCGATGAATTAGTCCTATTTTCATTCGGATAACTTAAAACTTTTAGGGCCGTTTTCATTTTAAAACGAAATTGAACGTAAATTGAACGTAACTTTTGGATAATTTTGATTGTTATTTTTATTTTATGGTATTCTTTGGACCATGTTATATGTATCATTTAGTGAAAAACTAAGTGGAGAATAAAATGGTCGGAGTAGAATTTGGAAATTCGTTCAAAATAATAACGAAATGAGCCTCCAAAGTTAGAAGCAGAGCCAAAGCCAACGTTAATTGAACTGAACGATTCAAAGATGTGTAGAGTCCAAGTAGATCTAAACCCAAAAACCGATATTGGCGTCGTTATTTTTTGAACCTCTTTTACTATTTTTACATAAAATTTAATTAAGATCAGACCCGGACTCTAATTGAGGTTTCTAAAGAAGTCCTATCAAAAATCTGTCTGGATAAATCTGTAGAGCGTACCCGAAAACCCCAGTTTTACAGATTAGTAAAGTTGAAAATAAAAGTACGGAAACTTTTCAGCAAGACCCGGCCAGGTCCCTAAAAGAGTTCTATCAAAAATTCGTCCGCATAAATTGATAGAGCGTCCTCGAAAATCCCCGTTGACAAATTTTCGGTTCATATAGATTAGCTGTATAAATTTTCGTTATTTTTATGTTTAGACAGCTTTATCATTTTGCTTTTTAGGTTAGAATCTATTAAAAAATTTGTTGGTAATTCGTAGATTGGTTCGTAAAATTCATTGTGTCCTTTTGCAGTCCTCATTATCTTTTAGCTCAAAATCATTGGCAATTACGTTCACGTAAATGGTGGCAAACATAGCGTTGTTTCTGTACACGTCACGTTCATGAATGCAAGCCGTTTTCACATCCCAAAAAAGTTCAGCCCTTTTCGATGGTTTTGGACATGTGTACTGAAAGAAGTGGAATTTTTTAATTTGGACCAGTAATGGATAAGTGACTCAATAGTGGTTCGTGGTTTTGTTCGCGAGCCAAAATGAGCCAAATGGCTCAATTTTGAACCAAATTCCACAAAATTGAGCTAAATTTTTGCAAGAAAATCACTCATGGTTCGCGAGCAATGTTGCGATTTAGAAGCCAGCGAGTCACCAGCGACTCTCTTAGCTCTTTTCAAAAAAAGCTGGAGTCACAAAAAGCTAGATGACTCCATAAATTGCAAGCCATTAAGACATGAATGGCTTCAGATGGCCCCGGCTCCGATAGATGACTACGATCAGTTGGCTTCGCAGAGTATATATGGCTTTAAATGACTCGAAGCCACTCATAGAGCTGGTGCCAAATCACAACAATAATTGCCAGCCATTATGACACAAATGCCTTCAGATGATTCTGACCTGAATTCAAATTTAAATCGGGTGCTATTAATTTTGGCACTGCGTCAATCTTTTTATTTCAAAAATTTTGAAAAAATTTGTAAAAATGGCAAAAGGTTGGTGCGGCCGGGATCATTGCTCAATCTTTCGAGACTACAATGTGCACTTTCTTCCGTGCACATCTGGACCTCAATCGAAAGAGAGCGGATCCGGCCAAGCAAGCCAACTATGCGCGTTCCGCACACCGGCGTAATTGCGGGTTCGTTGTGTCATGTGGAATCTAGTTGTGCACCATCACAATACTTTCTCATCCGGCTGACTCAGTTAGCTGTGGGACGTACCGAACCTCCGAAGAGGCCACTGGGAATGGTGCCCAGAGGGTCCAGTGAACCACAAACACTGGTATTGACTTAACTCTAGCTTGGCCGAGTCAAACCGGAATCGAAATCATGCAATCGGTGAATACAACAAGATTGATTCATTCTTAGAGATTGTTATAGATTTTCTCGCCTATATAACCCGAATTTCATTTGCGAAAAACGGGCGATGGCTTTCAGCTGGCGGCTAGAGAAACGAGACACGAATGATATTTCTCCATTTTTTCAAAACTCTACAAATTGCCAGCCATTAAGACATAAATGGCTTCAGATGGCTCCGGCTCCGATAGATGACTCCGATCAGTTGGCTTTGCAGCAGAGCTATATGGCTCCAGATGACTCGGATCCATTTATAGATCCAAATGACTCGGATCCATTTTTCACAACATTGAAAACGTTTGGCCATTTGGCTCGTTTGGTGGCGAGCCATCGCCAGCCACTTGCCCATCACTGTTTGGGACATTCCTAGAAATAATAGACTCACGCCCCATTCAATGCAGTCATTTTCAATCTCCAAATATACGGCGGGTATAATGAGAGGCGGCAGGAAAAAAGTCGGACTCACGTAGTGGAATTTACCCAATTTATTTGTGCTAAAGCTGCCCAAATTGACGTCCGCCATGACTAGAAATTTATTAAATAAGCATTATGATTATGATATAGACTTTCTAAAAGCTACTATATATTAAACTATGAGCCCTAAATTCTTAGTTGGATCAGCAAAGCCGGCTAATTATTAAGTAAAAAGCAGGATCTATCCTAGGCTCAACATTTGCTTTTGAGCCTTGAAAATAGGATTGAAAATTGTTCAATTGATTATCAGATTATCAGACGTTAGATAGGGCCTAGTGCCCCAAGCCTAGTCCTAAACCTAATTCTAAAAGCCTTTAATTGCTCTACAATTTTTGAACTCTTTCAAACAAATCTACAAAAGAGAAAATGCTCGTAGAAAAGTGTCATTTTTGCAAACGTTTTCGGTTGGCCGTTGCAGAGAAAATTTCCGCCTAAAAAATTTCCAATTTTATTCATTTGTTACGAAATCAATTCAAATCGAATCGGCAGCTCAATAATAAAAAAGGGCTAAATGCATCATAACTATAAGATATCAGGCACTATTAATTTATTCAAATTTAATATGGATACGCTCCGAGTATTTCGAGCCAAATTTTAATTGGCCTCAACGAGTTCATTCTGTTATATGTGGACCCAAGAGGGACCAAATTTTGTGCCCGCCTTTATTTCAGTCTCATAACGCTGAGCACAAAATTCGGACTCACTTGGATCCGATACAACACAGAATGAACTCACTGGCGGCAATTTAAATCTGGCTCAAAATCCACGCGAAATTAAGATATTCTTAAATTACTTAAATATTAATAAAATAATTAAGTTACAAACTGATATTATAGACAAAGTTGGTGGTGTTGACTCCGATTATGCTAGACAAAATAATCACAACTACAATGAGATTCGGCATTTTCTAGCCGAAAAATTATTTTAACAATTTTTCATATAGAATTAGCCTAAGTTCTCGTGAATAAGACCTTTCAAAATTCAAAAATTCGTCAAATGGTCGCGGCTTATACAGTGGAGTTTAGAGTAAAACTTATTTTTTAAGCATTCAAAAAATTCGCGCATAATTATTTGAGAAGCCAAATATTTTTCCGCATTAAACTTATTTTTCCAAATGTTTTCAGATTTTCTGGAAAAAAAATAATTTAAATTGCAAATTTTAGAAAATTTAAAATCGAAAGTCAACGATTTTCAAATGGAGCGACATTTTACGGAATTTTGTAAAAAAAATTTTTCATGAATTTTATTCTAAAATTTTTCATGAATTTTATTCTAAAATTTTCCCGAAATTTTAAACAAAATTTTGAAATTTAAGAAGCGGGTCAAAATCGGGCCAAATCGGGGCCAGATAGAACACTTTTAGGAACCTGTCCGGGTCTGGCTGAAAAGTTTCTGTACTTTTATTTTCAACTTTTTTTTCTGTTGTATTGGATCCAAGCGAGTGCAAACTTTGTGCCCGCCTTTGTCTCGGTTTCATAAAAGTGGGCACAAAATTTGGACTCGCTTGGATCCAATACAACAAAATGAACTCATTGGCGCCAATTTAAATTTTGTTTAAAACACCCGGCCTTACACACGCAAAATTAGGGTACTTGTGCATAAAATAAAATTTGAAGATAAAATGTTCTCGTCTAATTTCTTTAAATTAAAGAAAAAAATTCAAACTTTTAAAAACAGCACAGGATGGCGCAATTTGTTTTTGTTGTAACTTTTTTACTTTTTAGTCAAATTGTAAAAATTTTTTTTGCATTTGATTTCGAAGGTTTTACCATTTTGTTTGACACCAAACTTGTCGATTTTAGTTTCGAATTACGAATTTACTAATAATTTAAACTTTTTTGCCACTTTTTTAAAGGTCAAAAATGAGTAAAATTGACATTAACTCATTACAGGGTTTTTTTCACAGGTTCAAAATTTAGCGCTCATTGGTAAACACTCATTCTGTTCTTTATGGATTGATACGTAAAGGCCCCAAATCAATCCTTCTCCGTAGGAAATGATCCTGCAATTAATTGTTCCGTGGGTTTGTATTAGGACCATCTAGTCATCATCGAAAAATCGACCGGCTTGCTGCATAAGCATGCGGTATCGCTGATGCGGCTTGCTTGGGCCTGGGCAGCACCGCCGTATCGCTCACACTGTACAATGTGGTATCTATTGTCCTCTCCAAATACGGTGACACCTAGCTGAAGTCGGGAGGCGGAAACGAACTTCGTCTCAAACAAAGTAAAACCTATCGCACAACCACTAGGCCATTAAAAAGGTCTCAATGCCATACACAATAAATTATTAAGATACATACTTGTATTTATTATCAAAAAATCTTTTTTTTAAATAAGTGTCATTTACTAAGTAAAAGTGAGTGATTTCTAAAAGAATTTACATGTATGTATATGTAAAAAATAATGGAAAATACGAAAATAAAATGAAAATCCTAAAAATATTAAGAATTCGCTGTTTTAAAAACTAGTAAAGTTGAAAATAAAATTGTGAGAACTTTTGGGCCACCCTTTATATTAATATCCTAATTTATCATATATAAGACGAGGCCATTTGATTATAAGACGAGGCTATTTGAGTATAAGACTGAGAAAAATGGCTTCATATTTTTTTTATTACAATTTTAGGGATTGATAAAATTTCTTTTACCTACATATTTATTCTTATCAGGAATGTATCGAATGTGTTAAGTCTCTCTCTCTCTCTCACTTTCTCATTCTCCTATTTTTTTACAATTTCTTTACACAATGTTTGCGTATTCATTCTTAATATTTTTTCCGTTTTTGTACATCGCACAAATATTTAAAAACTCAAATTAAAATTTGTTTTGTAATGTATCATTCGTTATTTCGATTTTGATTTTATATTTCCTATAATAAGTAGGTACATATAAACATAAAATTTTTCTCTATTTTCTTTATTAAATGAGAGAAAAATGTAATGTTTTTTTCCTTTTCTCCCTCCTTTTACTCTCCTTCAATAAATATTTTTTAAAATTGGCCAGAAATAAATATTTTTTGAATGAAGGTTTTGTGTATTTTCGAAAATCTTTTATTCAAACTCAGTTATTGAATGATAGTGAATGAATTTTGTCCGCCCCTGTATATTTTTTGTCCGCCCCTGTATATTTGTATATCACTTAAATTATACACAAATGGAAAATACATAGACACACACCTTTTTTGTTGTTGTATTTTTTCTATATAAACAACTAAAAATGACCGACCAAAAGATTTGTAGGTATTTGTGTTTTAATACAATCAATAGAAATTTTTCTTTCCTTTTTTAATGTCCATTTTTTTCGCTGTTTTCTTTTGCTTTTTTTTTTTTGCTTTTGATATAATTTTTATATAATTTTGTGATTTTTGTTCTTTTTTTGGTAATTTTTTCTTTTTTTCATTCCTTTCATTTTTTAAAAAATTTTTCTTAACATTAAAAAATTACTCATCCCTTTTTTTATCTTTACCTTTATTTTCTCAATTATTTTTCCTCAATTATTCTAGTTTAATCTGTATAAGTCGCGGGTGTTTTGAGCCAAATTTAAATTGGCGCTAATTAGTTCATTCTATTGCATTGGATCCGTTGGGGTCCAAATTTTGTGCCCACTTTTATGAGACTGAAACGAAGACGGGCACAAAATTTGGACCCGCTTGGATCCGATATAACAGCATTAACGCTAATTTAAATTTGGCTCAAAACACCCGGCCTTATACACAATAAATTAGGGTGATATTTCTATTTTAAATTTTTTCAGCTAATAGTTAAAGATGAATGCCTGGCAAAACTAATGAACTATGAGAAAAGGATCGGAATAAAAGAAATAAATTAAAAGTAAATAAGGCACAAAAAAAACGAAGAAAAAATATAAAAATTTATCTTAATTTTAGAATATAGAAAAGGAAATTAAGTTTGAAAGAAGGAAGCTGAAAAAAAAGATAATAGCAGAAAGAAAAATCGGATGAAAAGATTTTTTAAATTTGTTTATGTATTTTTCGCCGTTGAAAATAGTATAATTTTTTTTTGAACACATTTGTTTACATATGTAACAAATTATTTTTCGCCGTTGAAAATAGTACAATTTTTTTTTGAACACATTTGTTTACATATGTAATAAATTTATGTACAGAGTGTTTCATTTTGGACGCCGGGATTTGTTTTTGTTATAACTTTTTTATCTTTTAATCAAATTGTAAAATTTTTTTTCCATTTGATTCACAACTCTTTAAGAATTTTTTTGAAATCAAATTTGTTCATATTGGTTCCGATTTAGAAATTTTATATTCAATTGAACTTTTTTGATACTATTTTTAAAGGTAAAAAGTTGACAAAATTCATTTTAAATTGACTCAATTTTTCAATCCGAATTTTGCTAAAATTTCATTTAATAGGTTAAATAATGTTCATTATGATTAACTTTATCCTTATTTTAAACCAAAATGTCGAGATCATTCAATAAAAGCTCAATAATTAGGACGCGTCCATCATTATGTTACAAATTTCAATGATTTTTGAAAGAATGGCAAAAAACGTTCAAACAAATATAAAATTTCTAAATCGGAACCAATATGGACCAGTTTGATGTCAAACTAAATAGCAAAGTCCTGGGAATCGAATGTAAAAAAAATTTTACAATTTGATAAAAAATTAAAAAAGTTATAACAAAAACAAATCCCAGCGCCCAAAATGAAACACCCTGTATTTTATCTATCAGACAGGCTAAAACAAGTTAGCCGGTCTGATAGGGCTCAAAATTCTCTACAAACTGTATAAAACAAATATCTGAAAACTAGGTGATAAGTGTAAGAAATATGCGTTAGAAAAAAATAAAATTTTTGGCGCCTATGTTTTGTCCGCCACTGTATGCATGTACATGTATAATAATTTTCTGATCGGAATAGAGAAAATTGAGAGAAAAACAAAAGAGAAATTAGTACAAATTTGAAAAAAAAGAAATACTGAGAATGAATGAATGAAAAACTAAAGAGAGAAGAATATAACATTTTATTGGAATCGGAAAATTAACCAAGAAAAGCGGAAAATTGACCAAAGAGCTTGCAAAAAATATAAAAAAAGGTAAAATAATGAATGTGGCTTGGTTAGAGAAAAAAAGAAATGAATAATTTGTTTACGTTCAATCTTCCATTTTTTAGGAAAATTTTGAAACTTTTGCTTTCGATTTCTTTATACAAAAATTTCAATTGCCTCGAGTTCGAGTAAATAAGACGGGAACGTTCGAAGAAATTTTGAATTTTGACTTGGCCTTTATTATCTGTTATTTTGTATTTGTGAACAATGTTGTGACCTGGCCCGATAAGTGGCTCCGGCTCCATAAATGGCTCCGGAATCATTTGGAACCAGATGGCTCCGCTGCGAAGCGAAAAGCGCCGAGTCATTTACCGGGGCCGGAGCCATCTGGAGCCATTTGAAGCCATCTTGAGGCATCTGGAGCCATCCGGAGCCATTTGAAGCCATCTGGAGCCATCCGGAGCCAATTTATGGAGTCATCTGGCTTTTTTGTGGCTCCGGCTTTTTTTGAAAAGAGCTAACGGAGCCGTTGGCGACTCGCGGCTCCGAAGTCAACCCGGAGCTAGATCACAACACTGGTTGGAAGGGAAATTGTATTATACATTTATTTAGCGTATAAATTTAAAATAAATTTGTTTAGGTTTATGGAGAAGCCGGTTCCAAAGCCGAGAAAGTTCTTATTGCAAAAACAAATAAATCCTTCAATAATCCAGAAGAAAAATGGCGACAATTTGCGAGAAGAATGCAGCAGTGAATTCAATTCACCGCTTATGAACTACGATATTTCTACTGAGAGTCGTAATTCTAAAAGTATAATCGAAAATAGTAATTCTAAAAGTATAATTGATAATGGAAAAGAGGCTGCAAACGGTAAAAGCGGTTTGGTTGTCGGAATCGCCTCCAAATTTGAAAATCTTTCAAAAATTCCTTTATTAAAGCCGCGGAATGTGGAAAAAAGTCAAAACATGAATGAAATTTTGAATGAAATTTCGAAAAGTTTCATTTTGACTTGCGATTCTTCGTTAAAATACCAAAAATTTCGAACTACGTGGGACAACTATCTGAGCGAGTTCGATGCTAGCAAACAAAATTGGAATGATATAAACACCGATTCGAAGCGACAAACTCAAAAGACGATTCTTCAAAACCACTTAAAAGACGCGCGTCTTCTAAAAACATGCGTTTTTAATAAAGAAAAAATAAATGGCTTAATTGTCGGAATTGTATGGCGCGATATTTTATCCGAGTCGGTTTATGCTCACATCACGAATCGAAAATCAATACAAAAATCGAGTTCAGAAAAAATTGGAAAACAAATTGATTCGAATATAATCTGCAACAAGGCTAAGTAAAAAATTGTTTTAAAAATTATACCCCAACTTCGGGTAAATAAGCCGCGGCGGTTCGAAGAATTTTTGGCCTTCATTCTGTCCTAGACGAAGTTGAGCTCAAAATTTTTGAATTAAAAGTTTGGTCCTATTTTAATGAAGATGCCTATTAAATTTGATGTTTAATCGACACAAAATAATAGAATGAACGACAAGTCAAGTGAAATATCAAAAATTCTTCGAATTCTTAGTGTAATTAAAAGTTCACATATGGCAAATCGCGCGGCTCTTTTAAGATTATTAGGTTTTTTAGGCCTGGGCATTTAGGCCACTGATGTGATGGATAAGTGGCTCACGATTGCTCGCGATCAAATGAGTCAAATGCCAAAAAAATCCGATTTTTGGCTGGTTTTCTTGCGAGCCATGAGCTATTTTCTGGAAAAATTTGATTCAATTTTGTCGAATTTGGCTCAACATTTGAGCCTTTTGACTCATTTTGACTAGCAAAGCAAACCGCGAGGCCGCGAGCCGCCAATAAGCCACTTACCCATTACTGCATTAGGCACGCTTTGACAAGTTCAATAAAGCGTCCGACATTTGCCGTGATACGTGAAGGCCCCAGATCAATCTTCTCCCGTTGGAAATGACTTTGGACTAATCATTTTGCGATGAGAGTCATCCAGCTACCGAAATCTCGGCTGGTTTGCTGCATAAGCATGCGGTATCGCTGATGCGGCTTGCAATTCCAAATATGGAAACATCTAGGTGGGGTCGGGGTGGAACTAAACTTCATCCCAAGCAAAGTGAAACCTATCGCATAACCACTAGGCTCCCCCTGACATTTTAAAAGAGAAGAAGATCCAGTCCGCAAATGTTGATGAGCCAAAAGAAAATAAGAACAAGAATAGGAAAATAAAAAAAATGAAATAAAAATAGAAAAAACGAATTTTCATCGTTATTTTCATCGTCATTATTTTTTAAAGCTTACAAATTTCTCTTTTTTTCCTCTTACTAAAATTTAATTGCTAATAATAAAATACAATTTATGATATAGAAGAGAAATAAAAAACAAAAAAAAACCGGGAAAAATGTGTAGATGGGTGGGAAAAACGAGGTTTCAAACTTTCGGCTTATATCAGCTCAGAAAAAAAGCAAAAAAAGTTACATTTGTTTACTTTTTATTATTTTCGCTCAAAAACATTTTTTTCACCATTTGATTTGGGCTTTAAAATTTTAGAAACTTGAAAAACGACGAAAGGAACTGGCCAGAAACATACATAAATAAAGATCCAGAAACATTAAGATCAATACAACAAGGTTTGTTAAGCTTTTCATACGAATAAATAGATAAATGAAATTTTATCAATCTTTAAAATTGTAATATGTATATGTCTAAACATATAATTGGCGCCGAGATTTGTTTTTGACGGAGTAATAAAAAGAAATTTTAAATGTCCTGTTGATGTACTTGTAGCTCGGTCGGTAGAGCGGCGCTTCTGTTAACCCTTGGTCGCAATTTCAATTCCTTCCACCTAATTTTTTTCTTCACACAACCAGTTTTTGTTATAACTTTTTAATATTGTTATAACTTTTTAAATTTTTAGCCAAATTGTAAAATTTTTTTTGCAATCGATTCCGAAGGTCTTACCATTTTGTTTGACATCAAACTTGTCGATATTGATTTCAAACTACGAATTTGCTAATTATTAAAAACTTTTTTTGTCACTTTTCCAAAAGATCAAAAATGTGTGAAATTGACATTAAATTGACGTAATTTTTGTATTGATTTTCGCTAATTTTTTAAATTTAATAGCTTAAATAATGCCTTATAGAACGAATATTATCTCCATTTTCAACTAAAATGTTGAAAAAGTAAAGTTTCTCAAAAAAATTTGGAAAAAATTAAAATTGATCTTACTTTTTCAATTGTAACTTTATTTTCAAGTTAGCTAGAAAGTTGATTTAAAAAGTGTTCGATAGAGGAATTAAATTTTGAATCGAATAGCTAAAATTAATGTTCTTAAAAATAACTTTTTGGTCCTTAGAAAATTAGTCAAATTTGAAAAATATGCAAATGTTGTAGCATTTTTAATGAGCCATTAAAAATGCTTTCAAATTGGGTCCAAAATTGTCGTAAATATCAACTATTTTTTTGTTTCAAAACATCAATCAATCGTAAAAACAATTTTTCTCATTTCTATTTGGCTGAGAATCAGGAACAAAAATGCAAATTTTTGTGCTCAATTTAAAAAACTTTTCCATCAAAACATAAAAAATACAGAAAAAAATGTAAATAAAAATGAAAAAATAAAAATGCAAAAGAAGCAAAAAGTAATTTTATGGACAGCAAAAAGTTGCTCAAAGTCGAAACCAGTGATGGGTAAGTGGCTTATTGGCGGCTCGGGGCCTCACGGTTTGCTTTGCGGGTCAAAATGAGTCAAATGGCTCAAATTTTGAGACAAAATTGAGTCAAATTTTTCCAGAAAATAGCTCATGGCTTGCGAGAAAACCAGCCAAAAATCGGATTTTTTTGGCATTTGGCTCGTTTGGTGGCGAGCTATTATTGAGCCACTTATCCATCATTAGTCGAAACTGCGCAAATTTCCGTTTACGCTTATAAGAGGGGAGAAAAATAAAACTGGAATTAATCCATTATGAAAACTGACTAATCATTAAAAGAATTTTAGAAAGGCCAACTATGCCGATTGTCAACGACGCGATCGAAGACAACATGCATAAGGTAGCCAAGGCAAAACTGCCGCGACGAAATACGCTGACAGCGAATTGTCGCGTGCTAGTATCGTCGCGTATCTCTGGCGATGAAATGAACGAATTTCGATCTGACATAACGCGCAAAGTAATAAATAGCGTACGACAAAATGGTGAAAACCAACTAATAACGACAAAATCATGGCCACAGGAACAAGCCCAACAGAAATCGAAAAAAGCGAATCGGCAAAAAATAGCCATTAATTGCGGACAAATCAGTGAAAACTTACCGTCAGCTATAAACGAGCTCAATCTAATTCAGAAAGATCATGATTGTGAGCACTACTTATATGACGAGCCCGTTGATCATTCCAATGTGACAGAAATGCGCTTCAAATGTGTTACCGACGACAAGGCGTATTTTGTCGGCGCATCGGGAATTTCGCTTTTAGAACGCGTTATAAAAAGTCATCCCATTTGGTTTTTGCCCGGCTACGATCGTTCCATCGTCGTTGAATTATTACGGCGAATGGAACTCGGAGTAATGCGTTAAATCATAAATAAAATTTGCTAAACTTTCGGTTTAATTAACAGTTATTAATTGACCTAATTGGTTAATAAATGAAATTTTGAACTATTCTAATTTCGTGTGGATAAGCGCTCGTGAATTTTGAGTCAAATTTAAATTGGCGCCAATGAGTTCATTTTGCTATTCGATCGGATCTGAGCGCGTTTTTGTACCCGCTTTTGTTTCAGTCTTATAAAAATGGGCACAATCAAATTCCAAAAAAAACAAAAAAAACAGAATAAATTCGTTGGCGCCAATTTAAATGTGGTTCAAAATACCTAGTATAATGAGGCGTAACGAGATCATTCCGCTATTCGATCGGATCTAAGCGCGTTCAATTTTTGTGCCCGCTTTTGTTTCAGTCTTATAAAAATGGACACAAAATTTGGACTTAATCGAATTCCAAAAAAAGAATGAACAGAATGGCGGCAATTTAAATGTGACTCAAAATATTTAGTATAATGTTACCCTAAAATATCTAAGCTTGCTTGTCCACACGAAATTAGCGTATTGACGATTAGATGTTCATCGTGCGTGATTCCAGCCGAAATTTTAATTCCAATATTATTGCCAACAAGAATGGCAAGCGTTCTGGCGATTCACAAGCTCGAACAATGGCGCTTAGCGTGCGCGTGCCGCCATCGTCGTCGCTCGTTAATCACTACGTAATAGAGCCGACCGCCGACGGCTGCGCTATTCGTCTCGAGAGTTCGCCTTTTACGTTTAAATCACTGCCATTGCTGATACAGCATTACTGCCTACATGGGTACGTATAAAATCCTTGTTTTTTGAGTTGTCAGATAATTATTCGCGGATTTTTAATAAAATTAAACTTTAAACAAGTAAAACAACAACAAATGAGACCAAATAATCCCCCGCCAGTCAACCACCAGTTATTCAGCTCTTTGGTAATTTACAGATCCTCGCTTGAAGAAGTCCGTCTCGATTTTTTGGTTGATTTATTAGAGACCGGATAATTGTCTGACAAGTCAATATTAAACTAGATAAATAAAAAATAATAATAATGCTCTAAGTTCGGAATTAGGGTAAATGATGCTCTAATAACAATGATTTTTACTACCCTAATTTTGTGCGTATAATGTTTTAAGCCCAGGTTAAATTGGCGCCAATGAGTTCATTCTGTTGTATGGGATCCATTGGAGTCCAAATTTTGTGCCCACATTTATGAAACTGAAATGAAGGCGGGCACAAAATTTTGACTCCAACGGATTAGATACAACTTATTGGCACCAATTTAAATTTGGCTCAAAATACCCACGGCTTATACACACAAAATTAGGATATTTTTTTTTACACTTATTCATGCCCCTTAAAAATTCCAAAGTCAATACAAAATTTACCCTAGTTTCGTGTGTGTGTTTTGAGTCCAGATTTAAATTGGCGCCAATGAGTTCATTGCTGTTGTATGAAATCCGCTAGGGTCCAAATTTTGTGCTTGCCTTCGTTTTGGTTTCATAAAAGTGGGCACAAAATTTGAACACGCATGGATTCGATACGAACAGAATGAACTCATTGGAGCCAATTTAAATTTGGCCCAATGCACCCGCGGCTTATTAGAGTAATAATTTAACGGGAACAAAGATTTGATTTAAGCTATCACCTATTCGTATATTATATTTCCTCGAATTTTGGAATCTTTCAGAAAATTTTAGAGATGAATTACCAACGCGTTTGCGTTTGCCGCGATCCATTTTTCTCTGTGAGTCGTCAAGTCAAATTGACAAAATCGCGCGTCTCGGCAGAGGTATTTTCATTAAATTTTTTTATTGTGCGTTTAATTTTTTACTATTATAGGGTATCTATTGATTGAGAAAACAATTACACTAATTTCGTGTGTATAAGCCGCGGGTGTTTTGAACCCAGATTTAAATTGGCACCAATGAGTTCATTGCTATTGTATTACCCTAATTTTGCGTGTATAATACCGAGTGTTTTGAGCCAAATTTAAATTCGCGCCAATGAGTTCATTCTGTTCGTAGCGGATCCGTTAAGGTCCAAATTTCGTGCCCGCCTTTGTCTCGGTTTTATAAAAGTAAACACAAAATTTGGACTTGCTTGGATCCAATACAACAGAATGAACTTGTTGACGCCAATTTAAATTTGGTTCAAAACACCCGGACTTATACACGCGAAATTAGGTTAAATCCGTTGGGGTCAGTTTCATAAAAGTGCACAAAATTTGGACCTCAACTGATTCCATACAACAGAATGAACTAATTGGCGCCAATTTAAATTTAAGTCAAAACACCTGCGGCTTATGCACATTAGAAATTAAAGTAATTTAAAAAAAGCATTTGCTTCTTTTTTTGTGGTTTCATTCCGATTTCGCTTTAGACTTTTTTAAAAAGCAAAAGTTTTAATATTTTTTACAGATGTTTGGCCGAATTAAAAAAAATTCAAAAGTTCAATTTTCACTTTTTTTTCATTCTTTTCTTTCGTTTTTCTTTCTTTCTTCTTTATCTTTTACTATTAAAAAACTTTTTCCTCTCTAATAACAAAAAAAATGAGAGAGAAATAATGGAATGACAAATCGATTGATTTTTACTGATTTTTAAACAATTTTTCAAAAAGAAATTTTTTTATGATTTTCTGATAAATTTTTCATTTTTTTAAAAATAATTCCATAATTTCACGTCTATAGAGTCGGGTGTTTTGAGTCAAATTTAAATTGGCGCCAATGAGTTCATTCCGTTGTTTCGGATCCGTTGGGATCTTAATTTTGTACCCGCCTTCGTTTCAGTTTTATAAAAGTGGGCACGAAATTCGGACTCGCTTGGATCCATTATAACAGAATGAACTCATTGGCGCCAATTTAAATTTGGCTGAAAACACCCGGCCTTATACACGCGAAATTAGGGTAATAATCATGTTTAATTTGTACAATAAAAATAAATGAATATTGGAATAATAAATTAACGCATATTATATTAATTTATTAAGGAAAAACATTTTATCATTAATTAATCCGTATCCTTTTTGCACATACATATTTTCTTTAGCAAAATTTTCTTTCCATAATTTTGTAATTTTGTGATGCGTTTATTAGTCATCAGCCAGTTACTAATACATTAGCGTATGTACATGTACATATTTGTGGAAAAATGCATAGGTAATTGAGAAAAGCAAAGTTGATTAGTTTTTAAAGTATTCTAATTTCGCGTGTACAAGACCGAGTGTTTTGAGCCAAATTTAAATTGGTGCCAATGAGTTCCTTCTGTTGTATCGGATCCATGCAGGTTCAACTTTTGTGCCCGCCTTTATTTTATAATTGTACGAATCGCTTTTTGTAATTTTACAAATTTCGCCCCCAAAAAAGACTACAAAATTTCGAATCTCCTACCTAAATTATGTTTAGTAAGAGTTCCAAATTTGAATATTTTCTTGATTGAATTTGAGACCGGCAAAAGTCCTAAAAAGCGACTTTTTGCTTTATTTCTCATCAATTAAAATATTTGACTAAATTAAAATTGAAATTTTATTTAAAAATTATTTATTTTTTGAAGAAAAAATGAATTGCAATTCCAATTCCCAATAAATCATTATTTTCTTATTTACGTGAAAAATGTATTCCATCAGTTTTTATTCAAAAATGTTTATTTGATGATGTTTTGATAGAATAATTTAATCAGTTTTTCCCATGCTATACAAAAAATATCTACACAATCAATATTCAATTGACTATTTTTTTTTATCGTTGAATAAATATCGTCATCACGAAAATACATTCATTAATGCGAAAAAAAAGCAAAAAAAAAAGAAAAAAATGAAATGAAAATCGAGAGAGAAATGATCAAATAAAGCAATAGAAATAAAAAGAGAAACAAAAAAAAGAGAAAAAAAAGAAAAAATGAAAGAAGGAATGAGAGAAAAATGAAAGAAAGAACGAGAGAGAAACGAACAAATAAAGTAATGAAAGGAAGAATGAAAGAAAGAATGAGAAGAAAGCGGCCAAATAAAGCGATAGAAATAAAGAAAAAAATAAACAAAAAGAAAAAACAAAAAGAAAAAAATAAAAAAAAGAATAATAAGAAAGCGGCCAAATAAAGCGATAGAAATAAAGAGAAATAAAGAGAGAAATAAAAAGAGAAGAAAAATGTAACGAGCGATGCTTTTTCAAAGGCTTACTTCTCTTTCTTTTTTTCACTTTTTTTTCGTTTGTGATTTTTTTTTGCGTTTCTTTGTTTCATTGTTTTCACAATTAATTTTTCCTCTAAAACACGAAACAAGCAAAACAATTTTTACTTTTTTTAAAATGTCACATTTTAATAAATACTCCAATTTTTGCATGGATGAGCGCGGGTATTTTGAGCCAAATTTAAATCGGCGCCAACCACTTTATTCTGTTATTTGGGATTTGATTGAGTCCAAAATTGTGTACCCATTTTTATGCGATTAAAATAAAGGCGGACACAAAATTTGAATCAGCTTGGATCCGATACGAACAGAATGAACTCCTTGGCGCCAATTTAAATTTGGCTCAAAATAACCGGGTTTTTCTACGCGAAATTAAGGTATACATATAATATATGCACATTTATGCACATTTCATTTTAAAATTAATATTTAATTAAAAAAATTTGTTTATTATTATTAAATTTTAAATTAAGATAAAATAAAATATAATTTTTGAATAGAATTTAAATCAATCAATATTTCGCGCTTTGTTTTTATTAAAATTTTGAACTTTGCTTTAATGATTTAGAGTTTTGGGTAAGCGAACATTTGAGCTGTGATAAGATGTTCAAAACATTGTCAAAAACCGCAAGATTGCAAGAGAAACAACAAGATCAACAGTTGTCACAACAACAACAACTACAACAACAACAACAACAAGAACGAATTATTTGTTTTCGCGAGGACGTTTGGCTGGACGACGAGCGTGAAGAACAACAAACGCCGAAAAGAACAATAACAACAAAGACATCAATGATGCCGATAAAAACAACAAGACAAACAACAACAACAACAACAAAACGAATGCCGGCAATTGTCATGCACAATCCGATCGTGACCTCATCCAACAACAAACGACAACAAGAACATCAATTAGAAGTACAAAAACAACAAAATGACCAGCAACAACAACAACAACAACAGCAATTGATTAAAAAAGAACAAAGCCAATGTTGTTCTTGTCATTGTACTGGAGACAATAATGTAGACCATACAGTGCCAAAACATCAATCGCCAATACAATCGATTACGGGCATTAATAGCGATAAGAGCTATGGCGCTACAACACCGAAAATAACAGCAGCGTATCGAAACGATATGTCCGGAAATAACGCTAGAACAGATACGTTGGCGACGTCGACTGGTCAGAGTTGTTGGTACGTGAATCCTAGCGCACGAAATTTCGGTAAGAATTTTTAATTTTTTTTCGGAATATTCAAGAAGATGTTGGGACATTTTGAGACGGAAATTTCTGGACGGGACATTTCGGAGCGAACAAATCTGGATGGGACATTTCAGGACGGACAATTCGCGAAGGACGCAGATTTTAGGCTGAACTTAGGCTTAGGCTTAACCATTAGGTCTGGTTGGCTTTAGGCTTAGGCTTAACCATTAGGTTTGGTTGGCTTTAGACTTAGGCTTAACCATTAGGCCTGGTTGGCTTTAGACTTAGACTTAATCATTAAACCTCGTTCGCCTTGGGCTTAATTAGGCTAAGCCCAACGTTAGGTTGTTTTCACCATCATTATGAGTTATTATAGTATTTTTTGACGTCCGTCTCGATTTGTTTCGTCCCAAAATGACCGTCCGAAAATATGTCATCACCTTCAAGAAGATAACGGACCTAATTTATTTCATTTTGAGGGTCACTAAAAAAAAGCCAATCGGCATTGGACGGATTTGAACATGCGTCAATTTCCTCTGCGTCCTCGCGAAAATCGCGCGAAGCGCCGTCACTGTCGCGTGGGGCCAATTTTCTTAAAAACCTCTTTTCCGCTTCGAGTTCAAGCCTCTCGAAGGCCGGTGTCGGGGCGTCGATGCAGGGTTTCCAAGAGGATCAAGAAAACGACGATTATTTTATTCCGTTACAAAGGTTTTCTGCAAAAAACTTTTTATTCAACCATAATGATGGAGTAGGCTAATTTGGCGCTTATAACATTTTTATATTTTAAACAGATCGTATGTATAATTTTTTAGAAGTATAATATAAATTATTATACTAATTTCGCGTGTATAAAGCCGAATGTTTTGAGCCCAGACTTTTACGAAACTGAAACAAAGGCGGGCACAAAGTTTGGACCTCAACGGATCCGACACAACAGAATGAACTCATTGGCGCCAATTTAAATTTGACTCAAAGCACTCGCGGCTTATACACACGAAATTAGGGTAATCTGTTTTACTGTGAGACAAACTTTTATAGTTTGGTAAAAAAAATTTTAAAAACTAATATTTAGTTCAAATTCTGACGACAAATTAGCATATCCTAAAAAAAAAGCAAATTTGAATTTTTAAGATATTTTCAGACATAATTTTAACTAGATAGGGCCAGGTTGTTTGAGCCAATTTTAAATTGGCGCAAATGAGTCCATTGCTGCTGTATCGGATCCGTTGGAGTCCAAATTTTGTGCCCGTCTTCGTTTCAGTTTCATAAAAGTGGGCACAAAATTTGGACTCACTTGAATTCGCATATAACAGAATGAACTCGTTGGCGCCAAATTAAATTTAGTTCAAACAACCTGAGCTCATCTTCAAGAAATTGTAGGAGGGTATATTCGCATTTCTTTGATAATCTTATTTTTAGTGACACGCTAATCGGGCGTGACAATTCGCTGACACGTCGTGCCAAAACGTTGGCGCGTCGTATTTTGCCTTTCGTTCAACAAAAAGATGCCGATACAACGATAAGAAAAGAGTATTCTGAAAAAAAATGTAAAATTTTGTAGTCTGTCAATGAAAGTTTTGTTATTGTGTTATTATAGTGTGGCCCAAATTCGGTCGTTTGGCGAATTTTTGAATTTCGACTTGGTCTTCATTTCGTTATTTTGTGTCGGTTAAGTATAAAATTTAATGAGCAGTGCTCATTGAGCACTTTCATTGAAGCCGACCCAACCTTTAGTTCAAAAATTTTGAGCTCAACTTCGTTTATAACAGAATGAAGGCCAAATAGCCCCAAATCACGTTGTATAAGCAGCGGCCGTTCGAAGAATTTTCGAATATTGACTTGACTTGACATCCTGTTACTTTATGTCGGTAAAGCATAAAATTTAACCGATATCGTCGTTAAAACAGCCCCAAGCCGGTAGTTTAAAAATTTTTAGCTCAACTTCGTTTATAACAGAATGAAGGCCTGGTCACAATTTAAAAATTCGTCGAACGGCTGCGGCTTATTCACACGTGAAACATAGGTTATTCAAGATTGGATCTAAAGACATTATTTTAATAATTACAGTATCTCAAGAAACGATTCGAGCTCGGCAATTAGCTTTTCGGCGCTGCAACACAGATCTCGGTAATGCCGGCATGTCGGCGGCTAAACATCTTGTCATTAATAACAGAGCAGACACAGCGATAAATGGCAATACATCAAAATCGATCGCTGTATTTCGCGACAGAAATATTAGTGCAAAAAGCAGTCAAGCGAAATCGCGGCACCATGACTCAATGATCCCACCAGGCAATAGCTGTCATATCGAAAAGGCGGCCATTCAAAATTGCATTGAAGAGTTACAGAGAAAAAGGTGGGATTATACGATAATTTATGTATTTTGGCGGCCAAAATGAAATGGCACAAAATGGGATGGGACAAAACTGGACGGAACAAAACGAATTGACTAGACCTAAGCCCTAAGCTTAAAACTTAAAAAAAGTCCAGCGCCTAAAATTAATTAGGGGGAACGACATTTGCGAATTTTCAATTTTGATCAACTTTTTGAGGATAAAAAAGTTACTTTTAAGAAAATTACCCTAATTTCGCGTGTATAAGACCGGGGAGTCAAATTTGAATTTGCTCCAATGGGTTCATTATGTTTAAATTATGTTGTATTGGAGGCGAGTAAGCTAGTATAAATTTTGTGTCCACTTTTATGAAAATAGAACGAAGGCTGGCACAAAATTTGAATTCCAACGGATCCGATACAAAAGAATGAACTCATTGGCACCAATTTAAATTTGTCTTAAAATGCTCGGTCATATACACGCGAAATCAGAGTAATTTTAAGCCCAAAACTTTGTTTTATATTTTCCCATTTTTTCCCAATATCTCTAAATTCTAATATACCTTAAGTTATCGTTTATAAGGCGAGGCAGTTTGAGAATTTTAGTTTTCGCCTTCATTCTGTTATAATTGATTAGATCGTTACAAAATTTTGCATTCTTATTCCAAGTATTATAGAGAATATTTAAGTTAAAAATAAAACCCCATCATCCAATTGCAACAGAATGAAGGCGAATACTAAATTCAAAAAAGTCTCGAACGGCCACGTTTTATACACGATAAATTAGAGTGATGATAATCGGACTCCTTTCGTTTAGACTTCAATCTGTGGCGGTCGGGAATCTCAATAAAAGATCACCAGATTCATCTAAAAATAAAGCGACTACTGTAGTTCTTCGGTAGAATTTTAGCTTATCGTAATTCTATAAAAAATAATTTTTAATAGAGAACTACAAGGCAGCTTTGCACACTGTTATTATAACATAAATAAGGTACTCTAAGTCCTGGTGTACAAGGCCGTTTGAAAAATTTTTGAAAAAATTTGTATTTTATTATTTTTTAGACCTGCCAAAACGAGTTCCTCAAAAGAGCCCGAAATAGGAACTCTCTTAGAGATTTCTGAAAGGGTTAGTTTTACTCAAAATTAAAAAAGAATTGTCCTAATTTTAATATAATTACCCTAATTTCGTGTGTATAAGGCCGGACGTTTTGAGCCGAATTTAAATTGGCGCCAATGAGTTCATTCTGTTCGTATCGGATCCGTTGGGGTCCAAATTTTGTGCCCGCGTTTTGTTTCAATTTCATAAAAGTAGGCACACAATTTGGACTCGCTTGGATCGGATACAATACAGAATGAACTCATTGGCGCCAATTTAAATTTGGCTTAAAACACTCGCGACTTATACACGCGAAATTGTATCCTAGTATAATTGCAAAATCATTCTCAATTTCTAGCGTCCCCGCTACGAAATTTTAAATGTGCCTCCGATACAGCAAAGTGACGTTACTGTAAATCAAAGGCAAAGGTACGTGATTATTATTGGTAATAATGTAATGTAGAATTTTTAAAAAATATTTATAAAAATTAAAAAAATTTGGATGGTTAGTTTTTGTTAAATTTTACAAATGTTTAAAGGAAAGTTCTTGAAACACCATACAAAATGACTTATTTACTCTAATTTCGCCGGGCATTTTGAGCCAAATTTAAATTGGCGCCGTTTAATTCTGTTGAATCGGATCCGCTGGGGTCCAAATTATACGTGATACGTGAAGGCTTCAGATCAATCCTCCCCCGTTGGAAATTTTAATGCTTTTAGCCAATTGAATACTCGGATCCCTAAAAAGCGAAGACTGCAATAACCACACAAAACATTCACGTAAATATTCTTGTTTCTTGAAGAGGGCAGAAGAGGGAGGGAATTTGATATTAAAAGAATTAAAATTTAACCATCTCGGCATAAATTATATCAGAGAATAAATTATCATTGGAGAATTCTCTAAGGGAACAGTGAAAGAATAAGTTAAGTGGGCAAATTTTACGAAGCGAGGCATTTAAACACAACATAAAATGTTCATAAAAAGTACAAAACATAAGAATCTTTTTCGGTGTTGATTTTTTGCATAAATGTTTTTCGTCCACCCCTTATCTATCATATCTAACAAAAAAAAATGTGAAATACAAATTTAAATCGGGCGCCATTAATTTTGGCACTGCGTCAATCTTTTTATTTCAAAAATTTTGAAAAAATTTAAAAATGGCAAAAGGTTGGTGCGGCCGGGATCATTGCTCAATCTTCAATCCGACTAGGCCACGACAATGCCACGATTATACGCGACTATGCCACGACTGCCACGGTATCTTGGGCAACGGAAGGGCAGACCCGGCCAAGCAAGCCAACTATGCGCGTTCCGCACACCGGCGTAATTGCGGGTTCGTTGTGTCATGTGGAATCACAGTTGTGCACCATCACAATACTTTCTCATCCGGCTGACTCAGTTAGCTGTGGGACGTACCAACACTGGGAATGGTGCCCAGAGGGTCCAGTGAACCACAAACACTGGTATTCGCTTAACTCTAGCTTGGCCGAGTCAAACCGGAATCGAAATCATGCGATGAGTGAACACAACCACGATTGATTGCTGGGATCGGGCTTGATTTTTTCGCTTATATCCTTCGAATTGCATTCAAGAAAAATGGGCGATGGCTTTCGCACAATCGCCAGACAAGCCAGACACTCCAATACTATTTCTTCCAATTCTAATATTAACCGTTCGCTTAATAATGGAAATAATTTTTTATAATTTCGTCCCTTTATCTAGCCCAAATCAGGGAGATATTGAAATTCGACCACGACTCATTCCATATCTATTAAACTTCCATCGGTTTCAAACAAAGGAAAAATTAATAAACAAGAAAAATGGATCATAGAAAAAATTAAAGAAGAAATTTAAAAAATTAAAAAAAAAAGTTTAGGAAAAAAAATATGATGCGAAAGAAAAAATGCCGATATTTCAATTAAAAATTGACCAGAAAAAAATATATAAAATCTTAAATTTCTTTTGCATTAACGAAATGAAGAAAAAAAAGAAATAAATTAGAAATATGAACAAAAAAGGAAGAATAGAGAGAGAAATGAGGTTTCGAGTGGATTATAAAACTACAAAAACCGTGAAAATCGCATAAATTCATTCGTATGAAATATTTTTCTATTAAAAAGAAATTTTTTTTTATGTTTTTGGAAAAAAAGCGAAAGAAAAAAAAATGTGGAAAATAAAGAAATTTGTTTATACGATATGGAGCAAATTGGCGCCAACATTTGTTTTTGTTATAACTTTTTTACTTTTTAGCCAAATTGTAAAATTCTTTTTGCATTCGATTCATAACTCTTTGAGAATTTTTTTGACATCAAATTTGTCCATATTGGTTCCGATTTAGAAATTTTATATTCACTTGAACTTTTTTATTATTTTTTCAAATTAGTGTAGGTGTAGGATGACCAAATTAACGCCGGGATTTGTTTTTGTTATAACTTGTATGCAAATCCAAGCGAATCCAAATTTTGTGCCGCTTTTATGAAACTGAAACGAAAGCGGGGCACAAAATTTGGACCCCAATGGATTCGATACAACAGAATGAACTCATTGGCTTCAATTTAACTTTGCTTTAATTTAAATTTGACTCAAACGCCTGAGCGTATAAACAGGAACGAAGGGTAATTGTCTTGTCAATAAATAGATATTCTAATTTCGTGTGTATAGGGCCGGATGTTTTGAGCTAAATTTAAATTGACGCCAACGAGTTCACTCCGAATCCGTTGGGGTCCAAATTTTGTACCCGTCTTCGTTTCAGTTTCATAAAAGTGGGCACATAATATGGTTTTGCTTGAATCCGATACAACAGAATGAACTCATTGGCGCCAATTTAAATTTGGCTCAAAATGCCCGACCTTATACTCGCAAAATTGTGGCAATTTTTTTCTCCCAAAACTTTTTCTTTTCCTTTTAATTTTTTTCTTTTCTTTTCTTTTCTTTTCTTTTCTTTTCTTTTCTTTTCTTTTCTTTTCTTTCCTTTTCTCTCCTTTTCTTTCCTTTTCTTTTCTTTCCAGTATGCATAAGAATAAAAGATTTATTCTCGGTATTGATTCACGCATTCATAATGCATCACAAACAAAAGCAGAGCCCATTTTTCATGGATACTTAAAACATAAAAGCTCAAAATTTCTTTTTTCTTTTTCTCATATTCATTTTGTTTTGATTTTTTCCTACTTTCCTTTTTTTTCTCTTCCTTTTCTCTTCAATTCTCCAATTTAAATGAATAAAAGCCACTCATTTAACTTAAACTTAAGCTATAAATATTTTGCATTATAAAACTCAAGCTCTTGCTTCTTGGAAAAAGCTGCTTCGTGCGGAGGGCGGCCAAATCTTTTCCATTTTCATATTTTTGCGCGATAAATTTGTCCTTTTCCTTGTTGCTTTTTCCGGTTACCTGAACATATTTGAAAAAAAATTATTTTTTTTATTTAAAAATTGTAAGCATAAAAATTTAAAATAAGGAAAAAAATTATTATTATGAATAGGTCCAAAATTTTACTAGTTATTACATAAATATAGTAAGCTTATATATCATAAGCGCGTGAAATTATTACGATTTCAATTTTTCTTCTAAACCAATCATTTCCGGTACATTTGCTGATATACATATAGGGTTATGCGATAGATTTCACTTTGCAATGGGGACAAAATTCGACTCTGCCACCGACCCCACCTAAGTATCACCATATTTAGAATTTCACCTTATACTTTGATTCCATTTCAAAGAAAATATTTGCCTAATTTTGTGTACACTCAATACATAATGACAGAATGAAACCCAATCAAAAATTCAAAAATTGTCCGAACGGTCGCGCGTTATACACGCGAAATTCGAATAAATAATTTTGAAACACGTATTTTTGAGTAAAATTTCTACATAGTGACTGACAGAGACAAAATTTTATTTGATTCCTATCAAAATCTTGATCCTAATTTTTTTTTCAATTTGAGCCATTTTTATAAGCAATAAATTTTTATCAGGCAATGAAAGTATGAAAAAGATGTACTTTAGCCGTAAAAATGTGTCATGTGTTCTTTTTCCGGAAAAAATTCATTCGCTCTTTTCTACATTTTTTTTTCTTTCGGCTTTTCTGTGTTATTTAAAATATTAGCTCATGATTTCATGGGCTAATATTATATATTGTTAGAATTGTTAAATGAAAATTTTGCAAATGAATCAAAATCAAAAAAATTTTTTAGCCAATTTTTTTCTTCAAATTTATTTCATCTCACTTATTAAATTTCGGCTTTTCGTCCTTTGCGAAATAAAACTCTTTTTATTTATGTAGAATGTTTTTGCTTTAATATCAAAATGACTCGAATTCTAGCCTGTGGAGCGACATTTGCGCGATTTTCAATTTTAATTACCCTATGTAAATAAAACGCGGCCGTTTGAAGAATTTTTGAATATTAACTTGGCCTTCATTCTGTTATTTTATTTCGGTTAAGCATGAAATTTAACACCTTCATTAAAGCTGCAGATTAGAATGAAAGTGAAGTCAAAATTCGAAAATTATTCGAATGGCCGTCTTATTTACCCGAACTTAGAATAATTTTTTTAAGGTGCATAAAAATATTTTTTCGAAAAATTAATTTTATCACTTCGATTCAGAATTTAATTTTCCATCTATTACTTTTTAAATCGAATTTTGGAAAGGAAATTACAGATAAAAAAGTAAAGTCACTCGAAAAATTTTCAAAAAATAAAAATTGATATTATATTTTCAATTGTAACTTTTTTTCCAAATTTGTTAGACATTTGATTTAAAAAGTAATGGATGGAGAATTAAATTCTGAATCGAAGTGGTAAAATTAATTCTCTTAAAAGTAACTTTTTGATCCTTAAAAAGTTAGTTAAAGTGAAAAAATCCGAAAGTATCGATGCGCCATTCAACCAAATTTTTTCCTTATTTAACCCATTGACGACAATGTGACGTATGCGTGTCACGAATTCAAATTTGCGCAATTATTGGCAAACGTGTTCATTCTGTTCTTTATGAATTTATAAACTCAAAAAGGAATTGCTATATAAGAAACCTGTTAGACACATATTTTGAGTGTGTGGTTCCAAAGCTTTACCCAATTAAAGAACAGAATGAAGGCGAACGCCAAATTGCGCGCAAATTTGAACTCAAAGAACA
Source organism: Bradynema listronoti (assembly GCA_024678965.1). Taxonomy (NCBI): domain Eukaryota; kingdom Metazoa; phylum Nematoda; class Chromadorea; order Rhabditida; family Allantonematidae; genus Bradynema; species Bradynema listronoti. The sequence continues at coordinate 1,259,564 of JANLNO010000014.1, read as the reverse complement.
TTCATTGTTGTCAATGGGTTAAAATATTAAACTCGCAAGTGAGCAAAATTTATTAATTTACTTTTACTTTTTTTTTTGTTTTATTCAACAAAGTTCACCGAAGCAAAAATAAAAAATAAAATTCTACAATAAAGTTATTACAAAATCGTCATTTTTGTGCAAAAATGCATGAAAAATAAAAATTGCGCATGGGAAAAATTTGTTTGTTTTTCATATTATTAAATATTTTTCAAATACATTTTTGGATGTTTTTAGGATAGATATTACCTAAAAAAATTCTATTTTAAATTATCCTAATTTCGTATGTTTTGAGACAAATTTAATTTGGCGCCAATGAGTTCATTTTGTTGTATAGGATTCGTTGGAGTCCAAATTTTGTGCCCACCTTCGTTTCAGTTTTATAAAAATGGGCAGCGTAAAATTTGGACTCGCTTGGATCCAATGCAACAGAATGAACTCATTGGCGCGAATTTAAATTTGGCTTAAAAACACCCGTAGCTTATACACACGAAATTGAGGAAATTAGAAATTAGGGAAATTAGAGTACTTCTGAATTTTCTCTTCGTTCAACTTTCATATCAATGATAGAATTGTGAAGGTGAATGTTTTAAGTATGAAATCGACGAAAAAAATATATAATTAATAAAATGTATTACCATTTAATTGATCTATAATACATATTCACTGTAATTTATTTTCTCTTTCTTATTTCCCTCTTTTTTTCCATATATACGAAAACATACATATGTATAGTGCTTACATTGTATATGTTTGTTCAAATAAATAAAGAAAGAATAAGAATATTTAAAAATATTTACCTAAATTTTCAGATTTTTATTAGGTATCAACTAAAATTGAAAATGTAAGATTTTTAGATTAAGTACCTTGGAAGAGACGCACCCCAATGAAAAAGACTATTCGAAGAATTTAAATGATCCATCGAAAATCGATTCAAATTCAGCGCTCCAACAAAAAACAAAATCTAAAACACAATCAGACGAAGCTTTATTAGAATCTTCTCGTATTATTAGTAACAGTCAAATGTCCGATGTAATTGTTTCAGCTCAGATTTCGACTTTGGGTGAGGCCGGATGTTCGACGAATACAGCGAGCGACGCACAAGTATTACGTCATTCAATCCGAACAGCAGCGTCCGCATTTAACGCTGGCAGTAATGGGAACGCTGGCCGTTACTCGTCGCAATCATCCCAGCGTCATTCGAAAATTGCGACGGTTTGTGTCTTTCTTGTTACCGTGATCAATAAATACATACTTTGGCATATTTGAAAATTGGAAACTTGTACCCTAATTTATCGTGTATGTATAAGAAAGGCGAGGCCGTTTGAAACATTTTTGAATTTAGTGTTCGTCTTCATTCTGTTACAATTGTATGCTGAATTTTATTTTTAACATATGCATATGTGTATATTCTCTATGATACTTCAATGTTGAACCAATGTTGTGACCTGACCACTAGTTGACTCCGGCATTTTTGGACTCATTATATTTTTCTTAAAAATAGCGAAGTGCCATGGTGCTGTGCTCGTCTGTCACGGTTCAATTCGGAGCCAAGTCACAACATTGCTTGGAATGAGGATGAAAAGTTTTATAACGATTATAACAGATTGAAGGCGAACACAAAGTTCAAAAAACTCTTAAACGGCCTCGCCTTATACTCGATAAACTAGGGTAAAAAGAAAAATTTGCCCAAAGAAAAAAACATTTGTAAAAAAATGATTTTGAAATAAATTTAAATTTTGCGCGTAGTGTTTTGACAAAAAAATTCGGCTTACTTTTAAGTTTTAAATTTTAATTCAATGTTTGCAAAAAAAAATGCATTTGTATTGCATGTCGATCGCACGACGTCGCACTCGTCGTGCGATTTCGACACGCTCTTTCTTAAGGCAAGACCAAAGAAGTATATCTCACATTTTCAAAAAAATTAAAAGTGACTTTACATTTTTAATTGTAACTTTTCTTCTAAATTAGCTAGAAATTTCATGAAGAATTTAATTGTGAATCAAATGGCCAAAATTGATTTTGGAAAATTCAATTTTTCGATTTCGAAAAACTCGAGGGTTCGTGAAATTTCGGCAGGCTTGTTCCCTCTTTTTTCCTCACACATAATATTTGAAGAGGGGTGTACACGACGTTATGCAGCGATTTTTGTGGAGAAATTATTTATATATCGCGCTCAGCTTAATTTTTTCTTTTTAAATATAGTATCGCATTTCTAGGTGCGACCACAACAACATATGATTTTGAACAGTAGTTCGAGTAGTGAGAACGGCGAGACATTTTCGCCAGAAAATTCGACGCCAACCGAATGGAAGAAATCGAGCATTGAGGAGACAAAACGCAACTCGTCGCAACAAAACGCATCGCCTCTCAAGCATGTGGCGGCCGAATGCGTTGTGGACGACGAAGCGTATGCGCCCTTCACATCCACTTCCTCTTCGGTCGTCTCTCACACGGCTAACGATGAGGCGCGCTCGTCGCTTGCGCAATTGAATACCATGCATTCGGAGAGCGACGACCGCGAGGGATACGCTCACGTCAGTGAGCTTCAGCAGCATCGAAATTTAAGCGAAAATAACAACACCAGCGGCAATATCATTGGAAATACGAATGGCGAGGCGACTAGAGTCGCAAAACGCGACAGCGCACGCGTCTCGGCCGTCTCGTCGTCGTCGGCGAACAACGTCAACAATTTGGGTATTTTAATTACATTCCTGGAACAATTACATCGGATTATTGTGTTTGACTTTAAAGAACTAAGCATAGTATGAAAAATACAGCATTAAGAAGCGATGATTCAAAAATTATACATGACTTTTTCTTAAATCTGAAGTGATTTCCAACAATTTTTGTTCCATCTAAAACTAGAATATTTATTATTTTAGATATTTCAGGAAACGCCAACGAGGAGGACACGGTCAGCGTTGCGGGCACCGATTTTAAGTAAGATTTCTCCGCCAGTTTTTTACATTTATTTTATGAGCCCTGAGCTATGAGCTATGATTTTTTTTCAGTGAACCCTGGGATTCGACCGCGTGGAATAATTTGTTGGATTTGGCGCGTTTCGGCGACGAAAAGCCCACTACGGCCATTGCCATTAAAGGTGAGGAGTGGAATATTCGCGTAGATAGTCTCTATAATAATTTCTTCTGTCTCAAATAGATTCGGAGAAACAAAAAAGAAGGGCTTAGGGCTTAAAGCAAAGTTTTGATTTTAGACCTAGGCTTAGGAATAAAATCACTTCTAAGAAGTAACTTAAAAGTAATTTTACATTTTATTAGACTTAAGATTTGGTCTCTTAAGCTTAGGCTAGGTTCTAGCCTAGTCTTAAGCATCTGCGTATTCCTTTTTGCCGCGTCTCGTCGGGTATTCCCGACGAGACGCGGGAATACCTGAGTTCAACCTCTTATTAGAGGTTGAACTCAGTATAACAATGGATTTTTAGCAATTTTACAATAGTCGAGTGGATTTAAACAGCTGTTTTTACTTTTGGAGCGTTTTTTCATCGAAAAATACGTTGAAAAGGAAGTGAATTATCCTAATTTTGCTTGTATAAGGCCGGGTGTTTTGAGCCAAATTTAAATTGGCGCCAATGAGTTCATTTTGTTCGTATCACAAAATTTTGACTCCAGCGGATTCGATACAACTCATTGCCAACAATTTAAATTTGGCTCAAAATACCCGGCCTTATACACACAAAATTAGGATATTTTTCCTTTTTTTACACTTATTCATGCTCCTTAAAAATTTCAAAAGTCAATACAAAATTTACCCTAGTTTCGTGGGTGTGTTTTGAGTCCAGATTTAAATTGGCGCCAATGAGTTCATTGCTGTTGTATGAAATCCGCTAGGGTCCAAATTTTGTGCCCGCCTTTCGTTTCGGTTTCATAAAAGTGGGCACAAAATTTGAACACGTATGGATTCGATACGAACAGAATGAACTCGGTGGCGCCAATTTAAATATGGACTCAAAACATTCGGACCCGGCTTTGTTTTGAGCCCAGATTTAAATTGGCGCTGATGAATTCATTTTGTTCGTATCGAATTCGTTGGGGTCCAAATTTTGTGCTTTCCATCTTTATGAAACGAAGGCGAGCACAAAATTTGGACCCCAACAGATCCGATACGAACAGAGTGAGCTCGGTGGCGCCAAATTTAAATATGGGCTCAGAACACCTGCGGCTTATCCGCACGAAATTCGACTGGTTGAGGGATTCACTTTCAAATAAACCGCTTAATTTTTAGCGCTTCATTCCACCGAGACCATTATCGAAGAGGATGATTTGAGTTCGCCGGAGGACGTCGCAACGCTTCGCAGTCAGAAGTATGCGGATAGCGATGAGGGTGGTGGTTGTGGTGGTGGTGGTGGTGGTGGTGGAGCCGCCGCCGGTCGCCCATTTCCCATCGACGACGACGAGACAGCGCTCATTCATAGCGTGTTGGACGAGCAATTTCGCTTCACTATCGAAAATCATCATCCGTATTGCGAGCAACAACAACAACGACGACTGAAATGCCATCAACCGCACACCACCATCGACGACAGCCATTCACATTTCGATAGTCTGACGCGTCGCGTTGTCGCCACAAGCGGTTCCACATCCGCATCACAGAAGCGAAACGATGGATTACCGCATTTTTGTCAAACGCCTCGCTATCATTATTCGCATTGTTGCGACGGCGGCGATACGATTTCGCGCTTCAATTGCTACGAAAATACGCCGGAGGAACATTGTGTTCGTTGTTGGCATTCGCGTGATGAAGAGAAGATCTTGGGTCGAACGTCGCACGAGTCTGCATCGCGCGCGAGACGTGCTCCCGCTTCACACAGTAGCTGTGGTGGTATTATCGGCGGTTATGGTACGGTGAGTAGCTGCGATACGTTGCGCAGCAACTGCGGCGACAAAAAATGTGGTCGTCTCGGAATGGAGGCGCTTCTCGTCGACCCCTACGATGCCGACGCCGATACAGACAATTTCAATCGTCGCGAGGAAAAGCGCAAAGCCAACAACATTGGCGACGGCGGCAGAAACAAAACGGAGAAGCTCGCCGATAATAGCAAATTAGCACGAAACAGCGTGGAAATGGAAGCGGCGGCGATGGCCGTCGTGTTGGGCGGTTGTGGACCGCGTCCCGTTGCCACGTTGTTGCCAGCCGCTCTACAACAACAACAACAATACGGCGGCTATTGCGTTGAGGAGAAGGACGAGCGCATTTCTGCGGCCGCCAAACTGGCCGCGTCGACACCGACGACAACAATGACGGCGGCGGCGATCGAAAAAGCGGAGGCGAAACGCAAACAGGACTGGCTTCGTCAACGCAATCGAACATTTCGCGCGGTTGTCGAAGAGGAGAATTGCGACGAAAACAACGAAACTGGCGGTGAGTACGCCGGCGGTGTTACAAACAACAATAGAAGCTACGTCAAATCCTCTTCGCAACAATTGCAGGTAATTGGAATGATTCGTTTATGCTTTTTATTGTGAGCGAAATACGTGATACGTGAAGGCCCCGGGATCAATCTTCACCGGTTAGAAATGATCTTGGAGCCATTCGGAGTCATCTGGAGCTATCTGGAGTTATACGGAGCCATTTGAAGCCATCTAAAGCTATCTGAAGCCATCTGGGGCCATTTGGAGCCATCCGGTGCTATCTAGAGCCATCCGGTGCTATCTGGAGCCATCTAGAGCTATATGGAGCCAATTGGAACCATTTAGAGCCATCTGGAGCCATCCGGTGCTATCTGGAGCCATCTAGAGCTATATGGAGCCAATTGGAACCATTTAGAGCCATCTGGAGCCATCCGGTGCTATCTGGAGCCATCTAGAGCTATCTGGAATCATTTGGAGCCATTTAGAGCCATTCGGTGCTATCTGGAGCCATCTAGAGCTATATGGAGTCATCTGGGGCCATTTGGAGTCATCTGGAGCCAATTTATGAAGTCATCTGGCTTTTTCGTGGCTCTGGCTTTTTTTTTGAAAAGAGTGAACGACTAACGGAGCCGATGGTGGCTCGCGGCTTCCAAGTCAATTAAATACTCTATGTTATTATTTATTTAAAGGTCGTTTAGCATGATTTAATTAAAAACTTATATAAGGAATTTAAAAGTTAGAACTTTAAATTGGATAATTTCTAGCGCATTTTTTTTTTGGGTTTGATTTAATTTTTTTATTTATTTTAGTCTTCTCAAATGGCACAATCTCAACCGAAGCATTATTCGAATCAGCACCCACAGCAAAATCAGCGCCACAATCGTGCGATCCAATCGCAACAATTACAGCAACAGCCGCATCGTCTCAAATCGTCGCAGTCCTTTTCGATGGCAACGTCGTTGGCCACGCCCGCCGGCAATAAAACGCCGGCCGCTTCGGTTTCGGCTGCTCACGGTGGTTTGTGCGCGACATGCGGCGGCGGCGGAGGTCCCGGCGGTGGCGACGGCGCGTCCAGCCGCAGAGAGTACGAGTCGGCATCGCTCGGCGCCGGCCGCACCACAAACAGCAGCTACGATCGTCGCCGACGCGACGCCGGCCACGTTGACGATACGTTTTGCGGCGATTCGCTCTCGCTTCAGCGAATGCCGCATTATGTGAGCTGCTTAAGCAATTTTATAATTCATTGATGCTCACATTGTTATTATTTAAAAATTGAAGTATTCATTCGATTGTTGTGGAAGAGACTATTATTATTATTGACTATTATTATTTTTTTTTTGAGAGAGAGAGAGAGAGAATTTCTAGCAAAAATTAGAGGCTTAGCTTTTGAGGCGGCTTGTTGAGGTTTTCTCATTAGCTTTAGCGGAGGGCCAAGCACGCGAGGCAAGTCACAACACTTATTAGAACGGTGTTGGGACGAAATACAATGACCAAAATCGGATGGGCCGAAACGGGATATCAACAATCAGATTAAGCTGGATGAGACTGGACGAAACGGAATGGAACTGAACGGGATGAGACTAAACGGAATGAACTAAAAGGGATAGAACGAAATGGGACGGGATGAAACTGAATGGGATAGGCTGAAACAGAATCAGACTAAACGGAATGGGACGGGACGAAACGGAAATGGAATAGGCTGAAACAGAATCAGGCTAAACGGGATGAACCAAAAGGGATGGAACGAAATGGGACGGGATGAAACTGAATGGGATAGGCTGAAACAGAATCAGGCTAAACGGAATGGGACGGGACGAAACGGAATGGAATAGGCTGAAACAGAATCAGGCTAAACGGGATGAACCAAAAGGGATGGAACGAAATGGGACGGGATGAAACTGAATGGGATAGGCTGAAACAGAATCAGGCTAAACGGAATGGGACGGGACGAAACGGAAATGGAATAGGCTGAAACAGAATCAGGCTAAACGGGATGAACCAAAAGGGATGGAACGAAATGGGACGGGATGAAACTGAATGGGATAGGCTGAAACAGAATCAGGCTAAACGGAATGGGACGGGACGAAACGGAATGGAATAGGCTGAAACAGAATCAGACTAAACGGGATGAACCAAAAGGGATGGAACGAAATGGGACGGGATAGGCTGAAACAGAATGAGTCGAAATGAGATAGGTCGGATTTATATTTATAAATTAATTTAAATCAATAAAACCGATTGTCGTATTGCTCACGTCGTTTCGGCCTATTACCATTTGATTCCATATTTCTCTCTCTCTCTCTCTCTCTCTCTCAATAGTTTCATTTTGTTCCGACCTATCTCATTTCGACTCATTCTGTTTCAGCCTATCCCGTCCCATTTCGTTCCATCCCTTTTGGTTCATTCCGTTTAGTCTGATTCTGTTTCAGCCTATCCCATCCCTTTTGGTTCATTTCGTTTAGTCTCATTTCGTTCAGTGCCATCCCGTTTCGGCCCATTTCCGTTTCGTCCCGTCCCATTCCGTTTAGTCTAATTGATTTTTTTAGACTTTCATTTTGGTCTAATTGAATCTTAGACTCAAAATTTAAGCTGTTGAACGTAGATTTTGGGTTTAAACACAAACATCCGATTTTATCGCATTCCGTTTTCCGTTAGAACAGTTTATCAGCACACTTTTAATTTAAGTATGCTGGTAAAAATAAAACGCGCCATACATTTTTAACGTGTATTATTTTTTATTTTATGTCTAGGACGACGTGAACGATTCGATGATGAACAATTTGAGCATTCGTGTGCCGTCGCTATCGCCGGTGATTGCACAACCGCGTTTTCGGCAATCGCCCGGACACGATTCCGAGCCGAGTGAGATTCTACAACGCTACGTTGAGCAGTACGAATATCAGCATTTTAATATTAGCATTATTTTTTTATGCTACATGGGGGACCTTAAGGGATCAGTGATGGACGAGTGTGGTTCATTGGTGTGGCTTACGGTTTGGTTTGCGAGCCAAATGGCTCAAATTTTTGAGTCAAATTCGACAATTAAAGCCATTTGGAGCCAATTGAAGCCATCTGAAGCTAGTTAAAGCCATCTGGAGCAATTTGGAGCTAATTGTAGTCATTTGGAGCCATTTAGTGCCATTTGGAGCCAATTTATGGAGTCATCTGGTGCCAATTGGAGCCATCTGGAGCCATTTGAAGCCATCTGGAACCATTTAGAGTCATCTAGAGTTATCCGGAGCCATCTGGAGCCAATTGGAACCATTTAGAGCCATCTGGAGCCAATTGGAGCTATCTGGAGCCATTTGGAGCTAATTGGAGTCATTTGGAGCCATTTAGTGCCATTTGGAGCCAATTTATGGAGTCATCTGGTGCCAATTGGAGCCATCTGGAGCCACTTGAAGCCATCTGGAACCATTTAGAGTCATCTAGAGTTATCCGGAGCCATCTGGAGCCAATTGGAACCATTTAGAGCCATCTGGAGCCAATTGGAGCCATTTGGAGCTAATTGGAGTCATTTAGAGCTATCTGGAGCCAATTTATGGACTTATCTGGAGCTAATTAGAGCCATTTGAGGCCCGGCTTGCGGTTTGGTTTACGAGCTCTAATTTTGAGCCAAATTCGATAAAATTGAGCGAAATTTTTGCAAGAAAATGGCCCGAGGAAACCAACCAAAAATCGGATTTTTTTTTTTTTGGCATTTAGCTGGTTTGATTTCGAGCCATCGCCGAACCACTTACCCAATCACTGCTTCCTGAGTCATTTCAGATATATTAGAGTATTAAATTTGGGTATTAAATTGAAAATTTTAAAGGCTGGCTTCCGACGAGAGCACACTTTTCGGCGGTACGCTTCATAAGTTTATTGAGTGCACGGTGGAGTCGGAAGAGACGGATCCGCATGTGGTCGTACGCCGTGTTCGTCAGTTTCTCAACGGAATGAAGAATTATTTGGTGAAGAACGGCCAGGGTCGACTGCACGCGTTAATCGAACGCGAAAGCGCAAAATTAAACGCCAACGAATTTCTAAACATTGATGCCATATTCGAGTCGGTTCTCACCAAAATTGTCTTGGGTATGAATTTATTTATTTTATATATTAGATATTTAACGCCATAGCTTTGTAGTTTATTGCATCGTTTTGTAGTTCAGACTTTTAGACATTTGTTATAAGCATTCATAATATATTTCTGTGGCTAAACTAGACTTAGACCTTTTTAGCTTATTTATGCCACTTCGATCTTAGATTGAGCACTGCTAAGCTATTAAGGCCAATGTGGCTTAGAATCAAATAATAAAATATTAGGCTAAGCTATTAAAGTCAATATGGCTTAGAATCAAATAATAAAATATTAGGCTAAATGGCTCCCGACTTCAAAGTGGCTCTTTAACCACGAAGTCCCGGAGTCTTGACCCTAGGGACTTGACTTTCTAAATGGCTCCGGCTTCGAAACTGACCGGGAGTCATATGGCTCCGAGGCCGGCTTCAATATGACTCCAATGACTCTGAACCAGTATGGTGGACATTATTTTCTAAGTGGCTCTGTTTTCGAAGTGACTCTCGAGCTCCGGAGTCTCGACCCTAAGGACTTAACTCTATGAATGGCTTCCGACTTCAAAGTGAATCCGAAGTCTCTTGGTTTTCGGAAGCCAGCTCCAAAATAACTCCGATGAATCCGAATTCAATCTTGGAATAACTTTATTCACAAAGAAAAATAACTATAACAATAATACGTGTCTGAAACGATTTTATTTACAAATTTCATGTTAAAGGTTATGCCATTTCTATTGCGGAGTCACTTAATTTAAAGTCATTTAAATAAACTGGTTTCGGAGTCAAATCGGAGCCAAGGCATCACTCTGTTTATATTAAGGGATTGTTTAGATCGGAAACTGGCTTAATGATTTATTTGAGCATAGCTTCGATATTTTATTCAATCTTTTTCGAACATATTAGGCTGGAAAGAAATTTTCTTTACACCTGACATCTCATTTTTATTATTTTTTTTTCAGACATATTTAAATATTTCTCTTTTTATAGTTCCGATCAAAGGCCATCTTTATCATTTGATGGTATTCGAGAACACGCGTAACGGCCAGTTGCAGCGTTTGTCCGAGAATTTGTCGTGCATTCGCGCCATGGATCCGGCGGAGTTGGGCTTTGCGGCCGCCACACCGATGCCCGACGCGCAGACCATGGAGCAGGTGCGCGCGTATTTGCGCCGTATGCAAAATCATTTTTCGCCGCTGAAAAAACTCGAAAATCTACTAAAGGCGCTCTCGTTGGCGGTGTGCCGTTCGTTGCGCGCCATCGACGACGGAATGACGGCGGAATGCTGCGACGCCGCGTCGTCCGGCGGCGGCGGTGGTCCGACGCGATTGTCGTCGTCGCCTAAGCCCAACTACGCCGCCGGCTCGGATGCGTATGCTAAAGTGGATGGCGCTGGCGCCATCGACTTTAGCACGTTGGACAGCCGCATCACGGCGTACAGCAGCAGCTTACGTGACTCGACGTTAAATGTCGGCGGCGGTAACGGCGACGAACGGTCGTCGGCGACATTTGCTACTGCCGGCGGTACTATCACATCGTCAAAGGTAGGAAGCTCTTATCGCGGCGGCGGCGACGAATCTGTGGACCCGACGACGACGTCGGCGTTCGCCGGTCGCCTCTTCAAGCAACAATATAAACAAAGCGCAGAGCGCTTAACCAAAGTCGACGCAAGCGGTGCCGTGACGCTTAGCACAATGGCAAAGCGACTGCCGGGCGAAGGTTTATACGAGAATTATTATTTGTTACAACTTAAATTCTCTTCATTTTTTTTTCTTCCAGATCTCATTCGCTGGCTGGTTTATTTGTTGGCGAAAACATCGGCGATTAATTGTGAGATTGAGGCCTGGTACATGTGGGAGTTGTTGCCGCAGCAATTGTTGACGAATGGCGAAGCGGCCTATTATCTTTCCATGCTTTTTTCGGCGGTGAATGTATTGAAGAATCCCGACAGCATTCGACGCCTGAACCCGACGACGGCGTCAATTGGCTCATCCGTCGATTTGTCCAGCTCAATGATGGTCGGTTTTGTCTAGGAAATGCTCACTTTAAGAAAAAATTTGATCTAAGCCTAAGCCTAAGTCTAGGATCTAAGAGGCTTAAGACTTAAGCTAAGGCTAACTCTCTAAGTTTAGCCTAAAATCTAGGGTCTACAAGGCCTAAACTCCAAGGATAAGGCTAACTTTCTAAGTTTAGCCTAAAATCTAGGGTCTACGAGGCTTAAGACTTAATCTAAGGCTAACTCTCTAAGTTTAGCCTAAAATCTAGGGTCTACGAGGCCTAAACTCCAAGGCTAAGGCTAACTTTCTAGGTTTATTCTAAAATCTAGGGTCTACGAGGCCAAAGCTCTAAGACTAAGGCTAACTTTCTAATTTTAGCCTAAAATCTAGGGTCTACGAGGCCTAAACTCCAAGGATAAGGCTAACTTTCTAAGTTTAGCCTAAAATCTAGGGTCTACGAGGCTTAAGACTTAAGCTAAGGCTAACTCTCTAAGTTTAGCCTAAAATCTAGGGTCTACGAGGCCTAAACTCCAAGGCTAAGGCTAACTCTCTAAGTTTAGCCTAAAATCTAGGGTCTACAAGGCCTAAACTCCAAGGATAAGGCTAACTTTCTAAGTTTAGCCTAAAATCTAGGGTCTACGAGGCTTAAGACTTAAGCTAAGGCTAACTCTCTAAGTTTAGCCTAAAATCTAGGGTCTTCGGGGCCTAAGCTCTAAAACTAAGGCTAACTTTCTAAGTTTAGCCTAAAATCTAGGATCTACGGGGCCTAAGCTCTAAGGCTAAGGTTAAAGCTAAGACTAATTTTCTAAGTTTAGCCTAAAATCTGACCTCTAAATGTTTCGTTCGAAATGTTTTTCCGCACCGATTGTAATGTGCGCAATGAATTTTCTTTTTTTTCAGGGCTTTTTCGAAAATGGCGGTATTCCCGGCGCTTCACACGAAACGTCGGACGCGTTTTTGCGCATTGCCGTACCGAACGAGCACGAAGGTTCCATTTCTTATCATACGTTTCCGGTTTTGCCACAAATGAATGTGAGTAAATTGTGCCGTGTGATCGCTCATCAATTCGCCATCACCAATCCCGAAGATTATGGACTGTAAGTTTTGAGAAAAAATTCACTATAATTTTACTACATTATAATTTTTTCTTCTTTTTTTTTTCAGCTACGTTCTTTACGACAATTACGAGACGGTGTTGTTGCCAAATGAATGCCCGCAGGCTATTCACGATCGTCTAATCGAGGAACGCAAAACGCATCTATTCGCCTATAAGCGAAAGGACATGCGAATCGCTTGGCCAAAGAACGCGTTCGTCTGGTGCATGCCGGCCGAGTTTCAGCCGCGTGCTATCTAATATATTCGAGAAAATAGAGGCAGGCCGATGACTCGGCGCTTTTCGCTTCGTAGCGGAGTCATCCGACTCCAAATGACTCTGGAACCATTCATAGCGGAATGAAAGAGAGAGAGAGAAAAAAAATTTCGGCGAATAATTTTTTCCTTTCTCTCTCTCTTCTTCATCTTCATATTACCCTAATTTATCGTGTATAAAAAGGCCGTTTGAGACTTTTTTGAATTTAATATTCATTCTGTTAAAAAAATCGAATGATAGGACTTTACTTTTTAACTCAAATATCCCCCTTATATAATACTTGGAATAAGAATGCGAGATTTTGTAATGATCCGATTAATTATAACCGAATGAAAGCGAACATTAAAATTTAAAAAACGGCCTCGTGACTTGGCTCCCGGTTGACGTCCGAAGCCGCAGGCAGCCAGCGGCTTCGTTAGCTCATTTAAAAAAAAAGCCGGAGCCACGAAAAAGCAAAAATGACTGCATAAATTGGCTCCGAATGACTGCTTAAATTGGCTTCAAAAGGCTCTAAATGGCTTCAGATGAATCCAAATGGTTTCGGCAGATGACTCGGAGCTTTTCGCTTCGTAGCGGAGTCATCTGACTCCAAATAACTCCGGAGCCGGAGCCTCTTATCGGACCAAGTCAAAACACTTATAAATGATAAATTAGGCTATATTTTATTATTATTATTATTATAAGATATGTATTTCTATTTTGTTTGTTTGTTTGTTATTCTCAGGGAAATTTACTATTACATATTATCTTTCAATTATTATTATGTATTATCATAATTAATTATATCGATTCTCTAATTCTCCTCCGTCCACACCGTCATATAGTAGTATATTATTATTATTCTAGTTTTTTTTTCTCTATATTATAATACTTATATAGTAGGGAAAATTTATGTAGAATTGTCAAAAAGAACATAATTATTATTTTTATTGAAAACATTTAAATAGAAAATTTTTCGTTTAATTATAAAAACTTCTTTTATTTTCGAAATGGACATCGCTTCGAGACTGTTTTCAATATGAAATTTTATTTTTATCCTTTTCCTTCGCGCTGTTCGCGGCACCTTTTAAAATATGTACGTATATATATATATATATATATATATATATATATATATATATATATATATATATATATATATATATATATATATATATATATATATATATATATATATATATATATATATATATATATATATATATATATATATACGTGAGAGTTTCAATGAAAAAAAAAAGTTTAGAGAAAAAATTTTTTATTGTCTAAAATACCCGAGGTTCGGATAAAAATAAGACGCGGCCGTTCGAAGAATTTTTGAACTTTAACTTGGTTTTCATTCTAATAAACGAATTTGAGCTCATAATTTTTAAGCTAAAGATTTGAATCGGCTTCAATGAAGATGCTCATTAAATTTTATGTTTACCCGAAAGTAACAGAATGCAAAGTCAATATTCAAAAGTCCGTCGAATGACCGCGTCTTTTATCCGAATTTAGGGTAATTAAAAGTTCACAATAATCTTATTAGGCTTTCTTAAGATTATTAGGTTTTTTAGGTTCTGGCATTAGGCCCTGTGATGTGCAAGTGGCTGGCGATGGCTCGTGACTAAACGAGCCTAATGTCAAAAAAAATCCGATTTTCGGCTGGTTTTCTCGCGAGCCATTGGGCCATTTTCTTGCAAAAATTTTGCTCAATTTGGCTAAAAATTTGAGCCATTTGATTCATTTTAGCTCGCAAAGCAAACCGCTAGCTGCTGGCCACTAATGAGCCAGTTATTCATCACTGTATTAGGCATCATTCCCCGTTTTGTCCTATTTCATTCCTTTTTGCCATCGTTTTATCGCATCAAAAGCGCATTGCTGGTGTATCAGATGTTTGTACAAATCTAAATTTTTACCAATTATTGCATTGTTTATGTACGCATAAAATTTCTAATTTTATTTTCGTGTTTATTCTAATTTCACGTGTATAAGACAGGGTGTTTTGAGCCAAATTTAAACTTGCGCTAATGAGTTCATTCTGTTGTATCGGATCCAAGCGAGTCCAAATTTTGTGCTGCCCACTTTTATGAATGCTGAAACGAAGGCGGGCACAAAATTTGGATTTGATTGGGTTCAATACAACAGAATGAACTCATTGGGGCCAATTTACATTGGGTCCAATACAACAGATTGGGTCTAATACAACAGCAATGAACTCATTGGCGCCAATTGACTCAAAACATCCGCGGCTTATACACGCGAAATTAAGGTATATCTTTAAAAAATTCCACTTTTCAATTTTTTTTTATTCGAGTCACAAGCGTTTTTAAAAAAAATTTTTTTTTCAAACTTTTTTTTATAAAAAGTGCCTTTTAATTTTTCACATGTAAGTACACATATATTATTTACTGAATCAATACATATAATAAATAAATTATTATTATAATATAATAATTACTCACAAATACATCATAATTAAGGCACAAAAGTTTGTTGGAATCTAAAAAGCATTTAGAAATTTTTAAACGTTTTTGTTTGTTTTTTTTCTCGTCATCAGTCGGACTCCAGAGAAGAGGATTGGAAGCGGTGATGGCCGGTTGGCCGCACGGATTCGGACAGATATTTATCGACGATTTGCGTCCTGAAAACATCCGTCGGTATTTGCAAATGTTGCGCGTCAATGGCCAAAAAATGCAGACGGCCGGTAGCATTCAAAGTACGAAGTCCAATGAGATCCTTGAACGAAAAATTAAATGTAAAATTAATGAGGATGCAATTTGGAAAAAAAAGTAAAAAAAGGATGTTTTTCGGGATGTTTCAAATATTCTATCATTTAATTATTCCAATTCAAGTTATAGGCACCGGACTCTGGGCGATGGAGTCATTTGGGAGCGATAATGATTCTTGATGACTCTTAAATGACTCCTAAGTGATGTCAAATGACTTCTAAATGACGTCAAATGAATTCTAAATGATGTTAAATGACCTGAATAAATGGAGATTTGCTTTGAAATTTTGGAATAAATTCACTTATTTGATTTTGAACCTTTTTAAAATCAATCATCAAATTTGTTTGGTTGAATTTAGGCCTAGACTATGAGATGCTAGCTAAGTTGTCAAATTTAGTGTTTGGAAGAGGACGAGACCGAAAGTAAATGAGGTACAATTTTGCGTGGACAGGCGTTTACAATGCCGAAATAGTCATTAGGAATATTTTAGCTCCATTGTACACCCAACGCCCTGGCACCACAATTTTCATCATAATACCTTTTTAAAGAGATCGGTCTTCTCCATTGTAATCGGAGGACTAGAAGAATCGTCCGGCGCGTAATATCCGAACCACTGAAAAAGAAAATCAATTTTTTCATCAGAGTACAATATAGGTATATTTTTTTCTATTTACCTCGGACTCTTTCGGTACAACCATCTCGTCACGAAGAAATTTAACGAGAACAAAATTGTTAAGTCGAAGAAGATTTGGCTTGTAAGTTGAATTACAATGTTGTTCCTGGGAATTTGAAGGAAACTTAATTACCCTAATTTTGCATGTATAAGCCGTGGGTGTTTTGATCCAAATTTAAATTGGCGCCAATGAGTTCATTCTGTTGTATTGGATCCAAGCGAGTCCACATTTTGTGCCCACTTTTATGAAACTGAAACGAAGGCGGGCACAAAATTTGGACTCGATTGAGTCCAATACAACTCACTGGCGCCAATTTAAATTTGGCTCAAAACATCCGGCCTTATAGGAGCAAAATTAGAGTAATTAATATTTCGATGAACATTCCATTCATAAAAATGATGAAATGCAACCTGAGCACAATTAAGATCGGCGAGAAAAAAGTTTCTGCTTTCGTAATGCTCATTTGTCGTTGGGTCATGCCAATACTGAGCCTGTACGGAGCTAAACAAATAATAAAAGCGTAAATCGCATTGAAAATTTATGTCGAAAATGAAACGCAAACATTTTCTGCGCAATACTGGAATAAGCGCCGTAATCTAGCAGATGGCGCACGGCATTGCAAAGTCCCGTAGCTCCGGGACAGTAAGGCAGGCCGTAGATGCCCTGCTGAGGACCACCGATCGATATAAGATTATGCATGCGTAGAGATGGGCAGCGTTGTGCTAGCGCACGACTGAAATATAGATGTGCAATTAAATAATTTAGATAAACTAAATTAACTCCTAGGCAGTGTTGTGACTTGGCTCCGGATTGACTCCGGAGCCGCAAATCGCCATCGGCAGGATTGGATCTGGATTCTTAAAAAGTTAATTTCTATCTTCAACTTACAGGAAAAGGCCTCCTTGCGAGAAACCGATGGCATTAAAACCATCGCTTAGGTGCGCGTCGCTGGCGATTTGCACGCACGTGTCGGCAACGATTTTGTTCATGTTACCAAAGAAGCCATGCTCGGTGTCCTAAACAAGACATATTGTGGGAAAATAACTTGATATTCCCTACTTTAACCGCTTCACACCGACCTCAATGATATTATTGCCGAACATTAGCGATTTGACGTATACGCCGGGTAATTGGGATTTTAGCAGCTTTTTAATGTAGCCCATGCTAAGTGGATTACAGCACGAGTCGCCTAAAATGCTCGCTGATTGCTAGATGGACTCGTAAATTAATTATGATCCTCAATACTGATAAATTTTCACATTAGAATCTTTAAGTATAACCAAGACTTATTTATGTACCCATTCCGTGCCAGAGCACAATCGGCCTCGGTGAAAATTCCACTTTCCCAGCCTCTATAGCACTGAAAAAATATAATACGAGCTCAATCGCTAGAATTTTCCTGCTATATAATTTAGCCGCCATTATTGATGTAAAAAATATCTAAATTTTTGTATTTTTATTGGATTGTCAGAGAATTATCAGCGCCTTTATTCGGATCTTTAAAAAATTAGCTCAATGTTTATACTTTGTATGTTGTTGTATAGCCCTTGTTATATGCTTTCGAATGTATTAATGCTTTTTTTTTGGTAGTGTCAACCCAATATATAATTATTATTGTAATAAAATAAAAATAAGAAAAATGTGTTTATGAAGTGTAATTCTTAAGGAAAAATAAAAATTGAAAATTTGCTGATAAAAAATATAAAAAATCATGGCAGATGTATTAAAGAAAAGAGTATGGTGAATTTTTCGTGTGCATATGTATATTATAGTCAAAGTAAAACCTTTCGAAACCTTTTTAAAAAGGTTCCGACTTGGCACAACTCGAATTTTTTTAACAAAAAATTTTATAATTAAATTTTTTTAATTACCCTAATTTCGCTTGTATAAGGCCGGGTATTTCGAGCCAAATTTAAATTGGCGCTAATGAGTTAATTGTGTTGTATCGTCGGATCCGTTGGGGTCCAAATTTTGTGCGCGCCTTCGTTTCAGTTTTATAAAAATGGATACAAAATTATACAAAATTCGGATTTGCTTGGAGCCAATACAATAAAATGAACTCGTTGGCGCCAATTTAAATTTGGCTCAAAATTCGGATTTGCTTGGAGCCAATACAATAAAATGAACTCGTTGGCGCCAATTTAAATTTGACTCAAAACACCCGGCCTTATACACGCGAAATTAGAGTGAATACGAAAATAAAAATAGAAATTTTATGCGTATAACGAAATCAGAATAAATTTTTTTAACAAAAAATTAAATCACTAACACTTTTTTTGCGATATCATGCTTTTTTTAAAAAATTATTTGCTAACATGCTTTATTAAACTTTTTTTTTATTATTTAATCCATATATTTATTTATGAAGGCAAAAAACGTTTCGTTATAAAGTTTTATTCATGAAATATGAAAGGTTTATTTTGAAAATTTTTTAATTTTAATAAAATTTTATGCCTGGCCAAAACACGGGCCAAAACGGGTCGTTCGAGCCGGGCTTTTTTTTTATTTTGACGGGCCGGACTGGGCCGAAAAATATCGGCCCCGAGACAGCCTTAATAAAAAGCATGAAAAAATCATCAACTCATTTTTGTTTTATCAAGCTCTTTTAACATTTTTTTGTAAAGATTTGTTTTGTTCAGAAAAAAAAAGACTTTTATTTAAATAACATTTATTTTTTTAGCGATAATGAAGAAAGCAATTATAAAGAAAACAATAAAAAGCATAAAATTGGTCGATAAAATTGGCCACACTTGAAATTTTATACAGGATGGCCCAAATTTTCGCCGGGATTTGTTTTTCTTATAACTTTTTTTTACCTTTTTTGTTATAAATTTTTTACATTCGACCAACCTAATGTAAGAAAATACCCTAATTTCGCGTGTTTTGAGCCAAATTTAAATTGGCGCCAATGCGTTCATTCGGTTAGGATTCAAATTTTGTGTTCCCCCTTTCGTTTCAGTTTCATAAAAGTGGGCACAGAATTCGGATTCGCTTGGAGCCAATACAACAAAATGAACTCATTGGCGCCAATTTAAATTTGACTCAAAACACACGCGAAATTAGGGTACTATAAAAATCACAAAAAAAGTCAATTTCGAAAGTCAAAGTTCGATTTTTGTAAAGCTCACATCAGTTCAAAAGTTTACTCGTCAATTTTTTTTTCCAGTTGCAAATTTGGCTGATCAATCAACGCTAACGCGTTTCAGTTTTTTCGGCTCGTGCATGAAGTCGGTAAAGAACAATTGTAGGCGTAAAAATCCTTAAACTCTTCAAAATTGTCAGATAGACTCATCGGAATCAGCATCGGCATCATAAAGGAACTAATCGTTGTTTCGGCAATATGCGACAAGTCCTTCGCGTCAGGTTTCTCTTCGTCCTTGGCAGCAATACAATAATGTAGGGGTTCCATTAATGGAGGTGCGTCCGAGATGAGCTTCTTCTCTTCGAGGCAAATCCGATCCATAGATGGAGGCTGTAGATCGTCGGCGGCGGCGGCTGCTTTTTTTCTGAATTGGCTAACTGCTAGTTCTTCCTGCGATCGATGTGCTTCTTCCTCGTCCGCATCGGATGATAGATCACACGGAACTGCGTCATCGCCGAAGATGTACTCAGCCGATTGAACATGCAATAAGTGCTCTATAGCGTCAGGATTCACAAGAGAATCCTCATCATCCACTTGAACTCTCGAAAAGACTTTACTAAAATATTTTAGCATAGTATAAAGGCAGAATGAAAATTTAATTTTAGAGACGCAATTTTATATTAATTTTAAACTTAGGCCCAATCTTAGACATAGAATTTTATCTTTTAACACATATCGTAGTTCGTGCTGCACATGGTCCAGCACGAATTCGAATTTGCGTGCAAATTGGCAGGCTCTCGTCCTGTTCTTTTTTAGGTGGACAAAGGTGACCAGTCCATCACGGTGTTCAATATTGCACAAAAACTTTTAAAAAAAAATTAAAATTTATATGTAATTTTGGAAAATCGTTTGAATTTGCGCCAAATTATTTGGCGTTCCGCCGAGAATTAATTTTTTTTTTCAGAAACTTTTCGTATTTTTTCGAAAATTATGCTGGTTTTATGAGATCAAGAGCCTATTGGTTCAAGGCTGAGGTTCAGTGGAAGGTATATCAATAAAGTGGATTCTTTTAATCCGATGACGTCATCAGATTAATTGAGATAAATCGCCTACATATTTGGATTATAGCAGGGTTGCCAGATGAAAATAAAATAAAAAAGAACGCTGGGCACGAAAAAAATATTTTATTGATAATTTCCAACAACAAAAAAAATTTTTCTAAAAATATCTGAATTGGTCTATTTCGTTAACTTTTCGGGTCAGATTCTTTATTCTCCCAACAATTAATACTTCTCGGAACTCCTGATCCTGTGTCTAAGAGAGCCATTCTTCATGGAAAAAAAGAACAAAAAAGAGCAAAAAAAGAACAAAAAATGGAAAAAAAAGAACAAAAAAGAACAAAAAAGAGCAAAAAAAGAACAAAAAATGGAAAAAAAGAACAAAAAATAAAAAAGAACAGACCCCCTCAAAAAAAGAACAAATCTTTTTAAAAAGGACATCTGGCAACCCTGGATTATAGTTTAAGAAATTTATCTGGATAAAGAACAGAATGGCGACGCAATACCAATTTGCGCGCAATTTTAAATTCAAAACATGCATTGTTGGCAATGTGTTAGGCAGTGATGAATAAATGGTTCACATTTCCTATAAAAAAGATTCATTAATACTTACTTGTATGGTAGACGGCATTCAACAAGCGTTGCGTTGTTATAATGTTTGATAAATTCGTCGACACGTCGCGTGTCGCTAATACGCGGCGCATAGAAGCCGTTCTTCTGAAAGAAGCCCAACGCGTTCTGATCGGCGTACGTGAGAATGCGAAAAATGCGGCGACGGGTGCGCAAGTGTTCCTTAAACGCGTTGAGCAAATATGAGCCGTAGCCTTTGACCTAAAAATGAAGGCACTTTTGCACTTTAAGTACCCTAATTTCGTGTGTATAAGACCGGGTGTTTTGAGCTCAGATTTAAATTGACGCCATTGAGTTCATTCTGTTCGTATCGGATCCTTTGGGGTCCAAATTTTGTGCCCGCCCGCCTTCGTTTCGGTTTCAAGAGAAAAGTTCTTTTTTAGACCCCCAACACAAATATGTACCTGTTGCGTTTCGGCGACGGCAAGAAATACCAGCTCAACGAATCCCTCGTCAATGAATTCCCGATAGCAAATTCCGCCAATAACTCCGCTTTCTATGAAAAGATTTTTTCTAACCACCATAGAGAAATAAGCGTATTTTCAAAAAGTTTAAGGAAGTTGAAAAGCGAATTTGAGAATTTCCCATAATGATGAATGCTTTAGCTTTCAATACAATAATAATATCGGCCAAAATCAAAGCCGAAAAAAGTTTCGGAAAGCAGCGAAAACCATCAAAATGACTCTCCTTTAAATAACTTGTCCAAAAGAAGATTATTTCCCCTTCTTGTATCATCTCTTCTAAACAATGAAGTATCCTTAGTTCCCCGTATATAATTTCGACTCGGCTTTCTGTTAGTTTGTGTCGGTTAAGCATAAAATTTAATGAGCACCTTCACCGAAGCAGACCCAAGCCGGATGTTCAAAAATTATGAGCTCAACTTTGTTTATAGTGGAATGAAATTCAAAAATTTGTCGAACGACCGCGACTTATACACCGAAACTTAGAGTAATTTAATTCCAACTGACTCGTTCCCTCCGAAAAGTAGAAATTCGGACGCGTTGATTTTAAAAATATCGAAAGAAATTTCCTAGACAAGGAAATACTCCATTTTTACCCATAGAGATGAGGATCAAATTTCGATGCCGATAATCGAAGACGAGCCGCGTGATGTATTGGCGCGAAATGCAAGGCAACAATGAGGCAAAGATCTCGCAGAGCCGCGAAAGGTTGACAAGCTTGCCGGCGGAGTTTCGCATCGGATGGAGCGTGTTAAAAATTAAGCGGACGCGCAACGCGGCAGCGTTCGGAGGTGGCGTTCGATTGATTGCTTTATCCGCGCGACGTGCGGCTTGAAATGCGCGCGCGCCTGCGTTATGCCGCACCAAACATACCTAAACCAAATATGGAAAATATTTTTATGAGTTTTTAGACAATAAGCTCTGTAATATAGATCATATGTATGCTCTCTTTCCTTTTCTGGAAATATAAGCCACAATAAAAATAGAAATATTTGAAAAGCGCTTTGGATACATACTTTACGAGAGAGTCGACGTCTTTTACGAATGAGATTTTTGGTCTTGATGGGCGGCACCTGTGGGCAAGTAAATTGATTTTTTCCCGCTGGACGTGCCATTTCTGAATAAAAAATGTATAAAATAAATGAAAATTTAGGTTCTTTTATAATATTTACTCCAAAATAATTTCTTTGTTTCGTGGGTTCAGCAATGGGTAAAATGAATAGCAGACGAATGAAAGTCTGATTCTCGTGGGTTATGTTATCTGCGCCCCAAATTTTTTTGGTGTTTTTCAGCACGGAGAATTGGAAGTTAATAAGACCCGTAGGAACATTTCTGCTGTCTTTAAAGTGTTTTTTCGTCCATCCCTTATCATATGTAACAAAAAAAATGTGAAATACAAATTTAAATCGGGCGCCATTAATTTTGGCACTGCGTCAATCTTTTTATTTCAAAAATTTTGAAAAAATTTAAAAATGGCAAAAGGTTGGTGCGGCCGGGATCATTGCTCAATCTTCAATCCGACTAGGCCACGACAATGCCACGATTATACGCGACTATGCCACGACTGCCACGGTATCTTGGGCAACGGAAGGGCAGACCCGGCCAAGCAAGCCAACTATGCGCGTTCCGCACACCGGCGTAATTGCGGGTTCGTTGTGTCATGTGGAATCATAGTTGTGCACCATCACAATACTTTCTCATCCGGCTGACTCAGTTAGCTGTGGGACGTACCAACACTGGGAATGGTGCCCAGAGGGTCCAGTGAACCACAAACACTGGTATTCGCTTAACTCTAGCTTGGCCGAGTCAAACCGGAATCGAAATCATGCAATCGGTGAACACAACCACGATTGATTGCTGGGATCGGGCTTGATTTTTTCGCTTATATCCCCCGAATTGCATTCAAGAAAAATGGGCGATGGCTTTCGCACAATCGCCAGACAAGCCAGACACTCCAATACTATTTCTTCCAATTCTAATATTAACCGTTCGCTTAATAATGGAAATAATTTTGATAATTTCGTCCCTTTATCTAGCCCAAATCAGGGAGATATTGAAATTCAACCACGACTCATTCCATTAAACTTCCATCGGTTCCAAACATTTCGAAAGGAGTTTTAGGAAGTCGCTTATGTGTGGTAATCGAGTATGGGAAATCCGAAAATCGAAAGAATTTTTTTGATCCTATTTAGCTAAGACCTTAATGGCATCGTCAAACATTTCCGAAAGAATTTTGAGAAGCCGCATAACGCGGCTGCTACGAATTTTCTAGTTTCAACTACAACTAAGATATGTTGGTACAAACCAAGTTTTAAAAAAAACCAACATTATCATTTGTTTTAGACGGATTCATGTCAAAAAAACACAACAAATTTTTTTTTGGTTTGATAACCGATTTCGAACTATTCATTAAAAATTTGCCAAAAATTCATTATTAGCTAGCAAAGATTTATTATTAGCTAGTATACATATAACGACAATATAAAATGGAGTTATATCCTGTGTGCTGTTTTCATTCTTAGACTTTTTGGTTATTAGAATCGCATTGTTGTACGTGTTAAAGAATAAACATCGCAACGCCAGCAAGTGTCCAGTCGGATTGAGTGCCCGGCGTACATGGCACATCGACCATTCCGACAAATGCCGTACGCTGACGATCAGCAAACATCGGAACATCAATCAAAGACGACTCGTTAGAGTTGTCTCGTTCATTTGTCTATAAAAAAAGGATCACATATTGATCTGGATACATGTATAGGTGAAAAAACGAAAGAACAAACCATCCACGAAATGGTAAGTGTCGGAGCGAGAGAGAGCGCAGGCGCACGAACGTCCACTGGACTCAAAAAGACGCCGCCTTTGTTGTTATTGGAAAATTGTGCGCACTGAATGTATATGTTCGATAGGGTTAGTGTCGGTGATGACGACGCTCCACTTTCTGAATCATCAACGCCCCATGCACAATGCATACGCAACGTATCAATCTCGGCATTCATAAAGCTGCAAAAAAAGCATGATATATTCCAATCTGGCATTCGTCTACCGCACAAACCGGCTGGTGTTGGAACAAGCCGGGATGAAATAGAAAACAATAGCTTTAGGCTAAGTTTATAGATTTAAGATCAGGCCTGGTCTAAGAATTAGATTTTGGACTAGAACGATTCATCGTCCTGTTTTGATCATCTCATTTTGTCACATTGCCAATTAATCAAGAAATAATTAAGCAATTCATGGATATGGGAAGTGTGTGTGTGTGTGTGTGCGTGTGTGTGTGTGTATGTGTGTGTGTGTGTGTGTGTGTGTGCGTGTGTATATGTGTGTGCGTGTGTATGTATAAGCATGGTGAATAATATTACAAAAAAAGAAAATTAGCGCTCGATTACGATGTTATTCCGCGAAAAATTTGCAATATTATTCGCCGTGCTTATATAATATAATACGACCTCCTTCTCTCATTTCGTTACATAAGCGGGAGTTGCTCCAAACGAAATGTTCGTGTGAAATTTTTTTACCGTGCAGCGTATTGTTGAAAAGCGTTGAGCAAAAGAACCGGTCGAAATAGAAGCGAGGCATAAATTTGTTTATGGCGCGCGAAATAAGCGCCCTCGACGTTTGTGGCTTCGGTGAGTACCTGAAGAACGCCCTCCGCGCGACGTCCCACCTCCTCCAGGTAATTAGCGACGTCGGCGGCATTTGGAGCCGGCCAAATATTGCCCCATTCGTCGGGAACCTTTATATGACACGTATAAATTGTATAACATGGACAAAAATAATTAAAACTTTATGTACACTTTTAATCTTTTCATTTCAAAAATATCAATTATCCTAATTTCGCGTGTATAAGGCCAGGTATTTTGATCCAAATTTAAATTGGCGCCAATGAGCTCATTCTGTTGTATCGGATCCAAGCGAGTCCAAATTTTGTGCCCTCCTTTGTTTCAGTTTCGCAAAAGTGGTCAGCACAAAATTTGGACCCAAATGGATCCAGTACAACAAAATGAATCATTGGCGCCAATTTAAATTTGGCTCAAAACACATTGGCCTTATACACGCGAAATTAGGGTAAATATAACCTGTTGAGCAATTAAAGCTTGAATAATAGCGGTTGTGCTCGAGGCCGGCTGTGCCTGACCCTTGGACACTTTGTTTATGGCACTCAAAGACGTGTGAATTTGTCGTGCCTTTAAATTATGTTTTTATTTTTTATGGATAAAAGGGTTTGCCGCTCTCACCAATTTATAACCGAACGATCGCTCGAGTCGCAACGCGTCGATAAATGGATCGACGTTCTTTTTCGAAACATCTCCCGCGACATCCTTAGCGAATTCGTTTTGTTCATCTACGACCTGTAGCAATGCTGGAAAACGTTGGTTGATACGACGCCAAATCGCGAGTATCGGAGCGAGTAGACGCGCCCACGACGCCGTGGTCGTGATCGTGTTCGCGTCCGTGCGGCGATCACCGCCATTGCTATTCTCGCCTTCAGCTGTTAGCGCTAAGCGTCGAAGCTTGGCGATGGCGGCAACGCTTTGAGCCACTTGCCAGGAGACGCCCACGTTGCGCGCCATTCCCAACACCGTCGGCAAATCCTCCACAACGACGCCGGCTGATTTGGAAGTGGTCAACTCGCGTGCAACCCACTCGGCATGATCCTATGAGAATTTTTCTTTCTATTGAAATTTATACAAAATTAATAAACGTAATTCAATCATTTTTTCGCTACGAAATTTTTTTAAAAGCTGAAAAATCTAATATTGTTATTTGACTCATATCGAAATGCTAAAGGTTTCTTCTATTTATATTTTACCCCGATCAAAGCCGTTACCGTTTACCATAATTTATGCTGTATAAGGCGTTTCATATAGATAGGGCTACATTTTGGCGATATGTTAAATTTGGGGAATTAAAATAATATTAATGCTACCTTGAAAATATGTTTCATGGCCATATACGTATTTTCCCGACTATATACGTATTTTTCCGGCCATATACGTATTTTTCCGGCCATATACGTATTTTCCCGGCCATATACGTATTTTCCCGGCCATATACGTATTTTCTCGGTCATATACGTATTTTCCCGGTCATATACGTATTTTCCCGGCCATATTCGTATTTTCCCGGTCATATTCGTATTATCCCCGGCCATATTCGTATTTTCCTGGTCATATTCGTATTTTCCCGGCCATATTCGTATTAACCCGGCCATATACGTATTTTCCCGACTATATTCGTATTTTTTCGGCCATATTCGTATTAACCCGGTCATATACGTATTTTTCCGGCCATATACGTATTTTTACGGCCATAAACGTATTTTCCCGGCCATAAACGTATTTTTGCAGCCATATACGTATTTTCCCGGTCATATACGTATTTTTCCGGCCATATACGTATTTTTCCGGCCATAAACGTATTTTCCCGGCCATAAACGTATTTTTCCGGCCATATACGTATTTTCCCGGTCATATACGTATTTTCCCGGCCATATATGTATTTAATACGTATTTTCCCGCCAACAAAAAGCGCCAATATCTACGTATCTTCATATAAAATTTTTTTTCACATTTTATTTTCTATTCACTTTTTTTGCCTACCTAATAAATTTTAAAAAAATGTTGTTCGTAATTTTTCGTGTTTTTTTTTATTTTTTTTTATTTTATTTTATTGAATATTTATTTATTTTGTTGTTTAAATGATTGTTGAAACAAAGTTGTTTAAAAATGAATATTCAAATGCAGGTTAAATGTATGTAAAGAGTGAGTAAAGAAAAAAATCAAAAATTTCCAACCTTTAAAGAATTTAGCGCTGGAACGCGAATGTTGACGGGTGAGAGGCGTAATTCGTCACGTAACCCGCCGGCCGATAACGCATTGCGCATTTGCGTCTCGCCGAAAATACACATCACGTAGGCGCGTAATACTCGCTCGTCGAGCGCGTTCTCCACACGACCGCCGTAAATGGTTGATTGCATAAGCCCGCAAAAGGCCTCCCAATCTGTATGATAGTTTTTTGTAATAAAAATTCTCTTTATGATGTCCAGCAAAAAATCGAAAATGCTAATCGTCACCTGGAGACCTCGAATTTTGATGAATGAAATTTTCCACAGTATGACGTGCCGCTCTCAAATCTGTATTGCAAAATTCGTAGAATTTTAGCCATCCCTAAATCGAAAACGAAAAAGCTTAAAAAAAATTTTCGATTCATTTGTTTCCGTTCAAAACCTCAGGAATGAATGTACGACGTTCTTGAATTAAGGCGTGCGTCCAACATAACATAAAAAGAGTACGAGAATGCAGCGGATCATTCGTCGTCGTTGCTGTGTCGGGTATCCATTGCAAAAGATTTCGCTCCAAATTGTGGCGAACACCGGGCGGCGTTTCGTAGCTAAGCTTTACGCATTCCTGTACAAAAACCGACGGCAAATTGACGTCGGCGATATCCGTCGCGTCCACAATTAGCCAGGCTCGAAAGCCGCGTGCGGCTGGCAAAGACAATTGCTGAATTTAAAAGATGAAATCTTATTTTAAAAATTTTTAGTGCTAAAAATGCGAAAACGAGTTAAAAAGAAAACATAATAGTTTTCACAAAAAAAAAGATTTCGGCGCTGTTATATTAGAAAGATTGAATCGACAATTTTTTGATAATTTTTTTACCCTAAGTTCGGATAAATAAAACGCCACCGTTCGAAGAATTTTTAAATATTGACTTGGCCTTCATTCTGTTATTTTATGTCTGCTAAGCATAAAATTTAATGAACACCTTCATTAAAACAGCCCCAAGCCGGTAGTTTAAAAATTTTAGGCTAAACCTTGTTTATAACAGAATATAAAATAGTCGATTGAAAATGCGGATTTTTGACGGATTTTTGCTAAGTCCGAATAAATAAGACGCGGCCGTTCGACAAATTTTTGAATTTTGACTCTATAAAGCATAAAATTTAATGAACACCTTCATTAAAACAGCCCCAAGCCGGTAGTTTAAAAATTTTGAGCTTAACTTTGTTTATAACAGAATGAAGGCCAAGTCAAAATTCAAAAATTCGTTGAACGGCCGCGTCTTATTCTTACCCGAAATTCGAATAATTTACACGAAACAATGAAAAAACCTGTAATA
The DNA here is from genome assembly GCA_024678965.1 of Bradynema listronoti. NCBI lineage: Eukaryota > Metazoa > Nematoda > Chromadorea > Rhabditida > Allantonematidae > Bradynema > Bradynema listronoti. Next base: position 1,231,026 of record JANLNO010000014.1, on the reverse strand, counting down.
AAAAATATTTAAGATTTTCTTTTGGCTGCAAATAAACACAATCGAGTTTTTTTTTATAACCAGCATATCAGATTACAATACAAATCAGCATATCAGAAATTCATATCAGAGTTTCCTGTAAATTTTTAGAAAATATGACAATTCCATTATATTGCGTCAAAGCTTTTCTAAAAATTGGAAAGCTTACATTTTTTGGTTTACTTGATTTTATTTTTTTTTAATTGAATTTTTATTTTTTGGTTTAAAAGAGTTCAGTTGAAATAAATAATAATCAAATAGACAAAGACAAATAATAACGCTAATTGCAGCTATGTCCGAGTGGTTAAGGAGTCAGACTCGAAATCTGATGGGCTCTGCCCGCGCAGGTTCGAATCCTGCTGGCTGCGAAATCTTTTTGTTTGTTTATTTTGTTTTCATTTTTGTCGTTAAATAGACAGCCAAATTGGGAATTCAAATTTCATCATTTCTTCCCCTGTATTATACTAAGGAATTATTTTAAAAAATTGGACTGAAAACATTTTGCACAAACACGAATGCGTAATGGAAGTTTTGTTGTAGAATAATTTTTTCATTTTTTCTCTACATCTTTTTATACCTGATAAATTTTTTGAAGAACATCAACGCTGAGAAGATGTACATTGCTGAGACACAGCCATTCGCCCGCCTTCATGCAGATGCTTAGCGCGTCAAGCGCGCTGTTGATCGCACGTTGCCCGCCGTCGCCCATGGCCATATAGTGAAAGCCGGTAGCGCGTCGACTACGACTTCGACGCGCGTAAACGTCGCGCAATTCAGGCGTAGGATCGGCCGCACCTTCGCTCATTAGAACGAGAATCGGCTGAGAATGTATAAGATTATCCGCTGTTGTGGTGGTCGACGCATTAGATAGTTCCATTTCTTGTGAAGTTATTTGTGATTCGCTAGCATCCATCTCAGCACAAAACGCGTTCCAATCAAGCACCGATTCATTCAATGATTGAATTCCTATGATTAATGTTCGAATCAAATTAAAATCAAAAATTAGTAAATAAGTTAAATCCGAAAATAAAATTGATGGAACACCTAGTGCTTGAATAGCAAATCGGCTCATCGCTGAATGAAGACGGTCGGGCCGAAGAATTTGTACGACAAGTACACGTTGAAAAGCGGTGAGTCGTTGGCTAATATCATCAGATATAACGTTCTCCGCATCCGTTGCACGCATAAACGATTCCCATGCGCTCGCATCGTTTAGCGACAACGTAGAATATAGAGTTGGTAAATCAGACTGAAAAAGCTATGGGCATTCCAATAAAAGAAAAATTGTTGGACAAATTTCGGGATCGGATTTTAGGCTAAATTTAAGCTTACAAGAGAAAGTCACAATCTGTCCCCCTGGGATTTGGATGAAACTTCGTATAATATAGGGTATTTTGGGGTAGGGACACCAATGGCGGTAGTCATTTGTCCACTAAATTTGATTTTTGATGTTTTTAGGGAGTTGTGGGTTCGAATCCCATCGGGAGCAGTCAATTTTTTTTTGCTTTTAAAAGCGTCCCAATGCCATTATTCAATCATAATAATCAGCCAAAGTGTTGTGGCCTTTGGCCAAATATTCAAATAATGTTAGTCTTGTACCGTATGTATTTCGCAATGTCTTTTGACTATGCCATGGCGAATAATATTGCAAATTTTTGACAGAATATATCGTAATCGAGCGCAAATTCGAAAATATTTCGAATGTTTAAAAGATTACATTTCAAAAATGTTCTTCTAATTCTCGCGTGTAATAAAACCGTTTATTCATTTAAAATCACTCTTTATTTATAATATAAATGATAAAAAAAACGAAGCGACAACTCGAGAATCGGCTTGAGGGCAAAACCAATTCAAAAAATGATAAATTTGACATCAACCTGCTCTTCGCGTATTAACTTTTTTTCTAGCGTATTAATCAATTCCAAATTGCACCAGGAGATAGAGAATTTAACGGGGAACAAGAATGCCCAGGCTTATTTGGAAATTCAGAAAATTGATTGAGCTCTACCTATTTATTCTACATATTTTTTAGGTACGAAAAAAGTATGCGTTTCAGAAGAAACAAAAAATAAAGTGAAAATTAACATTTATGTATTATAAGCCAGTAGTCATTCGATTCGTAAGAAAATGCGCTATTTTTTGTGTATATTTGCATTCAATAACAAATAACTTTACTGTTATTATTTTACCGCAAACAAATTTTGTCAAATTCCAAATCCTATTTAATGTAATATTACATTTTTTAAATATAGGCGAAATGCCAAAAATTTTTAACTGTATTTTTAACTGCATTTAACTGTATAATTATATAGCTAAATTGTCCTTTTTTTGCAATATTATTCGCCGTGTATGCCATTGTTTTATTGGTTATTATTGTTGTTCTTTTGTTATTGTTGTGTTAATTAAATAAAGCCCTGTTTTAATAAGCGAACTTGTCTATAATAGACGAATACCGAACTCCATACACAACACAAAGTATATATTACAACGAGAGCAGTCAATTTTTTTTTTTGCTTTTAAAAGCGTCCTAATGCCATTATTCAACCACACTCCACAAATGCTATTTTTATTTTTTTTCAAGTGATAAAACAATAAATTCATAATTTGTCGAAGTCAATATTTTTATTTATTTTTATTTTAAAATAAATTAAAAGTGCCTTCCAGGCAAATATGTATATGTATATGTTATGGCCAAAGCTTATAATCAGCCAAAGTATACTTTGGATGACTTTTTTTGGCCAAAAATTTATTTTTTATTTTTTTTTCAAAATTTCATGTCTATTTTTGCTCCACATATTATTTTTTTATGCAGCAAACCAGCCGATATTTCGGTGATTTAGTTATTTATTGCGATTCCTAAACGTCGAGTCGACAAACGTCCTCAAATGTCGTAATTATATAATTTTTTTTTATCAATAACAAAACCTGTAATTTTGCCACTTTTGCGCGTCGATTTTCGTCGGATAGCCAACTAATAGCGCCCGATAATCGAGAATTAGTCTCTGCTGAATTCGCTTCGTCATTTATGTTATGGCCCAGAAAAAATTCCCATTCCTAGAAACAATAAAATTCCTATTCCTAGAAACAATAAAATTCCCATTCCTAGAAACAATAAAATACATTAGCAAGTTTTAAAAGTTAGAATTTCATGCTTTCTCAAAGTTTTCACCTTTTCCGAAATAACAGAAGATTGTGTGTCATACACAAACCGGATAGCAAACATTAATCGATCCTCGGTGAAAACGGCGCGTGCAACAAACGCGTATATACGACGACGTAATTCCGCATAAATACGATCCAGGCGTGCGGGATCCTTTAAACAACTCTATTTAAAATCCCATAACCTATAATAAAGGGAGAGCAGCGGCCTAGCGCGATAGGCTTCATTTTGCTAGAGACTCAAGTTCGGTTTCGACCCCGATCCCACTTAAGTTTCACCATATTCGGAGGACAATAGACACCATACTGCACAGTATGGAGTGATACGGCGGGGAATGCCCTTCAGGCAAATATGCAAGCCGCATCAGCCTCCATACCGCATGCTTATACCAAGCAAATCAGCCGAAAAATCGATGGCCAGGACGGCTTTCATTCATTCAAATTCACGAAATGATTAGTTCCAAAATCATTTCCAATGGAAGAGAATTAATCCGCGTATCACGTAACTTATAATAGCCACCCAAAAAAAACATACCGATTTCGCATCGGAGAGACTAGCAGTAAAAACCGAGCGAAAAATACGAATGAGCGTATCTACGCCAAAATTGTAAAGCGGATTCAATGCGTATAAATCTGAGACGGCAAAATATAATTGCGCACAACGCTGTGCGAACGTACGATAAAATTCTCGCTGCTAAAAGGAAAAGCATTTACTGGAAAATATTAATTTAAAAAAACCGTAAAAAAGCGAATGTTTGTTATTGGGCTAGCCAAAAAAAAAAAAAACCGTCATTTAATCGTAAACGAAATTTATTATAAAAACAAAACTACAACATCCAATTAATCCAAGAGGTATTTTTTTATCATGATTTATGACTCATCGTCAAGATTCATACAAAGAATGAATGCCCTTCTTGACGAAGTTGGCCAGCTGTGACTCAAAGAATTTGAACGCTCCAAATTCTTGCAATTTTGGAAGTTTTTGTCTCTATTTCAGCTATTATAAAAGCTCGAAGGTATGGGGCTTAAGAGGTCATTTTTCTGGGCCATTTAGCGGTACCAAAACGACTCTTGTAGCTGACATATTAACCCAGTCACATACAAATTTCCAACTTTAGATCCTTAAAATTTTTGAGTACCTCGATATCTCCATCGACATATGGGAAATTTTAAAGCTTTTCAAAATCATTCTTTTTTTTGCTATGATAATATTAATCGGGTAAAAAAATTAATTTCAAAAAGGTTGCTTCAAAAAATACGTTTTTATTGCAAATTTTCAATTTTTGTATAGATCTCAATAAATATAAATTTTTGCCTCAAAAATTGAATTATTACAAACAATTTTTGCAGCAAAATGTTCGCAAATAAAACGCTCTCTCAGATAGAGCAAACCAATTTGCAAAATCTTTTATTAGATCCGAAAATTAGTCGTATAAGAAACAAAACTAGCGGCGGTTTCTTTTTGGCCAACCTGATCAACTTTTTTTTCCCTCTAATTTTCAATTAAAATAAATGGTATGAATATACGCACGCCATCGATTTCGTTTTGAATGCGCTGTGACTCGTTGAGCGCGTTGTGAATACGTTCAGTGTTTTCCTTCGATGCATTTAAAGACGCCAGCAATTCCGCATTCTCTAGAATGCTGCCTTCAGCGTTTGCCAATTCCTATACAAATGAATATCTAATGTACAAATATGTTGTGACAGAGCAGGGTTGCCAGATGTCCTTTTTAAAAAGATTTGTTCTTTTTTTGAGGGGGTCTGTTTTTTTTTTATTTTTTGTTCTTTTTTTCCATTTTTTGTTCTTTTTTCCATGAAGAATGGCTCTCTTAGACACAGGATCAAGAGTTCCGAGAAGTATTAATTGTTGAGAGAATAAAGAATCTGACCCGAAAAGTTAACGAAATAGACCAATTTAGATATTTTTAGAAAAATCTTTTTTGTTGTTGGAAATTAACAATAAAATATTTTTTTCGTGCCCGGCGTTCCTTTTTATTTTATTTTCATCTGGCAACCCTGTGGCAGAGTGAAATGGTTGATTATTTAAATATCATTTTATCTCGCCACGATCTCATAAACCGTATTGTTTATCACTTTACGGCTATATTCTACTATGTAGATCTTCATTATTAATGTATTATTCAAAATTCGTTGAAGTGGCTTAACAAGAGACAAATAAAGTTTTCGTTTATATTGCAAACTTGAACTGGAATGTGTAGTCTATCACTCAGTTATTTCAAAGGTTTTCTTTGTTATTCGGACATAACAAAATATGTATGTAGATGACCGAAATGAGCAGCTTATTTTCGATTGTAAAATAAATGATCAACTCAAAAATCAAAAGTATTTCCGAAGATTGCTCATAGGTATCCGTTCGAAGAATTTTTGAATATTGGCTTGGCTTGGCATTCTGTTATGATAAAGCATAAAATTTAACGAGCAAAAATAGCCCCAAGTCGCGGCCGTTGCATAAGCAGCGGCCGTTCGAAGAATTTTTGAATATTGGCTTGACTTGGTATTTTGTTACTTTATGTCGGTAAAGCATAAAATTTAAAATGAAATTTTATTTCATCCTACGCAAAATTTTATTTCATCCCTCTTTACATATATGACATGTATGTTGTGGTGAGATCGAATGGCTCGGAAATGAAATTTCCTTGTGAGTAAAAAGTATAAATATTTTACAGTGAGCAGTTGTTGTTCCGAGGCCAGCAGATGAGCGCGCATTGCTCCCATTTCTGCACTTAAAACAATGCTTCGCTGCTCCAATTCCGGCGTCTCCACAACCGTTGCAATACTTAGAATCTTAAGTAAGTTTATTGTGAATAAAGATACTCTGCTTAAGAAAGAAAGCATAATTATATACACAAAGCTTTATATAAAAAAAAGACACTTGAGATGAGAGGGCAGATTTTGTCGTCGCAAAATTGACAATAGTAAGAGCACTTCGAACGAATTCCGGTAAGCGAATGCGCTCATCACGACTGCATAAAAATAGCCGAAAATGCTCGTTGATATCGACCGATTTGGCGCCAAACTGCACAACCGTACGTGGTCCACCATGGCTGAAATAAAAAAGAAAATGTTTAACTGAATTTGTACCTTTTTGCAATGACTTGTCATATACCCGAATTTCGCGTGGATAAGCCGTGGGTGTTTTACGCTCAGATTTAAATTGGCGCCAATGAGTTCATTCCGCTCATATCGAATCCGTTGGGGTCCAAATTTTGTCTGTTATACTGGGCTTCGAATGAGTCCAAATTTTATACTTCCCACCTTTATGAAGCTGAAACGAAGGCGGGCACAAAATTTGGACCCCAAAGGATCCGATACGAACCGAATGAACTCAATGGCGTCAATTTAAATTTGGCTCACCCGCGGCTTATACACAAAAAACTTTAATTTTTATGTGTTTTAAATTAAAAACCTGAAATATTCTTTGCGTAATAATGGTACTAAAATCGAATCAATACCGTCGGAACCGTCACAATCTGTTACAATTAATGTCTTTCCGAATCGAATACCCATTTCCACCTGTAAATTGTTGGGATAAAACGGGGATGAAACGATAAAACGGGACGACAAAATGGGCCAGGAAAAACGGATGGAACATAAAACAATGCTTTTAGGTTTAGTTTAGGCTTACGAGCTTTGAGCTAATCACAAAAATCGGAAATAAGGCTCTTAAATTCTCGAAGATAAGGCTCTTAAAAACTTAAGACTAAAAAATTTAAATAGCCGAAAATGCTCGTTGCTATCGACCGGTTTGGACCTGTGTGAAAAAATCGACTTGTGTGGCTTTGATCATTTGAGCAGAGTCCTGGAAAAAACGTATCAAAAATGCGGCCACGCGTCCGCTCGGATCGACAATAAATGTCGGCTGAGTGCTATTGAATAGAATTGTAATGTTTTCTATCAACGCGTTTGTCCACGTCAAGATTGTTGCGCCGCGCTCTTTCCATTCCAGCTGAAATGTTTCATAAGAAAATGTAAAAAAAAGTATGCTAAGTTCGGGATGATAAGAGCCGAGGCTTATCGAACAAACTTGTCTTGAAGCGAATTCATTTTTCAAATTTTTTTTTAACAATTTTGCAGTTTTTTGCAATTTTCTCATTGCAAATTTCTCATTTTTGTATTTTCACGGACATGTTTTGTTTTAATCACACGTTTTTGAGGTTCATTCACATTATTTTACATATTTCACATTTCAAAAGCAAAAATAATTTTAAAAAAAAAGTGAAATATATTTGAATTTTCTGCACTTCGCCAAGCGGCGGCTCTATGCATCGGGGGCGGCTTATCATTAATATATATAACCTTTTTTCTCTTTTCTTTTAATTCGAAAATCTGGAGTTTTTGCATTAAATAATTACCTATTATAATTAAAATCATAATACTATCCTAATTTCGCGTGTACAAGGCCGGGTATTTTGAGCCAAATTCAAATTGGCGCCAATAAGTTCAATCAAGCGGGTCCACATTTTGTGCCCATTTTTATGAGACTGAAACGAAGGCGAGCATAAAATTTGGACCCCAACGGATCCGATACAACAGAATGAATTGATTAGCGCCAATTTCAATTTGGGTCAAAATACCCGGCTTTACACACACGAAATTAATTGACAAGACTTAGTTCCTGTTTATACTCTTGGAAACCCAGATTTAAATTGGCGCCAATTCTGTTGTATCGGATCCAAATTTTGTGCTCGCCTTCGTTTCAGTGTCATAAAAGTGGGCACAAAATTTGGACCCATTTGGAGTCCGATATAACAGACCGAACTCATTGGCGCCAATTTAAATTTGGCTCAAAACACCCATGGCTTATACACACGAAATTAGAGTATTTATAATGCCTGTTCTGTTTCGGCAGCAAGAAACGCGGCTGGTTTAAAACGCTCAGGCAAACGAGAACATGCCGTACTCCACACGTTCAAAATCCGATGGCGAACTTCCTCACTCGAAGCTCCCAAAAGTATAACAAATGCTGCCGAAATAAGACAACAAATGTCCATCTAAACCTTGAAAATAATCAATATAACACGAAATTATAGTCATTGTTAAACGTTTCTTTTGAGTTAACATCGGTAAAACTAAGCGGGGAAAATTTTTACATAATGCCAAAAAAATTCTTCGAAAATTATTTAAAAATTAAAATTTTTTATGATTTCAACTTTTATATTTCTAGAAGAAAAAAGTAATTTTACTCGTTATATAGATCTAACTCGACAAAAATGCAATAAATCAAACACCAAACAAATAAAGATTTGATTCTTGCCATTATAAAGCGTAATCAGTTTATTGAGCTTTAAAAATTTTTAATTAAAAATATAATATCAAAAAATTAATTTTTTAAATAATTTTCAAAAATTTGTCTGGTATTCTGTCAAAATTATCCTCAAAGACAGCTTGTTTCGGAAGAAACATTTGACGATGACTATAATTCTCTTTTAAAGTAGAAATGATAATAGAAATAATTTTCGGGGTTTGGATGTCCAGCCACCGAAAACTCGACCTGTCAGTCGATTAGGTCTTAGTGCTTCATTTGTGATTTATGCACAATTTTAATTTAATTATTTATAATCTCGGCTAGTTTGCGGAATCGCTGATGCGGCTTGCAAGCACACCAATGTGATACCTATTGTCTTCCAAATATGCTAACACCATAAGCGATTGATCAGAATGGAACCAAAGTTCATCCCTGACAAAGTGAAACCTAACGAACCACCATTTTTGAAAACAACGATATTTTTTTAAAATCTGTTTTTATGTTATTTTCTTTTCTTCAAGATTTTTCCTTAAATAACCTCATTAAGCTCTTGTTCCAAAATAGCAATTTGTTCTTGCCATCGATCAAATTCGCCATGCAATCGGTTCACAAGTGTTCCTGCTACCGTAATTGTCGCCTAAATGAAATATTCATTAAATGAAATATTCGATAATAAATTTCTAATTCTTTAGCAGAAATTAACCTCCTCTCGACTTAAATCAACTTTAATTTGCGTCGCATCTTTTACAAGTGCCTCAAAATTTTGCTTCAGTTGGCCTACTCGCTTATCTAATGAAGTCAAACCTTCAGATAAATTTTTCATTTCATTTTGTGCATTTTCCAAATTCCTAAATTATATTTAATGGATAAAAAATAGGTCTATATGACTTTGGGCACCGAGATTTGTTTTTGTTATAACTTTTTTACTTTTTAACCAAATTATAAAAAAAATTTTCCATTCGATTCCCAAGGCTTTACCATTTTGTTTGACACCAAAATTGTCCGTATTGATTCCGATTTATTCATCTGAACTTTTTTGTCATTTTTTCAAAAATAGACAAAATCATTAAAATTTGTAACATAATGATGGACGCATCTTAATCAATAAGCCTATATTGAACTATATTGAATGATTTTGACATTTTGGTTCAAAATGAGGATAAAATTAATCATAATGGACATTATTTAACCTATTAAATGGAATTTTAGCAAAATTCGAATTGAAAAATTGAGTCAATTTCAAGTCAATTTTACCCATTTTTCATCTTTAAAAATAGTGTCAAAAAGTTCAAAGGAATATAATTTTTAAATCGGAACCAATATGAACAAGTTTGGTGTCAAACAAAATGGCAAAGCCTTGTGAATCGAATGTAAAAAATTTTTTACAATTTGCTCAAAAAGTAAAAAAGTTATAACAAAAGCAAATTCGGCGCCCGATATGAAACATCTTGTATTTATAATAACTTCTTAACTCCGAGGTAATTTTTTCCATGCAAATTATTTTATGTCTTGCAATTTATTTTTTTTATTATACATGCTTATTTTTTCTATTATACATGTATGTACATAATATGTTAAAAATTTTAATTTTTTTTATTTTTGATCATTTTGTATATTATTAGCCTGAACTAAAATTCACTTCTCACCGTTCAAGTTGAATTCGTTCATTCTCAAGAGGCGCAATCTTTGCAATAATATTGCTGTATTCTAAATTCGCGGTCACCCAAGCGGCAAGTGGTGCCGCTGCTGCCGACGCGCGTTTTGCGTTCTACAAAAAAATATCAAATTGAAAACCAATAAATTATTGATTGATGAAATTCGACTAATGATACATATAGCTCGAATAGTATTTAACACATTGCCGACAATGAATGTTCTTTGAGTTCAAATTCGCGCGCAAATTGGCGTTCGCCTTCATTCTGTTCTTTAATTGGGTAAAGCCTTGGAACCACACACTCAAAATATGTGTTGTATGGCAATTTCTTTTTAAGTTTATAAATCCATAAAGAACAGAATGAGCACGTTTGTCAATAATTGTGCAAATTTGAATTCGTGTATACATTAAGGTGTGCACGCCGTCATTTACGTGTTAAAAAGTATATTAAAATATTACTTTTGGATCAAATGAAGTGCTTTTTGTCGCGATCAACTTTTGAACGCGTCGCGCGGTATCCGCGTCGATTTTGCGCGCGTCAAAATTAATAATTTCTTCTTTTACACCACTTTTTGCAAGAAAACGACGCATCGCTTCCCAAGACACGTCTAGAATGCCCATAAAAAGCAAAACCGCCTGGAGAATGTCGCGAATTGAGTCAGGCGGCGCGCGTAAACTTCGTATCTCAGATAAGCTTTCTGTTTTTATGGAACCGACCGCTTCGCGAGCCTCCTATTAATTTTTCAGAAAAACAAATTATATATTTCTTTTTTTTAAATATATTTTTTAACCTAATTTCGCGTGTATAAGGCCGAGTGTTTTGAGTCAAATTTAAATTTGTGCCAATGAGTTCATTCTGTTCTATTGGATTTAAGCGAGTACAAATTTTGTGTTCATTTTTATGAGACTGGAACGAAGACGAGCACAAAATTTGAACTCCAACGAATCCGAAACACCAGAAATGAACTTACTAGGCGCCAATTTAAATTTAGCTCAAATACACGCAAAATTAGGGTGTATATATTTTTTAAATAAACTTTTAAAAGTGGTTCGACATCGGCAAGTTGAGCTTCAATGATTTTCTTTTGTTTTTCAATTTTTATATTTTCCTTTTCCGTTACAGATTTATATTGTTCCATACTTTGTTTTTGGTCAGTAGCTCCCTAAAAATTTAATTTCAAAATAAATTATAATCATACTTTATCAACTTCCGTCCAAAATCAAACAAAATGTTGACCGTCAAAAAAAAAATGTTTGTTTGAATCCCTGGACCAAGAAAAAAAGATCCTAAAATTTTCGAAAATTGTATTCCCAAAATTCTAAGTTTTTTGCGCCCCTCTCTGGGATTGAAATGATATGATAGCATTTCAAAAAATTTGTCGCTTCTTTTTTTGGCACACCAGATTGATTTACCGTCATGCTGCGCGTTATCTCGAGAAGCGCACGATCGGCGTCGGCCTGTTTTTCGGCAAGAATTTTGCTTTTTTTAGCAGCTTTCTTTTGAAGACGCGTGACGGCATCGCGTGTCTCCACTAGCTTATCAACACCGGCACGCAGACGACGAAAACGCGTCTGCATACTCTCTCTTTTGTGTCTGATAATCTCCAGAAAATTGGCGATAAGCATACGAAATTTTGAGGGCGTTCGCGAATCGATTGGAGCCGCATTGAATACCTTTACAAATAACGCGGCCAATTCCTGTGACGCTTTTGTATCTGTCGGCGTAACGCCGTATTTTTTCAATGATAAATCGGCAATCTTAAAGCGAAACATTTTATTAGCAAAAACAAAAACAAAAAAAAATGTTTGATGCAAATACAATGTGGCCAGAAAATTCGGGCACAAACCTTTTCAATCATAAAATTTTCTTATTCAAAAACGAAATTAAACAATATTATATACATTCGAAAGCCAATAAAATTCTCTATAAGTTATTTTAAAAGATGTTCGAAATGGCCGCCATCCGCCGCAAAACAGGTCTTTAGACGCTTTCGGAAATGTTTGACAATGGCAGCGAGCGTTTTTTCCAAAAACGTTTTTTTTCTTTTTCGAAAACTCTTTTTTCCGTTGTGCCTAACTCCTCGTAGCGATTGATTGATGGTTTTGTAAACCGTTCTTCTTGGGATGTTGAGGAGTTTCGTAATGTCAGCCGTCGGCCTTCCCAATTCGAACAATTTCACGACAGTAATACGGTTTTGTTGGAATTTGGTCATTATTGTATTCGGCGTTTCGCCGTTCATTTGCTCTTTTAAATGTAATTTGGTTTTAGCGCGCTATATTTTTGTTACGATCATTATTTTAATCTTTTGTTGTTGTTTTTCTAAAAAGAGAAGTCGAAGGATGCATGCCTTTTCAGACAATTTTTCTGATTATTTCCACAAAAAACGTTTTTTTGAAGTTTTACAACTCGGCTCCTATCCAATCGATCAGGTTCAAATTTATAGAGTGTAATAGTGTATGTAGGAGGAACTTATAGCAAAAGTTTCAAGTCCATCGGATCACCCTCCGAAAAAAATGCTCAGCCACATGCACTTTTTTCGTTGCATTTTCCTCTATAAAAATGCTAAAAATAAACGTTCTAAAAATCGCTGAAACACGTCCCCCACAAATTGAGTACTCTCTACAAAATGCAAAAAAAACCCACGTCTCTATCTATCGTAGAAAAAATGTTAGAACAAATTGTGTGGAAATCTATATTGGTGTTCATGCGAATAGGCTTAATGCTTAGGATGAGTTGATCCTTGACTCTAATAAAAATGTCTTTTTTTTGAAAAAGTGACAAAAAAAGGCTTAAAGGATTAACAAGGATTAACAAATTCGTAAGTCGAAACCAATATTGGCAAGTTTGGTGTCAAACAAAATGGTAAAACCTTTGAAATCGAATGCAAAAATTTTTTTACAATTTGGTTAATAAGTAAAAATGTTGTAACAAAAACAAATCCCGGCGCTAATTTGGAAACCGGCTAAACAAATCCCGGCGTTTTATTCCATAAATCCGTACAACTGAAATAGAAAATTAGTCAGACTACGGAAATATAAGACTGGGACCACCCTCAAATCAGGGTCGGAAATGCCAAAGTTGGAGTCCGTTTTTTGATCCGACTTTTCTGGGTTCCGGGTTCTAGATAGGTCCACAAACGCGACGACAACAACCTCCGGTGCATCGATAAAGCTTATAATGGAATGTTGGGATTTGGTCATTATTGTATTCGGCGTTTCGCCGTTCATTTGCTCTTTTAAATGTAATTTGGTTTTAGCGCGCTATATTTTTGTTACGGTCATTATTTTAATCTTTTGTTGTTGTTTTTCTAAGAAAGAGAAGTTAAGTGATTTCGGAGTTGGCTATAAATAAAGTTTTGTTAATTATCACTTTTACGCATTCAACCTAAAGTCTAGTGGTTTGTCTTATCACATTAGTCACAGGGCGTAAACATTTTTCTTTGTTAAGCGTCATTGAGAGACATAACAGGTTTGTTTCGCGACTCATCGCTAAAATCACAAAAACAATTGAAAAAAGGAACTAAACATAGCTTTTACAGAATTTAACGCGTTTCAACAAGATAACGAGATATGCTAAACTTCAATAACAACAATACCAATAACACCGCGAAAATTTAATTTTAAACAATTTGTGCCCGAATTTTTTGGTCACCATGTATACTTGAATGAGACAAGAATTTGTCCAGTCTTCTCGCCAAATTACACAGCAATGTTTGTAAAGAGATGGATTTGCGGCAATTCGTGCTGCAAAGTCTCGTTCCGTCACATCCATTATCAATACAATATGAAAATTCTCTCGAACTTCTAAATTAATTGAGCGCATGAAAGTTTTCAGTTTGTTTCAAAAAACAAAAGGACAAACTCTGCGTGAAATAACTCTGCGCGCTGTGGTCAGCGCCCGCCTGTAACGCGGCGTTGCGCAACGCGTTTGCGATCTGTTCCATTTCCTGCGTTGTATAAAGGCCGGGCATTGTGCCGGCCGCAATTATCGCATTCAGTACCTGAAGGCATGCGTCGCCGTCTGCGCCAACAACTTGAAAGTCCTCGACGAGTAATATGCATTTCTCATTGTCGACGGCTGCCGTACGCATTATCTCCTTTAGCTCGCCGATGAATTGCTTCAGCGTATAGCCGGGCGCGAGACGCGGCGTCACCACACGAATACCGTAAACGTGCGCTATCAAACGAACAATTATCGCATGACCCATTCCGGCACGACCGGCCAATAGCGTCGAGCCACCTAAAAGAAGTTAAAATTTAAAAAATGAAAGTTTTGAAGAAAAAATTTGCGCTATTGAAATTACATTCGCATTATTATTTTAACTACCCTAAGGCCGGGTGTTTTGAGCCAAATTTAAATTGGCGCCAACGAGTTCATTCTGTTGTATCGGATCCAAGCGAGTCCAAATTTTGTGCTGTCCACTTTTATGAAACTGAAAGAAAGGTGGGCACAAAATTTGGACTCGCCTGGATCCAATACAACAAAATGAGCTCATTGGCGCCAATTTAAATTCGGCTCGAAACATCCGCGGCTTATACATGCACGAAATTAGGGTATTACCGGTTTTTGTAAAAAGACGTTCCACGGCCAAGCAAACGTCAATCACGTCGTCGGAAATAGCCAAATTAAAATTGGTTACTTCATATTCAAAACGTGCAATCGACTTCTCCAACTGCGTGATGTAATCGGCGCGTTGCATTCGTACGAAATATTTCGTCTCGCCAGCGTTTGCTGCGCTGTAAGGTATTACGTTTGTTGCATAGACAAATTCGTCTGAAAAATTAATAATTATTCATTGAGCATTTACTAAAGCGCTATTTTCTATCAGCCCGTCCGTCCGTCCATCACGAATACATGAATTTTATGCTTAAGCATAAAATTAGCAGGCCGAACCCGCAGGTTAAAAATTATGAGCTCAATTTTGTTTATAACAGAATGAAGGTCAAGTTAAAATTCAAGAATTCGTCGAACGGCCGCGGCTTATACACCGGAACTTAGGGTAATTAAACAATTTTTCTCAGCATTTACTAAAGCGCTATTTTCTATCCATTCGTTCGTCACGAAAATGTTCGTAACGCTTTTTGAGGCCTTTCAGGTCGCTAATTCGCAAAAATTTTCAAGACTGGGACTACCCCCAAATCGAGGTCGAAGATGCCAAAGTTGAAGTTCGTTTTTTGTTTCGACTGGGACCCTATATCAGGCCTTAAATAGGATCCCAAAAATTTTTTCAAGTTGAATATTGGATAATCGAATACGAGGAGTCCGAAAATCAAATTAACTTTTCGATCCGATTCCTCGGAGACCCTGTACCGAGTCCTAAATAGGATTCTTTTCAAGTGGGATGTGGGGTAATAGAGTGCGGAGAGTCCAAAATGGAGATAATATTTTGATCCGTACCATGCCACGGCGTCAAAAATTTTTGCGGCGCCAAATATTTTATGGGAGTGAGAGCCAAATATGTGTTCTCGTAAAGTTTACTATTTGGAAAATGACTAGCAGAGAAGTGCCGAACCGGCAATTTTCAATTCGGACCAAGTCACGCCGAGCCAAGTATAAAAAAATTTTAGACCGTGTCGGGCCGGGCCAAAACGGAAAAGGCCGCATCAGGCGGGGCCAAAACAAACAGGGTTGGGCCAGTTTGGAACATCTCAATTCGTGAGCTAATCCGCAAGACAGTTACCCATTACTGCTTAGTTTTGGCCCTTTTATATACTACAGTCAAACCTTAATCTAATGACACTCTCGATCTAATGACACCTAGGCTCGGTCCCTACGAAAACCTAACGTAAAAACCTTCTTTCAATGACAGTTGTAAGGAATCCAAACCTCGATCCAATGACACCCATCGCGCTCAGCTAGCCATTTTTTTACCTTGGTGTCGTAAACTTGGGTTTACGAAATTTCTTTTTTAAATTCAAATTTTTTTTTCGCTCATCTTTTCTTGGCATTATGTTCAAATTTTGCCACCAAAAATGTTTTTTCTTTATATTCATTCTTAAGTTTTTCGCGAAGAAAATGCGCCAGCCAACCATCGCCGAGATCTTTTCCAAGCACTAAGAAGAAGAGGATGAGGAAGAATTGCTGCTCTAAGAATTATGCTTCCCGATTTTATTGCTTTACAGTTTTTTTTTGCTTCCCTAGTCTTTTGGCGAATAAAGTGCATTGATCGACAGAAATTGAGACAGGAATTCCTCAGTGGTACTAGCTAATTTCGAAAACCTTGATCTAATGACACCCTCGATCTAATGACACTTAGGCCCGGTCCCTAGGGGTGTCATTAGATCGAGGTTTGACTGTAGTAGAATGGCAAATACGCAGAAGACAATGATTATGTAATAAAAAAAACAACGTAAAACATTTTGTATTATTTATTGTTTAGCAAAAAAAACAACAGGTTTTCATCAGGTTAACTCTGTTGTCATCTTCTAATAAAGTAGAATTGAATAGTAAACTTACTAACCATAATCATGCGGTGAAACGCCAAATATATTTGCAATAATCTCGTCAAATTTGCCGCGATGTTCAACGCTGACGAGTCGATCGCGAAAGATTCGATGGGCCTCGTAGACAATGCATAGTTGCGCGTTACGTGAGCCAAAAAACGAAGATATCGCCTCCGAATTTTCTTCAATATGACGCATCAATGCGCTCGTCCAATGTGTAAGATCGACGGCAGTAAACGTGTATTGCAGATATTGCGCGGAGTAGGCATGAAATGTGGAACGCAGTTGCTCATAGGTGCGCACCATTTGCGCGGCAATCGCCTCGCAGGCGGCTGATGAAAAATTTTGAATGCGTAGAGTGTCGTTTTGACGAATCACTAATGCGCGGTTTAGCAATGCGCCGTAAATCGTGCAAAGTTCCGCCTCGTCCGGTCGTTCGACAACAATCATTCGGAATCGGGAAAGCAAACGCGCCGGAAGTGAAAAACGCTCGATTCGTGTGATGTCCGATATACTCATAACAAACTTTAACAAATAAATGTTTAAATCAATATATGTAGAAGTTGTGTCGGAAAAAAATAGCTAATTTAAACATATAAGCAGTGTTGTGACCCAGCTCCGGGTTGATTCCGGAATTGTAAGCCGCCAGCGGCTCAAAAAAAAAAGCCGAAGCCATGAAAAAGCCAGATGACTTCATAAATTGACTCCGGATGACTCTAGATGGCTCCAAATGACTTCAAATGATCCGGATGACTCCATATGGCTCAAATTGGTTCCAAATGGTTCCAAATGACTCCTGATGATCCCATAAATTAGTTCCAGATGGCTTCGGTTGGCTCCAAATGGCTTCAGATGTCTCCAGATGGCTCAAATTGGCTCCAAATGGCTTCAGATGGCTCCAGATGACCCTATAAATTAGCTCCAGATGGCTTCGAATCCGGCAGATGACTTAAAGCTTTTCACTTTGCAGCGGAATCAAAAAAAAAACCGGAGCCATGAAAAAGCCAGATAACTTTATAAATTGGCTCCGGATGACTCCAGATGGCTCCAAATGGTTCCGGATGACTCCATAAATTGACTCCAGATGGCTCCGGTTGGCTCCAATTGGCTTTAGATGTCTCCAGATGAATTCAGAAATTGGCTTCAAATGGCTCCGGAGACTCAAAGCTTTTCGCTTAGCTGCTGACTCCAAATGACTCTGAAGCCAAGTTTATGGAGCGGGAGCCACTTATCGAGCCAAGTCACAACACCGCATATAAAACAAAATTAGTTTTGTTATTATTAATCAAATAAGAAATTCACCTGTACATTCTCCACGCCGATCCACTCAAGATTGGCGTCGTAGAAGCCGTTATAGGTGAGAATCTGCTCGAGAAGTGCGACGAATGATGACGTGCCGTATGCATCTGCTCGTATAAGATTCGGCGATTTTACGTACACGACGAGCATATCGGCGCCGTTGCGCGGGCGCATAACTCGACCTACGGCGCCGCTAGCTTGTATGCAATTTTCCATTAGGAGATGTTCCAAATGTTCGGAGCTTAAATAACCACAAAGTATATTCATAAACAAAATTCGATTAAAAATTTCTCTAGGAAACCTGGTTTGAGCGCTGCAATGAATGGTAGCCAGCGAAGTGTGCGCGTCGACCCGAAAACAGTGTCGCAGCAATTGTTCCTTGCCGCATCCGTCCTCGCCGATTACGACAAAATGGTCGCGCGATGCGAGCCACGTTGAAATCTTCAAAATAATTTTGTATTTACATTATTTTAAATCGTAATGTTCGTATACGAATTATTTAAAGGACGCATGCCCTTCAATATGCATTTTCTGACAACATTTTTTGACGCCAAAATGGCGGAAATTTAAAAATATTTATGAAAAATTTTTTTTTGCTACTTTTCCTGTTTTTTATTTTTTCATCATCATTTGGTTCTTCGTTCAAGTCTATGTTGTGAAACTCTTCGAAAACCTCAATGGTGTCATCAACAATGTGCCTGATCGAGTTTTTCCAAATATACTGGACTAAATCATATAAAATATAAAAAAATAAAAAACAGGAGAAATAACAAAAAAAAAATTTTTCATAAATATTTTTAAATTTCCGCCATTTTGGCGTCAAAAAATGTTGTCAGAAAATGCATATTGAAGGGCATGCGTCCTTTAAACTTCATCCGATTATTTAAACTTCCTCCAATGTATGTATACGCCCTCACCGTGTCATGTGCCGCTTGTGTTTTAGCTGTCATTATTAAACGCGTTGAATGCGAAGTGAGATTTGCGCTGGACGTAGAAAACTCATCGCTAGCGTCCAAATCGTCAACGTATACTAGAAGCGAGTCGGTACGCTTATCGCAATACACATACGGCGGGGCGTTTTCGTTCTTGGAATTTGAATAGGCAAAAGAGATTCCGCTAAATATCACCTAAAACTAATCAAATTTGAATCCGCTTTTTGATAAGCATTTAATTGGAATAATGTTTGGATAAAAAAGAATGAATAAAACAAAACAAATAGGGCAAAAAAATTCCTTTAGGCTTAAATTCGGGCCTATTAGTCGTAGAATTTTCGGCTTTTAAGTTTGGATTTTAGCCTTATGCATAGTTATCACAATTTGTTCCTTTCACTGAAATCAATAATGGGTAAGTGGCTCGGTGATGGCTCGGCGACCAATCAAAAGCCAAAAAAATCCGATTTTTGGCTGGTTTTCTCGCGAGTCATGAACCATTTTCCGGAAAAAATTTGACTCAAATTTGCCAAATTTGGCTCAAAACTTGAGCCATTTGACTCATTTTGACCCGCAAAGCAAACCACGAGGCCGCGGGCCGCCAATGACCCATCATTTATCCTGTCGCATCGTCCATTAGCTTACAATGTTTTTTCCAAAAAATTTCATTTAAAAATAAGATTTAATCTATAAATGCCTTAAATACATAAATGGAAGACTAGAGAAAAAAAACAACCAACTTCGGTACTTTCCGGTTATCGGACCCCCAAAATTTAATGACTTTTTTTTATAGGTTTTCTGGCATGAGGAATTCGAATTTAATGATGTTTCTCACCGATTTTGTTGTTTTTGTGCGGTTTTTTGACATTTTCTAAGCGATCCTTTCACCGTCATTTCGCAAGAAATCGCCGAATTTTGGCCCGTCTATTTGTTAATAATTTATTATCGTTGTTATGCTTAAAGGACGCGTTCATTGCTCAATTTTTTGCTCATGTTTTGAATTGGCGCCAATGAGTTCATTTCGTTCGCATTGGATCCAAGCGAGTCCAAATTTTGTGCTGCCCACTTTTATAAAACTGAAACGAAGGCGGGCACAAAATTTGGACTCGCTTGGATCCAATACAACAGAATAACTCATTAGTCGTCAATGGCGCCAATTCAAAACATGAGCAAAAGAGTAAGCAAAATTTATTTGCATTTGGACGCGTCCTTTAAAATGCTCTGTTTTAAAGGACGCATGCCTTTCAATATGCATTTTTTGACAACATTTTTTGACGCCAAAATGGCGGAAATTTAAAAATATTTATGAAAAATTTTTTTTTTGCTATTTTTCCTGTTTTTTATTTTTTTATATTTTATATGATTTAGTCCAGTATATTTGGAAAAATTCGATCAAGCACATTGTTGATGACACCATTGAGGTTTTCGAAGAGTTTCGCAACATAGACTTGAACGAAGAACCAAATGATGATGAAAAAATAAAAAACAGGAAAAGTAGCAAAAAAAAATTTTTCATAAATATTTTTAAATTTCCGCCATTTTGGCGTCAAAAAATGTTGTCAGAAAATGCATATTGAAGGGCATGCGTCCTTTAAGCATAAAATTTAATAATCATCTTCATTAATGCCTGTAGTTCCAAAATTTTGATCTCAACTTTGTTTATAACAGTTTTTTTTTCCAATGAGTTCTGTTTCTGTTGTATTGGATTTTTGTTGTATTGGATCCAAACGAGTCCAAATTTTGTGCTGCCCACTTTTATGAAACTGAAAGAAAGGCGGGCACAAAATTTGGACTCGCTTGGATCCGCATACAACACGGAATGAACTCATTAGTCGTCAATGGTGCCAATTCAAAATATGAACCAAAAAGTGAGCAAAATTTCTTTGCATTTGGACGCACGCGTCCTTTAACTACTTGTTAGAGATTATGCTATATAAAATAATGCCTCGAAAGTGCTAAAACAACAAAATCAGTGAAAAACATCATTAAATTGGAATTCCTAAAAAAAATTTTTTTTTGGGGTCCGATAACTGGAAAGTACCCTAACTTCTTGGGCTAATGTGCGTCGTTTGTCGGCAACAACATATGGCAAAAAACCACGATAGACGCCGACCAAAAACTGATTGCGCGTTGTGGCGCTCCGAACTTGTGATATAACGTTTCTCATAATGGCCGCCTCACTAACACTTAAATCACGATTCGAATTTGCGAGTGTAAAGCGTAGCGCGAATGAAAAAACCGAATCAATCCACGCGTCAAACTCCGCCGGCAAATTCGCGGCATTTTCGCGCAGAAACGCTCGCATAATTTCAATGGCGTTTAGCTCCTCGTCACTAGAAGAATTTAAGCATCAAAAAGCATTAAAATCTTATAATATTAACCTCATAAATATCATGCCCATGCGTGAAACGGTGGCCGGTGACGCGTATTTCAAATCGCATGTCTCGAAAATAAAGTTCACATTGTTGGCGAATTGAATTCGCTCGCCCGACGGTATAGTAAGCTTAAAATTATTAATCGCGAAAAAGTTTGCAGAATAAAGCAGTGCGTATTGCAAGAACTCCGCGATTATTAGACTTCTGAGCAATGTATGCGGAAGTGGCTCATTGATGGCTAGCGATTTAGTTCGCGAGCCAGCAATGCCAAACGGCTCGATTTTGAGTCAAATTCGACAAAATTGAGCCAAATTTTTTGCAAGAAAATGACTCGCCCAATGACTCGTGAGAAAAGCAGTCAAAAATCGGATTTTTTTTTGACATTTGTCCTAAATGATTTGGGGTCAATGCTTGGATCCTAGAATTAGAAAATGACTGAAGTGGCTCATTGATGGCTCGCGATTTAGTTCGCGAGCCAGCAATCTTAAAAAGTTGGATTGTAAAATTCAAGCTCGACTGCTAATAATTATTCAACTCAAAATCCACAGCCAGGGGCCTAATCGTAGAAATTATGCGCTTTTCCGAGTTCACAGCTAGGAAAGCGTTGAGAGCGAAGTTACTAGCGATGATGGCTAGGTGGCTCAATAGTGGCTCGCAGGGGTTTGGTTCGCTGGCGAGCCCAAAGTGAGCGCCAAATGGCTCCAATTTTGAGTCAAATTCGACAAAATTAAGTCAAATTTTTTCAGTAAATGGCTGCTCATTGCTCGCGAGAAGATCAGCCAAAAATCGAATTTTTAGGCATTTGAGGCTCGTTTGGTCGCCGAGCCACTTATTTTTTTCTAGCTCTTTTATGCGTAAAAAAATTTCTTTACTCCCTTCCGAAAGTAATGCCATCATTTTTAATAAGGTACCAATTTATTGTCGTCAAGAACTGAATTAAGCGCCTCTATCCATTCCGGATCCACGTCTCCATCGAAGACAATCCACGCCGGCATGGCGGTATCGCGTGCAATTTCACGCGCCACACTCGTCAGCACTCCATCCATCCATTCGCGTGTGTCCGCGTCCATTGTGCCCAATAAACGCGTACGCGGCATGCATTTTGGATTAAGCGTCACAACGCGCACGGTCGCCCCGCCGGCGAACGTAAGCGCACGCGCCAAAATACGCCAAATCGTCGATTTGCCAACGCCACACGCCCCGACAACAACCACACCAGTGCGCTGATGCAATTGTTCATGTAATTGGAAAATTTTATTCATCTACAAAGTGGATTTTTAGTCAGTAAGAGATCAATTACCCTAATTTCGCGTGTATAAGACTTTTTGGGGCTTTTTTTATTTTTAATTTTTGAGGCTTTTTTAAGACGGGGTGTTTTGAACCAAATTTAAATTGGCGCCAATGAGTTGATTCCGCTCGTATCGGATCCAAGCGAGTCCAAATTTTGCGCTCACTTTTATGAAACTGAAATTAAGGCGAGCATAAAATTTGGACCCCAAAGGATCCGATACGAGCAGAATGAACTCATTGGCGCCAATTTAAATTTGGTTCAAAACACCCGCGGCTTATACACGCGAAATTAGGGTAAATGTAATCATAAAAGAAAAAATCACCTGACGTTCGGTAATTTGAATTTTCATCTCTGACGCCGCCTTAATTATATGTTCTTTTAGATCTTCGCCCTAGAAAAAATTTGCATGCAGTCAACGCCCCCATTAACATAACGCCAAGGGACTGCGCGTTAACTATGTTAATGGGAGCGTTATGTTAATGGGGGAGCGTTATGTTAAGGGGGCTAATGGGTGAAAACCAACCGAGCTGCCAAAACGATTATGTTAATGGGAGGTTTATGTTAATGGGAATTTATGTTAATGGGGGAGTCGACTGTACATATAATTTATTGAAATTATATATTCCATTTTCCTAAATTTTACATGATTCGTTTCGTCGTCGATGCGCGGAAAAATGTCCGCCAGCAAACATTGAAATCGATGAGCGTCTTCGAACGTCAATTTCGACATTGTATTGAGACGAATGGCGTGCAAAGCGAGACGCGTCTCACTCTCGATTGTAATTGTCGCCTCCGCTGACGCGTTGCTAACGAGACGACGTTCGCGCGTCAACGCATCGCCACAACCGCGCAAAACCGTTTTAATGGCGCGAAGACCCCAGTCATAGTGTTGTTGATCACTTAACATATTCCTAAAAAAATTTTTTTTTTAAAATTTAGTGGTTTTTTTAATTTTAATTTTTGAAGTTCTTTTTATTTTTAAGTTTTTTATTTTTGGAATTTTTTTAATTTTTGGAGCCTTTTTTAATTTTTGGGGCCTTTTTTAATTTTTGAGGCCTTTTTTAATTTAACAGCACAAAGTCAAAAGCGCGCAAGTTTCTCCCAAATTTTGTTCGTTTCATAAAAGTGGGCACAAAATTTGTACCCCAATTTTGTGCCCACTGGGATCCAATACAACAGAATGAACTCATTTATTTTTGGGGCCTTTAATTTTTTTTTTAATTTTAATTTTTGAAGTTTTTTTTATTTTTTTTATTTTTAAGTTTTTTATTTTTGGAATTTTTTTAATTTTTGGGAATATTTTTAATTTTTGGGGCATTTTTTAATTTGGATTTTTTTATTTTTGGAATTTTTTTAATTTTTGGAAATATTTTTAATTTTTGGGGCCTTTTTTAATTTTTGGGGCCTGTGGCAATCGCTTCTTTATTTTTCTTATGGTCCTTGTGCTTATTATTAAGTGATGCCACAAAAATTTATTTTTCTTTGTTGGTGTTTCGAATTTATCTTCTCTTTTTTATTCAACAAAAGTGCAGAGCACCAATTAACAACAATTATATGAAGCAAAAAAACTAAACTAAACTTAAAAACTAAAATTGGACCTAGAACATTATGAGCGAACAAATTATTGCAATAAAGGAATTTCGTGGTGGAACCAACAGAAGCTTAAATAATAAACTATGGCTTAAGCTACAAACTGAGATTATTAGATTTTCATCGCGTTCGCGACAGGGCCTTTTTTAATTTGGTTTTTTATTTTTGGGATTTTTTTAGAATATTTTTAAGAATTTACAAAGTCAATCACTCACTCACTATCACTATTTACAAAGATGTTGAGAATTTATGAGGGTATCAAGAATTTATAAAGGCGTTAGTACCATTTTCTAAAGTGGCGCTATAATTTTGCACAAGATGTATGTATGTTGTCTGTAATAGGGAATTGGCCGCTCATTTGAATTCAAATTTTTGTGGCGTTATGCGTCATTTTAATTTCTTTTTTAATTCAAAAATATTTTTGTGCATTCCTTTGCTTACTTGTATTAGGTCTAAAAGTTAATTTCCGCGTTTTTTTACGCTTTTTAAACTACATGAAACTAGAAAAACTTAAACAAAACTTTTATTCAAAATAATTTCCGTCATTAATAACAACATTTTCCCAGAGTTTGGGCAATTTATGGATTCCATCATAATAAAATTTTTCTGGTTTGGCTGCTATCCATTCATCAAGTCATTTTTTGACGTCTTGACGATCTTGAAAGCGCTGCTCCGCTTGACCATGAGCCATTGACCGGAAAAGGTGATAATCCGACGGGGCGATGTCCGGAGAGTACGGCGGGTGGGAAAAGATTTCCCATTTCAGTTCTTTTATGGCATTTTTTACCGATTTTGCAACATGAGGTCTGGCGTTGTCGTGATGCACTCGTGTCTTTTGGTCCATTCTGGTCGTTTGGTGGCAACTTCTCTGTTCAAATTGATTAATTGCTCTTTATAACGAGCCGCCGTAACAGTTTCGCCAGGTTTGAGAAGTTCATAATACAAAATACCCTTCTGATCCCACCATATGCAGAGCAGCACCTTTTTTCCATGGATGTTGGGCTTGGGAGTCAATTTTGGCGTCTTTCCTGGGTCTGTCAATGATTTCTTTCGTTTTGGATTATCGAAATAGATCCACTTCTCATCACCAGTGATGATTCGATGCATGAATGATGCCGTTCAAGCAAAAGTTCGCACGTTGTTTTTCGATCGATTCATATGGAACTCATCGTTCTTCCTTCTGAATCTTGCCCATGTCATGCAAGCGATTCGAAATTGTTTGTGGACTCACACCTAACGCGTCAGCTAGTTGTTTTTGCGTTTGAGCATCATTTCATCAAGTAAGGCTTGCAGTTCATCGTCTTCAAACTGCTTCAGTGGTCTACCGCGGTCTTTATTGCTTAGGTCAAAATCGCCTTCTCTGAACCTCTTAAACCACTTTTGACAGGCTCTGGCAGTGATCGTATTTTCGCCATAAACTTCAACAATCATTTTGTAAGAATCGGCGGCACTTTTCTTCCAGTTAAACATGAATAAGAGAACTTCCCGCAAATGACGTTTTTCCGGCACAAAAGTTGACATCTTCTAAATTAAAAATAACACATGTTTATAATGTTATACAGTGAAAGTCATATACTGATAGAAAGCTGATAATACAGAGAACATTACAACATAAAATTCGTTATATAAAAATAATTTTATTTTGGCAAAATATCAACAACAAAAAAAACGCGGAAATTAACTTTTAGACCTAATAATTAGCGTTAATTAAAAGGATTGTCAAATGCTCTTGAATACGCTACTCTTTTTTTTAGGAAATATTATTTGAGCCCACTTTACTTAAGACTCAGACTTAAGACTTATTTTATGCAGTCTAGTCTAATACATACAAAAAAATAAAACGCACTCGCTGAGCTTAAACGCAGTCACAATTTTACGCGCTAAAACCTTTGCACTGGTAAAGCCATCGGCGTAGAGAAGTATTTCGGCGATGAGCTCATTCTCTGGCACTGACATAAGCACCGGGCGAAAAAGCTGCTTTAAATTGTCCGGTAAACGTTGCCTTCCGCCTAAAAAGCACATTGGCTTATTAATTAAGTATTCGTAAAAGATTAATCCTATCATCACTACAGTGATAAGTAAGTGGCTCATTGGGGTTCGTGGTTTGGTTCAAAATGAGCCAAATGGCTCAATTTTGAACCGAATTCTACAAAATTGAGTCAAATTTTTGAATGGCCCAATGGCTCGCGAAAGAACCAGCCAAAAATCGGATTTTTTTTGTCATTTGGCTCATTTGATCACTAGTCATTATTTAGCCAATTATCCATCATTGCATCAATAATCCAAGCAACATTAACCATATGCTTTGCTAGCTGGATTCATTGTGACAAATAGAGCCGAGTTGACGTCAACGGAAACAGGTGGAAATTCGTCGAGTTGACATTCCTTCGCTCGAGAACGAATAGCGTCCTGAATGTTCTGAATTTGTCCCGACACAGTGGAAAGCACACTCTAAATAATCATTAATTTAAAAAAAAACGCGTCAGAGCAAATTGAAAATTAAACTATGACTGGCTGGCCAAAACTATCCCATAATAAGTAAATACTCTCATCAAAAGAATTTGCAATATCAATCTTCTTCTTCTTTCGGTTAGTAGTAAATGTATCAATTATAATACCTTTTCCAAGCGATTAAATTCGTCAAAGCAGCCCCATGCTCCGCATTGCACAATACCGAGAAAAATTCGACCAATGGACATCACATCAATGCCCTCATCACAATTGAAGACGAGCACTTGGCGACCCAGTTGGCGAGCCAACGCCTTAACCGTCTCCGTTTTGCCGGTGCCGGCCGGGCCGTACGGATTTCCGCCGAGACCCATCGACAAAGCTTGTGTGAGCGTCAAGTAACATTTATCCGTTAAAGGCGTATGAACCAAACTTGTGGCATTACCCTGAAAAGAAATTCATTTAAGAAGATTAAGAGTAGTTTGAAGAGTCACTGAAAAAACTACATATATTAGTTCTTCGATTACAAACTGTCTTCTCTCTCCAATTCGAATATAAATTACCTGATACTCAAACGTGTAGACGAGTTCGGCACCGGCCTGTCGCACAATAACGTTTCCTTCGGCGAGCGCGTAGAAGCGCAACTGCTTTTGCCAGACCCAAGCGTCGGGCGACGTAGTGCCGTTTTTAAGCAGCTGATCGACAACGTCTATATGATGCACAATGTCGAGTACGAGCGTTTTGAGCGTTAACTGAAGCGAACACTCGTCCACATGTGAATTGGCGCTCAATTGTGCAAGCTGAGAGCGTAATCGCGTTAGATAGGCATTTAGCGCTTCGCCGGCCGATGAACCGCCTCGTAAACATCGTTCCACGTCCGCACAAAAGCGTATCTTTTCGCATAAACATAATATCTAAATATGAATATAAAAATTGAGGATACATACGTGAAGATACGTGAAGGCCCTGGATCAATCCTCTCCCGTTAGAAACTAATCATTTCGTAGGTTTGGATGAGGGCCATCCAGCCACCGAAATATCGGCTGGTATTCGCTTAGCATAAGCATGCGGTATGGAGCTGATGCGGCTTGCATGGACCTGGTCGGCATTGCCCGCCGTATCACCCCACACTGTGCAATGTGTGATACCTATTGTCTTCTCCAAATATGCTAACACCAAGGGCGATTGATCAGAATGAAACCAAAGTTCATCTCTGGCAAAATGAAACCTATCCGCACAACCATTAGGCCTTTCGACCAACCAACCTGTGACGGATATTTTCGGGGATTCAACGTATCGTCACGCAAACAATCCTCAAGACGTTGGCGAAGCGTTCGTTTCATTTCGGCGCTCAACTCGTGCAGCCAACTCTCCACTTGCGCGACGACACGCACTGCACGTGCCAAAACGACGCGCTCGCCTTCCGCCGACACGATAACATGAATATTCTCCTTCCGATCATCAAATTCTACCTTATCGAGACCCTAATTTTATTTAAAAAAATTCTTATTAAAACTAACCTCCCAACGCACTCTTTATGTCATCAAAATAAGTGGAGTGATTCAACCGAATTATTAAACTTCATTTTTCTATGCAAAAATCAACGGAAAAAGAAAAAAAACCTGAAAGAGCTTCTTCAAATGCGAATGAATAACATTGGGATTAGTCGATTGACCAAGAATTTCCAGTAAATCATCATCGCCAAGAAAATAAAAACGAGGAAATGCGCGACGTTTTTCCTGTACAAGATCAATTGATGTTGGGATAAATAAGAAAAACGTTAGAAATCAGAAAAAAGACTCTGCATAAATATATAAAATAGAGGGTTTGAGCATTCGATTTGTTTTTGTTATAACTTTTTTACTTTTTTAACCAAATTGTAAAATTCTTTTTTGCATTCGATTCCCAAGACTTTAAGATTTTATTTGACACCAAGCTTGTCGATATTGATTTCGAATTACGAATTTGCTAATCATTAGAAACCTTTTTTGCCATTTTTTCAAAAATCATTAAAATTTTCAACGTAATAATGATGGACGTATCTTAATCATCAAGCCTATATTGAATGATTCTGACATTTTGGTTCAAAACAAGGGTAAAATTAATCATAATGGACATTATTTAACCTATTAAATGGAATTTTAGCAAAATTCGAATTGAAAAATTGAGTCAATTTCAAGTCAATTTTACCCATTTTTCACCTCAAAAATTATCTCATAGAACGATAGAAGTAGTGTTATAAAAGTTCAAATTAATCTAAATCGGAACCAATATGAACAAGTTTGATGTCAAACATAATGGTAAAACCTTGTGAACCGAATGTAAAAAAAAATTTACAATTTGATAAGAAAGTAAAAAAGTTATAACAAAGCGCCAATTCGGGCTATCCTCTTTAAAAAGTTTTAGATCTGCTCAAGTGTATTTTGATTTTTAGACTTACACCGCCTTAGAATTTATTTCGTCTTTAAAGTTAGGTTGTTTAGACTTAGGCATAATCACCCATTTGCCCATCCCACTTTGACCATCCATCCCGTTTGATCGTATTGTCAACTAATCAAAAAATAGTAATGAGAAGTGTAGGATCGACAACGAACGAAAATGGAATGAGTTTGAACGAAAAAATAAGATCCTAAAGACCTGAGAATAATAGATTTTTGAAAATCGGTTACGAAATAGAAAGCAAAGCCGTAAATGAAATTGAGCATATAAATTTGAACAATCGACGAACAGACCTCGAGAAACGCGTTCAACGCGCGCTGACAACGACTTAGCTGATCGGTGATCTGCTCAAGTGTATTTTGAAGCGACGAACGCGCAAGCAACGAGATAATTCGTGGATCTTTTGCAATATCTAAAAAATTTTAGGTTTAACCCATAAGTGACAATGAATGTTTTGAGTTCAAATTTGCGCGCAAATTGGCGTTTGCCTTCATTCTGTTCTTTAATTAGGTAAAGCTTTGGAACCACACTCAAAATATGTGCCTAGGAGGTTTCTTATACGACAAATTCTTTTTATGTTTATAAATCCATACAGAACAGAATGAACACATTTGCCAATAATTGCACAAATTTAAATTTGTGTACACAAAAGCGTACACGTCGTCACTTATGGGTTAAAAACTGTTGCGGCCTTCGGTAATACCATTGGTGTTATTTTCAAATAATGTTGGTTTTGTACCGATCATATTGATTGGCATTTATTTCTTAATGCTATTTCGATACTTGTTGGCAAATTCCGTGGTTGTTATTCTATTGTTGTGTTGAGCTTGTTGTTCAAACTTTTATTGCGTTTATTGCGAACGACACAGAATACAAACTCCCAACAAAACAAAAACTATCTCGCAGAAACGATAGACATAAATTACAAATAAAAAAGATAAAAAAAAGCATGCTTATCAGAAACAATGGTTGAATGGGGCTCAATCAAAGCTGCGAAATGAATATTTCGAAAGCTCTTTTCCCCGTTTTTCCAACGAGAAAAGGGATTAATTCGCGATCTATACATAATCAATCTTATATCAAGTTTATAAATGAAGAAAATAAAGTGGCATTACTTTCAAAAAAAAAACAAATAAATACCGGAAAGAATGACGCGCATTTCGACGTCAACGCGTGTGAAACGCGTAGCCTCATTGGGTAGAGAGCCACGTCCGAAAATCGGCTCCAAATAAACCCATTTTCGTTGAATTTCGTTAAGTAAATGCAAACAAACATCCAAATCCGTAACACGTTTCTCCCAAATTGCCGATCGATCGCGAAATTGCTTATAATAAGGCAGATTTTTCAACGATTGAAGTAGAACCTGATTATCCTTGACCTAAGTTTAATATTGGGTTGACTAATAAGTTATCTTTACATATTTTGTTTTTAATGCACAATTTCAGAAAAAAAAACGACGAGAACTTATGTTTCAATCCAATAAATGAAGAACCTGCATAATGACGTTCTTCCAATCTTTTACAATTTTTATAACGCTTCCGTTCGATAACTTGTAGTCTGTTAAAATGAATTCTGCCTGAAAAATACCAAAAAAAAATTAAGAAAGTATTGGCAATTTTAAACGATAATACTCACGCATATTCACCAATGCATTTCTTCATTTTTTTTCTTTCTACTCTTCTCATTTCTTGCTAGTTTAATCTCTCAATCTTCGATGTCTTTGATGGGCACTCTTCGTTCAAAATTGTCGAAATATTAGGTGGGAAAAAAGATTTTGAGACAAAATAATTATTTTATTTTGTTCACAACTTTTCAAACCGACCCAATTTTACCAATAGCCTTTTCTTCGACCTAATAGAAAGTATGCAGGTAAAAAAAACCTGCGCCGCCCATAACTCCAATTCCTGAATAGCCGCACGGATGGCTACTTCGCCGTGCGCTCGCGCGTTCAATTCCTTAAGGCGATCAACATTTCGAATTATGGCGTCCTGCGCGCCTATCAAGTCGCCAAAGCGTAGCGTCTCAAGAGTGGTTCCACGAGCCAGCTTTAGCAGCCGAAACATCTCCAGCCAGTGATCGGCGTTCAGCATCTCTCCACGGCAATACTTCAAACA